>CM042223.1:23478497-24078497 GCA_023566465.1 Cottus gobio | reverse complement strand
CCCTCCAGGACTTGTTTGCTTCAAGGACCCTGAAGGGGGCAAGGAAGATTGTAGCTGATCCCTCTCACCCTGGACACAAACTGTTTGTGTCCCTCCCATCTGGCAGGAGGCGGTGGTCCATCAGGACCAAGACCTCACGCCATAGACAGTTTTTTTCCGTCTGCAGTCGAGCTCATCAACAGAGCCCAGGTCCCCCCACCACTGTTCACTCCCCTGCACCCCCTCCCCCAGCCCCATACCTCATATTTAAATACACTCGCCACTTTACCACTACACTTGTCACTTTCACATAATACTTACATTCCATGCACTTTATCTTAACTTTAATTTTATATTCTACTGTTCAATTATAAATATTCATTAATTCATTCCCATTTATTGCACTCTGTATATTGTTAAATGTTATGCACCTCCCAACAGGACAAATTCCTTGAATGTGAAAACAAACATGGCAATAAATTCTGGTTCTGATGGGGTGGGAGGTGTTGTTCATCAGGGATGAGAGCTTAGCCATCATCCTCCTGTCTCCCATTACCTCCACTGCATCTAGTGGACACCCAGCACACTGCTGGCCTTCCTTACCAGCTTGTTCAGTCTCCTGTCAGCTGTCATGATGCTGCTGCTCCAGAAGACCACTCCATAAAAGATGGCTGATGCCACCACAGAGTCGAAGAAGGTCTTCAGGAGTGCTCCCTGCACTGCAAAAGACCTCAGTCTCCTCAGCAGAAAGAATCTGCTCTGTCCCTTTCTATAAAGTGCGTGTGTGGGGTCATTCCAATCCAGTTGGTTCAAATGAACACCCAGGTACTTGTAAGATGTCACAATGTCAATGTCCATTCCCTGGATGTTCACTGGTTCCAGAGGAGAGTGTTTACCCTGTGATGTGGAGGCGTTTCCGCTGGCACCATCCTATAAAGTCCTGGTTCAGTTCCCTGTAGTCATCGGCAGGTATGAGGTCAACGATTGCGGAGTCAAATCAAATCATTCACACACTTTTGGTCCCCCACAGGCTGTTGGTTGGTTGACATCGACTTGAGGTCCTTACAGACCCCGCTGGTGTTATTCTGCTGCAGCTTGTTCTCCATCCTCGTCCTGTAGATATCTTTCCCCTCCCTGATCTTCCTCCTAAGCTCCCTCTGCAGTCCCTCTGCTCTTTAGATCTGGCAACAAGGAGGCACTGAGGCTCCTCCTTGTTGCCTAAAGACCTAAAGACCCTCTTCTTCTCCTTGAGGGCCTTTATTTCCGGAGAGATCCAGTGTTTGCTGTTTGAGAAACACCGTACAGTCCTGGTGGCTACGGTGTTCTTAACACAGAAGTTGATATAGTCCGTGATGCAGACCATCAGACCATCTATGTCCTTCCCATAGGCACCATTGAATACACACAGATGACTCAAAACAGTCCTTCAGAGCCTCCTTGGCTCCATTGGACCATCTTCTAGCTATGCGGGTCACAGCTAGCTTATTCTGTGCAAGAGGTGTGTACACAGGCAGGAGGTGCACCAGGTTGTGGTCTGCCCAGGGGAGGAAGAGGTGATGAGTATGGCTCCTTGGTGTTGGCATAGAGGAGATCCAGTGTCTTATTGTCTCTGGTGTCCATGTGACATACTGGGTGAATGTGGGCAGGGTGGATGATGGAGGGGCATGATTGAAGTCCCCAGAGAGGAGAAGGGCATTAGGCTGTTGGGTCAACAGCCTGCCTGTTGCTGAGTGGATGACGTCACAGGCTGTGTCAGCGTTAGCAGAGGGAGTAATATACGCAGCTAACATAACATGCAAAAATTCCCTAGGTAGATAGTTTGGCCTCTTGCCAACAGCTAAGAGTTCAATGTCCTTCGTGCAGGTCTGCTCCATAAGAGTGATGTGCCCAAAGTTACACCCTCTATCATTAACAAACACTGCCAAGCCTCATCCCTTCCTCTTATGTGGAACCCACCCAGTGTAGCGTAAACCTGGCTGAAATGGCACCAAATAGTAGAAATGACCGAGAAGATGATGAAGAGCAGGAAGTCCAACAGTGACAGCTGCTGACTCATGTACAGGATTGTAGCAAAGGTTCATCTTACCCCGGGGATGTTCGGCGGATTCACAGGACACAGACACATAGTGAGCGTTAACAATCGACTTTATTTGTCTCCTAGAGCTCTCCATGATTCCCAGCTCTCGCTCCCTCGGCAAACCGCCACCAACCACCCCGTGCAAACTCACTCTGCGGCCTTTTATGGCCGCACCCACTCCCCGCGCTCATCGGTTCCAGCCGCGCTCACTAATGAGCGCAGCTGTAACTGATGAGCGCGCTTCTCCCTCTCTGCAGGTGCGCTAACCACGCCCCCGCCCCACAAGGATAAACTCATTAAAAACACATCAATGTGGGATTAGAGGAAGTAAGGGAAAATATCCAGCAACGGCTCTACCTAGTGGCCTCAAGCAGGAAGTACAGTAATACTTGACTATTTAATAGTACAAATCAAATACATTACAAAAAGAATGTCGGCATACCTGTTTAAATAATCAAATACACTTAATGAGATCCTTGTATTTTCGAAAATTATTTTTTGTTACTCTTTATTCTTTCAACATGACAAAGCCTGAAAACAAAGACGCTGCAGAAAGAAACGGTCTCCTGGGGCCTGTTGCACAAAAGTAGAATTAAGACATCCGGGGTAAATGACTCAGCTGAGCTCAATGAAGCCAAAACATGTGCGTCCAGGCTTAATTGGTTGCACAAAGACCAAGCCAGGATGAGCAGACACGGATTCATTAAGCCAGGTGAAACCAATCCTGGATAGGTGCGCGCTCACGGCTCACTCAAATAGACCCCGCCACAGATCACAGATTAACTGATTTACCATGGCAACTAGAGCCGCGTAGTTTTTACTTTTTTGCCGTCGGAAGCACAAATCCTCATGGAGGCATACGAGGAGGTAAAAGATATAATTAAGAAGAAAGGCAACACCGCCACAGTGATAAAGCAAAGAGAAAAAGCGTGGCAAAGTATTGCAGACCGCCTGAATGCGTAAGTAGTGCACAATTACACACTCACCGCTCCGCTGAAACATCACAATTACAATTCAAATATTTAATTCACATCTCCAAAAATGCAGTTGTACTGTAATTATGAAACGGTTAAATTTTTAATTGAAATGCACTGCAGATATGAGTGAAATTGTGTAAAGTAACTCCATCACACTGTATAAAGCTATGATAAATTATTATTAAAGCCTTACATTATTATTTAACGTTACTACGCTCAGTACGGTTTAATCTTAGCCGTTGTACTCTGCTTCTTATGTTGTCCACCGTTTTTTTTGTGTCTCTCCTGCTTTCATTAATGTAAAGCTGCTTTGACAGAATGAAACAATTGTGAAAAGTGCTATATAAATAAAATTTAATTGAATAAATAGATGAGCTATAATAATAATCACTTTAATTTATATAGCGCCTTTCAAAGGACCCAAGGTCGGTTGCTCACTGCACTGCAAAAATGTCTTTCTTACTTAGTATTGTCTTGTTTTCAGTTAAAAAAAAATATCTAAAAAAAATCTTAAATATTTTCTTGAGCAAAATTACCTAGGAAAATAAGCAAAAAAATCTGCCAGTGAAACGAGAACTTTTCTAAAATTAAGTGTTTATGGAAAAAGTAAACTTATTTCAAGAGAATTTTTATTATATTTACAGATTTTTTATTTGTTTGCTTGTTTTAAGCACACATTTACTTAAAGTTTATATTTTTTGTCTAAACTATACTTATTTTGCTAGGTCATTTAGCAAATAAAGAAAATACATCTTTATTTAACTTTTTTTTTTTGTTGATATTTTTACTGAAAACAAGACAAAAATACCAAGTAATTTTTTGCAGTGTGACTCCATTAAATGTGTGTGTGTGTGTGTGTGTGTGTGTAGATTAAACATGAACGGAACAAAACGGACATGGCAGCAGGTCAAACTCAAATACAAGAACATTCTGCAGAATGGTATGGTCCCTGACTAATATTTAACAAAGCACAAGCATATATTGTACCCAGAAGGTGCCTGCTCACACATTGTCTGTACTGTTTTAGCAGTGAAAAAGAATACCCACAGACAAGGCACGGGTGGTGGGTCACCAAAGGCTGAGCCCAGCAGAGGACATGGCCTTGGAGCTAAATAAAGGCAGGCCCGTCTTAGAGGGGATCCCTGGGGGGAAAGAGACGAACATAGGTTCCTCCCAAGATGCCACCCGCTTCATTCAAGGTATGTCCTTCCATCTCTACATGGGATACAACCACATTCATATTTAATCAATTTGGACTGTCTGACTTTGGTTTACCTATTGCCTTGCAGTGTCTGGCAGCACTGTGTTCCGGTTAGCGCCACCAGCACAAGCACCAGACGATGCTGATCCAGTGAGTACTCCATCAAAGGCATACTGTAGGCCTGGCATGTCTTGTCTACTAGCTTCAATATGAATCCGATTAAATGTGATAGGGTGAAGGCCCCAGTGCAGCAGCAACAGCACATGATGGAGACGATGATAAGGAGGAGACCATCTCTCTGGATTCCAGAAGGCATGAGGTATCATGTTAAGACTGTGAAAGTACTATTTACTCTACAATGGTGAGGAGTCCTCATCAAAATCAAAAAATCTAATTTCTTTTACAGGACCCAGATGCTATACAGTGGGAAAACCAGCCTGGCAACATAGTGCGTATTAATAAAAGGACACCACATCCTGCCAAATTCCAGCTGCGCTAATTGTATTGTGTTCAGAGCTCACAAGCTATCAGAAAGTTGTATGGCAACCACCTCCGGCGCCAAATAGAACTGGCAGACATAGACATTCAGTACAAGAAGAAAAAGATGGAAAATCTTGAACTGGAGTCTGAAATAAAAAAGAGGACAATTAGGAAACTGGACCTTGAAATAAAAAAACTTGAGGGAGGTGAGATATGCCTTCAATGTACACTGTATGCTAACTGTAACACAAATGTATTAATCATTATTTTTCTTTCCTCCCCCAGCTCCAAGAAGATGACACAGCTCAAAATAAAAATTAGGTATATTCTCGTAAAGTCAAGTGAGCCATGACATATGAGCTCTTATTGTGAGCACACAGGACGGTGGCATCTTTCTAAGGTTTTTTTTATTTTCCCAGCAATCAGTACAACCAAGTCATCGTTATAAGGCATCGCCCTCTTTTGCCCACCCCCCCAGCACCAGGTGTGGCCACTAGCCTATATGAAGGCCCAAAATTGTGTGTTCCTTTCTGCTCTGACAATGGCATGCCCATTCGTGCGAGATGTGGTGGATGAAGAAGCACTTGTGCTGAGGAGAGCCTTCAGGCGAGAAAGGGTCTTCAGGGACCCACTGGCCTTCCCTGATGACCATCTATATGAAAGATACAGGTTTTCTGCAGATGGCATCAGGTATCTATGCAGACTACTGGGTCCCAGGATTAAGCACCGCACTGCACGGAGCCATGCACTGAGTGTGGAGCAAATGGTTTGTGTGGCCTTGCGCTTTTTTGCTAGTGGAGCCTTCCTGTACTCAGTGGGGGATGCAGAACAGCTGAACAAGGCCACAATTTGCCGCACAATAAGGAGTGTGTGTCTGGCTATCAAAGCATTAGCAGATGTCTTCATCTCCTTCCCTGGCCACAGAAGACTCTGTGACATCAAAGAGGAGTTCTATAGGATTGCAGGTAAGAGGATCTACAAATTACAGGACAACTGTTAACACATAGTAGGATACTCATTACTTTGTGTGACAGGTTTCCCCAATGTCATTGGTGCAGTGGACTGCACACACATAAGGATAAAAGCCCCCTCAGGTGCCCATGAGGCCGATTTTGTGAATAGGAAATCCTTTCACAGCATTAATGTTCAGGTGAACATAACTTTTTGATATTGTCCATTGATGAACACTCTGCATTTCCAGTGATGTGCATTGATTGGTGTAATATTCCTCATCTTATGATTTCAGATGGTATGCAATGCTGACTGTGTGATCAGCAATGTTGTGGCAAAATGGCCTGGCTCAGTCCATGACTCCAGAATCTTTCGGGCCTCTGAAATCTATCAGTGCCTATCACAAGGTAAGCCACACAACCCCTATTTATAACCATCATGGCTGTGTCAAGAATATCACTGTGTTTATGAGGTAGTAATGATGAGATTTTGTGTTGACAGGTGAATTCTCTGGTGTGTTGCTGGGAGACAGGGGGTATGGCTGCCAGCCTTTTCTCCTGACACCTTTCACAGACCCCCAGGAAGCACAGCAGGCCTACAACCATGCCCATGCCAGGACCAGGGCCAGAGTTGAAATGACCTTTGGCCTCCTGAAGGCACGCTTTCACTGCCTTCACAAATTAAGGGTCAGCCCTGTTAGGGCATGTGATATTACTGTGGCTTGTGCTGTCCTCCACAATGTGGCCTGCCTGAGGAAGGAGAGGGCCCCCAGAGTGCCACCAGCCATGGACTGGGACAATCCGGCAATCTTCCCTGATGACGACAGTGGTCGGCTGCTGAGGGACCAATATGTGTTGAATTATTTTAGTTGGTATGTGTGCTTTCAATTTTGCTTAAATATGTCCTGCGGTGGCAGAGGAATTTTGTTTTTTTTGGGTTCGTTTTTTTACGAATTTGGCCTCTTATGATGATTGTGCGGTATACTGTGTGTAATACAAGGCTGCAGGGAGGCTACTGCATCCATTCATTTGTCTGTTCAGTTGATGTGTATGGATTTGTCCTGCATTTATTTTAGTGTGCAGACATGCAGGGTGTGTTATATACAGACCTTTGAATGTGTATGTATCATTTTGTATAATATGCTTGGATTCTGTGCTTTCCATCTTGTAGAGTCACTGTGACTTCAGTTTCGAAAGGAGCTGATGGTTTACCTGCTTTGTTTTGTCCTTATTCAATAAAGGAACATAATGTTACACATTGTGTTTTTATATTCATATGGAATGTGTATTTGTTTATATGACAGAGTACTAGGGCCACACTGAAGAAAAAGGATAAAGTCATAAATTTATGAGGCTGGTTCTTTCTGCAGAAAAGCTACATTGTTTTGATACTTATGACAATGTGATACTTAATATTCTGGCACATCAGCATGTTTTTGTCTATGAAACCATACTGAAGTACAATTTCACAAAATGCCCCACATCTGTCATTTTAACAACTGTCCTCCTTTAAAACAACTGGTTACAATATTATGACTTGTCTTTTTTTTCCCTCTGTGGCCCTAATATTCTATCATTTTATATATAGCCTTATAGTCTATGGGAAACTGTAAATTATCTAATGATAGCAACATCTAAAAATCTTTTTTTATCCAAAATCATTGAAATTAATGATCACAAACGTTTAAATAATGACAGTGGGTCTAGTTATATGTGATAACAATGTATAGTGAGGAGTGAAATAACTATTGGTTTCCATTTGTGGTGACTGCTGACTGACATTAGGGATGAGATTAAATAGATCCTGGAATTTAGCCTGGTCTGGAGCAGGCTAGCTCCACAGAATAAATCTCCATGGTAATTTATACCATAACATATCCTCCTGCCCCCTATCCATCTTTAGTGCAACCGGATTACGGATCAATTGAGCCAGGATCACCAAGATATCCTGGCTTTATCCCTTATCCTAGTTTTGTGCAACAGGCCCCTGGTTTGGAACTGACTTTAACCTAAACTCTCCCAGCTCACCGTGCCAGCCGCCACCTGTCACTGGATCACAAACTTCCTGACAGACAGGACGCAGCAGGTGAGGCTGGGAAAAGTCACATCCAGCACCCAGAAGCATTGGCTCCCCCCAGGGATCTGTGCGCTCTTCTCCCTCTATACCAACGACTGCACCTCAGGGGACCCGTCTGGGTCGGATAACCAGGAGGCAGACAAGGCGGGGAGTCAGGGACAGGCGAGGTCGGTACCGAGAAGACAGGCAGGAGAGCGCTGGAAAGACGAGCATGGCAACGAACAATCTGGCAAAGGAGTGAGTGTGGAGCTGGGCTGATTGTGTGTGATGAGAGGCAGCTGTGTGCACATGTGAGTGGAGTGAACTGACGAGGTGGGTGTGGCTGACAGGCTGAGTGGGGCAGAGGCCGGATCAATGGAAAATTACTGATGGCTGGATGACTGAACTGTGACAGAACCCCCCCCCCCCCCCCCCTTCAAGGGACGGCCCCTGACGTCCCCAAAACAAGTCCAAGGAACCAGGGTGGGTTGAGGGGGAACTGGAAGGAGGGCTAAAACTCGGGAGAACCCGAGAACTTCCCCTCCTCAGGCTGTGAGGGAGGTGAGTTCGCCGGGGGGTCCACTGCCTCCTCCTCAGACAGGGAGTCCCCGCCCTGGTCCGGGGCAGTGGAAGGACCAGCAGCCGGTGTCCCATGGCGACGGCCCCTGCTGATGTTGCTGGGGGAGGGCTGGTCCGGATGTTGCCGGTGAAAGTCTTGGATGAGACCCCGGCCCACCATGTGCCGAGCAGGAACCCAGGATCTTTCCTCCGGACCGTAGCCCTCCCAGTCGACAAGGTACTGGCAGCCCCTTCCGCGTCGGCGAGAGCGGATGATGCGTCGCACGGCATAGCTGAGTCCCCCTTTAATGAGGCGAGGGCGGGGGTGGAGCAGCCGGCACCAGCGGGCTCACGCTGACCGGCTTGACCTTGGACACATGGAATGTCGGGTGCGCCCGCATCGACCGAGGGAGCTTGAGCCGGACTGCCACAGGGCTGATGACCTTCCCGATGGCGAAGGGCCCGACAAACTTGGGTGCCAGCTTGTTGGACTCCACACGCAGCGGAAGGTCCCGGGTGGAGAGCCAAACCTTCTGGCCCACCTGGTACACTGGAGCTTGAGAGCGACGACGGTTGGCTGCTGAGGAGTACGGGTCTGCCGCCTTCAGGACGGAGGCCCTAGCACGGGCCCAGGTCCGACGACAGCGACGGAGGAAGGCTTGCACTGAAGGGCACGAGGCCTCCCCTTCCCGGGCTGGGAAAAGAGGAGGCTGGTACCCGTAGGCACACTGGAACGGAGACAACCCAGTGGCGGAGCTGGTCAGGGTGTTATGGGCATATTCCACCCACAACAGATGCTGGGACCAAGAGGATGGGTTCTGTGACACCATACACCGGAGGGCCGTCTCCATTTCTTGGTTCATCCTCTCTGTCTGCCCGTTAGACTGAGGGTGGTACCCGGATGACAAGCTGGCGGTGGCTCCCAAGAGGCTGCAGAACGTGGGACCAGGGGCGATGCGGCACCAGGAGAGGCTGCAGGAGGCCGGATGGGGCTCGGCGCGATGGTTTGTTCTGGTTGCAGGTCCGGCAGGCTCTGACATACTCCCGGGTGTCCTCCTGTAATGTGGGCCACCAGAACTGTTGTAGGAGAACATCCCGGGTTCTCAGGATCCCAGGATGGCAGGTCAACCTTGAACTATGGGCCCACTGGAGTACCTCCGACCTCAGAGCTGTAGGCACGAACAAGCAACCAGTAGGGCATGCACTCGGACCAGGCTGACCCTCTGTGGCCGCCACCACTCTCACACTCAATCTCCCAAGTCAGGGAGGCCACAACACAAGGGGACGGGAGGATAGTGTCGGGAGCACTGGCGCCATCCTCCTCTCTCTGGAACTGACGGGACAGAGCGTCGGGTTTGATGTTGCGGGAGCCGGGTCTGTAGGAGAGGGTGAAATTGAACCTGGTGAAGAAGAGGGCCCATCGTGCCTGTCGAGAGTTGAGTCTCTTCGTGGTTCGGATGTACTCCAGGTTCTTGTGGTCCGTCCAAACCAGGAAGGGTTGCTTGGTTCTTTCCAGTGTGATGGAAGATTTTCTTCGTACTTCGGGAAAGGAGAAATAAAGTCTCAAAATCAAAGTTGTCTTTGTCCGTTTATTTCTTGCGCAAGAAGGAAGAAAACACGCATCAGCTACACACAGCAGTATGCAGCAGGAGTTCTTCGAAGAGATATCAAAATCACAAGCATATTTATATACACCAAAAGTAACACCCCTTTACAGAGGAACACTAGAGTCATTGGGTTCGACTACACTAGTTTAAACCAGATCCTGTTTCTAACAGTAGGCATTCTTCTCAAGACATAAAACTATCAAATCATATCAGTGTTAGGGAATGTTAGAGAGGAAGAATGGAGGAAGAATATTCATAATAACTCCCTCACACACCTGACAAACTGTTCTTATCTAGCTAACTACGCAGGCTTGTACAGAGGCCCTTTGTCCACTGTGACCTTCTACATTATGTCTGCTCACATTGAATACTTTTCATTAGACACAAACAATTTCTCTAGCTTATGATCTACCAGTATAACATACGCAATGCTATATTTTACCATTACACCAGCCAGTGCCACCATTCCTCCAGGGCCAGTTTAACCGCTAGGAGCTCCTGGTTACCAATGTCATAATTTCTCTCGGCTGGGGAGAGACGCCGAGAGAAAAGGGCACATGGGTGGAGCTTCTGGTCACTGGCTGCTCACTGGGACAGCACAGCCCCTACCCCCATGTCAGATGCATCCACCTCCACGACAAACTGACGTTCGGTGTCGGGGACTTGGAGAATGGGCGCAGAACTGAAGCGGCCCCTCAGAGTCTGAAAAGCCGTATCTGCCGCATGGGACCATCGGAAGGAGGCCTTGGAGGATGTCAGGGCGGTGTGGGGGGCGGCGATGGAGCTATAATTGCGGATGAAGCGCCTGTTAAAATTGGCGAAACCCAGGAACTGCTGCAGCTTCTTATGGGTTTCAGGGACTGGCCAACACCTAAATGCGTCCACCTTGGCAGGATCCATCTCCAGATGACCCGGGGTCACAATGTAACCCAGGAATGACACCGACCGTGTGTGAAACTCACACTTTTCGGCCTTCACGAAAAGGGAGTTCTCCAGCAGGCGTTGGAGGACCGTCTGGACATGGTGGATATGCTCCCCGCGGGACTTGGAGAAAATGAGGAGGTCGTCTAGATAGACAAAAACATACTTGTCAATCATATCTCTGAGGATGTCGTTGACCAAGGCCTGGAAGACCGCCGGGACATTGGTGAGGCCGAACGGCATCACCAAATATTCATAATGTCCGGAGGGCGTGTTGAAAGCAGTCTTCCATTCATCCCCCTCTCTGATGCGACTGTGGCTCAGTGGTTAGCAAGTCGGTCTTTCAATCAGAGGGTCGGTGGTTCGATCCGGCAGTCTGTGTCGTTGTGTCCTTGAGCAAGACACTTAATTGCTCACTGTTGCTGTGTCTACAGTCTACTGTATATCATGTAAGTCGCTTTGGATAAAAGCATCAGCTAAAATGAAATGTAATGTAATGTAATGTGGTGTAATGTGTAAACAAGGTGATAAGCATTACGGAGGTCGAGCTTGGTGAAGATCGTGGCCCCTTGCAGTAACTCAAAGGCAGAGGAGATGAGGGGAAGAGGGTGCCAGTTCTTTATCATGATGTCATTGAGTCCCCGGTAATCAATGCAATGCAGGGGCGCAGTGTCTTGTCCTTCTTCTCCACGAAGAAGAATCCTGCCCCAGCCGGAGATGACGAAGGTCGGATAATTCCCGCCGCCAGGGAGTCATTTATGTAGGAATCCATGAACTCTTGTTCAGGACCAGACAGGGAGTACAGACGTCCCTTGGGAGGTGAAGTGCCCGGCGTCAGGTCAATGGCACAGTCATAAGGCCGATGGAGGGGCAATGAAGTCGCCTTAGCCTTGCTGAACACCTCCCGGAAGTCCTGGTGCTCGGCAGGAACTTTGGACAAATTGGGACAGGACTTGGAGGGCGTTGTTTGCTGAGGTACGAAGGCCCCTTTGAGGCAGACCTGGTGGCAGGAATTCCTCCAATCGAGGATGGCCCCCATGGCCCAGTCGATGTGGGGGCTGTGTCGACGGAGCCAAGGGTAGCCTAGGATCAGTGGGATGCTGGAAGACGACAGGAGGTGAAACCGGATGGTCTCCTGGTGGTTACCGGAAAACAGCAAGTGGACCGGAGGAGTCTGGTGCGTGACAGTCTCCAGAAGATGGCCATCCAGGGCTCTGGCGGGAATTGGGGTGTCAAGCGGAACCCTCTCTAGTCCCAGTTGTATGGCTAGGCTCTCGGCCATAATGTTGGCATCTGCACCAGAGTGGGCAGGGTGTGTGCACCACCAGGAAGAAGGAGCTTGACCTGGAACCGGGGGCGTAAGCTTGAGGAGGAAGACTTTGCTGCCGTGTGACTCATCAGGACTTCCTCACTCACTGGTGAGCCCAGTCTTTTAACAGGCAGCGGGAGATAAAATGTCCAGCTTGCCCAGAGTACATGCACAGGTTCCCCTTTCGGCGGCGCTCTCGCTCTTCGGGTGTAAGCTTGGTGCGGCCCACCTGCATGGGCTCAGGCTCAACACCACTATCCATCATGGGTGAAGAGGAACCGGAAGCAGATGAGGAACCTGTCCAGCGGGCTGGGTCGAGACGACCAGGAGCGTTCTGTCTCCTCTCCCTTCTCCGGGCCTGGATGCGGAGGTCCAGCCGGACAGAAAGTTCAATGAGTTCCTCAAGTGTGGAAGGTAGAGGATAGGAAACCAGTTCGTCCTTGATGTAGTCTGCCAGACCATGCAGAAAAGCATTGCGCAGAGCCGCAGTGTTCCAGTCGCTCCGACGGGCCCTGGTCCGGAAGTCGATGGAGAAGTCAGCCACTGACTGGTTCCCTTGGTGCAGGGAGAGCAGATCACGGGCGGCATCAGATCCGGAAGCGCCCAACCCGAACACCTTGTGTAGTTCCTCAGAGAAGGCCTGGAATGATGCACAGTCCGCCTCTCCCACTCTGCTGTTCCCCAGAGGAGGGCTCTGCCGGTCAGGTTGCTGATTACGTACGCCACCCTGGCTTCCTCTGTGGCGAATGTGTATGGCTGCAGGCTGAAGAGTAAGGAGCAGGAGGTCAGGAATGAACCGCAGAGTTCAGGATTTCCAGCATATCGCTCGGGGGTTCCCACTCGGGGCTCGGAGATCATCCTGGGCTGTGGCGGAGCTGGAGCAGGAGGTTCCGGGGTGGAGACTGGAACTGCAGGAGGGCGAGTGGACATCAGCTGCTGCAACTGGGCGGAGAGGGCTGCCAAGGCATTGGTGTTGGCCTCTGCAGCTCGTCTGTCATATGCATCAGCCTCCTCCGTTCTCTGCTGATGTTGCATGAGCGCGTTCTCAATCCTCTCAAACTGATCCGCCGTATGTAACCTGTGAGATGTCTCTTGGTCAACTGCGCATATAAGCAGGACACAGAATAAATACCACAAACTGTGTATAAATACCACACACTGTATATCATACTCAATACAGTTTAACAGTTAACAGCAGAGGTGGGACAAAGTCATTGTTATGCAAGTCACAAGTAAGTCTCAAGTCTTTGCCCTCGAGTCCCAAGTCAAGTCGAGTCAAAGATGAGGCAAGTCCCGAGTCGAGTCACAAGTCAAAGCCAACAAGTCTCAAGTCGAGTCCAAAGTCCTACCATTTTAGTTTCGAGTCATTTCAAGTCCTCTTACCACAGAAATAAAATGTATACAAATCATGTATGTCTGTAAGATTTGTATTTATTTAAACCTCTTTTTATACAATGACATTAATCAAATACAGTAAACATTTTCACAAAAAATGCTTGTATTTCAACAGCATATTGCACTAGAACAATGCACAGCAACTTCAGTCCTGTATTGTATTGACCTCATATTGCAAAACAGTTTAACTTTCAAATAGACATGGGTCCTTTTAGCCTGAACTTTTTTAAACATGTCATCAATAAAATCCTCACTCCTCAAAATGATCACTTCTGAAAAACTGGACCAACCTGATAATATAACTGGAATGACTCCATAGAGACTTGAGTGAGCTGTGTGGACAGGTGATGAGCAGAGAGTGAGTGAGCTGTGTGGACAGGTGATGAGCAGAGAGTGAGTGTGTGAGCGCATGCGTGCTGTGGACAGGTGGAGGGAGGCCCCTATACTGCATTGCATTTGCAAAAGATCAAATTGGCCAAAAGTCTGTCAGTCATTTGTGCACGATGGGGACGCAGAATGATGCCACCATGGCTGATTCTTCATACCTGTAACAGAGAAAATACTCTTTACTCATATCAATGTTGTTGTGTTAATATTCATTGTCTATTGTACACTACGGTATACGATAATACATTTCAGTTTCAGTGTATGCAATATTAAGAACATTTTCACTGCTTCAAAAGTCATAAGAAAGCCCTTTCTCTCAAGCAACTGAAGTCATATGCTTTATAGCAGTGGTTTTCAAAGTGGGGACAGGGACCCCTGGGTGGCGCGAGGAGGTGCTAGGGGGGCCATGGCAAGTTGGCATGAAAAGTATAGCAAAACAAAATAATTGAATAAATTAAATAACTAAAGTAAACCAAAAACAAGCTAAACAATATTCCCATTAGTTAAGAACTGCACTATAATAATCTATTGCATCTCTGAACATTACTACTATAATCGTTATTATTTTATTTTATTACATGGCTTGGTTGAATTCCAATGTAGAATGCGGTCTGTTATTTCTTGATAACAGACCCTGCGCCCGTATAGCGAGGCGGTAGTTATAGCGAATACAACCCCTGATATGAAAAGGGAAGGCTAATGGTGGATCTACTGTGACTGTGTTATGGTACTTTAAAACGGACGTTGACATGATGTTGGCGAGGTTTTCCATCTGAGTGTGCTACACTCATGTACCTCATATAATCAGGGTTAAAAAATCCCTATTTTTGTAAGCATGAACCAGCAAGGGAGACGTGCGTTTACTCTCTCGTTGATACAGTAAATATGCAGCAGCTAGCTAGTAAGTTACGGTACATCCGATAAGGTGCTTAGCATTCGTTCAAAACTTACCTTTCTATGTGCAACTTCAGGTGTCGAACAAAGTTGGACGTTGTGGCAGCTCCGTCTGTAATCTTCGACCCGCATGTTTTGCAAATTGCAACTCTTTTTTTGTCGATTAGCTCGTAATTTTTATAGCCAAACGAAACTATCTTCGGTATCATTTTGCCAACTGGCGCGTTGTTGCTTGTGCTTCATTGGTTGTCTTGCAACGTGCCTGCTTAGATACTGTCACATCAAAACAACGTGGGACTACAGTGATTGGATGTCGTGCAGGCAGCGCGCGTGCTCTCTGCATGCATACAGGTGGTGCACATTTTTTTCACAGATGCAGATAAACTGAGAGCGGCGTGGCCGTGTGAACATTTTCTTCCCCAGTTTTCATGGGAAGTAGCAAGTCTTCTCGAGTCAAATGGCGCAAGTCCAAGTGAAGTCACGAGTCATTGATGTTAAAGTCCAAGTCGAGTTGCAAGTCTTTGTACATTTTGTCGAGTCGAGTCTGAAGTCATCAAATTCATGACTCGAGTCTGACTCGATTCCAAGTCACATGACTCGAGTCCACACCTCTGGTTAACAGACTATAGAGAAAACGTCTCCACAATGAAAGTGATCAGAAACCGACGTTGCTTCAGGTGACGCTTCACAGGAAAGGACGTCTCATGTCTGTTAAAACATATTTCCTTGTGTCCTCTCTCCTCGCTTGGTTTCCTTGGGTGCATCCCAAGTCTCTTAATTGCATCCCCGTTTCCCTCCCTCCCTTGCGTCTTTTCCTTGTGTCTTAATCCTTCCCACCAGGGATGCATGGAGAGACGCAAGGAAACCAAGCAAGTCCGGGCTCCACACATCCTTCTCTGCCTGTCTACTTGTCTCCAGTGTCGGGCGGCGTAACCCACACCGTGATCCATCAGCCTCCGGTGTCGGGCCATGGGACCCACACCGTGATCAGCTAGCCTCGGGCTCCACACACCCCTTTATGCTGTCTCCTGTGTGGTCTGCATTTGGGTCCTTACTCTGTACTCCCGTGACATCTTGACGTGTGCTTCCAGTAAACTCACCTGACTGATTCCTTCCACTCTCAGTGGCGAAGTGATCAACTCTAAAGAAACAACAAACACTTCCTGTTACCTCACAACGTTCCCGCCTCTCACCTGTCACACACACCTGATATCCTGGCCAGCTCCTCGCTGTAATCAGAGAACTCGTGAGATTGTGTGGAGATTTGTGGAGACGCTTTTTAATAGCAGAAGAATGTACTTAAAGTACTTAAAGCTACAATGAGGAACTTTAATTTTGGGTTGATTCTGTCAAACAAATGTACTGTAAAAAGTACAATATTTCGTCATCAGGCCATAGCGGGTTAACTCATATAGGAGGGTCATGGGGTCTTGATCTCAGCCTCCCCCACCCCCCTAGCTCGTTTTTGCTCCTCCAAGTCAGAGAAGGGGGACACCGAGCGGCCTGGGTGTGAGAGAGCGTATGTGGTTACCGTCAGATAGCAGACTGGATATCGGTACCGGTAAAACTGGCCATTATACCTCTGAGGGCCACTAGCCAGCCAGGCCGGTTCCCCGTGGACCCGTGCTCTCCCCGGTGTGCGGACGTCAGCGTGCAGCAGTGGTATACAGTAACGAAGTAAGTTGTCTTTTTTAGATATCTGTACTCTGCTTTACTATTTACTTTTACTCGCTACAAAATCAAGAAAAAAAATGAATCATGAGACCAACATCGGTGACTGTGGTGGAACACAGACTCCACCAAGCAGGTTTGGCGAATAACAATATCATGAATTTACCCTTTACATCCTCTAGTCCAGCAGTCCCAGACCTTTTCTGCGCCACGGAACGGTTATATGCAAGACAATATTTTCACGGACCGGGTCCCATCTCGGGGTGACGGGAGACATGTGTGTTCTTTATGTCCAGTCTACTCTGTAACTTAAACCTTTAGTCCAGTCTACTCCGTAACTTAAAACTTTAGTCCAGTCTATCCGTAACTTAAACCTTTATGTCCAGTCTACTTCGTAACTTAAACCTTTATGTCCAGTCTACTCCGTAACTTAAAACTTTAGTCCAGTGTACTTGTAACTTAAACCTTTAGTCCAGTCTACTACGTAACTTAAAGATTTAGTCCAGTCTACCTCGTAACTTAAACCTTTAGTCCAGTCTACTCCGTAACTTAAAACTTTAGTCCAGTCTACTCCGTAACTTAAACCTTTATTCCAGTCTACTCCTTAATTTATGGTGTTTTATAAAACATTGTTCGGGAGCGAAGACCATGCCCCGAACTGAGCCAATCAGAATCAGAATCAGAATCAGCTTTATTGGCCATGTGTGTTTGCACTCACATGGAATTTGTCTCCGGTTACACATGGCTCTCGTTGTACATATTTACAATTTACAAGATAAATATAAAAAAATACATTAAAAAGAAAAAGTAGTCCAATTAGTGCAAGTAGTGCAGATGGGGGAGTCTGATTAATTGTTCATCAGAGTGACGGCCAGAGGAAAGAAGCTGTTCCTGTGTTTGGTGGTCTTGGCGTACAGTGCTCTGTAGCGCCTACCAGAGGGGAGGAGTTGGAACAGCTTGTGTCCAGTGTGTGAGGGGTCTGCAGTGATCTTTCCAGCCCGCTTCCTGACTCTGGAGGTGTACAAGTCCAGGATGGAGGGCAGGCTAGAACCAATCGTTCTCTCTGCCGACCTGACTATCCGCTGTAGTCTGCAGCTGTCCTGTTTGGTGGCCGATCCAAACAACACAGTGATGGAGGAGCAGAGGACAGACTGGATGATGGCGGAGTAGAACAGGATCAGCAGCTCCTGAGGCAGGTTATACTTCCTGAGCTGACACAGGAAGTACAACCTCTGCTGGTCTTTTTTCCGGATGGTGTTGATGTTGGTGGCCCACTTCAGGTCCTGGAGATTGTGGTTCCCAGAAACCTGAAGGACTCCACCGCAGAAACAGTGCTGTTGTGAATGGTGATGGGAGGTAGTGTTGGGGGGCTCTTCCTACTTAAACACGAGCCCTACGTACTTAAACACATCAAACCCGTTCACTTCCTCTTCGACTCGGTTCCGACATCCCTCCCCCCAACCCCGTTCTTCTCTTCTTACTTATCCCTCTGTCTCTCTCTCAACGGGGGACTCTGGACAGCCAGAGCTTCAGAAGAGGTATCCCCCACTCACTAGTCTCCACCTCCGTCGTTCCCTATAGCCACCAGACACCAGCAGTCTCATACCAACCCTCCAACCCTCTTCACGACCCCCATCTACCCTTCTCGTTCTCGCGCCTACAATCATCCCTGCATCCCTCCCGGTTCCTTAACCCGACCCTCTCTTCCATCTCGCGATAAACGATCTGTAAACTCATATCGCTATTGCCGTGGTTTTTGTTAGTGAAAAACCTTTATGTCCAGTCTACTCCTTAACTTATAACCCGCTTCACAAAAGTCAGGATGTGGAAATGGAAGCAGGTTTCAGAGCTTTTTTAGCGATCTCAGGATACTCTGCCTTGGTTTTAATCCAGAACACCGACAGAGTTGAAACAGACATTTAAGTTTCATTTTTAGGGTAATGAATCATGTAACCCTGTTGACATGTGTCAAGAGGTTCCGTCTGAGGTTGGCACAGACGGATGTATCCGGTCATTTTTCAAAATAAATCAATATATATATTATTTTTTTCATTCATTCTTTCTGTCCGGTACCAAGGGACCCACAAACCGGTACCGGCCGGAATGAGCATACTTATAAATGCAGTGTTACAACTGAATTCCTTCATAGTGGAGAATTATGATGATAAGTTCATAGTGGATGCAATAGTATATTATGTACAATATCTTATGTTGAACATTGTTAATCCTGGATGGATCACAGCCAAAATGAATGACACTGTATTACACAAATGTATCAATTAGAATTATGGAATGTATTATGTCATTGTGGAAGGAATCAGTAAAACATCAGGACCCCACCGGTCTGCTGCCCGGTGGGGAGGGCACTGGATCTCTGTCTCATGGGATATCTCTCTCCCACGGGATATCTTTTATATATTTTGTGTAGTTATTAGTGTGATTCAATTTGAAATGCTGTTCATCATCTTTTTATTAAATCAATTTCTTTCTGCATCCGGGACTTCTCTTCGCACAATTGGCCAAAGATTTTTTAACTTAACAGTAGCTACAGCACTAAAAAGAATAAACAAAATTCTGACCCTTTGCTTTTTTATTAAAAGCATTTACTTGTACTTTTACTTTCAATACTTAAGTACATTTAATATCAGAAAATTACTTTTGATACTTAAGTATAGTAAATATCAGATACTTTAAGACTTTTACTCAAGTAGTATTCTAATAGGTGAATTTCACTTTTACTGGAGTCATTTTTCAGTGACAGAGACACTTCTGCCTGGGCTCGTTCCGAACCACAACCAACATCCTCCAAATGAAGTGACAAAACTGATTGGATTTTCACAGGATTGAACAATATGCTATTAATCTTATTATAATTAACACAACAGACACACTAGCTGTTAAAAGCGTTCTCTGATGTTCAGACTCCAAACCAGCGTTCACATGTTGTGGCTCAAAAGACATGTAAAGCATCTGCCATTATTGCTTTCCTCGTCTACTGCTGAGGTTTCTGCTATGTGCTTTTAACATGTGACTCAGGATGCTCTCTGGTGGCTGTTGGTGCACACTGCAGCTAGGGCAGAACCAGTTGGATACAAATAAGTATATTGTGTTGCACAATTTGTATATAATGCTGCACTTTATTTTTACTGAAATGTAGTTTGCCAGTAAATTCCAGTGTTAGTGCTGTTTTTTGTTTACAGAATATTGCATATTTTAAAAGTGCATCAGTGACTCAATTTATGTTGTCATGTGTGTTTCTATTGTGCACCATAATTGTCATTGAGTTTTTACCAAAAATAAGAGCTCTGTTTGTTAATTATTTTTTTGGGGTATGAATGAAATTGGGATTATGAAATGAAAGTTGTTCCAATGTTGTACAACAAAAGTGTGTGAATCGGACTGATAAATTGACTTCATGAGCTTTTCTCTGTGATTATGAATGCTCATAGAATTATCTTAAAGGTAATTTGATCACTAAGTCTACATACAATACAACCTCTTGCCTCTGTCCTCTGCAGCTATGGTCACTCAGGCTCACGGGGGCTCTCTCCCCAGGGCTAGCCAGGGACATTGGTAAGCAATGAGGGCTGTGGCTGTTTACCCTCACCACGGCTTCTACAGTGGTAGCTTCCAGGATTATGGCATGGCAAACAATAATGCAGTGTAACCACTTTTGCTGGTTTGTTTCTGTCAGTTTGAAAATATCATTAGAAGAGGTGGTATTTCTGCTTTTGAGATACAAAAATTAGCCTTGTTTAGACTTAGCGTCTGAACTACGCAGGAGTTTTAGAGCACTGAAAACGGATAGGTTTAAAAAAGCTCCTGAGGTTGAATACATTTGAAAACTCTGGGGTTATGTTCGAATGTGGATGAGCAAAACGGAGAAGTTTGGAAACAACGACATGGACATTAATTGGATCTTAGCAGTCACAATGTGTCCTTCTCTAATTCGTCACGCCCCTATCACATGACCCTTTGCCGGAAGAAAACAATCTGCCAGGTCTAACTGTGATTAATTTCAATTAATTAATTTCAACTAAAAGCAACAACAATGCCGGTGGTACAATGGCCTATATCAATATATAAATCTAAAAACAAAGTAGTGAAAACTATCTCCACCTCAACAGCTACAACACTGAAATGCTGATTACTTATTAATGCTTCACTATTAACATTTTTATATTGTCCTATATGATAATTTCAGTCACAGGAGACATATTTCTGGCAAACAACTACCGTTACTTATTATACTTGTTTATATTATATCATTATATCAAAAATATTCAGTTTTTAAGTGATGTCTTGATTGTTTTCTAATCGATCCCTTTTTTTCATTTTGTTGTATGTAAAGCGTCTTTGAGTGGCTTGAAAAGCGCTATAGAAAATGTTTATATTATTATTATTATTATATTGATGATAATACTGTACTTGTACTTACTTCGGAGGACTTTTACTGGTTTGTATTAACAGTATTTTTACATTACTGTTATGGTACTTTGGATCTGAGTTGTTCCACCTGAACACAACAATATTTGTTTTTGAGGGACGGAAGATGTTAACAGATGGATGGATTAGAGTTTGTTGTCACTAAACCTCCCTGATCAGAGGCTTTTTATTAAGTTAACATCAGACTGACCACTCTCTACCCATCCTCACTCCACCCCACTTTTCAACAAAAAAAACAACACTGATTTTAAATTGAAGTGATTTGGAAATTGATGCTTTTCTTTGTAAACGGACTTTCTGTGAAGGCCACAGCTCTTTTCTGCTGTGAAGTTGAAGTGCAAATTGTGGGTCAGGACCCAGTGCTGCTGGGTCATGGGAAGGCTGGTGTGAGTCACCAGAAGATTCTGGGAGAAAAATGTTGGTGGTTTAGTGCTATATACAACTCTGTTATGAACTGCTCTTTTTAATTCCTTTAGCATGACATGATTCAGACTTATAACTTGTTGGAAATTAGTAAAAAAAAAACAATTTAAAATGTGGAAACACAGAAAATATTTTTTGTCAGTCCACTGAAGAAGATCAGAGCTCCAATCCTGCCAAACATGCAACTGTGACTGTGAAGTAGCACTTGAAGACCTCGACCACACACCCTGCCCTCTTCACAATTGAAATCAGTAAACACCCTGCAAAGCCCCTTTTCCTATTTTCTTATTCTACAAATGTTCTGTTATTCCTAATCTCCTAATCAAATGTGCCAAAAGCTTCCCAAAAAATTATGAATGGTTAAATTCAGCATCAAAAGAATGGCTTCCTTACCAGGCTTTGATTTGTAGTGGAGCTGCATTGTGGCGAGGCAGTCTGAGTGAATGACTCGGCTATGAAACTTAGCATGCAGTGAAACTAACCAATGAGAGGCGAGTGTGCCCAATGTTTACTAATAAAACCCTTCACAAACATTTGTTCATTAGCCTTAGCCTAAAAATCTAACCAATGCAGTAAAGATGTAAATGGTCTGTGGAGTCTAAACACTAGTGCACTCTCAATCGTGACTTTTGCAGGTGATGCAGCATACTGGACCTATTTTTTTATTAAATCTGTTATACTTTAACTTTCTGCATTTGGGACTTTTTTTTGCACGCTCGTTCAAGGTTTGGAAACTTAACAGTACTGACAACTTATCTTCACTTCGCCACTCCTCTGCTTCATGCTGATGACGAGGCTGCCCTGGCACACTCGGTGAAACACGAGAGGAGTGCAGCTTGATGATACAGAATGAATGTCCACTGATTAGTGTAGAAAAATGTAGATTCAAGATGAAAATGTAAAAGTTGTGAATGAAGTTTCAAACTATTTTGTGTGTGTGTGTGTGGATAAAGACGGGATAAAGACGGAGGTCTTTATCCCTCCACACTGAGCAGGACACACACTGCTGCTTCTGGACACTACTCTTTAACCCATTTAACACACTTGAACAAAGGCATTGGAACTTGTCCCCGCACCAAAGAATAGCTTGGAATTTATCTAACTCCTGGGGTCCAAAGTTAGGGCCTCTATACATACTGTGATGTCATTTGTCATTTTGAAAGTATTTACAAAAGAGAAATATGTTTTAATTTGAACAAAATGTTCCATGTAAAATACAACACAACATACACGGTTACAAGGTTTTGTCATTGTACGCCAGGGTTGCACAACAACATTTAGTTTGTATTCCCAATTTGCTAAATAGAAAAGAAAACAAACAACAAAAATAATTAAAGCTGTGAGCAGCAATGAATGGATCCTCACTCCTTTGCGCCCTTCGAGGGTGCTGGCGGGATGCCAATGAGATATTATTTTTCCCTCGTGGAGTGTGTGACACGGGAAATTGCGCTTTGCAAATACTTCACCGGGTCCCGCATCCACCGTGCTGCGCTAGACGACACGCATCACGTCTCTCTACGTGAAGCTTAGACAATGTCATGTAAATCCGATGCCGTTTATCACGTAACGCTGATTTCCTTTTACCATTAGGCGGCGCTTTGAATACTAGTGAAAATAGGCTTGTCGATATCCACAGGCTGGGACTTTAATCAAGCGCGACAAGTTTGGGGCAGATTGTATGAAGCCCAGTGGAGTTACAAGAGCTTGTTTAATGAGGAAACATGTAACTTGTGTAGGGAGTTTCATGCGCTTTTGAGCACCCCAAGCCACTAAACAAGTAGTAATACATCATGGTATAAAGCAGTGATTCTCAACTGGTGGGGTTAGGGTTAGGGTTAGGGTTATCATACGGGTCTTGAGATCATTCTTGAACAGAATTTAAGTTGATTGCATAAATATTGTAGGATGAGTTCGTAAAAGTACGAATGCTGAAAACTACGAAAAATTAACAAATTGGCCGAATTTCTGTAGTGCACCTTAGTATTTAAATTGCACAATATATTGTTTTGAATGTTACAGGATGCAATATGAACATATAACTTCCAAACTATTTGGACTTATGACACCAAATTTGCAGCATGAGTATTGAAAAATAGGACACGCCCCTAATAGGTTCATTGGTCCTCCTATCTCCTACCTCCTATTGTATCTCCTACAGACAATGAGATATAAAAATATTTTAATTAAGTTTAGATGATACATCTCCAATCATGATCCACAGCAAGTTTGGTTTGAATCGGACCAAGCGTGTCGCAGGAAGTATGGTTTTTTTTAACAAATTCAAGTTTAGGGGTCTGAGAGGCTTTTTTGTAGAACAGGTGGAGATGGACATGTCAATATTTTCAAGTCAATCGATTATTCTGGGTAAGAGGCGTCGCCGGTCCAACTTCTAGGGGGCACTAGAGAGCCATTTTCTTTAACACAAAAATAGCGCCTATATCAGATGACTATTTTTACCAAGCCTGACAAGTGTGCCAAATTTGGTGAGTTTTCAAGTACGGCAACTACCACGAATATGCGGCCAAAGTAGAAAAATAAAAATCAGAAGAATAATAGGAATAAAAATCTTAACAATATCAATAGGATCCTCAAGGACTGACTACGATCCTAACTATTAAATATGGAGGATGGAGGATGAGTTGAGGAGTCTCACAGCATAAGGAACAAAGCTGTTTTGAAGTCTGGTGGTTCGGCATCTAATACTTCTGTATCTCTTTCCAGACGGCAAAACAGCAAGGTGAACTGGAAGAGTTAGTTAAGAGTTACTAACTGAAGAATTAGTAGACAGGATTAACTGATTTTGCGTCTTACTGTATCCACCACCATATACATTACATTACGCTGACGCGTATATCCAAAGCGACTTACATGATATACAGTAGACCGTAGACACAGCAACGGCACAAGACAAAGGGGAGACGCAGACTATAAGCACATGAGGGTAATGGGGAACAGGTGGAAACAATTGGGAATCAGGGGAGACAATCAGACTGGTGACACATGAGGAAGAGGGAGGGCCAGTAACCGCGGTGTGACATAAATTAAATTAATGGGTGTTCGCCTCCCCCCTCCTGTTACCCTGTAGGAGACAGACGGACAGGCAGACAAGGGAACCGTCACCAATGTCAACTTACCAAAAAGATCAATATCAATTAACACATTTTTTTTATGTACTCTTCATTGGATAAAGGTTACAGTGTTGAACAGATATTTACAGTCTGTCATTGTTCCCTGCAGGCCTGAAGCACCACAGATGATACAACCAGCCTTTCGCACCTACTCAATTCAATTCAATTCAATGAGCTTTATTGACATGAATGTACAAAAAGACAATATTGCCAAAGCATTACAACAACAAGAGACAAACACAAAAATATACAACTTACATGGACAACCACAATAATAATAAAACCATTCCAATTCCAGACGAAATGTCACACGTATGTGTGTCGACTTTGTGTGTGTGTGTGTGTGTGTGTGTGTGTGTGTGTGTCACTCACTGTCCCTCAGGTTGTGACACAACAGGACACAACAGCATAAGGAGTGCTGTGTGTCCTTCTCCCAGAAGGATTCTTAGTTTATCAGATTCTCCCAGTTCTTTGAGATCTGGGAGCTGAGCCGGTCTAACCACACTCGTCTTATTTCACTATATTAATTACATTTTAGGAGGAATTTCATCTCTGTCTCAACCTCATCTGTCGAACAGTGACCACATATTCTGTTTTCTTTTGGTTGCCAAGATTTCTTCTGTCGGCCTTTTTCGATTGCTAATTGGTGGTCACTGAGCCTGTACCTGGTCAGGGTCTGTCTCTGCTTCTGACCCCTGACAGAAGAGAGATATTCTGCCAATTCATAATCTCTTTTTAGGGCCAGATAACATCCTAATCTACTTTGACTTGCAGTTTCTTTTCTCCAATGTTCCAAATATGTTTCTTTGCTTTTCTTTATAACTGTGTTGACTCTAACTGGTGTTTGGAGAGCAGTGCTGGTGTGAGACTGGTTCTGCTGTGTAGACGTTAGTCTCAGCACCAACTGACTCAGGAGACTCTTTTCTGGGTTCAGCTCTTGGCTTCGGAGGGCTTTAACATGGAGGGTGTCTGGTGAATTTGTATGAATGTGATTCCAAAACTGTAGTGCTCGTTTATGAATGTTTATTATAAGGGGATATCTGCCTAATTCTGCCCTACATGCATTTGTTGGTGTCTTTCTTTGAACGTTTAGGATCGTTCTGCAGAACTCTGCATGTAGGGCTTCTGTGGGGTGTTTGTCCCATCTAGTGTAGTCATGGTGACATTACATTACATTTCATTTAGCTGACGCTTTTATCCAAAGCGACTTACATGCTATACAGTAGACCGTAGACACAGCAACAGTGAACAATGAGGGTTAAGCCGGAACCGGGGATCGAACCACCGACCCTCTGATTGTAAGACCGACTTGCTAACCACTGAGCCACAGTCGCCCCACAGTCGCCCATATATCTGTGGACCATGGCGTGATGTGCCTGGCTTAAAGCGTGAGTATGTAGCATTGAAGGACTCAACAAGAGTACGCTAGATTTAAGAAAAAAAAAAAATGTTCATTTTGAGCATAAACAATGCCCATGGCTATAGTTAGTACTCACAGCTGTCAAGCAAGCAGCTTGCGGAAGACTTGAACCGTGATGAGTGATGGGCCGAGTGCAAGCAGCCAACTCTTCCAAACATTAGATGTGTGGCCGAATAAAATTATTGGATGGGATTCTTTTCTATTTTTTGTCAGAGCATTTGATTCATTGATTGCTGTCAAGATGTTAAGAGATAAGAGACAAATACATACAACAAAAAACGTGTCTTAAATACATTAACCCTTCAGGGTCCGCCTTTCACCGTGATTTGTCGATTTGTGTGTCCATCGACATTTTGTGTGAAACTAACCAATCAGGAAATCCTTAAGGTCCTACAACACAGACAACACAGGGACCAAGCACCAAAACAGTTCGTCCACATGAGTAAAGGTATGTTTTCACAAGAGATTTGAGGAATTTCAAAAACCAAGCATACATTTTTCAGCTTCAGGGCCATATTATCTCTTTACACTTCTGCCTTAGGACAATGGTGCCTCATTGAATAGAGAGCTGAGATTGTTTTGCAAATTTTCATATGCAAGTGCTTTAAAAAGATGATTTTAATAAATTATGTAGAGAAAAAGGCATAAGACCCTGAAGGGTTAACCACCCTAGCTTTAACAACAGAATAGTAACTCACATTTCCCTGATACATCTTTCTATTATTTTAGTTTTTTTTGGGTCAGGTTAAGGTCAGTGTAATTTTTGAAATCTTCCAAATCTATAATATAATATAATATAATATAATCTATACTAGATTATATGAATCCATTCTCTTCTTTCAGTCCATTATGTTTGTTTTAAAATGAACCTGTAAATGTGTGTTTATCAGTCAAACAGACACACATCTTATTTAGCTGACATAAACATAAACAGCTGCAGTGTATGTGAATAACAGCTCCTGACAAGATGTAAACAAGGACCTCAGATGCTGCCTGGCAATGCAATTCTGTTAAAATGGGTTATAATGTGACGTTATGGAGTTTGGGGAATATTTCATGCCATCAGTCAGAGACAGTCTAAAGTGAATCATTTAACTCTCCACTATTGAAACTTGAAGCACTTTTCAAAGCGCAAAGTACTGTACCAAATAAGCAACACATTTAAACAAGGAAAAATGGACAATAAAAAGTCAGTAAATTTGCGGCACATGAAATAAAAGTAAAGAGCTGAAATACGCTCCAAATAACTAATGGGAACTACAGAGTCAATGTGAGAATCAGAATCAGAATCAGAATCAGAACCATTTATTGCCATGTATGCTTACACATACAAGGAATTTGTCCTGGCGGGAAGGTGCATACATTTAACATTTAACAATACACATTTAACAGTTAACGCAGTGCAATAAATGAGGATGAATGGATGAATGAATATCTACATTGAGACAGCAGCATAACAAAATACCAAAAGTAAGATAAAGTGCATGGAATGTGCATGAGTGTAAGTGTTGTGTGAAAATGGCAAGTGCAATGCCCAGGTGTCAAGTGTATTCAAGTCAAGTATAAGTATAAGGCTATGTGCAGGGGAGTGTCCGGTGGGAATTGTCTGGGGGTGACAGAGTCATTAGAGTCGGTGGGGGACCCGGGCTCTGTTGATGAGCCCGACGGCAGACGGGAAGAAACTGTTTTTGTGGCGTGAGGTCTTGGTCCTGATGGACCGCATCCTCCTGCCAGAGGGGAGGGACACGAACAGTTTGTGTCCAGGGTGAGAGGGTGAGAGGGATCAGCTACAAGGGACCCCTTTCACCTCAGACATAGATAGTTGTATGCATTCATGTCCTATTAATGTACGTCATTAACTTGGCTTCTTCTCCAGAGTCTTTGTGTTTTTTGCTGCGCTAATCTTACACATCGCATGTACAGTAACCCTGTCGTGGAAAAGAAGATTTGAAAACTAAAATAAAACCTCCTTTGGGGCTCCTTGTCCAGCCTCAACCCACCACACATAGCAATGCTACTCAACAATCTCTATAAAGCTGAACCACACCGCAAACCTAACCGTCTGCCTTTCACTTCAGACATCCTCACCTACCGTAGCCGTTCACAACACGCAGGCTACAGGTTTCTCTTCACGGACAAAGCATTAACGTCCATGCTCTCGGCGGCTTTCTTCAGCCTCATGCACCGCAGAGTTTACCGCCTAAAAACTCTGAGATGTCGGACTCCGAAACGTCAGACATCTCCATCCTCCCAACACCATCGCCTATCACCGCAAACGTGGTAAGACCAACCAACACGGTCCACTTCAACCCACCATCCGACTAGACTCGAACTTAATCGTGACTACTTAATCTCAACGCCAGCCAGTCGAATTTCTTTGCGAAACAACATAACTAAGATGCTCGACTCGTGGTCCTCCCCCGCGTACCTAACATCATCGGTAGTGTTAACTCTTCTCCATGAAGCTATCTCTTGGGGACTCTGCACAGCCAGAGCATCAGAAGAGATACCCCTCATTCACGAGTCTCCACCCCCGTCATTCCCGCTAGCCACCGGACGGCAGCAGTCTCATCGCAACCCTCCAACCCTCTTCACGACCCCTTCTACCCTTCTCGTTCTCGCGCCTACAATCATCCATGCATCACTCGACCCCCGTCCGGTTCCTTAACCCGACCCTCTCTTCCATTTCGCAATAAATGATCAGTAAACTCATATCGCTATTGTTGGTCTTTGTTAGTGAATTTTTAACAAACACAATGACATAAGCAATTCCATTATGTACAGCCACAGAGAGAAGGAATCAAGACCCAGTTCACATTGCAGCTTAAACTCTGTAATAATTGTTTTCCAAATAGTGGAATCCAGAATTTGTGGGGGGTTTTTCATGATGAACCTACGCACACGTTCCCCTCAGATCTGGACCCTCCTCTCTCCTCTTCCCTTGTCTTTTCTCAGCTGAATAACCACGAAAGGTAAATTACATCACAATGACCCTGCACCATCCTTACAAAACATGATTAGACATGCAACGCTCTGCCTAATGAGCTGAAAAATGACTGTGTAAGTGTGCATGTGTGTGTGTGTGTGTGTGTGTGAGAGAGAGAGAGAGAGTGTGAAATGTCTGTATTTTGTTCCTTTAGTCACAGCTCTGTGTGGTATCGTCTAGTAACCATGTAAACACTCACATACACATCAGAAACCATGTGTTGTTTCATGTAAGTGATGTGTCATCTACATACATGAACTGACAGAACCACCACCACCGTTCTAGTTCTACATAACAAACAGACACAGATCTACATTAGCATTTACTTAGAGTTGTGTTTGTGTCCACCTCAAAAAGCCTAGATTCAAAGTAGTTCATCCATCCATCTATTTTCATCCGCTCACGGTGGCCATTCTGGGACCTGAGGCGTTTCCAGGCCAGCTTGGAGATATAATCCCTCCAGCGTGTTCTGGGTCTTCCCTGGGTCTCTCCTACCAGTTGGACGTGCCCGGAAAACCTCCAGAGGGAGGCATCCAGGAGGCATCAAATTAGACGCCCGAACCACCTCAACTGACTACGTTCGTCTCGAGTTTTATCATTTTGTTCAGACAGGGCAGCGATGGCTTTGTCATAATCCGGGGGGAACCAGGAGTGTCCCCCATTATGTCTCTGGTTCCCCACTCCTCCATCTTGGTGGAAAATCAAAACATGATTCCAGCAGTTTAACGAAAGGATTGTAAATCCCTGCATTCTCAGCCAACTCCTCAGAGTGTAGTCAACCCTTTGTAACACTCTGGTCCCTGACCAGTCCGGCCCGTCCAGTGCCATGTTTGTTGGGAAAATAAATACAACAAGATGAGCCAAACATTTTACAGACCCCCCCCCCCCCCCCCCCTTCCCCCTTTCCTCTGCCAGCACTATGTCTAATGCCATTTGATTCTGCTGTCACAAGACTAGTCTTGTCCAATTGACCATGTAAACCATCTACTGCATCCCTTGTGTAGTTGATGGACCTCTGTTGGTTATAGTACATGTAATTTATTTACTTTTATTTATATATTGTTGCCCACTGTTTTTTTCTTTCTTCTATTATTGTAGAAGAACTTCTAGATGAACTTTCCCCCCCAAGGGTGTCTTATGTCCTGTATACTAAGCAAACCAACTAGATCTGCATTTCCATGACTGAAGTACTTATCATATGTTTGGGCTATGAAGGAGAGAGTCCACAGTCACCACAATCATGTGGGATAACAGCTGACGAAGGACAGAACGTTATTGTTTGTACAAAGACGTCATGATGACTTGCTAGTATGGTATATAAGGAGGGAGGTTTTCATCTATTCTTTGAGCAGTTGTGGATGTACAATTAGTGAAGTAATACGTCTGTATAATACGTTGTATATCCGTATCTGCTCCTCTCTTGCAACAGAATAAATGACCTGTTGATATGACCACCAAGACCCGGTATCGAGTGTAATTAATTTTTCTAACACCCACCAAAGAAATACTGATTCAAACCCTGCTGAAACTTGATTTCTAGCGTTGTACTCGTCTGGCACCCCCGATGGTGTCTATGTAAACAGATGGGTTGAAGATGTCCTGTGGTGAGGTCACTGACCTTTTATGGTGGTCTGTTTCCTGGTACGCAGGGAGGCACTGCCCATTGTTAAGGGCACAAGTGCCGCTCCACTGCCTAGGAAGTGCCTAGGAAGTTTGGACCGAAATCTCTTACCTCCACAGAACCACCAGCTGTCATCCCTGGTGTAACCACAATGCCTTATACCCATCAGTTGTTTGCTTGATGTTGTACGTCACATTACACCACTTCAGAGTCCCCACCAGAGTTCCTTTAAACAAGTATAATTTGCAGCATAGGGTGAAAAATAGGATAATATTAGGTCAACATTATACTGGAAAGGTGGCAAAAATGATGTATGGCGGCACAACTCTTGTTACTTGGCAGTTCAGGGGAGGAGAATAGGGCACATTTAAAGCCTGCCGGCTGCTTATATGGTGACGGAATGGATTGTTCCCAGTCTCGGTCTGGATGGGGCACAAGCTACACAATCAAACAAGTTCATTATGTCAGCAAAGTACATCATCCACTCAAGCCCCACATTTCCATCAGGGAACCCGGTCTCTAGTGTTAGAGCCTCTTTGAATGTAGTTATGTTGAGATAAGTTATCACATCTCTATTAGGATTTGTACTGCTCGGAGCAGTGGGGACTTTAGCATCAATAGTTGTTTTTGTGGTCGTGACTGGTCTGACTTAGACCTTCTCTGGACATTTATTTACCATAATCTTGAGAAAAGTCTGGACATCCTGTCCAGTGTTTCAGACAGTGTATAATCCCCTGCATCCTTTAGACTATTTGGCTTCTATATTGTGATGTACACCCCATAGTTCCTCTAATACCGCATAAACCTGGTAGTCTAAACGGATGCTATGGTCTAAGTGCCATCTCTTCACCAATTTCTGCGAGTGTTTCCTACTGAGCCCGGCCTTACAGACACCTCTAAACCTCCTGTGTTGTTAATATCTTCACTGGTTTCAGACAAGTAATCCTATTGAATTCACCTCCCTGTGTACCCGGACTTCACATAACAGGGGGTAGGTATCCGCAATTTAAGGGTTATCAGTGGCAAACTCTGCAGACAATTGGTTTACATTTTGTAGTGTGTGCAAAAATAACTTATTTCCCTCACATTAGTTTAATTCAATGCAAATGTACTGGAATGGATATTTTGGTTCTGGTAATTTAAACCTAAACGGTCTCTGCTGACCCTAAGGATTATTTTTCGCACAAACAGTGCATGCCAAACTAAAAATGATTTTAGTAATTAGTAACGCCATCTGTACTAAAAACCTGGTTTATCATCCCTCCTGTTGAGACATGGTCCAACCCATGGCTCAAAGAGCTGCATATCTATATAAAGTTTTAGGCAATACTAATCTACCTTCAGGACATCTCCAGAACTCTTCCCCATCCCTCCCACAGCTATGTTTTTCCCAAAAAGTTTTTCAGTTGATCAGTACCTGTTGTATGTGCTGTGCACTTACAAACTGCTACTTTTTAGGTAATTGTTCTGCATCTAGTAGTTGCAATATTAATTCTTTATGCGTAATAATAGTCTTGTTTGCTGAATAAGTTCTCGGTAATTCACGACTCTCAGTTTTAGCTAAAATCTTTTTAAATATCACTAAAGCTTTGTCAGCTTCAGAAGTTCAGCATATTTCACTTGTCCTCTCAACAGCTGCAGTTAATTTATTATTTTTGCTTACTTTATGTCCCTGTTCCCAAATAAATGTCAATAGTGCCAGAGTATCTTCTCTGCGCTTATCTTGTGTTTTGGAACATACTAGAATGTCATCAACATAAAGTGAAATCTGTCTCCACTGTGTAGGTTCAAATTCAGCTAGATTAGCCATTCTCTGAGAAAACCTGGTGGGACTTTCACAATACCTCTGATTCTAAAAAGAATTATTCAGCTACTGGTGTAATTCTCTCAGCAGCCTATGGTTTTATTGGATATTGTTTCTGGAAAGGCCTAAAACATTTTTTATTTTTATTTTATTGTCACAGGCTCTACTCTTATTTTCCCAAAGGTCCTTTTGACCATAAGGTTTTATCAATAGTTTTCAAAACCTCTTCCTCCTCTGAGGAAAGGGAAAGATGTCTCACGTGTTTTTAGACTTCTTTAGTTTCTTTGCTACAGTAACTCAATTGAGTTTGGTTGTGCTACTGAGGAGGAATAATAGACCTTGGGATTCCCTCCCACAGGTTCCCACCCCTCCCCTCAGTCCTCTGCGTTGGACACAACCTTACCCCATCTCCCCACATAGCATCAGGTGGTTTAGCTAGCGAGAGATGGGGTGTACATTCACCCCTCAAGAGTTTCTTCTCCTCTTCCAGGAGATTGCATGTTATTCTTATTTTTGCTGTTGATGCTTTAAAGAAACCTGTTTTCATATCTTTTGATTGGCCCTGAATACTGAAAGAACATTGTGTAGTGCATGTCCTTCATTGGTTGTTGTTGTTTTGCAAATGGCGGAGACATTTTTCTTTGTTTTTCTTTTCTGTTCCTGTGTAATAGATTGTGTCCCTGTGTTGGCCAGGTCTAGTCTGGTGACCCCATGCCCTCTTAAACATAGCAGTCACTCGTTTGTAATCTACTTTCATGCCTTTTGGCGTTGGTACCACTCCTAGCCCCAACACAGACATACAATATATCCCTTAATTAACTTGACAATTCATTAGAAAACACAAATTGTTGTCTTGTCTGCACTCCTGTTTTTGGATCTTTGATTCTTGAAGGTACCGATAGGGGTTCTGTTTGTGTTTGCCCTCTATTTGTTCTAACTCTATATGCTCTACTAATACTCTAACTAATATTTCTGTCTCCTGTTGTTCATTGACACTCTCTGTTTGTGTATCAGTGTGTGTAGGCGCATGACTGTGTGTGTGTGCGTGCATGTGTGTATATATGACCTGGGCGTTCAGCCCCTCCCCGTCCACGGAAGCCTCCGCGCTTTTGGGTTATCTCGGAAATACACATCAGAAAACCAGGTTCAGACATTTCATAATTTCATCATCCTCATAGCAAATTAGTTTTGAGCCTATGGTTTCTGGAGAATCAGGATATACTGGTATGGTTTGGTGGATGGAGTGTTGGAGGAGATGCTGGAGGGTGAGGTCTCTGCAACAGGAGGAGCGGGAGCAGGGGCAACTGGAGGAGGAGGCCGTCTCTAGCACACCACTTGAGCATCTGTATCAATCTTTATCATCTTTATCAATGAAATGTACGCTTGGATACAGATTAGAAGAGTTAGTCATGTTTTCTTTTTTCATACTGTTCTCTCCTTAATTTCTCCCTCTCTTTGCCTAACTTACGTATTCTTGCTTCTTGTAACCACAACTTGGTTTCATGTAAAACTTCCTCTTTCTTTCTTGCTGTTCTTCTGGCATTTATGCTCTATTTGGACAATTAAAAACTGACATCCTGTGACTGTAATTTTCCCGTTAAACCCATATTACTTTTTCCATTTCCTTAGGTATTTAACGCTTCTCTCATTTTTGTTTTTCATATATTGTATATCGCCTCTCAGAGTCTCCTCTCTGCTAAGGTTTGCACCCAACTTTTTCCTTTATCTTATTTATTTTATTACCAGCGCTTTTATCTTATTATTTGAGCTCTCTAAAAACAAAACCTGGTTATACTATGTTTCTGACCTGTGGCTTACTTACGCTCCATGAATGGAAGACTTTTTTAAAACTTTCCGGATTCCTACTACATTCCCCTAAAGAGAATGGAATAATTTAAAATCCCCTAAGTTTCTTCTACATTCCCCTGAACTGAAGCGCTTACCGGTCTTTGGACTCCTTTTAATTCTCCAACTCTGAAGCTATTTAAAGTCCGAGACTCCTTCTTGGATGAATAAAAGCTCTTTAAAGTCCCGTGAGTTCCGACAGACAGAAAGAGATCTCACCTGCAATGACTCTTCCTCACCGGTTCGATAAAAAATTGGATCTCGTCACTCCTCTCTCCTCCTGCCGTTCTTGGCCTCTCAAAACACCAAACCTACAAACACCAAGCCCTACAAACACCAAGCCCTACACTCTTGCGAGTGTAGGGCGGATCTACGAGAGTGCACGGTATCAAGAACTCTGGAGCAAAGAGGAGGTCCTGAGATCCAGCTCGAAGGACCAAGTACGTTAGAAAAATTATTTACACTCGATGCCGGGTCTTGGTGGTCATATCAACATGTAATTTATTCTGTTGCAAGAGAGGAGCAGAGACAGATATACAACGTGTTACTTAACAAATTGCCTATCCAAGTCTGCTCAACGAACAAAACGGAGAGTCCTCCTTATAAACATGGAACACACAGTCACGAGAGCCCTCATGACGTCTTTGAAACCTTCCTTCCGCCATATAAGATAAGATAAGATAAGATAAGATAATCCTTTATTAGTCCCGCAGTGGGGAAATTACAGGATTACAGCAGCATTGCTCAGTACATAAAGATAAAAGAAATCAAGTAATATAAATAAACAGTAATAAACATAATAAAATAAACAGTAAAGAAGAAATTGAATGTACAGTAGAATATTGAATATACAAATTACAAAAATATTACAAAATATTGCACCAGGATGGATTAAAGTGACCAGAATATTGAATATACAAATTACAAAATATTACAAAATATTGCACCAGAATGGATTAAAGTGACCAGAGTGATAAAAAAAGTGTTCAAGTATTGAGAGTCCAGAATGTTTGTGGGCTACTGGGAGGTCAGCTTGTTGTGCAGCCTGACAGCAGCAGGGAGGAAGGACTTGCGGTACCTCTCCTTCACACACCGGGGGTGAATCAGCCGGTGGCTGAAGGAGCTGTGCAGAGCTGCCAGGGTGTCCTGCATGGGGTGGGAGGCGTGGTTCATCAGGGATGAGAGCTTGGCCATCATCCTCCTGTCTCCCACCACCTCCACAGTATCCAGAGGACACCCCAGCACGCTGCTGGCCTTCTTTATTAGTTTGTCCAGTCTCCTCCTGTCAGCTGCCGTGATGCTGCTGCACCAGAAGACCACTCCATAGAAGATGGCTGATGCCACCACAGAGTCAAAGAAGGTCTTCAGGAGTGCTCCCTGCACCCCAAAAGACCTCAGTCTCCTCAGCAGAAAGAGTCTGCTCTGTCCCTTTTTATAAAGTGCATGTGCGTGGTCGGACCAGTCCAGTTTATTGTTCAAGTGAACACCCAGGTACTTGTAAGATGTCACCATCTCAATGTCCAGTCCCTGGATGCTCAATGGTAGCGGAGGAGAGCGTTTGCCCCGGCGGAAGTCCACCACTTGGTCTTACTGGAGTTTATCTGGAGGTGGTTCCACTGGCACCATCCTAAAAAGTCCTGGTTAAGTTCCCTGTACTCCCTGTCATCATCGGCAGAGATGAGGCCGACGATTGCAGAGTCGTCAGAGAACTTTTGCAGGTGGCAGTTGGCAGAGTTGTAAATGGAGAACAGGAATGGAGCCAGAACGGTTCCCTGTGGAGCCCCCATGCTGCAGGACACCCGATCTGACTCACACTCCCGTATCCGCACATACTGTGGACGGTTGGTGAGGTAGTCCAGGATCCATGCAGTGAGGTGGTGGTCCACCCCGGTCTGCTCCAGCTTGTCCCTCAGAAGCAAAGGCTGAATGGTGTTGAAGGCACTGGAGAAGTCGAAAAACATGACCCTCACAGTGCTTCCAGCCTTTTCCAGGTGAGAGAGGCATCTCTGTAGCAGGTAGATGACGGCGTCATCCACACTGATGCCAGACTGGTAGGCAAACTGAAGTGGGTCCAGGGATGAGCTCACCAGGGGGCGGAGATGGGCAAGGACCAGCCTCTCCAGGGTCTTCATCAGGTGGGATGTTAATGCCACCGGCCTGTAGCCGTTGAGGTCCTTGGGCCGCGGGGTCTTTGGTACTGGCACCACGCAGGATGTCTTCCATAGCTGTGGTACTTTCCCCAGCCTCAAGCTCAGGTTGAAGATGTGCTCCACTATCCCGCACAGCTGGTCTGCGCAGGATTTTAGGAGCCTTGAGCTGATGGACCTGTGGCCTTCCTCACCTTGATCCTCCTCAGTTCCTTCCTCACCTGGTTAAGGGTCACACTGGGGGGAGTGGAGCTGTGAGGTGTTGGAGTGGGGGTGGGTTGCTGGTCATGGAGTGCTGAGTCATAGAGGTGTGGAGGAGAGCCGAGTACTGTGAGAAGGGGGGAGGTGGAGGGGGGGGGGAGGGTAATCCACAGGGGGTGCAGACGATGGGGGTTGCAGCAGCAGGGAGGAATGGGAGGGGGGAGGGGTGGATGTCTGATCAAATCTGTTAAAAAATATGTTCAGATCATTCACCCACTTTTGGTCCCCCTCAGGCTGTTGGTTGAGCCCCTTGAACCCAGAAATGGCCTTGAAGCCCTTCCAGACCCCACTGGTGTTGTTCTGCTGCAGCTGGTCCTCCATCCTCGTCCTGTAGACGTCTTTCCCCTCCCTGATCTTCATCCTCAGCTCCCTCTGCACAGTCCTCAGCTCCTCCTTGTTGCCAGATCTAAAGGCCCTCTTCTTCTCCTTGAGGAGGGACTTTATCTCTGGAGAAATCCAGGGTTTACCATTTGAGAAACACCGTACAGTCCTGGTGGGTACGGTGTTCTCAACACTTTGAAACCTTCCTTCCGCCATATGATAAACAATGATGTGTTTTGTCTCCAGTCAGGAACATACAGATATCAGAGATCCCTGGACTCCTAACTGGCTTGCTCTGAATAAGGGACATAAGTCATAATCAATGAGGGAAAGTTCACCTAGAAGTCACAGGCCAATTGTAACACAAACCAATTGTAACACAAACTTATACTTATACTTCAATGGAATTCTTATTAAATATATATTTTGAAAGGATTTTTGAATGGGTGTTCATTTTAAATATATATTTTTTAATCTCATGTACCCTCTGGACTGCCTTCATTTGAGAAATGGAGCTTAAACGGTAGTTCAGGAAGGAAGACTTTCTTGACACCACGGGTCATGCATATGTGACCACGGGCCGGGACCAGGCACGGATCGGGTTCAATTTATACTTAGAGCTCACAGCCTAAAAGGACACATGTGATGGTGGGTGGCTTAATGAAACAAAAGGATTAACCAAAGGTCTGAATATTTATTAAACACACTTAAACAGTATTAGAATGTAAGAAGTCCAGCACTTCTAAAAGGTTAAAAACAATAAAACAAAAATGAATACATAATAAAACAGGTTAACTAAATTGAACTAACACAAAACCATGCAAAACAACACCAAGCAAAACAAAACCAAGTAAAGCAAAGCCATAAATATAAGTAAATGAATAAATCAAACAAAAACAGCAGTGGCAGTCAGCGTCCTTGCACAACCCTGTCTGGACGCTCAACGTGGGGAGTGTCAATCACAAGAACCGGAGAGGGAGTCAAAGAGAGAGGGAGAGGCAGGTCATGGTGTGGCCTATATATGGTGGCCCAAACAAATTGGGACCAGGAAGTATGAGGGGATGGCTATGTATTAGATGGCTACACTTAAATGTCTCAGTTTTTTTTATCCCAGCGATCACACTATCAGCTGATCTGGGGGGCGTTCACTTCAATCACGGTGACACGGTGCTGTGTCTCTAAGCCAATCATATCGTTGCTGTCAAACTTTAAAGGGGTTCTCTGCTCTGCTGTCCTCAGTTTTCATTTCAGCTCAAACAGATGCGACCCTCCTCCAGCCCAGTCACCTCCAGTCAGCAGGCAGTCATACTCCTCATTCATCATCAGGTTGCAGCAACTGCTACCACCAGTGTCTGGACTCCATGGGGGATTCTGCCGGGTCAGAACTCGACTTCGCCGCCCCTTGTTTATCCTGCTTCAGGATAGAGTCTGATCGCCAAAGACTTTGCACTATTCCATTGTTATACCGTTGTAATAAATCTATAGTTTATTTCGTAACTAGTCCCTCCTGATTGTATTACGTCATATTTATCGGCCACACTGTGAAGGCCTGACCGTGAAATTATTGTCTTACACAAAACCGGTCCGTGGTACAGAAATGGTTGGGGAGAGCTAAGGGGGTATTAAAAGCTATGGTGGGCTTTTAATACCCCCTTAGCTCTTCACAGGCTCCTCTCCACACCAATATCCCAATGCTGAGTTGATGGGTACCAACGATGTTCTGGACGGTTTTAATCACTCGCTGTAAAGCCCTCCTCTCCTGTGCAGTCTCATGTTTGGAATGTTTGCAGTCAGGATTCTTTCTATTGCTTCTCTGCAAAAGTTGACAAGAACTTCTTAAGTGTCCTTAAGAAACACTGCTGTTTATGAGCTTTCTTCACCACAATGGAGAAAATGTGAGGACAACGTCAGGTTGTTTGTGATTCTGATTCCCAGGAACTTAAAGCTGCGAACTTGCTCCAGCTCTGTGAGGATCGGTGGCGCACCCGGGTAGAGTTCTCTCCCCTCCCTGCTTCTCTCCCTTTCTCTCTCTCTCTCTCTCTCCCTGTAATCAGGTCGATGCCGGACAGCCGGGTGGAGTGCGCGCCGCCGCTCGCAGCTGCAGTCCATCAAGCATCACGCGCCGCTTAAGAACAGCACTCACCCGGACCTTCTTGTGCGGGAGTCGTCCGAGCCACGAGTCACGAGCCACGAGCCACGAGCCACGAGTCACGAGTCACGAGTCACGAGCCACGGGTCACGGGTCACGTCGCCCGCCGCGAGGAAACACCAAGTCTCCACCACCTGTGCTTACGACCAGACCCGAATAAAGCTGCCTGTTTGTTTGCCACCTAACCCCGCTGTTGTCTTCTCTCTTGCATTTGGGTCCAGACCGCCGGTCCTCACAGCCGGGGCATGACAACCTCAGCTCCATTGATGTAGACAGGGGTGTGTCTTCCCTCTACTTCTTTTTAAAATCAGCAATCAGCTACTTGGTTTTACTTTGAAGCATAATTTTAATTCACTACGGAAATCTATTTTCATCATCTCTTTTCCTTTTCTTTTCTCTTCTTTCAGCCAACATCCTATATTTCCCCTTTCCTCTTCCTTTTTTCCTCAGCGGTAATGAACTGCCTGTCTTGCCCCTATGAATCTGTTCAGAGACTTTGTGAATGATAGACTAACTCCTTTTGGAATTATAGACTCCAAGGGGTCACCCTGTGTCACCAGGGGCCCATTGTCATGGCCTCTCTCAGCTACACTTGACAGCTTATTGGTGTGTGTATGTTTTGTGTGTGTCTGTCCTGTGTTTCCTCTCAGGTAGAAGAAGCCAGCAGTTTCCTCCCTACATGCCTCACTGCCTCTTTTATAGTCTCCCTCTCTGACTGAAAGGAGCCTGGATACTTAAATCCAACTGCTACCCTCTCCCACTAACTTCCCTTCTTACCACATTTTCCAGGGAAGTGAGCAGCACAGTCACACAGAGAGTGACTGTGAGACACTGGAAAGAAGAAAAGAAAGAAAAGAACAGAGTGAGTGTGCAATAAAATAATAAGATGTAATGAACCTTTACATATCTGTTGGTACTTGGATGAACATTGCAGCTGATTGGAATACAAAAGGTAAACATAATGAAGATAACAAATGCAACAGCTTCAAAGTACTTGCAGGAATATACACTGCCAAAATGCAGATGCATACTTCATCTAAATTTATTCTATTTTAGTATTGTTGTGAAGTCAAACGAGTACTGTTTCCTGTTCACTTCCTTTGATGATATTAACCAGGAAAGATGTAAGTGCAGAAATGGAGATTGTTTGTTTCAACCGCCAGCCACAGGGCTGAACCATGTCCCACTCTTTAAGAAGAAGGAAGATTGAAGGATGACCCTGCTCTACCAAAGTTGTTAGTCCATGTCAATGAGTCCTTGGACAGGACACTTAACCCCAGATTGCTACCGTAGGTAACACCTTGCATGGTAGCCCCTATCTTCAGAGCGTGAATGGGTGCCCGTGGTCAGAAGTCTAGAAAAGTGTGACACAAGTAGAGTCTATTTACGATTTACTATTAAGTGACTAGTGATTTACAAGACAGGCAATGACTATTGATGACTATCAACTCGATTGATGTGCCATCATTTCAACCTTTACTTTCCTACCTGTCCTCTGGGCTTTCATACTTAAAACAACGTCAGTTACTCTGTGCAAACAAACTCTTTCAGCCTGTTTCATTCTTATTGGTAAACAATAAGTCAATGGTGATGTATTTGTCACATAACTTGCGTACTGTGGTCGTGATACTTGAATGTTTTGACCCTAACAATGATCTTTTCCTAAAACCTCACTAAGTAATGTTTGTTGCCCAAACTGTTGTTTCTTGTGAAAACATTTATTTTGAAAAGGCCGTATGGTGGTAACAACAGTAAATTGACACGTGTTGCTGGCTTTTGTCGGAACACACAAAAGTGAGGAGTAACTCTTTGTATTATATAATACGAACCGTGTGAGGATACGCTGCATACCTACATAGGAAGTGGGTCCTCTTCATGGATTCCACCATGTTACAGAACCAGGTTTCCACAGTAGCCCAGAGCAGACAAAGGCAACAATGATGTAGTCACATCATCTACAACGGTTTCTAAAATCACTTAAAGTGAACTTGCCTACAACGAACCAACAAACCATTGACAACGTTTCACTTAGGTATGAGACAGGCAAATATAATGTAGAAAGAGTTTGAGATAGAAAGATCAGCATAGACTTACATAATTAAATGATGCATGCCATTTTCTGCGTGTCACTACTCGTCATTGATTAGATAATCAAGAGCAAGCCCAACAAACATTCTCATCCAACTCAAGAAAAAAAGGATAGAAAAGGAATGGAGAAAAAAGAAACAGAATTTGAGGGATTAAAGAAGACAGAAAAGAGATAGTTTAGATGAGAAAGAAATGCAATATAGTTCAAATGTTTTCACTAATCTTTCATATTAATGCAATGCAGTATATGTGTTTCATTTTAAAAGAATGATACAATCAGAATAATGTTTTTTTCAGTACATCATTCTGCAACCACCTCTCCTTCACCAGACTCCCATGCCTTTTAACCAGGAGTTAATTAGCCTTTTCATTTTCCATGAATGGCTTAATTGATTAATGAGAAATGTTAATAGTTTTATCTGTAAACAGCCTCTCATTTGCTTTCAGTATCCTCCTCTTCACCCCTTCTGTTATCCCTCTCACATTATAGTCCAGACGAGTTTTCCAACACATGCTCTGAACTCAGATAAAGAAAGGTGAGGCTTGTTCAAAATTTTAATTAAAACCCAAGAAAGGAGCCTGGGTACTTATCGCTGGCACTCTTTTTCTACCTCTCACAATGGGCTACTTTGGTCTTTCCCCTTACACTAGCTCCTCTTGATCCACTTCTGCCATCATCCTTTCTTCAGAGTGGCAGAAGGAATGGCCCTATCCCTCCTTCAGGGATCTGTTGTGGCCTGTCAGCTCTCACAATAAGAGCCATTAAACACAATGAGAGTGAAAGACGGTGCTCTAATTTAAATCCCCTCCTCCTCTACCTCTTTACATCATTAGACACCGATAGAGAAGGGTGAGAAGAGAAAGAGATGGATGAATGTGGGACTTCCAAGTCCTGCAGCAGTGCCAGCACTTAAGGGGAATAATCAGCCAAGCCTCTGTCTGAGAAGAGACAGAGGCAGAGGCCTGTATGTATAGAGCTCTGCATGGCTTAGCTGGACTTCTGTGGCCTAATATATAAACCGTCATCAAACCCACCCCATTTTCACTTCCAAAGCATCAAATACCACAGCTTGGTCAGTTGCTCCTCAGCCTGTAGGCTTATTTGAGTTGAGCTACGGCCTCAAAAGTACACAAGAATAGCTGACTGCTCTGCTAAGTCTCTCAGGTCTCTCCAGTTGATCCAGAATGCTGTGGCTCGTGTACTAACGAGAGCTAAGAGGAGAGATCACATTACTCCTGTATTAGCTGCTCTCCACTGGCTTCCTGTAAGACAGAGAATTGTATTTAAAGTCCTTCTTCTTACCTACAAAGCCTTAATTGGTGATGCACCATCATATCTTAGGGAGCTTATAGCACCGTATTGTCCCGCCAGAGAGCTGCGCTCGCTGAATGAGGGGCTACTTGTGGTTCCTAGAGTCTTAAAAAGTAGGATGGGGGCCAGAGCCTTCAGTTATCAAGCTCCTTTTCTTGTAGTCCGGGGGTCAGACACAGTCACCTCATTTAAGAGTAGTCTTAAGACTTTTCTCTTTGATAGTGCTTATAGTTAGGGCTGGCTCAGGTTTATAGTTAGGGCTGGCTCAGGTTTGCCCTGGCCAAACTATTTGGCTGGTTGGCTCAAAAGTTCTGTTCTTGATCAGCCATACTAGCTACGTTGGTCTACCAAAATCCTTCGGCTTAGACTTTTAGCTCTAATATTAGTTAAAGGGTATAATCAGAAAGTATGAAATTACCTGGCCTTCCACTTTCAAGCAGCACCTTCCATTAGGAAAAAGTGTATGCCGATGCAATAGAAGTATACTACTCCAGGGATTGGCATACACCACTGAAACACAGTGGAATACCATCAGGCAGTTTCCGATCTTGGCGCTATTGAGCCAAATTTCGTTACATAACTTGAAGAGGCATTTGCACAAGGCACTGCATATTACGCACATAATAACAACAGTCATCCACTTTTCAACAACAGAACTGTGTTATTCAACTATTGTAAAAATATTTATTTTTATAAAGAAAGTTGTTGGCATATCTAACTTATTTCTTTGTAGGTTTTTTATTTTTTTGCTTTTTACTATGTTTCAGTTTGTTAAACAATTATTTTTAACATTCTACAACTTATTTCTTTGTATATTGGTTCTACGGAAACCATATAGTAATTAAAGCCTTTTAAAGATGTATTTTATATGTCCTCCTAACTGTAAAATAAGCCCCCATAAACATATATAAAAGGCTGTCGAGCTAATTAAAGAATACTATGGTATATGTGATGTCATCATTCACACCCATTCATACACTGATGACAGGGGCAACCATGCAGGGTACAACCTGCCCAACAGGACTATCTAAGCACTCACACCTATTCATACTCTGCAGTCTGTGGGAGCAATTTGAGGTTAAGTGTCTTGCCCAAGGACACATCGACATGGACAAGCTGAGCCGATCCTCTGATTGAAAGATGACCCAGCTCTACCACAGAGCCACAGTCTGGCACTGTAAAACAGCCAGATTTGTTAAATGTACGGCAATAAACTTTTGTTTGGCATACCGCCCAGCAGTAGTTTAGGAGCACTGACAAAGCTTTGGTATTTCACATATGATGGTGATAATGTCTTGTCAAACTTCAGTCAAGAGACAAACAGAAAGGGAAAGGAAACTAAGGTGATTTGTGTTTCATTGCTGGTTTTACATTGTTGAGTAAAATCCTCCCACATTCCAATGGAATGTTTTTTTCAGCTTTGACAATATGCTTTTTTTTCAGCTTTTACAATAAATGTATTTTAATAATACCTTTAATGGGATTTTAATTCTGATAAAAATATGAACAGTAGTCAATGACAAAAGACAAATATTTATTTTATCCTGTTTGAATTGTGCCATCAATTACATTATTATGTTTTTCTATTCAAAAGAATTTGCTAGTCAATAAAGTCGCAGTTTGTCATTCATAGATTTGTAGTCGCAACATTTAGTTTTGTGTAAAACTCAGTGAACTACATGCCCGGTCTCACACAATGTGCATCACCATCACAACCATCACCTTCTAGTTTGCTAGATAGTTAGGTGACTTAGCTATGTTCCACACACAAATGTAACATTATCTTACCCTATCACCTATCCACCGACATTCTTTGTGCCATGAAGTGTTAGAACAAGCAAGACCCGTTGTTGGTGTGAGTACATCATGGTACAGAACACACTGTGCGACTGTGATGCACAAGTATAACTTGCACATGCATACAAATGTAGGCATGATATATCTGACACACAACAGCTGCACAAGATGGTCAAAAACTGTGTGCCTCTTCTGGTAAACAATGCACCTGCACTGTGATTACTGATTCACCTATTTGTATCTTCTATTGTATGTTCTATTTGTACTCCACCTACCACTCACACAAACCACAAGTTACTTCATATACAGACATTTGCCATTGACTACCACACTTTAAAAATAAAAAAAATGTCCCACGGTAGTCCACCGGAACGGTTGGGTCTTCACCTCTCTATTAATAGAGGTATAGCAAATTTACCAAAGACAATAAATGGAGATTTTATCTGATTATTATTCAATTCTATTTCATTTGTATTGTCCAATATCACAAATACAAAATTCGCCTCAGGGGGCTTTACAATCTGTACAGCATACAACATCCTCTGACTAAAAAAGAAAAAGCACTCAGGTAGAGCAACTGAGTATGGATTCTTGGCTAGTCGTTTAAACTGTGTTCTTAATTTTACAGAGGACAGTGCAGAGAAGTTAATACTGGAGTAATATGATAATTTTTCTTAGTTATTAGAACTTTATAATAATTACACACTATTTAGCATTAGTAAAGCATGAATAAACACTGAATTCATCATTTAAAAAGTATTATTCCAACATTATAATTCAAAATCATTAGTATGCAATTCATAAAAACAGTTATAAATGTTTAATTCTTGATTAATAAGATCATTTGTAAAGTGTTAGTAAATGATAAAAAAAATCTGCAATATATGATTATTCAGGTAGTTACTACTTGTTAGTTAAGTATGTTCTGTGACCTCATGTAGGTGAGGACTATTTATGCCTTAAAAAACTAAAAATAGAATAATTATTAAAAATACTTAGCTTCACTCAATCAAAGCCAAACTTCGCACAGATACTCCTACAATATTGAGCTATTTTGTATCTAAATAAAACGTGTTCATATACATCTGTAAGATAAAAATTAAAAAAAATTAACTTTGAATCTTTTTTTTCGAGAAGTATTTTTTTTCTGTATACTATCATAAACCAATATACCACTAAGGCATATATGGCCTTATTATCTATTTTCACAATGGTTTTCTGTATATTATAGCTTTTTCATTTTTTCAAATAGACCTTGTAAATGAGGAAATAAACAGGATTTAATATGAGATAAAAATCATTCGAAAAATGAATGGGGGGCAAAAGGTACCACAGCAGTCCTCATAGAATTAAATGCAAATGGTTTTGCTTCTTTAAATTTAGCCGATAGACATCCAGTGCAGAAACCTTTTTTTAATGGCATACACTCCGGTAGTAAGAATGAATTAATAATTAAAAGTGTTACATCGTAGTCATAGATCAGATTCTTTAAGCCATTTGAAATTGCAGCTATAAGTTTTTGTCATACTATTTTTCATGCTTTATTTTGATAGTTTTTAGCAAACATGGTGGCATTATGTGCAATGTAGACATACTAATAACAAATCTATCCTCATTACTCAGTGACATTAATATATCTTACAGTCTCAAACCAAGAAGGAAATAAAAAGCAAATTAAATCAGGTAGCACCATCATGTCTTCTGAAATAAGGATGAGTCTCATTATTAGAGAATGTGAATGTGTATAGGTGAGTCTCCTGGATAATTTCCAATGCTACGATTTATATTACAGTCAATATTATATTTCAAAGTTAGTGAGAAATTGTATTAAGTCGGCTAATGCAGTTTATTTGAAAGTGTATGTAACTTCACAAGTCAATGACTTCATTGTGGATGTTGTAAAGTAAAATATCATACTGAAAGGTTGAGTGAAGTGTTGACAAATGAGTTTTGAACCGTGCTTTGCTGAAATGTGTTGTGGATTAGATTTAAGATGTTTAACAAATCATCCTTTTTAATGTGCTCCTCCCTCTCTGGGGAAACAGAGATGAGAGAATTAGGTCCAAATGGAATTAGTCACGTAGGATTCCTCTTCATTCCTTTCTTACTCTTTTCCATGAGAAAAGCATCAATTATCTCAATTCAAAAACATGGACTAATGGACGGCTTGGAGGAAGGGAAGCATAGAAGAACGAGGGTTCTTACGTAGATGATGGGAATGATAATTTGAGAAGAATGAAGAATCAGACATATGAAGTGGATCAGGCTGGTCCAGCAAGAGGGCTTTTCATGATCTGCACTCTATTGCAGGGATTAGAGATGTAGGAGGGCAGGCCACACACACTACTTTGTCTACCTCTCTTTTCATAAACACACATAGACTGTGTGTGTATATATATACACACACACACACACACACACACACACACACACACGTGTGTGTGTGTGTGTGCCTCGGTGTTCTGGAGAGAGAGAGAGAGAGAGAGAGACACAACCTTTCACACTCACATTCACACCTACGGGCAATTTAGAGCCTCCAAATAACCCACGCTGCCACGGGGAGAATGTGCAAATTCCACAACAGAAGGACAGCCCGGTAGCTGGGATCAAACCTGGGATCGTGGTTCGAGCCCGGGGCCCTTTTGCTGTAAGGTAACAGTACTAGCCACTACACCACTGTGCAGCCCACAGTAACAAATGTCACCTCTCTTTCAATCTACAACTGAACAAATCATCAACATTTTTCAAACCTATTAGTCTTTTGTGACATGTTGATGTTGTAACCGTATTTTAGCCGGTTGAGAAGACTACAAAAATATGTCTTAGACCAAAAGACCCAGTTTTCAACGTTGAAATCCAAGTTGGTGCACACTGTGAGAGGTCAAATATCTTCTATGTAGGTGTACAAATCTATTCAATTCAGTTTATTTTGTATAGCCCAAAATCACAAATACAAATTTGCCTCTGAGGGCTTTACAATCTGTACACATACTGTACACATATGCTACCTAATCAACTCATACAGACAACAAACAATAGCTCTCACAGCACACAGCAAAACACAAAAAAAAATTGTAAAACTAATAAATAACACCATAAAAGCCCAAAGGAGACCCGTTTAAGAGCATCTAGAAAACATCTCAGTGTTCATCAAAAGATCTGACCACTGCTGAAACAAAAGAGTGTGCAGTAGAACACTGAGGCATCCCTAAGCTTCTGAGTCAATTAAAAACACAGTGTGATGATGGCCTTCAAAATACAAAACTGTTTTTTAAGTTTGCCCTTGTTTATTTACTGGGGTTCAATGGGGTTTAAGAGAATATTGGGTTCAGATATCCCTCTTTTCTAAAGAAATAAGATATAATCTCTCCGACATGATTGCTGGTAATTTTTTCTTTTTAAAATCCTTTATTAGTTCAACAGGAGGAAATTTATGCTCTGCATTTGACCCATCCTTAGTGAAAAAGGAGCAATGTGCTGTGGAAAAAGAAATGACTTAATCCAGGACAACCAGGCCGATCCTTGGATATACTTAGGCCGATTTCCTAAGTCTTTCTCCATGTCAGGACCGCCGGGCTCGGGAATCGAACCCGGGTCACTGGGGTGAAAGCGAATGCAGAACTGGAAGTAGAGTCTTAGTTTTTATTCAGGCAACAGGTAGCAGTCCAACAAAAGCAAACATCCAACAGGAAAACGAAACTCCAACAGGAAACCAAAAAATCCAGTAGACGCGTTGCCCACAAAAACAAAAGGTTAATCCAAACGCAGGAAGGAAAAAGTCACAGTTCCAAAAAAAGGGTTTAACTCAAAGCGCTGTCACCGGGAAGGAAAAACTTTAACTCACCCGGGACGGGATACACATACCAAAAAACCAAGCGTGATGGTCTTGTGAATGTCCAGAAGCCGCGGCTGAGAACCGCTACTCGTGAGAACGAACTGTTACCTGAGAGTAACAAGCACCGTGCCTTGACACGCAAACGTCGCGGTGAAGAGTCCAGTCTGCTGCCGAGTATTTCTACTCTGGCCGCACCAGGCTTAATTGGGCTAATCATGAATGAGTCCCAGGTGTGAGCCCCGAAGCAGAGCCCCATCCCTCAACCAGCCCGCAGTACAGTCCTTAGACCACCAGGTGCCGCCAATGACCCATAGCCGGAGTCCCAGACCGTGACAGGACCCCCTCCCTTACGGGCGTCTCCCGACGGCCCTAGGACGATCCGGATGATCCCGATGAAAATCCTTGATGGTGTCCCCAAGCACGTCCCGGGCTGGGACCCAGGAGCGCTCCTCCGGACCGTACCCCTCCCAGTCCACCAGGTACTGCATTCCCCGCCCCACCCGGCGGGAGTCCAGCAACCGGCGTACGATGAAGGCCGGCTGACCACCGGAGATGATGGGAGCGGGAGGAGGTTTGACCGCCGGAGCCAGCGGAGAGGAAAGGACCGGCCGCAGCAGGGACACGTGAAACGATGGGTTAATCCGCATGGAGCGAGGAAGCCGCAGCCGGTACGTCACCGGGTTGACCCTCCGGACCACCTTGTAGGGACCGATCCACCGGGGGGCCAGCTTGCGGTTCACCCCCCGCAAGGGAATATCCCGTGCCGCCAACCACACCTCCTGCCCTGGGCGGAAAGATGACGCAGGTCGCCGACACCGGTTGGCCTGGACCTGGTTAGTCCCCGCCGTGCGTAACAACGCCTGCCTCACCGCCCTCCAGGTCCGTCTACACCGTCCCATGAAGACCTGGACCGAGGGCACTCCGACGTCCTCCTCCTGGTCTGCAAACAAGGGCGGCTGAAACCCAAACTGACATTGAAAGGGAGACATGTTAGTAGCGGAGGACTGGAGGGTATTGTGAGCGTACCCAGCCCACGGAAGGCACGAACTCCAGGCGGACGCATTGTCGGCCACCAGGACCCTCAGGGTAGCCTCGAGCTCCTGGTTCACCCTTTCCGTCTGCCCGTTCGACTGGGGATGGAAGCCGGAGGACAGGCTGGCCGTCGCCCCGATGGTCTTGCAGAAGGCCTGCCACACTCGGGAGGAGAACTGAGGGCCCCGGTCGGACACGATATCCTGCGGGGGACCAAACACTCGGAAAACATGATTAAAGGCGAGTTCCGCGGTTTCCAAAGCGGATTGCAACTTAGGCAGAGGAACAAAGCGGCAAGCCTTCGAAAACCTGTCCACAACCACCAGGATAACCGTGTTCCCGTCCGACACCGGGAGCCCGGTCACGAAGTCCATGGAGATGTGAGACCACGGGCGGTGCGGGACGGGAAGCGGGTGTAACAACCCCTGCGGCCGCTGGCGGGGATCCTTGCTGCGTGCGCAGACGGGACAGGCCCCAACGAAAGCCTTCACATCCCCGGCCATGCCCGGCCACCAAAACCGCCTGTGCAAGAACTCCACAGTCCGGCGAACCCCAGGGTGCGCCGTGAGCCGAGATGCGTGGCCCCACTGGAGAACCTGCGCCCTTACCGCCTGAGGAACGAACAGAAGACCAGGTCGCTCCGGACCAGGGGCGGGATCGTCCCGCAGCGCCCGCCGAACCTTTGCCTCGATACCCCAGCGGACGGCTGCCACGATCCGGGAGAGGGGAATGACCGGCCTCCGCTCCTTCCCCGGGCTGGCCGTGGGAAACAGCCGGGACAGGGCATCTGGCTTGGCGTTTTTCGAACCTGGACGGTAGGAGATGGAAAAGTCAAACCGACTAAAAAACAGGGACCAGCGAGACTGCCGGGGGTTAAGGTGTTTGGCGGCCTGGAGGTACTCCAAGTTCCGGTGGTCCGTCCACACCAGGAACGGGTGTTGAGCGCCCTCCAGCCAGTGCCTCCACTCCTCGAGCGCCATCTTGACGGCCAGCAGCTCCCGATCTCCCACATCGTACCTGGATTCCGCGGGACTCAGCCGGCGAGAGAAGAAGGCGCACGGGTGCACCTTGTCATCCTGACCCCTCTGTGAGAGAACTGTCCCGACACCAACCTCCGAGGCGTCCACCTCCACGATGAAGGGCCGGTCCGGGTCCGGAAGGGCGAGGATGGGAGCCGAGGAGAACCTTCCCTTCAGTTCACCGAAGGCCTTCTCTGCCTCGGAAGTCCAGACGAAGGGGCCTCGGCCCGTCCTAGTAAGGGCGGAGATGGGTTCTGCAACGGAACTGAAACCCCGGATGAACCTCCTGTAAAAATTTGCGAAGCCCAAAAACCGCTGAACCCCTTTAACAGACTTAGGTGCCTCCCACTCCCTCACTGCCTTGGTCTTCCCAGGATCCATCTCGATCTGACCCTCCCGAAGGACATACCCCAAGAAGGCGACCTCTGACCGGTGGAACTCGCACTTTTGGGGCTTTACGAAAAGGTGGTTCTGCAAAAGCCTCTGAAGCACGCGTCGCACGTGAAGGTGATGGTCCTGCAGGGAGCTGGAGAAGATTAATATGTCGTCCAGGTATACAAAGACAAACTGGTTAATCATATCCCTCAGACAGTCATTGATAAGAGCTTGAAAAACAGCTGGAGCATTAGTCAGGGCGAACGGCATCACCTGGTACTCGTAGTGACCTGTCGGGGTGTTGAAGGCCGTCTTCCACTCGTCCCCCTTCCGGATGCGGATCAGATGGTAGGCGTTGCGCAGGTCCAACTTGGTGAAAAGGCGAGCCCCCTGCAGAAGATCAAAGGCTGTGGACATTAGTGGCAGAGGATATCGATTGCGAACTGTGATCTTGTTGAGACTACGGTAATCAATGCAGGGCCACAGGGAACCATCCTTTTTGCCCACGAAGAAGAACCCCGCTCCAGCCGGGGACGTGGACGGACGGATGAACCCTGACGCCAACGCTTCCTTGATGTAATCCTCCATAGCCTTCCTCTCCGGACGGGAAAGGGAAAATATCCGCCCCCTGTTCGGACTGGTACCCGGGTGTAGCTCAATGGCGCAGTAATACGACCGGTGGGGAGGCAGCGAGGCGGCCCGACTCTTGCTAAATACCTCCCGCAGGTCCAGATATTCGGCCGGCACCAGCGCCAGATCCGCGGGATCCGGAGGCTCCGGCGGACGACCAGGGGACTCACCGAACAGACAGGTAGCCTGGCATGTGGGACCCCACTCCAGAACGCGGCCCGTTACCCAGTCTAGATGGGGATTGTGGCGGCTGAGCCATGGGAACCCCAGAACCACCGGGAACTGTGGTGAACGGATCAGGCTCAAGGAGATCTCCTCCCGATGATCTCTCAGTTGTAATCTGACCGGCGATGTGATTCGGGTCACGCTGCCATCTCCCAATGCTCGCCCATCCAGACCCGTTATGGCGAGCGGCGTCTCCAGAGGAACCAGAGGAATCTCGAGTCGGTGAGCCAGACCCCATGAAGTTTCCCGCTGCTCCGGAGTCGACTAGAGCCTGGCATGAATGCTCCTTTCCTCCCCAGGAGATGGAGATCGGGAGGTACACAGCTTGGTCTGCCGCTGGAGAGGCACGTGTTACGCCCGTCACAGCCCTCCCCTGGCTGGACGGACGCTCCCTTTTCCCGTGAGCTCGGAGCAGGTCGCTAGGCGGTGCCCAGCCTTGCCGCAGTACAGGCAAAGGCCCTCACGCACCCGCCGCTCTCTCTCTCGGATCGGCAACCGAGCCCCTCCAAGCTGCATGGACTCCGGCCCCTCGTCCGACCCGGACCCTGCTGGGAGTAACCAGGAGACCCCCTGGTCCCTGCGACGCTCCCTTAGTAGGTTGTCCAACCGAGTGGCGTGGGAGATCAGGAGCTCTAGCTCCCCGGGGCACCCGATTGACGCCAGCCCGTCTTTCAGGGCGTCAGAGAGGCCATAATGAAAGGCCGTCACCAGGGCCTTGTTGTTCCACCCACTCTCCTCTGCGAGAGTGCGGAACTCAATGGCGTAGTCCGAGACGGGTCGTCCGTCCTGCCGAATGGCCATCAGCAGCCCGGCCGTGTCCGGACCGGTTATGGACTGGTCAAATACTTGTAGCCTCTACAACCCCCTCTGCTGCCGTCGTACCGTTGCGGCTGAGAGACCCGGGGTTCCACCGGGGAAGACGGAGCCGACGCCTCCGAAGGGCGCAGGGCGAAATCCCTCTGGTCCAGTTGTTGGAGGCGCTGGTCGTGGCGCTGAAGCTCCTCCCGCTGGTTCGATCAGTGGAACAGAGTTGTTTTCTGGTCCGAACAGTTTTTAGTGAATATTCTAATAAAAAGCCACTTGAAATATTGATAAAAAAAGATTGTATATTGTTTTCAGTTGATTTTATGTTAAACTACTTGTTAAACTAGTACTAATAAAGACACAGTTATCATCAGTGTCATAGTGGATATGTTTTCTCTGTAGTCTGTTACCTGTTAAACAAACGCATTTAGACATACTGTGTGTTATTTTTACTGTATTCTGTGTCCTGCTTATACGTGTATAAGCAGGACACAGAATACACCTTATGGGTGTAGGCTTTACATATTGAAGTGAGTATATTGACTGACGGGCTACTGTGCAACACAAGGACACATTCCTACGTTATGGGTTTTGGGTTTGATGGGTTGCATACTACTGCCCAACTACGTCCACTCAAACTGATTAAATCTACAAAATGATAGCCTGTTTATGTGTTAAAATAATGTTTTGTTGTATTCTTTTTTATTATTTAAAATGCTGCCTTGCTGACTGAGAAATCCATCAAATCAGGCAGCAGTTGTCATGTCCAAGATAAAAGACTGTATGCTCTTTTTTCATTGATGGTGGCAACACACAGCATGCAGTTTCCCTAGTGACAAACATTTCTCTGACCTTTGTCTCATTTCAGCTGGCAGAATGTATTAAATACATTTAAAACTGCCAATCTCGATTTTGTCTCAGTGTTGTCTCAGACTGAATATTGCAACAGACAGACACAGGAGAACCCACAACCACAGTGAGAGGCTGTCATTACACATAAACAGGGTTTACTTTTTGCATGTACCCTAACTAATAATAGTAAAGTTAGATATGCACTGACATGTTGCACTTGACTTTGACAACATTACAGCATAGAAGCACCTGGACCTGAGAGGCAGGGATTTACACACAGCTTTACTTCTCCTTTCTCCAGACCCCCATGAAATTACCCTTTAACTGAGGGATCACTCACTGTGTGTGTGTGTGTGTGTGTGTGTGTGTGTGTGTGTGTGTGTGTGTGTGTGTGTGTGTGTGTGTGTGTGTGTGTGTGTGTGTGTGTGTGTGTGTGTGTTCATGCTGGTAATGCCCATTGTAAATTTATACTATTACAGTCTGGTTGTGGCAAAGGCAGAACTAATGATGTTGAGTGTATCTGACACCATATTGATTTGAGTATGAGTTGACACATCTTTTTTCTTTCTTTTGTTATTTCTAGACTTTTTCTTTCTACTATCTCATTCCCCCAGACCTACTGTGACCACCATCACCCATCTCTCCTGTCCCTCAGGCCTAGCCATGTATGACAGATATGGTTGATTGTGAGTAGATCAGAGCAGATCATTGAGGTGAATGGCTTCAGTGAAACCTCTCATTCATTCAAAGTCAAAGCTTTCAAAGGGGCCTTGACATGGAAGAAATGGGGATATCCTCCTGGCTGTTCCTTTATTATAATGTGTGTGTGTGTGTGTGTGTGTGTGTGTGTGTGTGTGTGTGTGTGTGTGTGTGTGTGTGTGTGTGTGTGTGTGTGTGTGTGTGTGTGTGTGCGTGTGTGTGTGTGTGTGTGCGTGTGTTTGTGGGTTGCTGACTTCAGTCCATGTGAAATTATCAAACAAAGCTGAAATAGGAAGTAGAGTGAATAGCACTCATGCTGGGCACCACGACCATAAGGGGGGGGGGGGCACGTATGTGTGTGTGTGCACTTGACTGACCCACTGTATGGTGTTTCTTTTTATAGTGTGTCTGTTTTATTATTGAGATGTATGTGCCTCCTTGATAGATAGAAAAGGGTCTGTCCTATCTTGTTTTTCAGGCAGTTTGATGTTTTACCAACTGATGGGGGCCAAAGCTTGCCTAAAATTGACAGTGTGCTCGGACAAGATTATGCAAAACCTTTAAAGGTTTAAAGGTTTTTAAAATAACAATGAAAACAAAACTAGATTAGAATACATCTCTGTCTGTTGACATATAATGAAATTAACATCTGTCCTTAAATAAGTACTTGAAATCTTAATATCATAGTTTGTTATTTACAATAAATAGAAAGTTGTGGATGTGCAACTATGAGCTGTGCAAACACTACCAACTACCAAATCAAATTATTATCAGCAAATTCTTAACCCCCATACAATATTGGCCCCTCTGTTTTCGGTGGCCATTCAATGTATGAATCAGGATGGAATCAGACTCACAAGTATTTTCTGTATATTATAGCTTTTTTTTAATTATTCATATATCCCTTGTGGTTGAGGAGATATTCTAGATTTAGTATGGGTATGCAAAACCATTTGTACATTTTGAGGGGGCGTTTCTAGCGTTAAAACACTTTCTGGAAGCTCACTCTTGTAGCTCCTCGATCATGGCTCCCCCTAGATCCCTCATCACGCCTCGATCCTCGCTCTTCAGAGCAGAATAAGAGTTTTGGGACGGCCGTCAACATGGCAACGAAGAACGAGGAAACGACCATTAAGAGACTTGGGATGCACCCATTTTCTTATAAGGACAAACACAGACAGCATGCATCACAAACTTTCATGGTTACCAGTAGAGAAAAGGCTTGCTTGAGTTTTTACACAGTCAAATTGGACGTTCATAGTTATATCACTAGAATAGCAAGTGATTGCCAAATTGTGTAAGGTCTTGAATTTTGGACATCAGGAAGATAAACTGGTGACATTGGCATCAACTAAGAGCGGTCCTTATAGAACTCCGCTCTAACTGTGATCTTATGCAGCATTGAACAAATATGATTTAAGATTATGTTATTGCATTGCCTTTTTCTCGCCTCAAATGTTTTCAGAAAAACATTGTAATGTCCTGTTTGCTGTGTAACAGTACTATTCTATTGTAGTGCAGAGCGTCGTGATGGCCTATTTCCCCCACCAAGCTTGACATAATCAAACAGCAGAATCTAGTGGATGCAGAGCTCCAGATGGTCAAACACTGTATGATGACGTGATGGCATATCACTTCCAGACATAACCTCACTGTTTCAAAATGACCAGTGATGCATAATGACAGAATAGTAGTGCCACAATTTCATGAGGGCTAAGCTGAAAAACGTATTTGCAAGATGGAGATACCCAAATTAATTTGTTACAGATAATGACCGGCGATTTTCAGGTCGTAAAGCACTGGTGTCAAATTTAAGCCGGCCTGCCACGTCATTTTATGTGTCCCGCTACAGCATGAAAGGCATGATCACCATCGCGGACCCGTTTTCAGTGGGTCGTGGACCCATTTTCGGTGGGTTATTTGTGATAGTTCTCTTCATTCCCAACCTTTTTTTATGTTTGTGTATGAAAGCACTGCTGAGTCTGTTCAAAAAAACGCTGAAGTTATAAAATGATTATGTATGCTGTATTACCTTTTGTCCTAAAGATTCATTTTTTGGTTGTTAATTGAGTGTAAAAGGGAATATTTCGAACTTGCTTTTTTGTGTTGGCATACTGTGGGATTCTGTACCATCTCAGGCTCAAACTGCACCATCTTTTCATTAAATCAATTTGAGAAGTTGAAAATGTTCCTTGCTTTAAATCTCGGCGGGTCATTCAGGGGTGATGGTGGGTCCTGCATCCAGACCAGTTGAGAACCACTGCCTAGACCACATGCATGTTCTTATTAGCTCACAATTATTTGTTGGACCAGAGATATGTCCTTCTCAACTGTGACAAAAAAAGCTTTGAACAAAGTTAATATAAGCGTTTGATCTTTGTCATTGTTATTTTCTTCTGTTTTAAGTTTGATCTTTGAGTGAGTAATGGGGGTTTCTTAACCCTAAATCAAATGGATTTATGTCATAGTAACAGAGAAATTTGTTTACATGTATTTTTACATTTAGATAAATTAATGTACAATTCAAAGACAGTTATTTAACAATATGTTCGGTAGTAGTTAAACTTATACAGTGTTACAGTTACAACCGCCCCATTGAGGGAGACCATGATTCTGATGTGGCCCGGGGTGAAAATGAGTTTGACACCCATAATAAAGCTTTCATGTAGTTCTCTAAAGCAGGGGTCTCTACTGTTTGTCAGGCCAAGGACCCCCAAACTGTTAGAGAGATGGATCAGGGATCCCCTACTATATTTATTGTATAAAATTATTGTTTTATATTAAACTAGCCCTAGTACCATGCATAAACATACCTTGTTATTGTGCATTCAATGCCAAGCTTTTCAAACAATACACAGGTTCATATATTCATTTTTTTTATTTTAAACATGTGCAAGGTACTGTGAGTATGGTAGCCGTGCCATGTGTTCATAAACACACGTCAACTGATACCAATGCTAATATCAACATTATCTGTCAATTGCATGATAACGAGCTCAAATTGACGTTTTTATTTTAAACATAAATGGGGAAACAAAACCCTGATGAGTAGCACAAAATGTATCTATACTTGGATGGATGGAGGACTCCAGGCAGAGGGTCATATCAGCCCCAGACTGTGAGTGAACCGGTGCCCAGCTTGAGAGAGCTCCTGTGTGTCTCTGAAGGTGTGTATTCCTGTCTGAAAGATAACGTCTTCTGCCTTCAGTTATCCATCCGCTACAATATGTTGGATTAATGTTCATTTATTTACAGTATATTTATAACCGCAAGGCAGACTTCCTCTCTGGCTTTGCAATCAAGCAATCTCTGGACTTCCTGGCTCTCACTGAGACTTGGATCACACCAGACAACGCATCTACCCCTGCTGCTCTCTCGTATGCCTTCTGCTTCAGCCACACACCTAGGCCCACTGGCCGGGATGGTGGCACAGGTCTACTCATCTCCCCCAAATGGAGGTTTTCTCTCTACCCGCTTCCATTGCCTACACCACTGTCTTTTGAGTTTCATGCTATGTTTGTTGTTCTCTACCTGGTTCCTTGGGAGATTTAGACGTCCTCCTATCAAACTTCCCAGAAAACGGTCCCCCTCTCATTCTTCTAGGTGACTTCAACATCCAGACCGAGAAGTCATCTGACCTGGTACTCTTACGGTCTTCCTTTACTCTCTCACTCAGTCCTTCCCCTCCTACTCACAAAGCTGGAAATCACCTTGACTATATTTTCACCAGAAATTGCTCTACATCTAACCTCACTGTAACTCCACTTCATGTCTCTGACCACTTCTTTATCTCCTACTCTTGGGAACTGACAACCCTCCCACAGCAACAGACTCTGCACCTGTCCGTCGCAACATTCGCACCCTCTCTCCCTCCTCTCTGGCCTCATCTGTTCTGTCAGCCCTTCCTTCAACTGACTCTTTCATCCTAATTCTGCCACAGACACTCTCGTCTCTACTCTGTCCTCCTCTCTTACATTACATTACATTTCAATCAGGAGAGACAGTGAGTGATTAGTAGTTAACATTTATTATGCCAGGTGATACGTTCGTGAGTTACACAGAATTTATTTGGCGCTTGAACTCAACGAGGAGATTTGAGATGGCGCTGTGTTTGCCCTGAGCGGCAGCAATCTATGGATCCCCCTCGAGGAGTCCAGACACTGGTGGTGGTGGCTGGAGGTTCTGCTGGAGTTGCTGGAGATGCCGCTTGGGTGCTGAATCTGAGGAGGCGGATGGTGCTGGGGAGGTGGAGGGTCGCATGAGGCAGCAGCAGGACGCTAGAGGCGGGGATACAGCATATTTAAAGGAAGCAGCGCGAGCTGATAGGCTAACGCGAAGGTGTGGCTTGGCGCTTATTGGCTGGCGTCGCCCCGCTGTAGAACAGCTGGCGGAGTATGATGCTCTTGACACTCCTGATGGAGACGTCCGGTATAGCATGTGCGCTGCTGGTGACAGCAGTATGAGTGGGAGGCCTACGCCTGGCGTGAGGGGATGGTCTTCCTGTCTGAACTTACGCTAGAGCTTCATTTAGCTGACGCTTTTATCCAAAGCGACTTACATGATATACAGTATACACAGCAACGGTGAGCAATTAGGGTTAAGTGTCTTGCTCAAGGACACGGCCTGGCTGAGCCGGGGTTTGAACCACCGACCCTCTGATTGAAAGACTGACTTGCTAACCACTGACCCACAGTCCCCTTTCTCGCACATCTTATTAACACCTCCCTCTCAACTGTCTGTTTCCCTAACTCTCAGAAGGAGGCAAGAGTTAACCCTCTCCTGAAGAAACCCACTTTCAACCTGTCAGAAGTCAACAACTACAAACCTGTCTCTCTCCTTCCCTTTCTTTCCAAAACTCTGGAGCGAGCTATCTTTAACTAATGCCGTTTCTCAATATGCGTTCTTCTCTGTACTTGTGTTCTCGTGGACTTGTGAAACGTCATCAGTCGCAGCCCAAGTACTGTTCCAATTCAAAAGTCCGCTTCTCGCCAAGCACGGTGAAAATGCCCGGATGTGACTTGATCCGCCCATTTTATCGAGGATGCATCAGAGGAGACTTGTCCGTACTTCAGACAGCCAAACATCCCAGAATGCACTTCGCACCAGCAAACGGGGAACAATGGCGGATGAGAAAACCCATACTGAAAGTTGACATTCTCTGAATACTACTGTTGTTGAGTCACAAAATGTAATTTTAGGATGTTTACAGGCGAGAAGTTAGTAGTTTAAACATCAAATCTGTGGTCGGTTTGTCAAGACTCAGCCTACTTAAAAAGATACGCCACCGATACGGTGAGCCCCACCGGCACCGTGCGGTCACCGCTCTGCTGCCCGGCGAGAGCAGCCTGATCTCGGCGGGACTTTTTGAAATGATCCGCTAGCTCCGATTTCTCCGTAGCGATTAAGCATAAGATATTATTCTGTTTTGGAGGATCTAACGAGCACTCTTTATCAGTTTATTTGTTCACAGTAACGTTAAATCAGTTTGACTGAGGGAAAGGTTAAGATTTATAACTTAATATTTTAATTGAACTACAGTGGTGTCTTTTTACTTTTGACCGAATTGTTTGCAATTATGTGTATCTATATAAATATATATAATACATATATTTTTATAAACACAATATATATACAATTATATTGTGCAAAAGAAGCAGGGTTATCATATCATGAGCCACAACAGCTGAGGTGGTGACGTCATCAAGTCAGCTTCTGTTCCAATTGCAGAAAGACCGTCCTGCGTCCTCCCATCTTTTGGAGTCTGGACTCCCAAGTCCAAACTCCAAAGTCCAAACTCCAAAAGAACACAAGTCTGTACTAAGCATACTTGGTATTGAGAAACGGCTTAAGTCTCCTCCTTTCTCCACCAGAACAACCTTCTGGACCCTCACCAGTCAGGATTCAAGGCAGGCCACTCAACAGAGACTGCCCTCCTTGCTGTCTCTGAGTAGCTTCACACTGCTAGAGCAGCCTCTCTCTCCTCTGTCCTTATTCTTTTAGACCTTTCTGCTCGATGGTGGAATGAGCTCCCCAGTGACATCAGGACAGCAGAAAGTCTCTACATCTTCCGTCGCAAACTAAAAACACATCTTTTCTGACTATACCTTGAATAAAGAAAGTAGCAATTTAGTAGCACTGGAATGGCTCTTACTGATAGCACTTGTAGTTGAACTTTATTGATGAAATGTATCTTGATTCTTGTTGTTCTGATTCTTGTTTGTACTCATGGAGGAATGCACTTATTGTAAGTCGCTTTGGATAAAAGCGTCAGCTAAATGAAATGTAATGTAATTTGAAGACTTTTCAGTTTGTGCCACAAAGTCGTTCAAAGTGGCTGTAATTAAACCTCTTGTTAAGAAGCCAACTCTCGATCCAGAGGTGTTGGCTAACTACAGACCTATCTCCAACCTGCCCTTCCTGTCTAAGATTTTGGAGAAAGTTGTTGCAAATCAGTTGTGTGACATTTTACATAGCAATAGTTTATTTGAGGACTTTCAGTTCGGAATTAGAAAGCATCATAGCACGGAGACAGCACTGGTGACAATTACAAATGACCTTCTAGTTGCATCAGATAGGGGACTTGTAACTATTCTGGTCCTGTTAGACCTTAGTGCTGCGTTGGAAACCATTGACCATGACATCTTTTTACAGAGACTAGAACAGGTGATTGGTATTAAAGGTACAGCACTAAGCTGGTTTAAGTCGTATTTATCAGATCGATCTCAGTTTGTATATGCAAACGATGAAGCCTCGATGAACACTGCCGTTTGTCATGGAGTTCCACAAGGTTCTGTGCTTGGACCAATTTATTCACCTCATATATGCTTCCTTTAGGCAATGTTATCAGGAAACACTTGATAAGCTTTCAATGTTATGCCGATGATACCCAGCTATATATATCAATCAAGCTAGATGAAACCAACCAGATGGCTAGACTTCAAGCGTGTCTCAAAGACATAAAAACCTGGATGACCTGCAACTTCCTGATGTTGAACTCAGACAAGACTTCCCACTGCCAAGGACAGGAGATAAGAGGAGACTAAACAAGAGATAACCACACAGCATCGTCATGGAGACCTCATGGGAAGGATGCCAAAGGAGAGCCAAGAGGAGGAGTCTCCAACCTCACCATCAAGGATTGATCCCCCCCTCTGAGAGGAAGAGAATTCACTTCCGTCACCAGCACCAACTTCCACCCCCCATACCCCATCCAGGTCCCCCTCCTCCCCCCACCTGGAGTTCACTGACCACATGAAAGAACTAGTCACTGCTGGAACCAAATTCACTCCCCGCCGCACTCCCATTTTCCCTGTTAAAATCCCTCCAGCTCGACCTCCGCCACTGGCACTAAGTCCTTTGACACAAACAGTGAAGTTAAAGCGCTGTGCCCCTCCCCCGCCTCCACAACAACAGCTACACCACCATCCTCAATCTCCCCTACCCGATAAAGACTTTAATTTATATCTTCTGGGTCCGGACTACAAGGCTAATGACACTACTGATTATCTCCAGGAACAGTCGGGGCCCTGTATGCAGCTAGCGTTCTCAATTCCTGTCCTGACTTATAAAAAAGCAAAGGTGAGGCTGCGAAGAAACATTAGTAAATCTGCAAATTTATCAAACTTAACGATCATTCCTCGTCAGCCTGTCCAGATACATTGAACAAATAGAGCTTTAAACACATTAAACTTAGCTTTATTAAATGTCAGGTCTCTGTCGGGAAAAACATTTTTCCGAAATGATTTTATTGTTAGGCACAAGCTAGATTTTTTGTTTTTAGATAACAGTGCAGCTGTTCTTATTGAATCAACACCTCCCAACTTCAGTTTCATGAGTGAAACAAGAGCGCATAAGAAAGGAGGTGGAGTTGCTATTTTATTTAATGAGTCTTTGCAATGCAAGCAGATGTCTTTTGGTCATTTTACTTCTTTTGAATATGTGGCTCTGAATTCCACTCGAGTTTTATTCCTTAACATTTATAGACCACCTAAATACTGTGCATCCTTCTTTGATGGATTTACTGAACTGCTGTCTATAATCTGTATTGCTTTTGTGTTGTCATTGTTGGTGATTTTAATATCCATGTTGATAATCCCCAGGACAGAGGGTCTATAGAGCTATGTGGTGTCCTGACTCAGCATGTAACAGGTCCCACCCACAACAAGGGGCACACTCTGGACCTAATCATCACCAAAGGTCTGAACATTTCCAAGGTTGCTGTGACTGATGTTGCACTCTCTGATCATTTCTGTGTTTTCTTTGAGAGTGCAATCTCACACACAAATGTCCAAACCAAGGTTGTGACAAAGCGTTACATCACTGAAAACACCAGCGAACTATTTATTCAGAAGTTCTCCTCCATACCAGCCCTCTCTTGCATCTCAGTCAATTATAAAGTTAAAAATGTCATTGATGCCATTGCACCCACTAAGGTGAAGGTTGTAGAAAAACGCCACACTGGTCCGAATAGAGAAAAGAGAGTGTCGGAAAGCTGAGCGCAGGTGGCAAAAGACTAATCTCCTGGTTCACTGTGATGATGATCTATAAAGAGAGACTTCGCAACTACAATTTGGAACTTAGAAATGCAAGGCAGTCCTTCTTCTCGGACATCATAACCAAAAACAATAACAATACACGGGCCTTATTTGCTACCGTGGACAGGCTAACAAACCCTTCGGTGTCAGTAACTGCTACGCTCCAGTCCACCTGGGCATGCAACCAATTTGCATTCTTTTTTGCTGACAAAATTCAGAAATTTAGACAAGCAGTTGGTGGCTCCACACCAACCACAGGAGGTGTGTTGTCCCCATCTTTACATAACATCCATTCAAATATCATGACACAATTTCATTCAATTAACCAAAGAAGCCTAGAAGATATTATACAACATCTGAAAACATCCTCATGCTGCTTGGATATTCTACCAACACACTTTTTCAAAAATATTTCACACGGCATGATCACTGATCTTTTACAAATTGTAAACACATCCCTTCTCTCAGGTGTCTTCCCACAAGCCCTAAAAACTGCAGTTACTAAACCACTCCTAAAGAAGGCTAGTTAATGAAAAATTATAGGCCAATATCGAACTTCCCTTTTTTAGGTAAAATAATGGAAAAAGTGGTTTATCAACAGCTGAATAGCTTCTTGGCCGAAAATAACTGTTTTGATGTCTTTCAGTCTGGCGTTCGCCAGCATCACAGTACTGAAACTGCTCTTGTTAAGGTTTTCAACGACATCCACTTAAACACAGACAGTGGCAGAACTTCAGTCTTAGTATTACTGGATCTCAGTGCTGCATTCAACACAGTCGATCACAACATACTACTAGACAGACTGAAAGTCTGGGTAGGACTCTCTGGCGCAGCACTTAACTGGTTTGACTCTTACTTGAAGGACCGACAATACTTTATGTCTGCAGCTAATTACACAGAGCTGACTAGAATGACATGTGGTGTTCCCCAAGGTTCAATACAGGGGCCTCTTCTGTTCAACATCTACATGCTTCTACTGGCTCAGATTATGAAAAACAACAAAGTGTGTTATCATAATTATGCAGACGACACACAAATCTACATAACTATATCACCAGGGGACTATAATCCCATACAAGGGCTAGCTAAATGTATTGAAGAAATCAACAACTGGATGTGCCAGAATTTTCTTCAATTAAATAAAGATAAAACAGAAGTAATTGTTTTTGGTTCCAAGGACGAACGATTGAAAGTGAGCGCTGAGCTACAATCACTGATGTTAAAAACCTCAAACCAAGCCAGAAATCTAGGTGTAGTTATGGATTCAGACCTCAACCTGAACAGCCATATCAAGACAATTACAAAATCAGCCTACTATCACCTGAAGAATATATCAAGGGTTAGAGGACTTATGTCTCAACAGGATTTGGAGAAACTTGTCCATGCATTTATCTTCAGTAGACTTGACTACTGTAACGGTGTGTTCACAGGTCTCAGTAAAAAGTCAATCAGAAAGCTGCAGCTGATACAGAACGCTGCAGCTCGAGTCCTCACTAACACCAGGAAAGTGGATCACATCACCAGAATCAGAATCAGAATCAGAACCATTTATTGCCATATATGTTTACACATACAAGGAATTTGTCCTGGCGGGAAGGTGCATACATTTAACATTTAACAATACACATTTAACAGTAGACTGTTACTCCAGTTTTGAGGTCTTTGCACTGGCTTCCTGTCCGACAAAGAATTGACTTTAAAATCCTGCTGCTGGTTTATAAAGCACAGAATGGTTTAGGGCCAAAAAGAAGAGCTGTGTCTGCTGGCTGGAGGGTTTGAAAAGTCCGACCAGACACATAAAAGCTGGGAATTAAACCACCAACCCTGCGGTTACCATAGGACCTTCTCTACTCACTGGTCCACAATTAACCTATGTTGCTCCTCCTAAAGGACTAAAAATGTATCATTCTTGCTACTACTTTGTACTTTGTACTGCAAAAAAAAGACTGCATTATGTTTGATGAAATGGAAAAAGTTTGCTAAATTAAAATCCGGAATTACAGAGTTTGAATGTAAAAGTACACGTTAATATAAAACTAATATGATTTACCTTACAATTACAAAGAAAATCGTTAAATAGTTAGTATGGATATAAACCTGTATATAATGAGCTAGATATTTAATTAAAGGTAATTATTGTTATTTTTCATGAATTTGTAAGTAATCTAAGAAAGCAGTAAAATGACTGTATAAATAATAGACATTTTTCTATAAAAAAAAATTGAAAAAAATGTAATTTGTTATTATTAGCATAATACAGAAATTAAAAGTTGGGTTGTTGATTTACAGATAATGTCTGTAATTTTACAGAGTTTTGTATATCATTTTAAGAAACAGAAAAACTACTGTAAAAGTGTAGAGTTATTTCCTGTAAAATTAGGATTTATTACAGTGTAGGGCTCAGCCTTAGAGATAGGGTAATGCTGCGTTTACACCAAACTTGCGTGAGTTTACTTGCTCGATTTTATGTGGTTAATTTGCGTCATTTGCTACTCGCTTTACTTGTCTGGTAAAGCGAGTAGCCCAAGTTGGAAAATTTCAACTTCTTCCCTCTTCGGATGGAGCCAGCCCCAACCACAAACCAGAGAGAGAAGAGGAGAGAGAGAAGAGAAGAAGAGGAGAGAGGAGCTCATGTCCCCCAGTAGTCTAGGCCTATGGCAGCATATCTAGGGGCTGGACCAGGGCCGGCCTGAGCCAGCACTAACTTTAAGCGCTATCAAAGAGAAAAGTTTTCAAGTCTACTCTTAAATGAGGTGACTATGTCTGCCCCCCAGACTGAAAGTGGAAGCTGGTTCCACAGAAAAGGAGCTTGATAACTGAAGACTCTGGCCCCCATCCTACTTTTTAAGACTCTAGGAACCACATTCAGTGAGCGCAGCTCTCTGGTGCGACAATATGGTACTATAAGCACCCTAAGATATGATGGTGCATCACCAGTTAAGGCTTTGTAGGTAAGAATAAGGACCTTAAATAAGATTCTTGATCTTACAGGAAGCCAGTGGAGAGCAACTAATTCAGTCTTGTTAGTTTTACGGTATTTTCTTTTATTGTGTATGGTATTTATGTATGACCGTTGCGTTCCTTATCTAGTTGCAGTTCTGGCTAAGACTAATGAAAACTATATGTGACCAACAGAGAATGGATTTGTACTGTGACTTTTTGATGCAAGCACAGAGGTTTGAGGTTGCCTAGTTTATTTATATTATCTTAATAGTTTTAATGTTTTAGGTCTTTTTATTTTTTATCTGTGATACTTCCCATTAATTCTTATATTTCATTGTTATGTTGTTTTCTGTGAATCAAAGAATCAGTCTCTGAAACCACATTTTAAGTTAATGCGGTTCCAGTGAGAACTTGGGAATTTAGAACTTGTTATTTGCACTTGCAAAATTGTTTCTAAATTTGTGAATGTGATTATTTTCATGAAATATCATCTCACTTATAAGCTGTTTTTGTGGCAAAATTGTTTTGGCATTGTTCAGTGTGGAGATGGAACAATGGGGAGATGGAACTATGTTACGCTGTGTAGAAATGCCATCACATAAATGATTTGAATCTGTATATAAACAGCAGTACGCATGAGTGTGCTGCAACAGAATCTCTCTGTCTGCTGATCCGTGTGAGAACGCTTGTCCCTCAGCATATGCATATATAAGCCTACAATACACTTTCAATTACAACACTGTTCCTGTTCTCTCTCTCTCCCACACACAATCACAACCACAAACACACACACACACACACACACACACACACACACACACACACACACACACACACAGGGACACTGACAAGGGAGAGTCCCTTTTTTTTCCAGTTATGCAAATAACATCAGCCCATAAAACGGTTTGAGTGAGAATTAAACGTGAATTAAATGAGGCTTGGCTCCTTTCTTTCCATTCTATCTGAATAAGGCAAAGTCCCGTCACCATGGGAGATCCCCACGCCGTTGCCATGCCTGTTATAGGATTGACAAGACGAGAAGTGACATAAATACCGTGGCCGGCGTTCAATCCAATTATGTGGCGTGGCCTGCCTCAATACCTGCTAGCCATGCAGTGCTGTGCTGGCGTCCTTGTATTCAGCCCGCCTCAGAAATAAGACTGGCCGTATTCATCTTTAAGCCTAGTGCTAACCTTGTCTCTTCACCTCAGCTAGCTCTAAGACTCTGCCCTCAACCCTACGCTCAACTCATCAGCCTGGTTTAATACAGGCCCATTGGACAAGGTGCTTCCCCAGGCTCTCTAAATACTCCCGGGCTAAAACAAAATCCAAAGGCCCCAAGCTAGCACTGGAAATGAATAGCTATTGATATAATACACACAACACAAAGACTGGAAGTAATTATGCGTGATGTTTCTGTGAGTGACTGAAGTTTTTACTGAGTCAATACACAAGTCCAATGATATAGGGGAGCATAGGGGACAATCATAGTTGTTGATGATCTTGTTTTGCACTATATAGAACAATGTGTGTGGAATTTAGGAATAGTTGCAAAGGAACACAGGAACCACAGTAATTACTTTTTAATCCTTTTGAACTGGAATATGTCCTACTATAAGATGTTTGAATATTCCATGATCACTATACACACCACTACTCCACCTTGTCTTTACAGAAAGCCAAAGTCCTGATGCCACCACTGTGTCTTTCATAGACTTTCTTTCAGAATCAGCTTTATTCAGCCGTCTTTTAGAAAAATGTAAACATATGGAGTTTAGAGCAGATAAATCATTTGTGATTGTACCTATGACTGTTTTTTAAGCATGTAAAAGACTATCTTGAGTTTTACTGCAGCAGCATGCATAGCTTTCTAGCTTATCTATGATGTTCTCCTATGACACATACTTCTCAACCCTAATATCTGCTGTCTGAATTTCTTTGCACAAGCCTCTTAAAACCTTTGCATATCCATACTCGTGCCCTTAATAATTAGATTTGAAATAAACCCAGAAAGATTGTGTCTCAAATGTAAATAATGCTAACAATATGTATAACAACATTTCACTGAAAACTCATTCTGCTGCAGCAAATATATTTTTTTATATTAAAATATTTTGGGTCTCCAGATGCCAGATGTGGCTGCATACTCAAGGACCTCTTGTGGTTGCAGAACTCACACTTTCTCAAAGCACTGAGTGCCTCCTGTCTCTTCACTCACTACTCTCAACCAGTCCCCGAACGGCAGGGCTTTGGCGCCCAAAGTTCATGTCAATTCGGTTTTATATATTTGTATAGCCCAAAATCACCTTCATCATCGTCTTTACAATCTGTACAGTATACAATATCATCTGTTCCAGGACCCTCACAGGAAACCCTCATAAAAAATAACGTTAGTGTGGAGAAAAAGGTTTGCTTACTATTGGTGTTTCTATGAAGTGCATTTTAGGACACTACAGCCCATTAGATCCCCCCCCCCCCTCCCCCCCTCCCAAGAATAAAAAATGTGAAATAGAAATGTGTTATTTTGAATGAGATTTTCTTACTTCTGGAAGATTTACTCACTTTTCAAGGGTTTCACTTTCCCTTTTCAACATTGGAGGTCCCAAATATGGTCTTCTAAAACCACATTTTGGTGAATTGTTTATAAAGCTGTAGGCTCAGTCTTTTTTTCTCAACATTTCTCAGCCTGCAGCATCACAACTAGTAAAGTCCGCTGTAGCAGGAGCAGTACTCGTTTCCCAGAACATGTTGAATGAGAAAACATGCAGCGGCGGTGCCGAAAATGTTAGCCAAAAACTAAAAAAGCCATTTGCTGGCTAACCAAAATAATGGCAATGAATAATGGTGATGAGAACAAAAACCATAGTGAGCATAGTGTGCTTTGTGTGATATTGAGCAAATATAGTATTTGTATGTATATGGAATCATCTATCTGTTTAAATACTGTTGACTGTTTTGCATTATTTTATATCACTCTGATAAAACAAGTCAGGTGATCCTAATATTAATTTAACTTTTGCATTATGTACCCACAAATATGGGAAAGAAAACATTTCAAAATTAGTTTAATTGTTTTAAATATTAGCCTCACACATTACAAATTACCAGAATGTGGTGATTTTATTTAAATTTTAGTTACACATTGATCAACAAAGGTGTCAGTTTGAAGTTGCTGGTTTGACTTGACAGGCACTTATAAATTCTGCTGTTTGGTGCCAGTCCATGCGACTCCTATAAATAGTGTCACTTTGCTTTTACCATGTCATTTGATACTTTTATTATAGAAATATTGATTACAGTTGCTAAATGTAAAAAAAATAACTTATAGCATATTTTGTACGATTGCTGTTACAGAATATAAAGTCATTTGGTTTGAATATATTTGTGCTGTGATTGCACCTGGTCCACAGTATGTACCGTTGTTTCCTCTGGTTCCAAGAAAAAAATAGAAGTAAGTAAACTGATGCAACAAGTTGCTGTGAGCACTGGGTCACTCTTTTTTCCAGAACCAGTGACAAAAACAAAATGTAAAGTAGAGTTGACAACCAAAACGGTCCCCCTCTCCTCTTCTCTGGCAGTGCTTGGCTTGTGTTTGGGCCCCAGAGCCCATTTTAACCACAGGCATTTACAAGCTCCCCTCTAAACAACCTGCCAGGTGCTTTAAGCCTCCTGCTGGAGGGCTGCAGAACATTATGATACTCCAATAAGATTAGAGCAGAATGGGCTGTGAATAGAAGAATGGAAGCTTTTATAATGGGATAGATTGTTAGCACAGCAATGTGTTGCTCTGAGCTCCCATGACCAATCTACAACTAATGAGCATTCAGTGAGCGTGCTGTATGTCACAAGTATCCCGAGGCTACGATGGGGACACCGAGGCGAGCAATTTCTCATATTTGTCAGCAACATGGGCTTATCGTTTCGGTCAAGTTTTACTTGTATTGTATGAATTAAATATACTGGGGACATTCTCACACTCTGCTTGATGAAAATTCATGGGACTGGTCATTGACAAGTGAATATTTTATAGTGAGATTTAAGCATTAAGTCATTCTGTCATTCTGGTCATTTAAGTCATTCTGGTTCCCACGTGCTGGGAATGAAGTAAAAAAAATATTAAGATTATACTGGACATAGACTTTTGCTTAGAACTCTCTATGAGATCGCTAATACAGTTGAAACGCCACTTCCAGCTAGTGTCAGTCTTTCTAGACAAAACTGCAGGCAAACAAGTGACGAATGGCACCAGATGAAAAGTCACAGGGTCACCAAAGAGATTTCATATGTATTATGTTCTACAAGCGTAGCACATGTCATCGCAGTCCAGATAACACTAGGCAGGACATTACTCTCCCCACAAATGTCAACCTTAAGGTGGTGCTAGAAAAAAAGTCAAAAGATGACCTCATAATGCTGTGTTTTTTTATAATGACAGAACTAATGATGTATTGTCATGAATAATGTAATATCAACCTTGTGATGTCTTTTTGCAGAATCAATAAGAAAACTGAGTTTGTACTTTCATTTTTTTCTATTATGATATTTACTGAAAATTACCAAAAGCAGGATACTCTCTGGTGATCTTCCTCCAGCCAACTGCCACCTTATTTAGGTTTTTTGGTGAGTTGTTACTCTTCCAATGTGAGGGTCACATTGTGTAAAGCCCTCTGGAAAAGTAAAACACTAAATCGCCGAGGAGAACTGCAGAGGTGGTAATGCTTCTCTCTAGTGTACACCTTTCACACTCTCTTTTTTAATATAACTATTAGTAGTTACAGACTTTTTAAATATGGAATTCACTTTCAGTCAATTTACCTTATACTCTAAGCACGACTAATCTGAACAGACTTCTCAAAAGCAATACAGCTTTATTCCACTAGGCTACATTCTTTTCTGGATTTATAATTCTATAATTCTATCATGGCTATTATAGTTATCTGTTTAACATCCATGATATTTATATACATATGATAGACAAATGATATGTAGAGAAAAATATAATAAATATTGTCATGATACCTCTTCTTGCCAATGCTTCAAAAACTTATATTCACGGATTGATGATTGACGACCATAACAAAACTACAATGAGTCTAAATGAAACATTTTTCAGTGCGTCATTCAGTATTGTTTTGTATTGTCTCTTTCAGTGCGAAAAAGTACATTGAGGGAACAGGTGCATTGAGGGTGACACACACACTCTCTCTCTCTCTCTCTCTCTCTCTCTAAGGGGCTTTATCCCAGGGCTTGTGTCTTTTTCTCCCTCCACAGAGCGAGGTGATGTTTAATGGAAAGTTAATATGGCTTTAATGCTTGTCGTCGCATTGGGACACTGAAGGCCCCACTAATCCACTCTGTTCCACACTGCCTGGAAACAGTTGCTCTGGCTCAGGGACACGCAGAGGGACAGAGAGAGAGAGGGAGTGGGCCCCAAGAGGAGTGAGAGAGAGGAAAGAGACAATACTATTGGCTATTGTATTAAAACAGTCCCTCTGATATTCTGGCTCTCTCGCATGCATTTTGAACATGTGACTTTCCTCACTGTAAACCGAGGCACAAACCTGCCAATGTTGCAATTGTAGTTGTTGTTTAAATATACAAAATATCAATGTTCTTTAACACTGTGACATTATCTTCTGGTCATGCACAGAAATTGTAAATTTCAGACAACAACTAAAGATTTTAAAGGTTTAAAAGCATGAATAATTTGTGCTAGGTGTGTTAATATGAGAGTATTCATCTAGGTTCACACTGGGCTGGGAAAGAGAGCCCTCAGCCTCTCACTGTTTTAGTTCTGTGGGCTCTTACGAGTGTGCCACTTCAGATTCAGCAAACACGGAACAGTCCAAGGAAGTCTCCATCGTGTAAATGGGCCAAAGAGAACATGTAATAAGGAACGAAGGGTGTTTCACTGGTCAGCGACTTGCATTAACCTGCATGTGAAGAAACGTCTGTCTATCTCTGCTAATATCAGGATGCAGTCTAAAGACTGGCTCTCTTCCAAGAGAAGTAGTGAGCCATAAAGCGCCTCACTTGCACAAGCAAATTAAGAAGGAATCTGTTCGCACAAGTAGGTTTTGCATCAGGCACAGTGGTTTGAACGGTAAAAGCTTTTTTGCAATTGAATCACTGTGTCACCTATCACACCTGATTGTGTTCCAAAAGTTGATGACCATTTTCTGTATTTACCCACTAACGGTTTGTAAAATAGTCATTAAGCCATCTATGTGGCTCAGTGGTATTGTCATCTGTGTGTGAATGGGTGAATGTATGTATGTATGTATATATATATATACAGTGGGGCAAAAAAGTATTTAGTCAGCCACCAATTGTGCAAGTTCTCCCACTTAAAAAGATGAGAGAGGCCTGTCATTTTCATCATAGGTATACCTCAACTATGAGAGACAAAATGAGAAAAAAGAATCCAGAAAATCACATTGTAGGATTTTTAATGAATTAATTGGTAAATTCCTCTGTAAAATAAGTATTTGGTCACCTACAAACAAGCAAGATTTCTGGCTTTCACAGACCTGTAACTTCTTCTTTAAGAGGCTCCTCTGTCCTCCACTCGTTACCTGTATTAATGGTACCTGTTTGAACTCGTTATCAGTATAAAAGACACCTGTCCACAACCTCAAACAGTCACACTCCAAACTCCACTATGGCCAAGACCAAAGAGCTGTCAAAGGACACCAGAAACAAAATTGTAGACCTGCACCAGGCTGGGAAGACTGAATCTGCAATAGGTAAGCAGCTTGGTGTGAAGAAATCAACTGTGGGAGCAATTATTAGAAAATGGAAGACATACAAGACCACTGATAATCTCCCTCGATCTGGGGCTCCACGCAAGATCTCACACCGTGGGGTCAAAATGATCACAAGAACAGTGAGCAAACATCCCAGAACCACACGGGGGGACCTAGTGAATGACCTGCAGAGAGCTGGGACCAAAGTAACAAAGGCTACCATCAGTAACACACTACGCCGCCAGGGACTCAAATCCTGCAGTGCCAGACGTGTCCCCCTGCTTAAGCCAGTACATGTCCAGGCCCGTCTGAAGTTTGCTAGAGAGCATTTGGATGATCCAGAAGAGGATTGGGAGAATGTCATATGGTCAGATGAAACCAAAATAGAACTTTTTGGTAAAAACTCAACTTGTCGTGTTTGGAGGAGAAAGAATGCTGAGTTGCATCCAAAGAACACCATACCTACTGTGAAGCATGGGGGTGGAAACATCATGCTTTGGGGCTGTTTTTCTGCAAAGGGACCAGGACGACTGATCCGTGTAAAGGAAAGAATGAATGGGGCCATGTATCGTGAGATTTTGAGTGAAAACCTCCTTCCATCAGCAAGGGCATTGCAGATGAAACGTGGCTGGGTCTTTCAACATGACAATGATCCCAAACACAACGCCCAAGCAACGAAGGAGTGGCTTCGTAAGAAGCATTTCAAGGTCCTGGAGTGGCCTAGCCAGTCTCCAGATCTCAACCCCATAGAAAATCTTTGGAGGGAGTTGAAAGTCCGTGTTTCCCAGCGACAGCCCCAAAACATCACTGCTCTAGAGGAGATCTGCATGGAGGAATGGGCCAAAATACCAGCAACAGTGTGTGAAAACCTTGTGAAGACTTACAGAAAACGTTTGACCTCTGTCATTGCCAACAAAGGGTATAAAACAAAGTATTGAGATGAACTTTTGTTATTGACCAAATACTTATTTTCCACCATAATTTGCAAATAAATTCTTTAAAAATCAGACAATGTGATTTTCTGGATTTTTCCCCCTCATTTTGTCTCTCATAGTTGAGGTATACCTATGATGAAAATTACAGGCCTCTCTCATCTTTTTAAGTGGGAGAACTTGCACAATTGGTGGCTGACTAAATACTTTTTTGCCCCACTGTATACATACATATATATATATATACATATACATACACACGGTAATGTAGTGGCTAGCACTGTCGCCTCACAGCAAGAGGGGCCGGGGTTCGGATCCCGGTCTGGGCGGGCCTTCTGTGTGGAGTTTGCATGTTGTACCCGTGTCAGCGTGGGTTCTCTTCGGGTTCTCTGGCTTCCTCCCACAGTCCAAAGACATGCAGGTTAGGTTAATTGGACTCTAAATTGCCCATAGGTTTGAATGTGAGTGTGAATGGTTGTCTATCTATATGTGAGCCCTGGACAGACTGGCGACTTGTCCAGGGTGTACCCTGCCTTCATCCAATGTCAGATGGGATCGGCTCCAGCAACCCTGAACAGGATAAACGGTTCAGATAATGGATGGATGGATAAATATATGTATACATATATATATATATATATTTCAAAAGTATACGCTTGTTCTACGTGAACTGTATTAAACCATAAAACATGGCTGGGGTCCTTTCACCGCTGAGCATGGTTTTATTTGTTGTACATGACACCTGCCTCTTTTTGTAATTAATTCATGCGTTACCCATTTCAACGTTTCTTGTAGCATGCAAGCTGAGCATTGTGCCTGTGTGACAAGCTTCTTGTGAAACATTCATCCCCATCATTTGGACAACAATTTAAAGGCTGGTCAGAAGTCTCTCATGCCTTTATTTGAAATTGTTTGTTCACACGTGTCGTCATTTTGTCAGCATTGTTCGCACCATTTTTGTTCAAACTTGGAGGCTTGGAGCTTAACTAGTTACTTCACAACAGACACAGCCTTAGTTGTTTTCCCATTTTTGCATGTGTAACCAATTGGGCCAGTAAGGTGGGGAGAGTTCCTGTTGTAAGACTTCAAGAGGCTAATAGCTTAAAAATGAGTCTTAACCGGTGTTTAATTCACCGACAGCTATTGTGCTGGTTAAGTATGGAGCAGCAGGCCGGTGTGTCTGTCGGACTAGGAGCAGACATTAGTTCTGCTGATGCCCATATTCCCTCCCAGGGAACCATCTGCTTCACTTCAATACAATAGAGGGATTTTCTGAAGGAATAAAATGCTTTGAACGCAACTATTTCTCTCTCTCCTGCTCCCTCTCTCTGATTTTGGTGAAGGTGTCGTATTTCCCAGCAGGACGGCCACTCAGAAATCTGCTGCACATTTAATGATTGGTTCCTTTTATTGAAGAGTGGATCATGATAACTTCAATGAGCAGTTTACAAGATAATACCGTAACGAGATGCATCTAAGTCTGTATAGATTTGGGCCTGAAGTGTCTCTAAGAGAAGCCTGCTACTATTCAATGTGGCTTTATGGTTAACGGCTCGCTACTGGAGCATGTGGCCACTAAGGGAAATGCAAATGGGCAAATTATACTGTATAGGGGAAGTCTGCCTATAATATTCATCATAATTACTAGGCCGACAGAGTCAGTTGAGTTTTTGTTTTTTGCTATTTCATATAATTTTAGATTTTTGCTTTTGGTTAATATATGTCTTCTATTTGCATTGTGATCCAAAATAATTTCCCTTTTTGTCTATCTAAAGGGAACACTTTAATGCTCAGATATATATTTTTTATTTTTATTTATTTTCTTTCCTTCAGTGTTGTTCAGTACAATTGTATATTGCTAATTTTGTTTTAAAAGTATTCCCCCAAGGTTTTGGAGGCATTCAAAATGCTTGTATTTTCCACGGCATCTCTAACTCTTTGTATTATAACTCTCAAAGAACAATATCTTCAAAGGTGGACAAATAAATGCAAATGATCTCATCCCCTTCCTAAAATAATGGCCTATGTTATTTTTTTGACAAAAAATATTTTGATAGAGAAGAGGAGAGATAGAGAAGAGGAGAGAGGTTGTATCCTAAGATGTCCCCCAGCAGTCTAGGCCTATGGCAGCATATCTAGGGGCTGGACCAGGGCCAACCTGAGCCAGCCCTAACTATAAGCACTATGAAAGAAAAGTCTTAAGTAGGGCTGCAACTAACGATTATTTTAATAATCGATTAATCTGTCGATTATTTATCGGATAAAAAACAAAAAAGCATACTTTCCAACCCTTTATTAAAAAACAGAACTGACGGTGCAAAAATCTTCAGAAAGTGCAGAAACAGGTTGCTCCTTGAACATCCCTGAGCTGTTAAAGTAATAATGAAAAAATAAAATAATGGACTAACACAAACATACACATGCTTTACATCTGCCAAATGTATAGGCTTTTAATAAATAAAGTGCACAAAACATTTTGCACAACATTTTGTTTAAAGGGACCTGAGCTGTCAGAACAATAAATAACTTATAAAAAATAAAGAAAAATACTAATCAAAAAACTTAACAGGATTTGTTTGAACGTCAGAACTTGTTCTCTACACTACACTCAGACACACACGCTCAAACACTCACAGACGCACACACTCACAAACACTCACAAACGCACACACATACTAACACACACACTCACAGACGCGCGCGCACACACACGCACACACACACACACACACTAACACACTCACAGACGCGCACACACACACTCTCACTCAAACACTCACAGACGCAGACACACTCACAGACGCGCACACACACACACACACTCACTCAGACACTCACAGACGCGCGCACACACACTCACAGACACAGTGTGCACGCGTCTGTGAGTGTGTGCGTCTGTGAGACCATCTCAGAGACCATCTGAGAGACCGTAACGTTGTTCAGACACATTGCACTGTTCTTACGAGCTAACGCTAACTTGTCAAGCTAATAACAAGTAAACAGCAGAAGAGCTGCTGGAGCTGCTAAAGTGCCTCTACTAGCTGCCGCTGCCACGGTTTGAGCTGCTACTGTGCTGTTGAACGGCCTTGCCTCCGCTATGTGTTTCAGAACAACGTTACGGTCTCTCAGATGAAGAAGAAGAAGAAGAAAGAAGAAACCCCTTTATTAGTCCCACACTTAGTCCCACAGTGGGGAAATTTATCCTCTGCATTTGACCCATCCTTTTTTAAGGAGCAGTGGGCAGCCTCGTGAAGCGCCCGGGGAGCAACTGGGGGTTAAGTGTCTTGCTCAGGGACACAACGACATGGACTGGCTGAGGCGGGGTTTGAACCCCAGTCCTCTGGTTGAAAGACTGACTTGCTAACCACTGAGCCACAGTGGCCCCTAAGATTTGAACCGCGGACCTTGTGGTCCCCAGGCGGGAGCACTACCAATGCGCCACCAGCCATTCTCTCCTCGACCTCCGCTCCGCTCCGCGCTCAACTCAACTTTTGTTTTCATACTCAAACATCCTGCGTGAATTATTGAGTGGCGTAATAATCGCACGACACAACAAATCAATAATGAATTCGTTGCCAACGCTTTTAATAATCAAATTTTATCGATTCGTTGTTGCAGCCTCTACTCTTAAATGAGGTGACTGTGTCTGCCCCCAGACTGAAAGTGGAAGCTGGTTCCACAGAAAAGGAACTTGATAACTGAAGGATCTGGCCCCATCCTACTTTTTAAGACTCTAGGAACCACAAGTAGCCCCGCATTCAGTGTGGTACTATAAGCTATCTAAGATATGATGGTGCATCACCAGTTAAGGCTTTGTAGGTAAGAAGAAGGACCCTAAATACGATTCTCTGTCTTACAGGAAGCCAGTGGAGAGCAGCTAATACAGGAGTAATGTGATCTATCCTCCCAGTCCTCGTTAGTACACGAGCTGCAGCAACTGGAGAGACCTAAGAGACTTAGTAGAGCAGCCTGATAATACAGAGTTACAGTAATCCAGTCTTGAAGTAACAAATGTGTGGATCAACGTTTCTGCATCCCTTTGAAATAAGATGTGCCTGATCCTTGAAATGTTGCGTAGGTAAAAAAAAAAAAGGCAGTCCTTGAGATCTGTTTCACGTGGGAGCCGAAGGACAAGTCTTGATCAAAGACAATTCCCAGATTCCTCAAGGTGGTGCTGGACGCCAGAGCAATGCCATGAAGAGAAACAATATCATTCGATAATTGATTTCTGAGATGTTCTGGGCCAAGCAAAGTAACTTCAGTCTTGTCCGAGTTCAACATCAGGAAGTTGCAGGTCATCCAGGTTTTTATGTCTTTTAGACACGCTTGAAGTCTAGCCACCTGGTGGGTTACATCTGGCTTGATCGATATATATAGCTGGTATCATCGGCATAACAATGAAAGCTTATTGAGTGTTTCCTGATAACATTGCCTAAAGGAAGCATATACAAGGTAAACAAAATTGGTCAAAGCACAGAACCTTGTGGAACTCCATGACGAACGCCAGTGTTCATTGGGGCTTCATCGTTTACATATACAAACTGAGATCGATCTGATACATATGACTTAAATCAGCTTAGTGCTGTACCTTTAATACCAATCACCTGTTCCAGTCTCTGTAACAAGATGTCATGGTCAATGGTGTCGAACGCAGGACTAAGGTCTAACAGCAGCAGAACAATTACAAGCCCCCTATCTGATCCAACTAGAAGGTAATTTGTAATTGTCACCAGTGCTGTCTCCGTGCTATGATGCTTTCTAAATCCGGACTGAAAGTCCTCAAATAATCTATTGCTATGTAAATAGTCACACAACTGATTTGCAACTACTTTCTCCAGAATCTTAGACAGGAAGGGCAGGTTAGAGATAGGTCTGTAGTTAGCCAACACCTCTGGATCGAGAGTTGGCTTCTTGAGAAGAAGTTTAATTACAGCCACTTTGAAAGACTGTGGCACATGACCTGTTAGTAAAGAACCATTGATAATATCCAGCAGAGAGGTGCCAATCAAAGGCAAAACCTCCTTGAGCAGCCTCATTGGAATGGGATCCAGGAGACAGGTAGAAGATTTAGAAGCAGAAACAGTTGAAGACAATTGGTCAATGCTTATGGGGAAAAAGCCATCCGGGCCACATCAGGGCCCACAGCCGCCTCCAAGGCCAGTCCATTTGAGGATAAACAGTCATTAATTGAGGGCAGGAGATCGCCAATCCTACCTCTGATGGCCAGAATCGTATCATTGAAGAAGTCCATGAAGTCAACACTGCTGAGTTCTGTAGGAATACACGGCTCCACCGAGCTGTGACTCTCCGTCAGCCTGGCCACAGTGCTGAAGAGAAACCTAGGGTGGTTCTTGTTTTTCTCTATTACTGATGAGTAGTAGGCTCCTCTGGCATTATGAATGGCCTTCTTGTAGGTTCTCAGACTGTCCCGCAAGACTAACTGGGATTCCTCTTGATTGTTGGAACGCCATACACCTTCCAGCTTCTGTGATGCTTGCTTCAGAATGCAGGTCTGAGGGTTGTACCATGGAGCGAGCCTCCTTTGTGTGATGATGCTCTTCTTTAGAGGGGCTATCGAGTCCAGTGTCATTTTCAGTGAGCCAGTAGCACCATCGACGAGATGATCAATCTGGGACGAACTGAAGTTCGCACAGGAGTCCTCTGTTATATTGAGGCATGGTAATGAATCAAATACAGAAGGAATCGCTTCCTTAAATCTAGCAACAGCAACGTCAATTAGACATCTGGTGTAGAAACCTTCGCCCAACGGCACACACACCGGCAGCACAAACTCAAAAGTTATAAGGCAATAGTCTGATAAAAGAGGGTTATGCGGAAAAAACATAAAATGCTCCACATCAACGCCATATGTAAGAACAAGGTCGAGGGTGTGGCTAAAGAAGTGAGTCAGTTTCTGTACTCTCTGACAGAAGCCAATCGAATCCAACAATGAGATAAATGCAGCACTAAGGCTATCATTGCCGACATCCAAATTAATATTAAAATCCCTTACAATAATAACCTTATCAGTCTTAAGGACCAAACATTCTAACTCCCTCAGCAGTAAAAATACAGAATGGACTTGTTACCAGAAAAGTTGGCTTCCACTGTCAATGGACGTAGAGCAAGCGCTGCAGGACAAGAGCCCCCGCTCTGTCATCGGTTAGTGCTCATTTAGTTCTTCCTACTGAGCTCACTGCTCACCGGGACTTAATGCCGGTGACCCGGTGAAAGAGAATGAGAAACGATGCTTGTTTCAGCTCATGGAGGATGAACGGAGGAGAGCAGCACGTGCTCCAAAGCCATTAGTCACAGGTCTTACCACAAGCCCTCACCCTTCCAGTCACAGACCAGACCTTTGTTCTCTCTCACCTCTAGCTTTGTGAAGTCCAAACACCACCACCATAGTTTTTTTTCAGAATCACAATTGTTTGCCACAACAGCAAACTCAACCCATAAGAAGACAGCAATGCCAAAGGTCAAAAACAATTTGCCTACTGCCATGATTTCAAAGGCAATTCCCTCCCTTCCCTTGAGCTGAAGTGTCCAAGGGACATCATGGGCAGTGGGTGTTCTGTGTTGCTGAACTTTGACTCATTTTACACTCACTCAAGTCAACGGGGACATTCAGACGATCATAGACCGACCAGACCAGAGCTGACTTTAAGTCTCGCTCTCTTTCAATCGCTTTAAATGAAAAAATACCACCTGTCTCCCACTTGTAGGCTGGATGACAGCTAATTGAGGATGACAAAGAAGATGATGGTGATGATGATGATAATGATGATGACGGAACATGGATTCATGTGGGAAAATAGGTGCTGTGATTTTTTGGGGGAAATCCGACTGAAGACGTTGTCCAGAGCTTTTATACCTGAAATGATTTAGTTCACTTTAAGTGGCTTCAATTGATATGAGTCTTATTAATTATCTTCATTATCATTCTCACTGGCCTGTCCTGCCAATAGACACGGGACCACATGGGTTTGTCAGAGTACTTAGTGGATACTCGTGTCTTTATATTCATCACTGCATCCCAGCACTTTGATAATGGTCTGTCCTGAAGCGCTTGATGCCGCTCTGACAGTCGCTTCATGCTCAACAGGATCAGAAGAGCCGCGAGGCAGAGGTCCTGATTTAATGAGTGTGGCAATGTTTGGCAAAGGGGGAGGGGGGTAGGGGGGGGGTTGTATTATTTGTATTATACATTTGTTCAAAATATGTCAAACCTTTGCTAGATATGAAGTGGCATTGTCTGAGTAAAAATATGAGTTCTGTGTTTTCCTGTGTGGATCGAACATGACTGCATTAATACGTGAGTGATGAGTCAATGGGGTCTAGTTTTTTTGAGCATTCTACAGTAAGAACACATTCAGCGTCTTAGCTACACCAATAATCCGATGGGTCAGAAGTAAAACACAACTATGAGTCCACCTGCTCATGTCCTGCATCTCCTGTTCATCAGGACAATAATGGCATGTATGCATGAGCTGCTTGCAGTCCATTCGGTAAACACAATAGTCAAAAGGGCGATGTCAATCTTTTTGACAGAGGTCCAATCCAGCAGACTCGGAGGACCGTTGACCAATCCCCTCGGCCGAGCCTTACTCTTCAAAGAGATTCAGTCCAAGGCTGAGGGCTGAACTTGTGCGCGTGCATACGTGCACGTGCCTGAGTGCGTGTGGTTGTGTGTAGAAGTGACCCCTTGTATAAAAGCTCTTCAAGATAGCACAGGGACGCACAGCACGCAGAGGGAACGTGCCTGGAATCTCTCTGTACTTGTTCCCCTCGAGGCATCTCTGCAAACTTTTCCAGAACGGACCACCATGATGTTTCCCTGCAGCGCTCTGCCGCCTCCTCTGTACCCGAGCTTACTGCGTCCCGCGGCAGCTCTCTCCTCGCCCCTGAACCGCTCATTCCACTCGGGCTTCCTAGTGGAAGATCTCCTCCGATTGAGCCAGCCGGTTAGCTACATACACAGGACTTTCTCTTCCAGAGGTCCCGGGGACATTCTCCCGCTCAGCGTGGCACCGGGAGGCCCGCTAGAACCCAGCACAGAGCGCTGTGTGCCGCAGAGCTCCAGCCAGCCGAGCCACAGCAGCTCCGGGTCTCCGCACACCGCATGCCCGAGCTCCGGCTACCTGAAGTTTGGCGTTAGTGCGATACTGGCACCGTCGACAAGGAGCGGTGAGTCAGAGGCCATGATGATGAAGATGATGATAGATATATAGATAGATTCGTTTGAAGCAGCTGTTTGTTAGTAGCCTAATGATCAGTGAAATATGTATCATTATTATTATTAGAAGTAGTAGAAATAGTAGTAGTTTTTTTCAAAATATCACAATAGCTAATATTAACTCCACTGAGGACACCAACTCTGCAAACTGCTGCTCCTCTCTCACAGCTTGACAAAATAATAATAATAATAATAATAATAATAATAACCATAATACACATAGACAGACCATTCCGGCACAGTAACCAAATTAATTGCCTGTTGAGGTGCATCAGAAACAATTCAAATGTTTTATGTTAGCCGTTTTTTCTATCAATTATTTCTCCCTAGGCCCAGTAATTAAAATACTGGATATTTTAATGTTTCTAATATTTATCATTGTGATATATTTCTGGTGTCTGTGGTATTTCCTGTTCATGTTATGAAATATCAACACATTACATTACATTTCATTTAGCTGACGCTTTTATCCAAAGCGACTTACATGATATACAGTAGACCGTAGACACAGCAACGGTGAGCAATTAGGGTTAAGTGTCTTGCTCAAGGACACAACGACGCAGACTGCCGGAGCCGGGGATCGAACCACCGACCTTCTGATTGAAAGACCGACTTGCTAACCACTGAGCCACAGTCGCCCCACATTTAATATGTTCTTTTTCCGCTTGCTCCTCAGTCCAGAGTTTCCAGACCAAGTCGTTCCCTCTGCCTTTCTTTGATGGAGGCATTCATCCTATCATCAGAGCTTCCTATTTCACAGGTTGGTGGACCGAAAGTAATTTTGATCTCTTTTAGATTACGATCTCTTTTACAGAGATCTGAGAATGTGTGACATTCACAAGAAAAGAAACAGAAACGACAAACTACACAATAAAGAGTTAAAACAGTTACAAGAATCCTATAACACATCAGATTATGAAGCTTAAACTCCAACATCACTTGTTCACTCACATTGATCCCTCTTGGACATAGGGTTCTCTACAGGTGGAGGACATGGACCTCATATCCACATCCCTACAATACCAAGCTCTGTGGTTGCAGCACAGATGTGTGTCAACTCATTGTCTGTCAAATATGATGCATCCATATCTTTCACAGCCCTGTTTGGAGATCACTAAACACCAATTATAATATTATTACTAATAATTAACATGTTTGGCACTGAATATTTGCGTGATAGTGATTAATATATTAATTACTTATTTCATGGGTATACCTGATTCATACTGGGATTTCATTAAATGCACTGTTATCCCTGTCTATACCTGTTCACACAGATCACACTTATGTGGCAGAAAAGAAAGAAAGAAAACTTTACTAAAAGATCTAACAGGCCAAGCATTTGGGGATTTGACAGCTTGTGAATTGTACAAGCTGCACATTCTACCAGCTGATGTGGATGCAGCTGTTGTGGATGCAGCTGTGGATACTGTTGTGGATGCAGCTGATGTGGATGCAGCTGATGTGGATGCAGCTGTTGTGGATCCAGCTGATGTGGATGCAGCTGATGTGGATGCAGCTGTTGTGGATCCAGCTGATGTGGATACTGCTGATGCGGATGCAGCTGAGGTAGATGCAGCCGTTGTCAGCCTTTTAGCATGGGAACACCTAGAAATCAGTTCCGCCAATTTGGAGGTCTATTTAGGCGCCGCACTGACTGCTGGCATTAGCATGAGTTGTCCCAATCTACAAATTAGTCCAGTTTGTCACGCTCTCAACACATCAGTGCCGTTTTTCACGGTCTAAATGTGAGGCGAGTTTCTTCCCAGCTCAAGAACTTAGCGCCTCTTCACACGCTGTTTCCCACCAAGCACCTCTGCAGCTCCACAAAGATCCCTGACCGTGACCAATAGGAGCCAAAACCTCTCAATCACACACAATTTATTTTACAATGTTGCCCATCAGATTGATCATCATAATTCTAGCCATATCGGCGCATAGAGAGGACATGTTTGATGAGCAGCAGTGAGCCCTGAGACGTGTCATCATATTGACCCTTCTGTAATGGACTGGCCTGCTGACGGCCTGGTCTACACTGTTCATTACAACACAATCACTTTCCTCTGTGCATTTGCAGCCTATACAAGCCCTTCACGCCTCATTAGAGGCAGTGTGGGCTCCGCTTTGGAGCCCTGCTCATTTGCATATGCTGTTTCCACTGCTGGACAAATTGGGGCTTATTAACAACAGATTTCAGGCAGAACAAGTATATTATGGGCAGCGTGTGTGTTTATGATGTAATATAAGAAGGGAGGACCCTTTCCGGATATCACTGAGGAATGTAAAGGTTTAGCAGAACTCCCGCTAAAGCTGCATCATAGCTTCTAGTCATAAATCAAATTGGGAGTTAAAGAAACCAGCAGTTGTTTCGTGTAGAAAATCCCAGAATGAATTTCATTAATTTTTCATCATTACCAGAATGCGCAATGACAACCATAATACAATGTTTAGGGATGGCCTTTAAATCTCTTTTGTTCCTCCAGCCTCATCCTCTGTGGTTCCTGTCCCGGGAACTTTTTCATGGCCCCTGGCCCCCAGTGGGAAACCCAGGAGGGGCATGCTAAGGCGGGCTGTGTTCTCAGACCTCCAGAGGAAGGCCCTGGAGAGAACTTTCCAGAGGCAGAAATACATCAGCAAACCAGACAGGAAGAAACTGGCCAGTAAACTGGTCCTTAAAGATTCCCAGGTACAGTGCTCATCAATGACTTTTGGATGCTGTCAAATGTAAAGTCACTTTATATTGACTTTTTCATGCCTCTGCTCTCACATTGTGTTTTTAAAAACGGGTCATTTTGGACCCCGAAGCAGCTGTGAACGAGGAGAGTAGTTGAGGAGGTCAGTGACATTCACACACTGGTTGTTTGCTTTGTCCTTTAAAAGGTGAAGATCTGGTTTCAGAACCGCAGGATGAAATGGAGGAACTCCAAAGAGAGGGAGCTGCTGTCGACAGGTGGCTGTCGCCAGCAGACCCTGCCCACCAAAACCAATCCCCACCCAGACCTCACTGATGTAGGCAGCACCCACTGCCACAGGCTGGACAAGTCACGTCTTCACCACCACCACCACCACCATCACCATCTGAGTCCGGCAAACAGTCGGAGCTCTCGTAGTCAGACAGCGAAGAAATCACCGTGTCATGAGAGTCAGACATCTGGTTAGACTGGATCTTTCCTAACAGCAGCTGCCTCTCAAAAGATTTCGTCAGCTGTGACGGATGACTACAAAAACTGCTGAATGGAGGCAAATACCACTAGTGCTTAAATCTGCTCTGTACATAGCTTTATTTACTCAGCCCTCTGTGCCATGCGTCTGTACAGTGTTGTTTATATGACTATAGTCCAGTATATCGATATACAGTAAATAAGGTATAGTTATTTTAGATATTTGTAGAAAAGAAAATGTCTAAAACTCTTAAATATATAGTATTTTCCAGACATTTGTATTCTTTTCATTTTCTCAAATAAATCTTGTAAATGACAAATGAATGACATCGTGTCATTTTGTGTTTTATTATTATTTCCTGCTTTACCTTGTTCATCAAGTATATCCTGAACATGAATCTGTCTAATGTTAAACTAGACATTACAAGTTGGTTTAAGGTGTAAGTCGCCTCTTAAATCTCATCGCTGTGTCTTCAGAAGAGTTGATGCTTTGGTAACCTGATATCCACCATAACTTTATAATCTTAAACCTCAATGTGCAGTAAGTTAGAGTTCAATATAGGCATATTTGTCTTGCGCTTATATTTTAATCTTGGAGAATAGGTTTCACTGATGATCTTCCACAGTATGATGCGTTTGCAGCTTCCAGAGGACACTGGTTAGCTAGCAGAGACCCTCATGGACAACGTCAGTGGATTCTTGTCTTTGGCAGCCATAACGTGTGTGAATGACATGTAGTGGAAACAGTAAATGGACATGTACGAGTCTGCCAACCACTCAAAGGGTTTGACACTACACGTCATTCATAATGATGGCGAAGCCCTCAGGAGGGTTAAGAGTCTTGTCAACTAGTAAACCAAGCTTCTGATTGAAGGACGGCTTGAGAGCAGCTCCTACATCAGTTAAAAAACAGCTGAAAGAAAGAAAAACGGAAAAAAACACAACTGTCATTTTCCACTATGGATTATACAAGGAAAGCACCAATGCAAGACAGTACTGACATTGAAATTAAACACAAAAACAAAGTTATTGTGTTGTTTTTTTCCTTCTTTCAGACAAACAAGGCCATCATAAAAACAATGATTTAATTACACAGCAGGTTTGTTAATGGAAACTTTATTTACATGAGAAAATAAAAACAATCACTTCATGCCATATTGTTTAAGCCTACACACACACACACACACCAGAGTGGCTGCTGTTAGATAAGTGGAGGGAGATTAGTGGAGAGCAGTAAGTACAGTATTTACAGCACACTTTTATACAGCTCTGCTTGGCCTGCTTGAATGAAGCGGCTCGGTTTGCTTTTAGGAGGGACAGATCCTGAATACAAGCAGTAGATGTTAACCCTAACCCAAGTCTGCAGGTTTAAATCCTTTCCCAACACTACAATTGATCATTTAGAGATTGGCTGGGATGAAAAAAAATAATCAGAAAACATTTGGCTCTTTTAAATCTGAGTGGTTAAAACACATTGACTTTCAACTAATGCGTAGTAGAGGGCCCCAAAACGCTTTCACAATCAAAGAGGACAGATTTCCTATGTAACCCTGTCACAACACCTGTTTATAACCAACACCAGCATACAGCTGTGCTTTTAGTCGGTTTAACTCCATCGCACGGCTTCATGTTGCAGTGGAAATGCACCTCAACTTACTTTGTGGCAGGAAATATATCTGAAATTGATAGAAATCAGACACCTTGCAGATTAAAGTTGGTGCTGGAGCTTGAAGCCCCATTAGCACTGTGCAATTAGCCACCAATAAATGCTGATACAGACAGAAATCTTGAACTTTCTGCAAATAATCCAAATCATCAGATGCTCCCAGTGTTGAGAATTACAAACAGTGTTAAGCCACAAGGGGGCGGTCACATGCTGCATTTATACGGCTACACCGTGAGCTCTTTACAAGCATCTCGCCATACAAATCCAGAAGCAGTGATGTTGTACATCATGGTGAAACAAGAAACATTTCTTCAAATTTGTTTCATCCTGAAACCACATAAGAACTTTATTAACAGTATAACAGTTAAGTGGTTACAACCTTTAAATATGTATAATCATATTGTGCCGTGATACTTAAAGAGAGAGCAGGGGAAGTCTACCATGTAATTATCAGAGTAAAAAGTGTACATAGGAGAGAAAGGGTGGAAGGCCCCCTGAAAGAGACAGGAAGGCGGGTGCGACAGTATGTTCAGCAAGATGAAACTGTACGGACGGAGAATTACAGCATGTGATCCTGTACATAACATCAAAGCTCACTGCCAGACAGAGAAGTTAGAATAATACATAAAAACACATTGACGGCTTCTACGGTAGAGGCTGAAAAACTGAGTCTCGATCAGAATGTACTCATCTACATCATACATATCTGATTAGGGTGTATTTGATGTCTAATAATTTACAGGCACAATGGGTGGAGTCAGGATCAAACTTGAGGGTGAGTTTTGTCTGCTGCTACCTGGTTTGTTGAACTGCTTCCCCTTTACATCCACCAGAACATGAACACAGAATGGATCTTCTACCCCCCGCTAAACTCCACAGGCTCTGGGATGAGATGAAGAGGTGATGTGCTGCTCCTTACTGCCGGTTGCTCTTTATCCTCTCCAGACGTTTCTTCAGGTCGTCCAGGTTGGCCGCTGGTGAAGCTGAGCGGGTGTGTGCTTGCGTCGGGGAATGTGAGTGTGTGTTATGTTCCGTCTGGTACAGCTCTCTTGACTCTTTGAGCTGAGACAGCTTACTGTGGAGCATGTCGGTGGACGAGGCCACTGGCGGCTTGGAGGACAACAGGGAGGACATGGGAGGTCGCTGCTGAGGTTCGTCCTCGCTGACACCAACACTTTGCTGCAGGTAGAGAGAGGAAGACATGGGTGAGCTTCTATTAGGAACATACAGTCAATTCTACTGTTCAAACAACAAAGATGCATGTACAGCAGGAGTGCCGCTCCAAATGATACAATAACGTTGAGATGCATCAGACTGGATCAGTTTGAGCTGCTTTTTAATGTTAGATGTTAGCGTAGGAATAGATATCAGTTGAAAGCTTTCTAATGTTTGCTTCCTGTCACAATGCTTTCGACTAATGTTCCAAATGTCATCAGAAACGATATGTTCAGCAGGTGTTTTGTTCCAAGTTGAAACGTTTTCTAAAAGCAGCAAGAGGGAGAGGACAGCCTTTGTTAACACATATCAATACATAGTTGCTGGTTTTAATCAAAATAGCCAACCAGCTAACAGAATTATGCTCTGACTGTGTACTGACATTGAACTGATATTGCCGTTTCACCAGCAAGTTAACATTGAACAGTAAAACTACAGTCACCAGCTTAACGTTTCATTTGTTACAGTTTTAAAAACTCTCAGAACTAAAAAACGGGAAGTCGGTCAGTGCTCTCTGGTGTTTGTCATGTAGACAACCCGTTATCAATAATGATTTATCTTGCTACTTGAGTCGACATCTACAGAAATGGTCAAGTATTTAGTTGTGATGGTTTGGTTTGGTATGTGTGTGATTACACCAACCTTGGAGTTATTTTCCAGGCCTTGCCTCTGTCTGAGAATCTTGAGTCTCTCATAGTAAACGGCTGGTTTCAGCTCTTCATTGTTACTGCTCAGACTGAAGTCCACGCCATGCTGAGGGATGACTGCGAAGACGCGCACACGTTACTATACAGGACTGGCTTTATTGTGAAATGAGCTGTGACAGCTCCCAGTTTTACCTGCTGAGGTCTGGATGCGGGGCTTGCCCTCCCTCTCAGACTCGATGATACGAAGGCCTCGCTCGACGTAGCTCTGGAAGAACTGGGACGTGTTTTTGAGGAATGGCTCCAGGTCTGCGTCCGTGTACTTTTGTTTGTAGTCGTACAACTCCGTCAAACCCTGCGAAGATGGGACGCATTTACTGAATATTTTTCAAGCCCTTCATCATAACATTAATATTTTCTCTGTGACCTTTTAAAAAGCCAACTGTAAGAAACATTGCGAGTGTGAAACTGCAACAACTAATACACTTGGAATAGTTTGAAGAATGGAGTGGAGCGGACCTCTTTGGTGTTCTCTTTGGAGCCAATCTTCTTGAAGATTTCAGACAGAATGTCACTGACCTTGGCCTTCGACATCCGATCCTCCTTGGAATATAACAAAAGGAAAGACTCCCGTCACATCAGAGTTCATGTAGAAACACTCATCCCAAAGACAACGATACAGAGTTTGTGTAAATTCTTGACCAAAATAACGGCCACATAAGCGTGTCGTGTATTTGGTAAGGGTTACTCACCGTATGCAGACCGCTCTTCTCGTTGCCACGGTCACTCTTGATTCCTGAGAGGTTTCCAGAGTGTTTGACCACCCGCCTCAGATGGGCCTCCAACTCTGACTCATTACGATTCTCTATCATTGATAGGTGGTCCAGGATCTGTTGATCAATGCATTTATTCAAAAGTTCAAAACTCATTAAGATCAAAGTGAATATAGTTATCACAGCAGAACAATAACTAAAACATTTCGCAAGAAATTTTGATGTGTGGCGACTGCCGTATCTATCTATCTATTAGTGAAATGTGTTGTTAAGGTCATTTGTGATGGACTTGAGAGCAGCTATTGCTTCATAGACACAGGTCGATGGTTACCATGGTGATTGGGGCACCAGGGTGAAGGGCAGACGAGATCTTAAGACTTGCATGACTGTCTATGTATCTATAATAAGTATGTGTGTATGTCTCTCTATGTATCTATAATAAGTACATGTGTATGTGTCTCTATGTATCAATAATAAGTATGTGTGTGAAACTGCCCTGATTAGCTCATTTGAAGCACCTGTGTCACTGAGCGGCAGACTGATTAGAGGGAGACTGGACTTTGGATTTAATATAAACAACCTGTCAAACTACTGAATTTGACAGAAAATCCTAACTCCCATTGTGAAAATAATGGAACCATGAGAGGCACAAGACGTTTGTGACAGTTTCCATGTACTTAAATGTTTGTGGGGTTTTGAAATTAGAACGTAAAGGCAATTCAGAAAGTGCCCCCGTTTGCGTCATTAGAGAAAACTGTGCTCCGATTTATCAGAGTCCAATGGAGCAGTTGGCTGACTTCATGTTGCTTTCAGGCTTGCTGACAAAAAAGTAAAAGTTTGTGGGATTCCACGACACATTTGTACAAGCAAGCACAAGATTTCCTACGTTTTGTCTTATGCCTGAAAATTGTGGAGTGAATAACAATTTACAAATACTTTTTTCGCAAGCGTCTGAAGCTGCTCCTCACTCTAGCGATGACATCGCGTGCTCTGAGCTGCGCCATGCACACCCATTGTAAACTAAGAAATGGTCTGAAAATGTTCCTAAACGTGAACAATGATTACATGAAAACTGTGCTAGCTATCAAAAAATGCCTAATTAGGAAAAAAACAAAACACTTAGAAGGTCATTCCATATTCCGATCATCCCGCACGTTTTGATGAAGATGAAGCCCGCAGGAGAACATGCAGTGTGCTTGGCACACTAATAAGATGAAATACATTTTGTGTGTATGTTACCTTGGACCCTGTGAGCTTACAGAGTGTGTGTAACAGAGTCTTGAGAGTTCTGTGTGGGACGTCACTCTTAAGCTGATGCTTGAGTTTCTCTTTGGGGAAAATCTTCATGAAGTTGTGGACGTCCAGTAAGATCCGATCCAGGTTGATATTGTCGATGGTCTCTGGGAGAAAGCGGATCATCCTCCACAGACACTGAACACACAAACCGCTAAGAGTCAGTTAACGGACAGCAGGGTCAGAATGAGGACATGGAGACACTTACCTTCATGACCAGCTCAGAGAACATTGGAGGGGCTGTCGTGAGTAAACTGTCCTGAAGCAAAACCAGCAGAGCACTGCAGAGAGACAAGAAGGGAAGGCTTAAAAAAAAAAAAAAAAAAAAAAAAAAAAAAAAAAAAAAAAAAAATATATATATATATTAGTTTTTTTGTTACAGTTTCTTCATACTAACCTGATCATGTTGGTCTGGTCAGACTTCTCCAGAACTCTGGTCGCCAGCATGTTGACTGATCTAATGACTTGCTGTCCGTCTTCTATGTCCTCCATTCTGTCATCCAACATCAGTATCATCACACCGTGCATCAGGTCCTTCAACACACCCATAGATGCCTCCCGGGCCAGGGACTCCATAGAGAACAACTAATAGAAAAAGAATGTCACCACATCATTCCACACTAGAGCTGCACTCTCTGAATGCAGGGCTACTTGTGGTTCCTAGAGTTTTAAAAAGTAGGATGGGGGCCAGAGCCTTCAGTTATCAAGCCCCTCTTCTGTGGAACTAGCTTCCACTATCAGTCCGGGGGGCAGACAGTCACCTCATTTAAGAGTAGACTTCAGACTATCCTCTTTGATAGCGCTTAGTTAGAACTGGCTCAGGTTTATAGTTAGGGCTGGCTCAGGACTGCCCTGGTCCAGCCCCTGGATATGCTGCTATAGGCCTAGACTTTAATTGAATTGACTGCTGGGGGGCATTTTAGCAAAAAGGAGTGGAGCTCAGTGTATCCTCTGGTCCTGCTTGACAGCCACTGCTTCTATTATTATTATTAGTTGCATTGCTATCACTGATACCATTAGTGTTTGTATCACCATTATTCTACGACATCCACTGTTATTATTGGTAGTCATAACTTTTTCATCTCATCCAATTACTCTCATTATGAATCATGTCTGTCATATTCATTGAATGTGCTGTAACTCTGGTAGGTTGTTCATTGTGTAAACATGACATCTGTTGTGTCTGACCCTCCACTGTTGCTCTCCTGAAAGTTTCTTCCCTTAAAGATTTTTGGGAAGAAACCATGTGAGGTCCTGGGACAGAGGATGTCATATGTGTACAGATTATAAAGCCCTATGGAGGATAATTTGTGATTTGGGGCTATACAAAATAAATGTAACCATCATCATCACTGATGTATCATGTGAGTACATGTGACTCACAGAGAGCATATTTCCTATGATGCAGCTGTACAGTTTGATGATGTCCTTCTTTTCCAGCCGCTCATCAGCCATGTGCGTGCTGTAGATGAGCCTCAGCTGCATGAAGGTAGCAATCAGGAACTGATCGATGTGTCCTGACATGACTTCTGCTTTGTCCTCCTGCCGCAACACCTCGTCGATCTACAGGGACAAACCACAATTTTGATCCCAACTCAAAGCATCTGTGTTTGATATTTATATTACAACAATCAGGAAAAAGCTCTAAAAACCCAGCCGACATTACCTGCTCGGCACCAAACCGAGAGGCACAACAAGGAGCTGGTGGAGGGTGAATGACATCAATCCGGAGGAATAGACATCAAAAGTGACATTGTATAGCAGCAAATGTGTTGAGCACAAAAGACAATAAGATCATCCCCAAACCAGAAAGCCTGGATGAATGGAGAGATGATGGCATTTTGATGAAAGCTTTCAGTCTTGCTCTGGTGATGCTGTATTCTTGCTTTTACCTGATGTTTGTTATTTGATAGTACCATCATGTCTTTGATCTCCTCAACAAAGAGTCACTTTGCTCACTACTTCGCAAACACATGCATCTTCACTAAAACATTACTATTCAAAACAATTTGGACTAGCCGCAAAAAGCATGAGACCTTTTGTTTAACATAGAATCGCGTCTTGGTTATGTACAGGGTTGGATTTTGCTCTGTGGTGGACAAACTTTGAGACACCGTCACTCAAACCACTTAATTTCTCTGCTGACCCTTCCTGACTTATTTGGCGAACAACTACACCATACTGATAGATCTGTTATAGCCATTCAAAGATTGATTGTTAGGTGTTGAGGTGGTTCCAGCAAGCTCCTCCTAGGCTCACCCTTTGTCCAATCTTTTCTAGCTCTAGTAATTGCAATAATGGCAGTAGACAATAAATACAAAGCCAAGCTTCCAATTATCCCTTCATCAGTGCTGCCAAAGATGCCATCTTCATGCTTTCATACCTGTGCCAGTGCTTGTATGCTGTTGTTAATGTCACCGCTAGCCACCTGAGAGATAACAAAGTTGATGGTGGAGGCTGTGCTGTTGTGGAGGTCATCAAAGTGTGGGGAGACTGAACGCATCCTTTGAACACAAAAACACTTTAAATATTAAAATCACAAAAAGGTTGGTTTTCCCAGTGGCTTTACTTTCTATCTGACCTGCATATTGCTTCAGTGTCAGTGTTAGTCTTGTTGTGTTTCAGAGTGCGTTTACTTGGGTTCAGGGATCATGATGGGCTCCAGAAGCTCGTCCAGCTTGTGTTGGACGAGGTCCGGCAGCTCACACACTCTGCTCTGGTCCATCTCGATCATGTCCAGGTCCAACTGAAACTCCTTAGGGATGGAGGGGTGGGAGGACTCGCTGTGCTGGGCGTTCTGGCGGGCTTGGCTGGATGGAAGGATAGGATAGATTTGGAGATGGGAGGGGGTGGACAGGACCGTACATTTAGTCCATTGTATTATTGATCAGTCCCTTTTAGCTTTAGTCCTGACTGACACAAGCTTTTACGTATTAGATTGTGAATCTATGACAGTAAGTGAATGTACCTGATAGCCCTCACTCTAATACAAGTGTATTCAGAGCAAGGAGGTCAATATAAACCGGGATAAAATGTTTGAGATCCTGACACAGCACTTTCATTGGGAATAAATTCCATATAAAAAATAAAAAAAGAATTCCCCTTTTGGCTTAAACAAACTCATCAATATCCAATTCTTTCAAACAACTTTAACAGTTAGAAAATTGTCAAACATTTAGATGAGACGATTTTGTGGGATTACCCATCAGTGCATCCTTGCTCTGAGGATCTGTTTAAAAAAGGACGTTATAACAGAGTTCAAATGATTGGCTGAAACTTTTCCAAATTATAGTTGTACTGTCAGGACTGGAGCTGATCAGCACTGATCTAACACCAACATTAAGCATCTACATCAAGCGTTTTGGTTGAACGATTGTTGGCCACATTAATTTTACATTACATTTAGCTGACGCTTTTATCCAAAGCGACTTACATGATATACAGTAGACCGTAGACACAGCAACGGTGAGCAATTAGGGTTAAGTGTCTTGCTCAAGGCCACAACGACACAGACTGCCGGAGCCGGGGATCGAACCACCTGATTGAAAGACCGACTTGCTAACCACTGAGCCACAGTCGCTAATGAATAATTGTTTTTGCTATTTTCCTCCTTCAACTGTCATTTATTGCTGCAATGTTACCAATATAACATTGCAAAAATCTGTCACATTCTGTGTCAAAATAATAAAAATGAGTTCATGCATGCGTTACTTCTAGACTAGATTGAGATTCCTAATCATCAGGCTGCTCTAATAAATTAAAATGAAGACTCTCTTCCTGTCGATTCCAACACAGATTTGTTGTTCAGTGTTCCTCAGACAAGCTGATCCTTTCATCCAAAGCGATTTTCAATAAGTGGATTTAACCAGGAGTTCAAACTCAGAGTACAAAAAGAGAGACAAACTACAAAGTGCTATAAGTAAGTGCTACTAAGGTGATTCTTTATTCAAGTATAAAAGCGTCAGCTAAATGTAATGTAAATGTAATATAATAAAAGATAGTAAGTTGTGTATCAATACAATATTGTATGAGTGCTATTCACTTCACCATTGACCATGACATCTTATTACAGAGACTAGAACAGGTGTTTGGTATTAAAAAGGTACAGCACTAAGGTGGTTTAAGTCGTATTTATCAACTCTATCTCAGTTTGTATATGTAAACGATGAAGCCTCAATGAAACCAACCAGGTGGCTAAACTTCAAGCGTGTCTCAAAGACATAACAACCTGGATGACCTGCAACTTCCTGATGTTGAACTCTGACAAGACTGAAGTTATTTTGCATGGCCCAGAACATCTCAGAAATCAATTATCGAATGATATTGTTTCTCTTGATGGCATTGCTCTGGTGTTCAGCAGCACCAGAAGAATCTAGGAGTTGTTTTTGATCAAGACTTGTCCTTCGGCTCCCACGTGAAACAAATCGTAAGGACTGCCTTTTTTTTTTTTTTTTACACCTACGCAACATTTAAAAAAAAACGAAAAAAAAAAAGAAAAAAAAAAATCAGGCACATCTTGTGCTGTGGCTCGTGTACTAAGAAAAACAGTAAAATCCAGAATCACATTTAAAATCCTTCTCCTCACCTACAAAGCCTTAATTAGTGATGCACCATCATATCTTTACATTACTCTACTTCTTTCCCGGAGTCATTGTGCTTTCACGCCTCAGAAATGCATATAGATAAGTGCCTGCTAAAGGGACCAGGTGTGGGTGAATGGGAAGCAAAATAGTTTTTGAACGTGGTCGTGTCTGCTTGATCGTAACAACGTGGTTGTTTTATCCTGTCTTGTGATATCTTGTGCTGTGATCAACATGTAAGGTGATTTTATGCTGTGGTGTCACAGATTAGTCACGGAATAAATTTATTAAAATAAAAGACTGCTGGAATGGACAGTGGATTTGTTTGTGGCAGAACACGCCTCCGAACATGTTCTCCTGACCTAAATTGGTTACGGTTGGAGCCTCTACACAACATACAAGTAAAACGAAGGGATGATGGGGGAAGTGACAGCTGGACACAGACTATTAGTCTGGTATTAGTCCCCGTCACAGCAAACATTTAAATGTGTTAGTCTTTTGAATGACAAGTATTAGATCACATTCAGAGGGAAGTTCATACGATGACCACATGTAGAAAAGAGGGGCGAGGAGGAAGAGGTACTCACATCCTATACGTGCGATACATTACTCTGCTCCAGAAGAAAAGGAAGGCGGAGAAAAGAGGAAATCACACAGGAAGAAAGATGAAGGGTTAAGAGACAGACAGGCAGAAGACAGCCAGCTGCTTTCAGAGACACAGTGGATAGGTTTTTATGTGCCAATATCCCAATTTTAAGTATCTGTGACAGCAACCCAACATGCAATGACTAGAACACAAGAAGAGAAGGACAGATTAGTTGCAAGCGGAACACAAACATTCAAAAGATTTAGAGCATGAATCTAACCTTCCTCGGCATGAAGAAGGATGTTATGTTTGTTGATAGAATGGATAATGTGCTTATGAAAAACAGTTGGAAGAGTTGGGTTTTAGTGCATTTGCGACAATTCATGTACAACGATGAGACCTTTTAACTGCATTAATTTAGAAGCATGCTACGGTCTTCTGCCTGTAAAATAATGGAATGAAAGTTTTGTTTATGACTAAGATCACTGGGGGAGGGTCCCACGATCCCCCTGCCAGTGAAACTCCTGTCATATACAGTAGTTTAAAGACACAGGACCTTTGACATGAAACAGACCAGGGTGAGGGAGTTTTGTGAAGCTGTGCATACAACGGGGTTCATAAACATTGTGACCAATGAATTTCAATGACTTTAAACCAAATTTCCATGACCAAACATTTAGTGAAATCTGGGTCTATCCATAAGAAAGTGAGAAAATGTAGTATTTAAACTAACGAGGATTCCAAGGCATACAGTATTCCTTAAATTACACAAATAAATGAGAAAATAGTTTGATTAAAAGAATAAACATTTATAGATATACTCAGTGTATGCCTGCTTATATTTTGAGTCTTTTTGAAAGCATATTCATTATTTCAAACTCAGCGAAATTAACGACATGAACATATGCATATAACACATTTCTATGACTTTTCCCAAAACCTTTTACAGCCTTTCTACTATTTGATGTTTGGTCCCATCCCATATTTGATCACTAAGGCTTTGTATGTAGTCTGTAGAGTCTTGTATTATGAAAGTTAGAACTTAAAAGTGCTGGAACGGAGGCTCCGACCGTTTGTCGAACCTCGGATTCAAGAAGAACCGTACGGTTTCGTCCTGGTCGTGGAACAGTGGACCAGCTCTTTACCCTCGCAAGGATACTGGAGGGGTCCTGGGAGTTTGCCCAACCAGTCTACATGTGCTTTGTGGACCTGGAGAAGGCTTTCGACCGGGTCCCTCAGGGCTTTTTGTGGGGGGTGCTGCGGGAGTATGGTGTGCCGGACCCGTTGCAACGGGCCATCCGGTCGCTGTATGCCTGCAGTAGGAGCTGTGTTCGTATCATCGGCAGTAAGTCAGATACGTTCCCGGTGGGTGTTGGCCTCCGCCAGGGCTGCCCTTTATCACCGGTCCTGTTCGTGACTTTCACGGACAGGATATCTAGGCTCAGCTGTGGGGCGGAGAATGTCAGGTTCGGGGATCTAGGGATAGCCTCTCTGCTGTTTGCAGATGATGTGGTCCTGTTTGCCTCCTTGGACCATGACCTCCAGCATTCACTAGGGCATTTCGCAGCCGAGTGTGAAGCGGCGGGGATGAGTGTCAGCACCACGAAATCTGAGGCCATAGTGCTCTGCCGGAAACCGGTGGATTGCTCCCTCTGGGTGGGGACAGAGTGCCTACCACAAGGTATCTCTGGGTCTTGTTCACGAGTGAGGGTAAAATGGAGCGGGAGATCGACAGGCGTATCGGTGCGGCTGCAGCAGTAAAACAGGCGTTGCACTGGGCCGTCCTGCTGAAGAAGGAGCTGAGCGGGAAGGCGAAGCTCTCAATTTACTGGTCGGTCTACGTCCCAACCCTCACCTATGGTCACGAACTTTGGGTCGTGACCGAAAGAACGAGGTCTCGGATACAAGCGGCCGAAATGAGTTTCCTCCGTAGAGTGGCCGGGCTCAGCCTTAGAGATAGGGTGAGGAGCTCGGACATAAGGAGGGAGTTGAGCCGCTACTCCGTGTCGAAAGGAGTCAGCTGAGGTGGTTCGGGCATCTAATTAGGATGCCTCCAGGATGCCTCCCTTTAGAGGTTTTCCAGGCACGTCCAACTGGTAGGAGGCCTCGGGGAAGACCCAGGACACGCTGGAGGGATTATATCTCCCAGCTGGCCTGATGTTGCGGGTGAGAGAAGAGCCTGGGTCAGCCTGCTTGACCTGCTGCCTCCGCGACCCGACCCCGGATAAGCGGTGGAAAATGGATGGAGAACTTAAAATCAATAGGGATATGTCCATAATTGGTTTTGGTAGCAAGAAGGTTCAGCATTAAAACATATTAAAGGATATATTTGTGCAATATTCACACACACACACACACACACACACATTGAGATGGTGTCCTGTTATAACAAAAATTAATAACCCACAGCTAATGCTCTTTAACAAGGAAGAACACCATTACAACAGTTTGACACAAATAATTTGTAATACTAATAATTGTACATTTATAAAATTACACCGCCAATTGGCATGCTTGCCCACCATCAGAAATCGATTTATGGTAAAGTTTGTCGAGCCGCTGTTATTGCCATCTGGCGGCAACACTAGCAATTTACTCCATCGCCTCAACAGAAAGCATGTGTTGGAATACAAAGAGTGTATGCGACTGTGGCTCAGTGGTTAGCAAGTCCGACTTTCAATCAGAGGACCGGCGGTTCGATCCACGGCTCTGGTAATCCATGTCGTTGTGTCCTTGAGCAAGACACTTAACCCTAATTGCTCACCGTTGCTGTGTCTACGGTCTACTGTATAGCATGTAAGTCGCTTTGGATAAAAGCTAAAAAAAAATTTAATGTATGAGATTACGGTGCTTGGATTCCGCAACCAGTCACGGCAGTGCAAGTGAATCAGCCAAAGGGACAGACATTGCTGCAAGAGGCATTTGCTCGAGGCAGTGCTTATGACAAAAAAGCAAGCGGTGGAGCGACATTACAGACGCAATAACGATCCACCTCTGTAAGGACATGGTCCCGCTACAGACAGTCGATAAAGACGGGTTTAAAGCAATGGTCAAAGCACTGGACACATATGCAACGCTGATTACTGTGTAGTATTTGTTATAAATGTACGTTGGTACATAGAGGGTGATAAGAAGCTCAACGTGGAGGGACTTAGGACCCCCCCCCCAAAAAAGAATTTAAGAGACAGAACGAAAAACATCACACAAACAGCTGTGCAGTTGGCCGGTGGTCCTTTTGGGAACAAATTAATGTGTTTACTCGGAAAATACAGTCAAACCGCCAGAATCTTACAAAATACCGTGATATGGGAGAGTCAGGCTAGCAAGCCCATTTTAACACAAGGATGGCTGTTTAGAAAGATTTTTATGTTGTTATTGTTTGGAGAAAGATTTGGTCAGTTTAAATGTGGCTAAACATGTTGACACAACAGCAGTCTTATTTTTAGTTTTTATGCATCATGTTTTTGTAATGTACGCTACATTGTGTAGAGCAGGGGTGCCCAATACGTCGATCGCGATCGAACAGTCGATCGCCAGGGTAGTGCGGGTAGATCGCATGCCATTAAAAAAAAAAAAAAAAAAAAAAAAGTATCCTCCCTACGGCATTTGTGTAAATCAATGTCCATCACCACGGACGGTGCGCCCGCATGGTCGGACGCTTGAATGCATTATTTGCGCTTCGCTACTCCCGTGAGTTTACTCAACTTTATGTGGTTAATTTGCGCCATTCGCTTTACTCGCGGCTGAAAAGGGGCAGGGATATCTCCGTGGCTTATCTCCGTAAAAATGGTACCGTTTCCGCCATCCACCATTGAACTAACCACTAGTACTGCTTTATAGTTATTGTGGAAATCCCTCAAACGTCGGACCATCAGACACCCCCGTGTCCGGGTTCATAATATCATCTGTAGCCGCACAACTGAGTCTGAATGACGGCTGCTTCCAGCGCTACTTCAGGCGGACCAGCAGCAGTTTGATTCAGCACCGGCAGGACAGCAGTGATGATGCGGCGCTTCTCAACGCTGATTGGCTTTCACTACGCAAATCTTTCGGCCAAGTTATTCGCGTCATTCGCGTCTGTGCATTGACTTTGCATGTAATCTACTCGCGAATAATACGTGCCGCATTCAGTGTGAACGCAGCATAACCCTGGCTGTTTCTATTCAGTGCAAGTCATCAGAGTAAAATGTAATGACCAAAAATGTACAGAATTATATTGTGTCATAAAGGTTTATGCAGTTATGCAAGGTACGCCAATATTGTAAATATAAAGTATACTCTGTATATTTATACATTAATAATGCTATTTATTATATATCTATATAGATATATATCTATATAGATAGATATTTAGCATTATTAATGTAGATCTTTTTTAGCATTATTAATGTAGATCTTTTTGACTAGGTCAAAAAAAGTGTGGGCACCCCTGGTGTAGAGAGAACAAATTAAAAAATGTGTTGCTCACAAGATGTAATTTCTGGCCTCAATTGAACTATATTAGTATCAAAGTTGTCAGAAGATACAGTAAGTGTGTATACAGAGAGAGGAACCCTTCTCAATATTATCAATTTTGTCATGAGCCAGTATTATTGGCTTCCTTACTGGTTGTCATTTGGCTCTGAGCCCTGAGCCAGAGGGGACCTACTTCAGTTTGTTGGGGTCTTCTTGTGCAGGCTTGCGGAGGAAGGTGGCATTGGGGTTAGTCGGTTGCTCCCTCTGAGACCTCTCTGTCGCACTCGGCTTGGCGGGAGCTGCCGCCGTCTTCTTGGCTGAGCGCTTGATTCTCTCCTCTAACATGCTCATGTCTTTCTCTGATAACTGGAAAGGATGGGGGAATCGAGTCATGTTAAATTGTATGAGTATTTAGGGTTGATTCTTACGACAAAGATATTCTCTAACTTACATTTCCTATTAGTTTGTAGACTTGGTCCCCACAGACATTGTAGACAGCCACTACAGTGTTCAGGGCAGCGTTGCGAACAGATGTGTCTCTGTCGCCTATGTGCACAGCTATCTCCTTCAGAGACTTAGCTGGTGTTGGCTGGCATACATTCATCCCATAGCCTTCTATCAAACAACCCAACTCCTCCAGGCATTCTGAGGACAGGGAGGAAACCACACAAACAAATGTTAGAATACATCTCTTCAAAAGAGGTTTCCCTCAATAGTTTGCCAAAAAAGAGGCTTTTCTTGTACAGGTTGGAAGAGGCTTACAATACAGGTTTGGACAGTTCCTTCTCTGTCTCTAGACTTACCAGCTCTCTGTTTAGAGTTCTTGGACTTCGTTCCATCCATGAGGAAAGGGAAGACCTTGGATGCTGGGTAAACCTTACACAGCATGGCTAGTATGGCCCGAACATCTTTGCGAACCACATCCTTTGACTCTCCTACCTGAAGAAAAGGAAACTGTGAGCAGAAAAAGCTCTACAGTGGTTTCTATCAATCCGAATGTGTGACGTGTGCTCACCTTGAGTATGAGGTAGGGAATGAAGGAGTTGGCCTCGTACTCAGTCAGGTGGTAGTCCTCTCTGTTAAGCATGGCAAACAACAGCTTCAGATACTCCAGCACCTTCATCAGGACTGTGGTGTTGGTGTCAAAGAACCGCAGGGTAAACCACTTCAGAATCAGGTCTAGAGAGCTGATGGTGGCTTCACTCTCACTTTCCAACCTCTGTTAGACAAAAACACACTTGCAGACTGTATTACCAAAACTACTCCAAGTGTGCAATTGTAGATTCAGACCAATCACTACCTCAATCATGACTCCTATAGACTTGACGTGTCTCTGAAAGTCTAAGTGAAAAAGCTCATCTTGTAGCCATTTGGCAAAGCAGGTGGACATCTGCATTTTCAGCTGCTCTACATATTCATCTCGGGGAGTGGTGAAGTTCCATTTCAAAACCTACAAAGGAAACATTTTGTTAGCAATATTTCTAGAGGGAGGGGTACCTCTACTGTCACAGTGAGTAGAACTGATCACCCACTGGGATCAGGACATGTTTTTCAGCTAGTCAGATACCTTTAGTTGTTTCTCTTCCTTGATCCTCTGCTCCTTAGCGTTGGGGATGAAGAGGAAAATTGGCCCGGATTTATCTTCATCATCTTTCTGGTTTTTGGTGGCAGGTTTCTTGCCAGCTGCCCCCTGAGAGGAGAGGCAGTATCGCAGAGTGAGTGAACCGATGTGCCAGTGGCAGTGTTCTTAGCAACGTGTGTAATCAGGTTTTGATGTGGATGACGAAGGAGTGTAGGTGACAGACAGATAAGAAAGGGTGTTGTGCTGAACATATTTCAGTGTGGGTTAACACCCAGAGCAGGAACACTGATGTGACACTATTCCAAAACATTGAGAAACACACTCATGCTGTGGGGTGACCTGAAAGCTGAAAAGTGACCTCTCTTGGTTTGTGCTTCCTTTCTGTAAGCATGCATGTACTGCACTGTTTGTTGAACTGCACCGTTGGATTCATCTCATGTTAGCAGATTTTTACATGTTAAAAGGTTAATACAGATCTGTGTTGACCTCATTCCACCTGACAACTGTGTGTCCGTGTGCTCCCAATTATACAGTGTGTTCACTTGCAGTATTAGTAATTAGAGGCAAGAGCTGGCTGGGTTAAAGCAGAGAGAAGACCAGGGTTGACATCTGTCCACTGAAAAGCTGGGCCCACGTCTGCTACGCAGCTTTAATAAGTAGCAGCAGGTAGATGAAGTGTAAAGACATTTCATCACAAAGACTACCTGTTGACTGCTAGCAGCAGCCTTGCCTTTGCTGGGGGGCTTTTTACTAGCATTACTGTCCTTTTCCTTGGAAGGGGGAGGGACAGGTTCCTCTGGAGGGGAGGGAGGCTGGGTGAGTAGAAAAACCACATCATATTTACACTTCACTGTCATGAAATGAAATGGTGCGCATTAACAAAAATTGAACAATGTAAAATGTGCATGCCTGATAGTCACCACCACTAAGAGAGACATCAATGTGTGAATGTTTACAAAAAGGTTCAGAGCGCCTAAAAATGTCAAACCATACAATTAAAGGGGTCAGACTGGACTTGAACATGTACCGAAAATGTCTCTCTTCTTTCATTATTGATATTGAAATCAGATGAGACTAAATCTGGTCTGATATACCCCTGAAACCAATTCTACTGTAGCTAAACAGCCATTTAAACAATAAGTAAGTCCTACAAAGTATAAAATGTCTCCGTTCCAATTGATTTCACATCAAAAACATGATCCAGAAAGCCATACCTTCTTCCCAGCCCCTCCTCGAACCTTCTTGACTTCAGGTTTACTGTCCACAAAGTCCTCACTGGCTGGCTGCCTGGCGGCTGCAAAGAGACAACTTTGTGAATACAATGTGACCAAACTAATATTGAGCAGACACTTGACGTCAGACACTTACTGCGTTTGTATGCTTTCTTCCAATTTTGTAAATTGGACCGTAGTAGCACTGGAATGGCTCTTACTGATAGCACTTTGTATATTAACTTTATTGAAGAAATTGTACTTTCTTGATTCTTGTTGTTCTGATTCTTGTTTGTACTCATGGTGGAATGCACTTATTGTAAGTCGCTTTGGATAAAAGCAACAGCTAAATGTAATGTAAATGGGCTGAATTCACATGCTGCTTTCAAAAAGAGACAATTCCCCATTCACAAAGCATGGATTTATGTAGAAAAGCGAGGACGAGAGATGTCACCGTATGAAATTTAGAAAATATCACGGATTCACAAATATTAATCATAATATTTGTAATAGGCCTATAGCTGATTAACTAAAATATGTATTATCATCATTAACTATATTCTTCTGCTTTGTATGAGTAATATATAGTGTTGATTTGAAAAAAGAAATCAAGAAAATAAAAGATAGTAATTTTATTGATTCAAAGATCTTGGCATTAGTAATTATAATGATGTATTTGTTAGACGGGTAGAGCTAGTGTTAGGAAGCTCTTTAATATCCATTTTATATTGATGTGAAAACATCTACCAACTGCATTTATTCAGGTTTTTCACTAAACTACATTTTACAAGATTACATTTCAACACATCATAATATTATAATGTACCTACCTTTATTAACATTTTTAGAGCTCGAACGCACCATGGAAGTTAACACAACATTCGTTAGCTACAATATAACAATATATGCAACAAAAAAAGTGTCTGATTAAGTTAGCTGTTCCAAATATTTTATTCCTCCATGCTCTATTTTGGACTTGCAATTGTGAACTTTGTCTTCTTTACTCACCAACACATGTTGTGGCTGTGACGTTAAAGTCTGTGCACCGATGTTAAGCTAGCATGCGGCAACACAGGTGTGTAAATGTGACTAGCAAAATATATGAAACCAGCCTTTTTTCGATTGCCAGTCGCCGATACCGTAGGAAAAAGTCATACCGCAGTACTTCCTTTACCTTTTATACCTTCCACCCCTTGTTTGTGTGGAAGTTTATTGAATACAGTTTTTCTGCCGAATAGTACAGAACCAAAATTGTATTAGCTATCGAACCTAACACTACTTCACAGTATGTGTAAAACTAGCACACAGTAGCACAGACATGGTTAGACATTGAGAATCTATCATAATGTGAGACCTTGGTTGTAATAATGATCCACTGCAATGTGACACAAACCTGAAGCAGCTCGGCTTGGCCCTGCAGAGCCTCTCCCCCCTCCAGCTTTGGCAGGGGCAGCAGGTTTAGCTGGCATCAAAGCTCTGGCCTTTTCCAACATACCTACCACCTGATCTTTGGAGGCAGTCTGCAAGCAGATGAGGAGTGAGACATTCATTAATGGAGAGAAGATGGTTCCGACTCATTGGGGTCAGGCACTAAACATGCATTTAGATAAAAGCTAGCCACAGCACAATACATCTGTTAAATACTTTGAGTTTCCCAGCCGCCTTGTCCATTTTGTCGTAGCCCAGGTGCATCATGAAGGTAGGCAGGGCATCCTGAGCTTTCTTCCTCACATCTCCGTTTCTGTCCTCCAGACAGGCGTAAAGCTGAGGTACACACATCATCAGGTCCCCAGGTACTGTCCTCAGGGTCGGCAGCTTCTCTGCTAACCAGCCTAGCACCTGGTGAGGAAGAGAGGTTCATGGAAAACCGTGAGTCTCATCTGTGTTGTGTGATGTATTATACGGAAAATGGGTGCCTCTTCATTCTGGGTCAAGAGCAATAGTTCAACGAATCATCAAAACTCACGGTTCGGATCAGAGCAGTCACAGATCGGATCAGCACAACAGAAAAAAGGGAGCAAATATAACTTCTAGAAATCCCTGATAATGTTCTTTTGCCGCCATTACCAACTGCAGATCATTGATGTTCATATTGGCAGATCCCTTTGTTGTTTGAATCCTTGAGCAGCTGCTATAGTAAGACTATTTTCCGTCCCAAAAATCATTTCAACTCACTGAAGTCTGGATAGATGACTATAACAAAGTCAAAGGATGGTTTAGTGTTTCTTTTTATTCATTACCAGTTTTAAAGATGCATTATAAATCGGTTTAGAGCTAGTGTTAGGAAGTCTCATAATTCAGCTCAAATAGTTTCACACCTACACTACATTTTACCAGAATAAATTTGAACACATAAGTTATAATTTACCTTTGCCCAATAATAATTTTCACTGAACAGAGCATAAACGCATCATGATGTAAATTAACTGAACCTTTGACAGGACGGTGACAAGACCGTTAACGAACAATCTAAACACTGCTTGATTCTTTACAACATTAGAGACTAGAAAAGCATAAATGATGTCCTGATTGTAATTTTACTAAATATTGTCAGATAACAAGTCAGTAAAACTTTATTTCACATTGATTGTTAACATCAAACTGTGTCATTAATCCACGGTTCACATGCGAGGGGGGAGGGGAAGGGGGGCGAATCCATATGGCTCACGGATTGACAACCATCCATAAACCACTAATCCAGAAGGTACAATAATGTTTCCTCTTTTCTGAATACTGTAGGTGGAATGTAGGATTTCCTTCACAAACAAGCCAGTTAAGAGTGTGTGCATCACTGTGTACCTCCTGTCGTAGGAAGGGATTCTCCTTTTTTAGCTCCTCTGACAAATCTTCTCCCTCCAGCCAGTCCTTCATCCCCGTCTGCTCCACCCAGGCCTGCAGAGTGGTCATTGCAGCCGCCCTTACATTAGACTGCCGAGAAACAGAGGAGATGTCCATCATCACCAGTCAGACCTTACAGCATTACAGACTGTCGCGTCCTATCTCAATGCAAGCAGTAAATGGCCACTGTTGTTTAAAGTGGAAACATATGTGCTTTACCTTGCTGTCTCCCAGTACAGTGATAACAGGGAATCCCAGTGCTTTAACATGCTGCTTGAGTCCAGGTCCCATGGCTGTAGACAGCTGCTGCAGGATAGTAAGAGTCTGCTGGACCTGGACACCACAAACATCATCATCATCATAGAAGAAGAATCAACTTTATTGGCCATGTGTGTTTTTACACAATCACATGGAATTTATTCTCTGCATTTAACCCATCCTTAGTATTAAGGAGCAGTGGGCAGCTTACGTGGAGCGCCCGGGGAGCAACTACGGGTTAAGTGTCTTGCTCAAGGACACAACGACGCAGACTGCCGGAGCCGGGGATCGAACCACCGACCTTCTGATTGAAAGACCGACCCACTAACCACTGAGCCACAGTCGCCCCTATCATCATAATTTATTAAAGGCAAAATATGCACTTAAAAAAGTATGTATAGACTGATAGAAAAATAATCCCTCTGAACCATCACTAGAAATTGGGAAACCCTGTTGTACAATGACAATTAAATAACCTTTAAAATCTATCTGTGCAGATTAATTTATCAAAAATCGATTAAAACCAGGTACATTATGTTGAATTATGTTTTTTCCATTTCTGTCGACACTTAATGTTTCATTCTAAAACAGAGCTGACAGAGCTGCAGTGACAGTGCTCTCTTACTAACCAGGATCTTGTTGGAATCGCTGAGTCGGGCTTTTAGGGCCAGAGGCAGGTCTCCGATGTGGACTGTGATGAACTTGGCCTCTGAAATGATGGCTGCAGTCTCGTCTAGACCCTCCTTCCTGATCTTCCAGCTCTTATCCCCAATTTTAGATAGCAGATCAGATGTAATCTTGTCACTGAGACGGGAGGGAAGAGAAAGACAATCGAGAGAGAAAATAGTCACAATACTTCAGTCCATGTAATAGCAAGCCAAGTAAATCAATTGTCTTCTCACTTGAGCCAAACAGAATTGGACATTTAGATACACACTCAGTTGAATGGAGAAAATGCAAAGAAAACTTGCAGATTAAATAAGCATCGTGGTTTATAGAGTACCCCGTTACTAAATATTGTCTTTGTTAAAATGTACTTATGAGTACATATATTATGTTCAAGTGTAGCAACACATTATTTCATGTAGATGTTTATCCATCTTTACTCATTGTTATTGCGTCTGTTTTTAACCCGTAAAGTACCCTTGAAAGCACTATACAAATAAAATGTGTTAATATTACTACTAGAGGTTGACCGATGCATATATAATAACGATAGTTTGCAGCAGAAAATAAAAATCTAATTTAATAATGAGTAAGAAAACATCCTAAAGTGTGACTTATTAGATTACACCGTTGGAATCCATTTATTCATTCATATACATGTATTTACAATGGGCAATGCACTGTTCTGTTACAAGATTTTGTACACTTGATTGGCATTAAAGGAACCGTACCAAGCTCGTTTGAATCCTTTTTATCAGATTGATCCCAGCTTGTGTAAATGATGAATCCTTCAAACAAACCAAAGTTAGTCATTGAGTTTCACAAGGTTCTGTGTTTGGACCAGTTTTATTCACGTTATATATGCTTCCTGAGCTGAAGTGATTTTACTTCGCTCAGAACATCTCAGAAATCATTTATCTAATGATATTGTTTCTCTTCATGGCATTGCTCTGGCATCCAGCAACACCGTAAAGAATCTGAGTTTTCTTCGATCAAGACTTGTCCTTTAACTCCCACGTAAAACAAAGGACTCTCAAGGACTGCCTTTTTTTACCCACGTAACAAAAAAAAGAAACCAGACACATCTTGTCTCAAAGCAATGGGGTCTGAGGTAATTTTCTCAATTTTACATAATTTCTTAACTTCACCTTTTTAAAAGTCACTTGCATATAATACTCATGTGTTGTATATACAAATTTGCAGAACAATCTCAACTCACTATACAATGAGGCACCATTGTCTTGAGGCACAAGTGTAAAGAGATAATATGGGCCTAAAGATTGAAAATTGAAGCTTGATTTTTGAAATTCTTCATATCTCCTGTGAAAAACATAACTTTACTCATGTGGTTGAACAGTTCTGGTGCTTGAAATTAGTTTATCAAAGGTCTTAGGTTCACAAAAGCAGTGGAATATATGAATAAAATGGTAGATACATGTAAATAAACGTCTAATACATGGGTCTCAAACTCGCGATATTTTGTGGCCCCCTACTTGACAAAGATTAGTGTTAGTGCGGCCCGTGCGTTATTCTCACACGCATCTTTTTGCCGAGTCGTTGCCCTGGGCGTTTTATATTTACAACGCAAATTGGCAACCAGTGTTTACCCTACGTTTAGTTACGCCCCGATGAGACACCCCCACATAACGCTAAGTAATTAATAAATATATGGCAAAATGCATGTACCTTCGGGTAAATATTTACGTTACGCCGCTTTAATAGGTTACACTTGCGCATGCGATACTCGCCGATTCTTGTCACCTTGTGGGAGACAGAATATTTTTTTGTTGAGCACAAGGGCACCCCGACGTGTCTTATATGCACAGAGAAAGTTGAGGTGCACAAGGAGTACAACGTCAGACGTCATTACTCCACTAGACATGCTGATGAGTAAGCAAAATACCAGGGTGATGAGAGAGAGGACCGGATCGGCAATCTTAAAACATGTCTACTGAGGAGACAAGATTTTTTTAAAGAAAGCAAGCAAAGAGAGTGATGCGGCAGTCGAAGCTAGCTACGTGGTGAGTGAGATGATTGCTAAGGCGGGAAAGCCATTCAAAGATGGCGAGTTCATCAAACAGTGTATGTTACAGGCTGCAAGTATAGTCTGTCCGGAAAAGAAGGGTCAGTTTAGCAACATCAGCCTTTCAGCAAACAGTGGCAGAGCGCATTTCTGACCCGTCAAGCAACATATATGATCAACTGCGTGACAAAGCCAAACATTTCCACGCATACTCAGTCGCTCTTGATGAGAGCACAGACATCACTGACACTGCGCAGCTCGCAATATATGTCCATGGTGTTGACGACAACTTTGAAGTGATGGAGGAGTTGCTCACAGTGATTCCAATGCATGGCCAGACCACCGCTCAGGAGATATTCCGCCAGCTCTGTGATGCTATTGTGGATGCCAGCTTACCATGGAAGAGGTTTGCTGGAATAACAACCGACGGAGCGCCATCAATGACAGGAAGGAGAAATGGACTGGTGGCACTTGTTCTAAGAAAACTGGAAAAGGAGGGTGTGGAGGAGGCCATTGCTCTGCACTGCATTATCCACCAGCAGGCCCTTTGCAGCAAATACCTGAAGTTTGACAATGTGATGTCTGTTGTGAAATGCAACCATATCAGATCCAGGGGCTTAAAGCACCGGCAGTTCCGTGCCTTTTTGGAGGAAATAGAGTCAGCATATGAGGATGTGCTCTACTTCACCGAGGTACGTTGGCTCAGCAGGGGAAACGTCTTGAAGAGGTTTTTTGAGTTGAGCGCAGAAGTGAAAGCCTTCATGGAGAAGGATGGGATGGCTGTTCCTGTGCTCAGTGATCCCAAATGGCTCATGGACTTAGCTTTTCTTGTTGACATCACACAGGAGCTGAACGTACTGAACAAGAAGGTGCAAGTCCAGGGGCAGCTCGTCACTGCTGCCTATGACAACGTCAGAGCATTCTCCACAAAACTTGTGGTATGGAAAGCCCAGCTCTCTCAGACAAACCTGTCATTTCCCAGCATGCAAGGCACTCATCAATGTGGGCACACCATTCACTGGTGAGAAGTATGCTGATGCCATTATAAAGCTACAGGAGGAATTTAATCACAGGTTTGCAGATTTCAAGACACACAGAGCCACTTTTCTTATTTTTGCTGACCCCTTCTCCTTCGATGCGCAAGATGCTCCTCCTGTGCTTCAAATGGAGCTCATTGACCTGCAGTGCAATTCTGAACTCAAGGCCAAGTTCAGGGAGGTGAGTGGAAAAGCAGACAAGCTTGGACAATTTTGAGAGAATTGCCCCCCACCTTCCCTGAGCTTTCCAGGATGTTCAAGCGGACCATGTGCCTTTTTGGGAGCACATATCTGTGTGAAAAGCTCTTCTCCACCATGAACTTTAATAAGTCAAAGTACAGGTCCAAACTTACTGATGTGCATATTCAAGCCATACTGAGGGTCTCAACTGCTTCCTCCCTCAAGCCAAATGTGGCTCAGCTGTGTGGGAGGAAGCGCTGCCAGGTCTCTGGCAGCAAGGACTAGGCAAGAGAAGCCAATGTTCTGAAGAACCGTTCATGTTCTGAACTGTTAATGAAGATCGAGAAGATTGGATCAGTTGTACTTTCTTGTGGAATACTTGATGCGGCCCAGCCTCACCCAGACTCCACCTCCAGCGGCCCCCATGTAAGTTGAGTTTGAGACCCCTGGTCTAATATCAAATGTTTTATATGAGTATAAGAGTTGTCTGTAACTAATTTCACCAAAATGAGAGGGACTGAGGAATGACTTCATATTACAGATCAAGTGTGCGCATATGAAAAATTAACATAAGTTTGTTTTCAAACTAAATATTTACTATATATTTGAGTCAAAATAAGTACTAAAAAGAAAAACAAACCATTTACTATGTTTACACAATGTGCATGTTTCAGTTTTGTTTTTTCCAAGAACTAGAACATCATATGTACTCTGTGTGAACCATGTACTCTTTACCAGCGCATGGTCGTGTATTGCGTTGTGCAGAGCAATACTGAAGATGGGAAGGAGAATTCATGAGGAGTTAGGAAAAGACAACCGCGGTGTTTAGAGGATCCGACTCCACTTTCACTAAGCTAGGTAGACAATGTTAGTGACGTCGGTCTGAAGCGGTGAAACTACAATCTTGTAGTCCATCTCGGACCACAGTAAAGCGCATCTTAAATACTTTGTCCGTGTTCTTACAGTGTTGCATCATGCAGACGATTTAATAAACAACCTGGTTCTTAGTATTACTTTATTAACAAGGTTGGAACATATGAAAGTGAAACCACAGAATGCAAAGCTACTTAACAGTCTTGGTTCAGTTTGAAACATGCTGAATTTAATACGTTCTAGCACTAACAATGTCTCATATCTCTTTATGTTGTTTATATGCATATTATACTTGATCATAAAAATGCAGACAATAGTTTATGAAACAACTCTTTAACCTAGAAGTGTTGACTTGATCCTGTTTTATTGTAATGTGACAAAATAGTTTTCACAGAGGTCAAGGAAAAGTGGTTAGGGTTAGACGTTAGGAGGTAATTTGTTAACTATTCGACTGCGGCCAAACTCCACAGGTTGCGAGCTCCGGTGAGTCACGTAGGAGCTCACAGAGCAAGGGTCGGGAACTCAAGAGTCTGGCGCATCAGACAAAAACTGATTCATATTTCTGTGCTTTTTTTCGGGGCGCTATTAGGTTTTTCTCGATTCTACATAATTTATTAAATTCACACCTTTTTAAAGCACTTGCATATAAGATGTTACATCAAACATCTTATATGCTGTGTTACATCAAAATTTGTAGAACAATCTCAGAACGTTACAATGTAGTATGTGTGTGTGTATATACAGTTAGGTCCATAAATATTTGGACATTGACACATTCTTCATTATTTTGGCTCTGTACACCACAACAATGAAGTTGAAATGAAAAAATCAAGATGTGCTTTAAGTGCAGACTTTCAGCTTTAATTTGAGGGTATTTACATCCAAATCAGGTGAACGGTGTAGGAATTACAACAAATTAAAATGTGGCCACCCTCTTTTTAAGGGACCAAAAGTAATTGGACAATTGGCTGATCAGCTGTTTCAAGGTCAGGTGTGTGTAATTCCCTCGATATTTCATTTACAAGGAGTAGATAAAAGGGTCTTGGGTTAATTTCAGGTGTGGTATTTGTGTTTGGAATCTGTTGCGGTCAACTTTCATTACAACTCCATTGTTGTGGTGTACAGAGCCAAAATAATGAAAAAGGTGTCAATGTCCAAATATTTATGGACCTAACTGTGTGTGTGTGTGTATATATATATATATATATACATATACATACATATATATATACATATACATATACATATACATATACATATACATATACATATACACACACACACATACATACATACTGTGAGAGACCGGGGAGGAAGAGAGAGGACAGGGCGAGGATTCCCAGGCACCGGCTGGGGGAGGTGCTGGAAGGGAAGTACTTCCCTGCGCATGTGCTGCAGCCGGCGGGAACCTGGCAGTGGACACACCTGACGCCAATCTCGTTAGCAGAGTATTTCTGCCGCCCGGAGAAGGAAGAGAGGGAGAAGGGCGGCGAGCAGGGGACCGGCAGAGACTAGTCGACCGAGGAGCGGTAACAACTCTGCACACTGACCTCTCTGCTCTGATTACAGGACTCCGACCCCGAGTGACGCACGGAGCGAGGAGAAGTACCCCGGATGGGAAGAACTGTTTGATTTGTGTTTGCTCCCCCACCCCTTTTCCCCACGCTTGGAGAAATACAGACTCTTTTTTGTTAACACTTACCTGCGTGTCGTGGTTTATGTTACTCTGGAACCCTCACTAGCTCGCCATGGGCACCACAATACATACATACATACACACATATATACACACACACTATTCACTATGTTTACACAATGTGCATGTTTCAGTTTTTCTAATGCTAATTTTAAAGTACCTCATACCGCTATCAATCAGAATATTCTTTAAAATGTGCCTGATGCCAGTCGGCTTAATAATACGCATCATCGAATGAGATCTTATAGGGAAAATAATTATCTCAACTCTTTCAGAATAAGTAGATAAAAACGAGCCCAAAGAAGATCTAAATGATACAAATTAATAGATACTTATGAGGATATATGTACTGTATGTGTTTATGTATCATGTACTATATGTGTAAATTATATAGAACTAGGAGTTTGAATATGTGTGTACGAATCTGTTTATGGGCGGATCAGTATGTATGTATGAGTCATAATCAGACATTCAATCAATTGAAGCAGTGAAAATAGTGTGCGATTCTCTTTTCTTATGAGTCCACCTAAATAATTTTCTACAATAATGAGATGCTATGGTGTACTAATAACAGTGTCATATAATTATGAGCCCTCTTTCATTGCATGTACTCGGACATGGCCAGGGAATGTAATGAACACATCCAAAAGTTTCTTAAGCTCCAAATAAACTTTACGAGCAGCGCAGCATCCAGCGGCTTTCCAGATGTTCTCCGCATCGCCGACACTGTACAGACATGTACCACAAGGCTATGCACACAGTCTGTGAGACAGTCAATGCTCATGTGGTGTTCAATGTACGGCTTGAGAATGTCTCGTAAATAAATGATTCCTTGTCGGCAGAATCGATAGCGCTCATACAGGAAGTCATCATGATGAGATAACGGACCTTGACGATCTCGTAGAACTCTCCCTACAAAAACGCTAAACTAATATCGCTCCTTCAACAGGATCTCTGATGAAGGAGCTGCCATTAGTTTCCGTGGTAGTGGCATGCTTATCCAGGTTACTGAAGTAAGCCTGCGCTGGAGTAGGATCAAGTTTATGGATGTGTTGCTATGGTGATTTTGCTTCCGTTCAAAACACAGAACAGAAACCGCCCTACTGAAATTCACAAATGACATTCTTCTGTGCTGACTCTGGCTTCCTCACATCCTCATCCTTCTTGACCTCAGCACTGCCTACGACACTATCAACCTCTCTATCCTCTCCCGTCTCCAGTCGTCCCTTGGTATAACTGGCACTGTCCTCTCCTGGTTCACCTCATCTTTCAGACAGACATCAATTAATTAGCATAAATAACTGTAAATCTTCCACTTCCCCAGTTATCCATTGTGTCCCCCAAGGTTCCGTGCTTGGTCACGTCCTCTTCATCATTTACATCCTTCCCCTTGGACAAATTATCCTTCGTCATGGTCTCGATTTCCACTGCTACGCTGACGACACCCAACTCTATTTCTCCTCCAAGACCATCACCTCAGTCACCCACTCCACCCTCACCACCTGTCTCACTGAAATAAAATCCTGGATGCAACAGAACTTTCTCAAACTCAACTGCAATAAATCCGAATTACTCATCATCGGCCCAAACTCCCTTACACGCTCAGCCCAGACCTTCTCTCTGAACATTGATGGCTCCATCGTCACCCCCTCCACCCAGATCCGCAACCTCTGTATCATTCTTGACCCCACCCTTTTCTTTCCTACCCCATGTGTTGGAATACAAAGAGTGTATGCGACTGTGGCTCAGTGGTTAGCAAGTCCGACTTTCAATCAGAGGACCGGCGGTTCGATCCCCGGCTCCGGCAGTCTGCGTCGTTGTGTCCTTGAGCAAGACACTTAACCCTAATTGCTCACCGTTGCTGTGTCTACGGTCCACTGTATAGCATGTAAGTCGCTTTGGATAAAAGCGTCAGCTAAATGAAATGTAATGTAATGTAATGTAAAACTGCCTTCTTTCGCCTCAGGAACATTGCACGCCTCCGACCCTCCCTATCCTCTGCCTCCACCGAAATTCTCATCCATGCACTCATAACCTCCAGACTTGATTACTGCAATAGCATCCTCTACGGCTCTCCCAACAAAATGATCAACAAACTCCAATATGTTCAGAACTCTGCTGCCCGTCTGTTCACCTCCACCCAGCGCTATGAACATATCATCCCGGTCCTACGCATTGACTTTCAAATGTTGCTAACCACCTACAAAGCCTTAAACAATCTGGCCCTGCCCTACCTTTCAGACCTCCTCCCCCTTGATGCCCCAACTCGTTGCCTCAGGTCCGCCGATGTGAACACTGAAGATCATCAGGACCAAGTGCCGGACCTGGGGTGACAGGGCCTTCTCAGCTGCTGCACCCCCCCCTCTGGAACGCACTCCCCGTCCACATCAGTCAGGCTCCCACCCTATCATTATTTAAGAAAGCCCTAAAAACCTCTTCAAACTTGCCTTCACCTACAAACCCCTGCTCCCTATCTTCCACTACAGGACTCATTCCACATAGCTTCTCAGTTTTTATTTTTTATATCAAAAATATTCTGTTTTTAATTGATGTCTTGATGTTTTTCTAATCTTTCCCTTTTTCATTTTGTTGTATGTAAAGCATCTTTGAGTGGCTTGAAAAGCACTATAGAACATTTTAATATTATTATTATTATTATTAAGGATACCCTCTTCTCTTTCATGGACAATTCCTTAAAGCTTGAGAATTAAGAGACTATATGTATCAAATAAAAAAAGAGAACTACATTTACCAATTATTGTGTTTGTATACTCAAAAATAGGGCTGTATGAAGTTAAATCTTTTTTTGGTAGAGAGAGAGGCTGTCAGTGGTTACCTGATGTCTGTTCTGGGCAGTAGGTCCATAATATCCTGTGCTCCTCCTCCATCATCTTCCTGTTCCTCTCCTTCATCACCCTCCTCCTCTGCTGCTGCTGCTGACTTCTTGGTGAATTTGATTGGGGCTGGTGGGGACTGGCCCTGCATCTGTGAGGGACACAAACAAATAGATATATTGATTCTGTTGTCATTTCACATTTTCCCTGCACAGGCTGACCAAGTGGTGAAAGGTCCTTCATTTCAAGTCTATATCTATCCATCTATAGCTATTTCTGGGAGATGTGTTTGTGGGACAAAGCATTGTCTGTCAGACAGACTCTTCAGTTTTGTAATAATTAAACCATTAAAATAAAAAAAAATTAAAGTGGGGCTGTATGAGGTATTTATCAAAATACAGTTAATTTTTAACAGTCAGATTTGTTATATTTAGAATATGTTCGACTTTATCTTATCAGGGAACTGAAAATTAAACTTATCTACCGTATGCTCTCTTCAAAAGCCACAAAATTCCACAAAAGACAGTATAGAAAGGTTTCAGAAAACATTTCCACAGAGCAGCTGTATTGGGTGTATGGGCATTTTTTTCTTCTTGAAATGCCCATACCTCGTCCATACCTTCTCAAACTCAGCATCTATCTGTGTGAGGAGAGCAGGTTTCTCGTCTTCAAAGAACATGCGAAGACGAGCTCCCATGTAGAGGAACATGACTCCCAGAAGGGCGATGGCAGCTGTCCGAACAGCAGGGTTAGTTGCTCCCAGAGCGGTCTTCACGTTGTTGATGAAACCCTTCACATTGATACTGGAGAGAGGGGCGGAACATATTTTTCTGTCTTCTTAAGCCAAAAGACTTTCAAATGTTGGAATCATTTTTGAAGAATTATTATACATATTACATTGATTTGATATAATAATGAGCATTAAAATAAGGACTGTAACTTACCCAGCAAAGCCAAACTCCTTCATGGCATTAGCCAGCCAGTTGAGAGTCTCTGCCTGGTTTTTGGGGTTCTTCTGTGCAAACGCCATAGACACAACCTGACAAATACAACACAAGCTCTATAAATACAGTATGTCCATCCAACATCCACTGGCCTGTTGACTCTGAAAAAGAATGTATTTTCAAGTTCTATTTGGGCAAAATTAACTTTTCTTCAGTCTGGAGTATACCGCCCCAATTAAAGACAAACCTGTTCTGCAGTCCATGGCAGAGAGCAAGCCTCGCCAATAGCAGTCAATCCCTCTTTGGCATTCCCACCACATTTGACGTCGCCGACTTTGTCCACCAAGCCATCCAAAACCACGGTGGCTGACGTCTTTGAAAACTGTCCTCTTTGAGCAATAAGAGCCACAATGTGCAGCTTCATCTGCATGACCTACACAGGGCAGACAGCATCAGAATGGGTAAATCCCCAATATATTGTTCCAGCATCCATATCTTAGCCGACCTACCAACATGCGGTTCTAAAGCAAGCCAACAAGATAATCAGCAACAAACACTTGTGTGCAGAGCTGAGACGACACTCTGCAGTCCGCTGGCTTGTTGCCCTCGCCCCCAATGTTAGCTTCTCTTTTGTCAACAATGTGGGCTGAAAAAAGGTGCATAACGGGCAAATTTCAACCCTGTCGGGAGGGTTACAGTAGAAGAGCCATCAGAACTAAAGTCTGCTAGCTGCTAAGCTAATTAATGCAGTATAAAGTCACAGTGACATTGTTCTGTTCCAGTATTTAACAGATAGAAAGTGGGCAGTATTAGGGCTGGGCAGTATGGCCAAAAATTCATATCACAGTATTTTTTCCCCGAGTTAAACACAAGTTTTTTCTTGTTGTGATAGTGGGCGAGCTGTACCCTGCATGCAGTTTGGCGGTGTAATTTTATAAATGTACAATTAGTAGTGTTACAAATTCTTTGTGTCAAACTATTGTCATGGTGTTCTCCCCTGTTAAAGAGCGTTAGCTGTGGGTTATTAATTGTTGTTATAAAGTTATAACCAGGACTCCATCTCAATACGCGTTAGACGAGTAGCTCCACCCGCTGCGCCCTCAGCGGTGAACAATATATTCCGCTGCCTGCCGAAGAGCAACAACAGTTGTTACGGCTATGCACCGGTATATGAAAAATTCATACCGTATGGAAATTTGAATCCGGTATACCGGTACCGCCCAGCCCTAGGCTGTAGGTGCCAAAGAAACAAGTCCAGAGAGGTCTCAGACAAAACAAAAATTAGTGGAAGACATCAGCATGAGCAGCCACATTCCTTACGTCACCAGCTTGAACTGGTATACATAAGAGTGAAATTAAGGGGTGGACGAGGGCTGTACCTGAACGTTATGTGTAAATAATGTGTCTGTTGGTTCGTTCGGGAGTTGTGAAAGACAGATGGCCAAGTAGGATGGGGTTTATATACCGGACCCAATTCAGTTTTATTTGTAAACTGTGTTACAAATACATCTAAGTGAAGTGAACTCTGATCCAAACTCCGTATTCTGTGGAGGGGGGGTCGATTACTGAGGTGCCGTGAGTGAGTTTCCTGTGGTGTCTCACGAGCAGTCTGACAGGAAAGAGATAAAGAATTTAACCACAATAAGCTCTACCTCAAGTTTGTAAATATTTGAGATCGGACTAAACGTATTTAAATGTATATGTGCATTCACCATAGTCTATGGCAGTGGTTCTCAACTGGTCTGGCTGTGGGACCCACCATCACCCCTGAATGACAAGCCGTGACCCAAATTGAGGAAAATGTTCAACTTTTCAAATTCATTTAATGAAAAAATGGTGCAGTTTGAACCTGGGTTAGTACAGAATATCACAGTATGCCAACAAGAAAAAATAAAAAAGTTCCCTTTTAGAGATGTTTAAAAAACTAAAAGTGCATCTTAAAGACACACGGTATTACAACATGCATAACAATTCAGCGTCAGCTAAATTAAATGTAACTTCCTTTTTTTAAGACTTAACAGCTTTTATGCACAAACGTAAAATAAAAAAGGTCAAACTACTGAGAAGTTTCAAAAAGGACTAAAATTATGTAACTTTAGCTGAGAATACCCACTCACTGAATCTGACCAGCGCTGCACTATGGAAACTTGAGCAGCTTTTACCACAAAAATAAATTAAACAAAAAGTGCAATTAAAAAAAAAAGATTAAAGTATACAACATTCACTTTTCTTCTGATTACCTTATCGGTGCTAAATACTGAAAAACATGAAGCAGCATCACTTCCACCTGAGGTGTAACACAGACACGGACCAGAGTTTGGAGGAATTCATACTGGGAGGACTGGGGATGTTGGCTCCTGACAAGAATTTCGAAGTCTGGAGTTATGTTGCGTTCACACAGAAGCGTTGCGAGTAGATTACATGCATAGTCAATGCACGGACATGTATGGATGCGAGTAACGCGCATTTCTGCCGGGCGGCGTGAATGACGCAACGTGAAAGAGTGTGCCTCATTCACGGATAATATTATGAACCCAGACACGAGGGCGTTTAATGTTCCGACGTTTGTGGGACTTCCACAACATGTACAAAGCAGAAATAGTGGTTATTTCTGCCATAGTGGATGTTTTCATGACGATAAGCCCCTCCTCCTCTCCGGCACATCTAGCACGGTATAATCACAAATAGACCAGCGAGTAAACTCACGGCAGGAAAGCGAGGCGTGAACGCATCATTAAGGACTGAATAGACAGAACACTACTTCAAAATAAAAAACGAAAAAGCGCAGGACCTTTTTCTTACAATTTTTTTTTTTGCCCAGGCATGGACCTGCGACCCACTGAAAACTGGTCCACGACCCACCAGTTGAGAATCACTGGTTATGGTATAAACCATAACATGGCTGCCTATTTAAGGCTAAATGATATTTTGAGTGTTGATGGAGCAGCTACAATGTTAGCAAAAAAGGGTTAATCCCAACATTCAGAAAAGCATGGAACAAGTCGTTTGCCTTGTTTTGCAGTGATGATGCATCAGGGAAGGGGGATCTCTTTTCTCAAAAAAAACATTCTTTCTTCCAATTAAGAATGACAGTCAACCCCAGCCCAAACAACAGCCACATGGCTTCAGGACAGTCATGGTTACCTGGAAGTTGGTCTCCTTCCAGCCTGGTTTCTTGGCCAGCATCCTGACTAAGGCCTGGCAGGGCATCTCCGCCTTATCCATGGTCTCAACAGCCTAGAAGCATACATCAATCCATAGATTAATGTTCCTGCATAACAGGTAATGTAGAAGTTTTACTGTTTAACACAGAAGAATACATGTTCAATCAATGCATGTTTTTTCAACAATTGATACTTTGACATTCAAAACTTCAATTTTTGCTTTAGTACCCTGTTGGGCAGGGGTATTCAATTTAAATTCAGCAAGGTCCAGTTAGGGAATGCAATGGTTCGAAACATTAAAAGTTATGTCTAACTTGCGCTCTTACTCAAGTCACAATGCTTATCAGAATACGCATATTTGATTGGCTGAGTAGCACACATGAGATGATTTACAACACATGTCTTTGGTCAGTGTGTTTCCTGAATCGAAAAACGGCAGCGGTCGAAATAGGAGGTGCCGTGAGTGAGTTCCCTGTGGCGTCTCACGGGCAGTCAGATAGGAGATAGATAAAGGAAAAAAAAAAAAAAAACGACAACAGCTACCTCAAGATTTCATAATTCTCAATTATCTATCGGTTATAGATTCGGGTCCAGATAGGACGGGGAGCCAGTGAAGGTTCTGGAGAACAGGGGTGATGTGGTCACGGGAGTGGGTGAGCAGGCGAGCAGCAGAGTGCTGTATGTATTGAAGTTTATCAATTTCCCTAAAAGAAATGCCCATTACAATATCTGACAGTCAACTTTGATGCATTCAAAATGATATTTAGTTACTTTAAGAGGAGCATTATATTCTTCCATCAGAGGATAATGACAGAATGAGGGGCACCATCATTTTCAAACAAACAAATAAAAATGTATGAAATAATTTGTTATGAATTAACGCCGTCAAGGAAGAAAAGACTTCACCCTCTGGAACTCCTCCACACTGGCCAGTCTCTCCTTCCAGTTGGCCGAGTCCAGCTGCTGTACACAGGAGGCAGGAAGTACACTTGCAGCCCGCTCCTCACACACTTCAATCTGACATGACAACACACACATAAGTTATTAGAACCTCCTACAACGTACTGATAAGGCGCGACTGTGGTTCAGTGGTTAGCAGGTCCGACTTTCAAGCAGAGGATCGGTGGTTCAATCCCCGGTTTTGTAGTCCATGTCGATGTGTCCTTGAGCAAGACACTTTACCCTAATTGCTCACTGTTGCTGTGTCTACGGTCTACTGTATAACATGTAAGTCGCTTTGGATAAAAGAGTCAACGAAATGTAATGTAATGATGCGTAGTCAGTCTTCAATGGTAAATTGACTGCACTTTTATAGCTTCATTCTAGTCTTCATTATCATCAATTCCACAACTAAATGAAACTAAAACTGAACTAGAAACCATGATGGAGTTGTAGTTTCAGACCCAGATTTTAAAACGGCCACAACAAGATTCTGAGCGGCACAAGGCACCAAACAATTCAGAAAAATTGAATTGCTAAATTGAATGTCTTCCCTGCTACACTTCCAGACATTAACAACTAAATGTATGAAGTTGTAAAGACAAAAACCTGCCCATTACTGCTTTTGCTATCATTATTCTATTACATCCACTGTTATTATTGGTAGTTGTAACTTTCTCTTCATGTCTAGTACTCTCATTATGAATCATTTCTGTCATTTTAATTGAATGTGTTACATTGTTCATTCTGTACACATGACATCTATTGCTTCTGTCCATCCTGATAACGGGATCCTCCTGTTTCTCCCCGTTACAGCTTTTTTGGGGAGTTTTTCCTGATCCGATGTGAGGTCACGGGACAAAGGATGTCGTATGTGAACAGATTGTAAAGCCCTCTGGAGGTACATTTGTAATTTTAGGCTATACAAAATAAAGTTAATTTAATTGAAAATCACAAACTTACCGATAGTTCACTCTCAGTAAATTCTTTATTGTCAGGGTTCTTCTTGGTTTTTCCACCAACTACAGAGGTTGGTTTGCCCTTCTTTGATGGACCAGCTAAAGACTTCAGAAAAGAGACACAAGATGCATTTAGCACAACTGTAGACACTTATGAAACCAAGTTATTGGGTCATAATGTCCATAACACAGCAACATTGGGGTAAGCAGGTGACACATTTGTGTAGATTCATTTAAGTTTTCTATATGTGCATCACTCTGAGCATACCTTGCTGGCAACACCAGTTTGGGTCTTCTTGGGTGGGGCAAAGAATTTAGGTGGAGCTTCAGCAGGGAGAGGAGCTTTAGCTGCCTTCTTTTCCCCCCCACCTCCTGCACCCTTCTTCCCTCCAGGGAGCTCCACTTTATCAGCAGACTCCTTTATCTGTTCATATATGGAATAAAAAGGACAGCGGTGAGCAGTTAATCTGAATAAAAGGGGAGCCATCTCCTTGCTTGAATGTATTCCCCCTTCTTCCTTACCTTATCCAGTTTGAGTTTATCCAAATCAGACAGGAAAGGGTTCACAGCTTTCTCTCCCACCACTTTCATGGCCGTACCCAAAGCTTCAAAAGCAGCGTCTCGCACCTCTGGAGCAGAGTCATTCACTTGCTGAGATTGTTGAAGAGAAAAGAACATGTATGCTTTTCAAAGATGGCATTTGAAATGAGAGCCAAGTCATCTCCTATGGCCCAGTACTGTATGTAATGTCAATGATAGTATTATCCATTTTAGGCAGCCATACTTTATTTTCATTTCAGTCTGATATTGAGAAAGCCGAGTAGAAGAGGCAACACTGCAACACAGGCAACATTGCTGTACAGCATTAGCAAGAGGAGCATTTCCACCCAGCAGACAAGTACCTTGATGAGAGCAGCACAGAGCGGTTTGAGGACGCTCTTGGGCAGGGTGGCCTGTGTGCAGTGTCTGAAGGAGCGGGCCAAAAACAGGGAGGCCTGCTGCTTAATAGAGGGGTTCTTATTGTCCATCACACCCAGAATGTCCTCAGACAGATTCTGTAGAGTGGTCTGGGAAAAAAAAGACATTTATCTTAAAATCTGACATTAAATCAAATGACATTCCTAACTTAAATTAGGCTGTCTTGTGAAATGCATTAGAAGCTTGTCTGGAGAGTCAGTAGAGTGCTCGATAAGAAAAACAAGGTTTCCAGCAGCCCTGTGGAGTCAGGCAAAGCCGACTAAAGACAACATTTTGAACTTGAGGGAACATTAATACCAAACCGTAAGAGAAGGAATAATGTATGTACTGGTCAATGAATTAGAATATCATCGAAACATTCATTGATTTCAGTAATTCAATTAAAAAAGTGAAACCCATATTATAGATTCATTAAACGGGGTGATATATTTCAAGTGTTTAGTTATTTTAATTCTGATGATTATGCTTACACCGAATCATAAAAAAAAAAAAGGCAAAATTCAGTATCTCAGAAAATGTGATTAAAAAAAGACCAATTAAAAAAATACCCAGAAATATTGGCCTACTGAACAGTGTGTCCATGTAATGTATACAATATGCACTCAATACTTGCTCGGGGCTCCTTTTGCATGAATTACTGCCTGAATGCAGCGCGGCATGAAGGTGATCAGCGATCAAAAATGTTGAAATGCTCCTTTAATTATGCTACCGACTACGTCATAGCCAATATCCCTCAGTCGAGGTTCATCAGTCTGCGGAGCAAGACACTTTACTGACCAAGTTGAGCACAGAATGAATCTCGGATATTTATGTTTGTTGAGTAAACCTTTTGAAATGAAGTTACTGGTTGTGAAGAAAAATTTCACGACAAGCTTATTGCCAACACACAGACTGTAACAATAGCGGTAATATGGATTACCATACGGAGAGAAGAGCGCCGCTACAGATTAGACCAACCACCAAACTGAAAACAGATCAATAATTTAACACTTTCAACAAACCATGGACACATTTGAATAATTGAAGATTTTCAACTGAACATGTACCACATGAGAACACAGAGTGTCTTTCCGGAGCTTATTTATGTCACAGTAACTAATTCCTCCTCTTTTACACATTTCATTGAATGATTCAAGAAGAGCTGCTCACTAAATGTTTAGTCAAATTAAGGACTAAACTTACAGTAAGAAAGATGGCATCAATGGCCTCCTGCAAGGCCTGCACCACCTGAGGCTTCTTTTCCTTGAACTTCTCCAGAATAGTTGGAACCACCTAAAAACACAGACCAAATTTAGCAGTAATCAAGGATTTTGAAACATGGAATAGAACGGTCATTTCTTCAAGCGACCAGTTAAATGCGTTAGTAACCGGAACATAGTATGAATAGCGGATCTTAAATTCCCATGTAGATTTTATATCCTGAATGGTATTATCCAATATGAAGTTACCTAATGACTACAGACACTTTTTCCCCCACCCACTTGAATGCAGCACCAGCATTCTGCATAAAAACTATTATGAATAAACCTTGATGATCAAAACAAAAAATAAAGTTGTGAAAATGCTTGATAGCCACTGTCGCCATTTCCTGTCTAATGAAAACGGCAATGCTTATGAGTTCTGTGTCCAATTTACCCAACGGTTTCCCTAGAATGAAAAACACTTTTATTTGGACATTTAACACTTTGTGAAAAAAAAAAAAAACAGATGAGCGTCTTAGTACGAAGAGCTTTACTTACTTGTCCTGCATACGTTCCAAACTTCTTCCGGAGACCAGACGCCAGTGCAGCGAGACTTTTAGCTGCCACGGACACCAGCATCACATTGGCATCTTTGGCCACAACCTAAAACATAAAGCAAGTATGCGTACAATGTCACCAGAAAGTCTTCTTATGCTGCGTTCACACCAAATGCCATACGAATTTATTGCACAATGAGATGACATACAAAGTCAAAGCAAATACATGCTACGAATGATGAAGATTGTGAGAAATTTGTGTGATGCTGTGTCGCAAAAGCCTATCAGCCTTAAGATTCTATCCTGTCAGTGATGTTGCTGAATCAGAAATGGAGGAAACATTTTTGTGGTGTATGTGTTCAACCAGAGCTCTACTATAATAAGAATAATATTTTTATTTTGTATAGCGCTTTTCTAAACACTCAAACACGCTTCACATAAGGCAGAGACAAACGGATCAAAACAAAACACAGAATACTTTTGATTAGGGATGCAACGATACCACTTTTTACAAACCGATACGAGTATTTTTATTTGTGTACTTGCCGATACAGAGTACCGATACCGATACTTCTTAGATTTGGTCTCCATGAAAGTGCAATTAATTTGGAGGCAGATTTTATTTTATCCTCTGCAGATTATGTCAAGCCTATAGTACAAAATTAACAGAAGGCTATCCCAAGCTTTAAACTTCTTGTGGAAGTCCCTCTAATGTCGGACCATAAAACGCCCCCGTGTCCGGGTTCATAATCAGAATCAGCTTTATTGGCCATGTGTGTTTACACTCACATGGAATTTGACTCCGGTTACACATAGCTCTCATTGTACATATATATACACACACATTTACAATAAGCAAGATAAATATAAAAAAAAAAGACAGAAAGAAAAAGTAGTCCAATTAGTGCAGATGGGGGAGTCTGATTAATTGTTCATCAGGGTGACGGCCAGTGGAAAGAAGCTGTTCCTGTGTCTGGTGGTTTTGGGTAATATTAGGGATCGAGCAATTATATAGGAAGCTGTGTTCCAAGTTATGTTTCCGGTGCTTTTATTGTGGAGGGAGAAACGGAAAGGAAAACAGGAGTGGAATTGTGGGATATACAGTCAGGTCCATAAATATTTGGACATTGACACATTTTATTATTTTGGCTCTGTACACCACAACAATGGAGTTGTAATGAAAAAAATCAAGATGTGCTTTAAGTGCAGACTTTCAGCTTTAATTTGAGGGTATTTACATCCAAATCAGGTGAACGGTGTAGGAATTACAACAAATTCAAATGTGGCCACCCTCTTTTTAAGGGACCAAACGTAATTGGACAATTGGCTGATCAGCTGTTTCAAGGTCAGGTGTGTGTAATTCCCTCGATATTTCATTTACAAGGAGTAGATAAAAGGGTCTTGGGTTCATTTCAGGTGTGGTATTTGTGTTTGGAATCTGTTGCGGTCAAGTCCAAAGAGCTGTCACTATCAGTGAAGCAAGCCATCATTAGGCTGAAAAATCAAAACAAAACCATCAGAGAGATAGCAGACACATTAGGTGTGGCCAAATCAACTGTTTGGTACATTCTTAAGAAGAAAGAACGCACTGGTGAGCTCAGCTACACCAAAAGACTTGGAAGACCACAGAAGACAACTGTGGTGGATGACAGAAGAATCATTTCCCTGGTGAAGAAAAACCCCTTCACAACAGTTGGCCAGATCAAGAACACTCTCCAGGAGGTAGGTGTATCTGTGTCAAAGTCGAAAATCAAGTGAAGACTTCACCAGAGTAAATACAGAGGGTTCACCACAAGATGTAAACCATTGGTGAGCCTCAAAAACAGGAAGACCAGATTAGAGTTTGCCAAAAAACATCTAAAAGAGCCTGTACAGTTCTGGAAGAACATCCTATGGACAGATGAGACGAAGATAAACTTGTACCAGAATGATGGGAAGAGAAGAGTATGGAGAAGGAAAGGAACTGCTCATGATCCAAAGCATACCACCTCATCAGTGAAGCATGGTGGAGGTAGTGTTATGGCGTGGGCATGTATGGCTGCCAATGGAACTGGTTCCCTCGTATTTATTGATGATGTGACTGCTGACAAAAGTAGCAGGATGAATTCGGAAGTGTTTCGGGCAATATTATCTGCTCATATTCAGCCAAATGCTTCAGAACTCATTGGACGGCGCTTCACAGTGCAGATGGACAATGACCCGAAGCATACTGCGAAAGCAACCAAGGAGTTTTTTAAGGCAAAGAAGTGGAATGTTCTGCAATGGCCAAGTCAATCACCTGACCTGAATCCAATTGAGCATGCATTTCACTTGCTGAAGACAAAACTGAAGGGAAAATGCCCCAAGAACCAGCAGGAACTGAAGACTGTTGCAGTAGAGGCCTGGCAGAGAATCCAGACTTCAGGCTGTCATTGACTGCAAAGGATTTTCAACAAAGTATTAAAAGTGACAATTAGATTTATGATTATATTAATTTGTCCAATTACTTTTGGTCCCTTAAAAAGAGGGTGGCCACATTTTAATTTGTTGTAATTCCTACACAGTTCACCTGATTTGGATGTAAATACCCTCAAATTAAAGCTGAAAGTCTGCACTTAAAGCACATCTTGATTTTTTCATTTCAACTCCATTGTTGTGGTGTACAAAGCCAAAATAATGAAAAATGTGTCAATGTCCAAATATTTATGGACCTGACTGTACGTGTGTGAAGGAGATAAAAAAGGTTCAAGTTACCCTGCAGTGTGTTTTCATTTCATTAGAATTACAAATATAGACACAGACACTCTGCTACAATAATATCATCCGTAGCCGCACAACAGCGTCTGAATGAGGCCGCTGCCAGCGCTACTTCAGGTGGATTAGCAGCCGTTTGATTCAAACCGGCGGGACGGCAGTAATTTGATGAGCGTCGCGTTCACACCGAACGCGACGCTCATTACTCTACACACCTTGCTGCAAGAGCCGCAAGAGAGCGACGAAAGAGCCGTATGCGGCTCTGGAGCCACGGGTTGCCGACCCCTGCCCTAGACGTTGAAGTCAGGTAGGACAACAAATCTTTTTCTCCACAAAGCGCGACCAGTTTGTTGTAGTGAAATACTGTTGAGTGGTATCGGTTCTTGGTATCGGCAATTGAAACCGATACGAGTATTTTAACGCAGTATCGGCCCCCGGTGCATCCCTACTTTTGATATAAAAAAAATAAAAACTGAGAAGCTATGTGGAATGAGTCCTGTAGTCGAAGATAGGGAGCAGGGGTTTGTAGGTGAAGGCAAATTTGAAGAGGTTTTTAGGGCTTTCTTAAATAATGATAGGGTGGGAGCCTGACGGATGTGGACGGGGAGTGCGTTCCAGAGGGGGGGGTGCAGCAGCTGAGAAGGCCCTGTCACCCCAGGTCCGGCGCTTGGTCCTGATGATCTTCAGAGTGTTCACATCGGCGGACCTGAGGCAACGAGTTGGGGCATCAAGGGGGAGGAGGTCTGAAAGGTAGGGAGGGGCCAGATTGTTTAGGGCTTTGTTGGTGGTTAGCAACATTTTAAAGTCAATTCTATATTTGACCGGGAGGTTGCGTAGGACCGGGGTGATATGTTCATAGCGCTGGGTGGAGGTGAACAGACTGGCAGCAGAGTTCTGAACATATTGGAGTTTGTTGATCATTTTGTTGGGAGAGCCGTAGAGGATGCTATTGCAGTAATCAAGTCTGGAGGTTATGAGTGCATGGATGAGAATTTCGGTGGAGGCAGAGGATAGGGAGGGTCGGAGGCGTGCAATGTTCCTGAGGCGAAAGAAGGCAGTTTTGGTGATGTGGTTGGCATGGGGTAGGAAAGAAAGGGTGGGGTCAAGAATGATACAGAGGTTGTGGATATGTCCAAGGGGAAGGATGTAAATGATGAAGAGGACGTGACCAAGCACAGAACTTTGGGGGACACTGTGGGAGCGGAGGATTTATAGTCATTTATGGCAATGAATTGATGTCGGTCTGAAAGATATGAGGTGAACCAGGAGAGGACAGTGCCAGTTATACCAAGGGACGACTGGAGACGGGAGAGGATAGAGAGGTTGATAGTGTCGAAGGCAGTGCTGAGGTCAAGAAGGATGAGGATGGTGAGGAAGCCAGAGTCAGCAGTAGGGCGGTCTCTGTGCTGTGTTTTGAACGAAAGCCGGATTGGAAGGGTTCTTAGAGATTATGGAGATTAAGGTGGGACTTGAGTTGTGATGCAACAGCTCTCAAGGATTTTGGACAGGTAGGGGAGGTTGGAGATCGGTCTGTAGTTGTTGGGGATGTCAGGGTCAAGACCAGGTTTTTTTCGCATGGGGGTGACAGCAGCACGCTTGAGTGGAGGGGGAGGGGGAATGAGACCAGAGGACAGTGAGGAGTTGATGTTTGTGATGAGGTGAGAGTGAGGGGAGGCAGGCCTTGACTAAGGAAGAGGGCAGGGGGTCAAGGGCACAGGTGCTATAGATCACAGGCACTATACATCATCGATCGGCTCTTGGCAAGGTGCCAATAATCGTCGAGCCGCACATGCGCAAGTGTATCCTGTCGCGACTGTGGCTCAGTGGTTAGCATGTGTACTTTTGTACTCATGCTGGAATGCACATATTGTAAGTTGCTTTGGAAAAAAACATCAGCTAAATGAAATGAAAAGATGATCGGTGGTTCGATCCCCGGCTCCGCTAGGCCATGTCGAGGCTGTGTCCTTGAGCAAGACACTTAACCCTAAATGTAAACATTTACCCGAAAGTACAGGATGCCCCTAATATAGTGGTAGGGAAACACTGTACTGTATGTGTATAAATGTATGCGCTTGAACCACATGGTACTAACAATAACCACGCTGCTGTTCTTACACCTCAAAATAAAATATGAGCTGCTACAATGTTAGCAAAGCCTAGAAACGATAAACCTGAACTCCCGTTTGCTTGTTGTCTTCTGAAGAGAACTAACAAAACATGAATACAGACTTTTTACAATTCTGTTATTTCAGCATCCCTTTTATCTGTTCATGGCAATTAAACTTATTTTGAGATCAAACAGCCATAGTAAACCAGCCAGTGTGTGGCTTGCTAGAGACAGTGAATACACCATGATGAAATCCATAAAGCGCCTCCGGGTGGTGTTATGAACCCAGACGTGAAGATTTAAGTTCACAAGATATCTGGGACTTCCACAACATGTGCAGAGCAGTAATAGTGTTTATTTTTTCCATGGCTGATAATAAATGGCTTAGTTGATAATGGTTTCCATGGTCCCTCCTCCTCTATAGCCTGTCTGAAGCCAAAACAAACGAAGAAATTCACTTTGCATTTGGTGTGAACGCAGCATTAGACCAAACTTTCTTTATGAGAAATGTTGAGGATTTGTCTTTTATGTGCCTAGTAATTTCTTTTTGACCCAATTCCAGATAAGATGAGACTGCCTCTCACCTCCCCTTCTTCAGAGGACTCACCTTCTTCAGAGCTCTGACGAGGTCTCCATAGTCTCCATTCTCTAGTTTGAGGTTCTTTGTTAGAGCCTCTACAGCCTCCAGAGCTTCTTTCCTCTCCTGCCACTTTTTAGCTTCCTGCAGTAACAGAGAGCAAAAACACATATTGCAAGATGTGTTTGATCACATAGAATGGCTTAATTACAAAGAAGTATATACTGCACCATTATCATTTAGGAGCATTTCAGTAGTATAATCTTAATTAACTAAAGCTACCCCTAAGCCAGTGAACACAGACTTCATGCTTTGAAAGGATATTTGAGAAATCTAGGTAGTTAGACAAACGTACTATTTTGTCATAGAAGTCTTTCGGTATCTTGGACAGAATTTCCACAGCTTCCAGCAGTTCATAAGGATCCACTGTTTCCACATTCTCTGCCTCATCCTCTCCTGAAAGAAGAGCAGAAAAAACGAGACGGCACCAGACCGTCACTTTACAACCCATCGACAGCAAAGCAAAACGTTTGTATGCACAAATCTGTGCACCAGTTACTACCTTCTTAACCTACCATCAGACTGTTCTCCTCCCTGGGCTTGCTGCTGTTCAAACTTTGCCTTCAGGTCCTGCTGTGAGCGCAGGAACCTGGTCTGTTTGGGAGGAGATGAAGGCAGCTTCACCCACTCCTCCTCCAGCTCCTTCAGCTGCAGGGATAGAGAGCAGACCAGCATTGTTTAGTTCAACTTGATTTTCAAAGCTGAAAAATAAAAGTGGGCAAATATGTATGATGAGTGTGTCCCACCTGTACTGAGTTAATATTTTGCAGTGGTGGTCTCAGAGCATCTCTGATCCATTTGTAGATCTCCACAGCAAGCAGCTTGACTTCGTCCCTTACCGCCTTCTCTCTGGACTCAAACTGCTTGGACAAAACCTTCACTACTGGCTTCAACGTCACTATCTTCGATCCAAACTCACTGGAGGAAGATGATGAGGCCGAGAGGGGACAAATGGTTAGTCACGGATGATGGTGGAGTAAAACAGGATCAGCAGCCCCTGAGGCAGGTTGTACTTCCTGAGCTGGCACAGGAAATACAACCTCTGCTGGGCCTTCTTTCAGATGGTGTTGATGTTGGAGGGCCACTTCAGATCCTGGGAGATTGTGGATGCCAGACACCTAAAAGGTCTCTACCGCAGACACCATAGTAGACTGGATTACAGGTTTAAGTTACAGAGTAGACTGCACTAAAGGTTTAAGTTACGGAATAGACTGGACATAAAGAACACTTTGGGTGTCATTGTCTCCCATCACCCAGAGATTGGACCGGCTCGTAGCAGAGAAACAAGCTCATGTCTCCCACTAATTCGGCGTAATGGTGAGTCGTATTTTCATGCACTGGATCTCTGTCTCATGGATATCTCTCTCCCATGGGATATTGTTTTGTATATTTTGTGTAGTTATTAGTGTGATTCAATTTGAAATGCTGTTCATCTTTTTATTATTAAATCAATTTTTGTTATAACTTTCTGCATCCAGGATTTCTCTTCGCACAATTGCCCAAAGATTTTTGAACTTAACAGTAGCAAAATTATCTTCAATACATTTACATTAAGAAAGTATCACTGACCTGAGAGCCTTCCTGAGAGTCTCAATACAGGCCACCACTATCTTGGGGTTCTTGTTGTCCAGTCCTTTGAGTAGCTCGTCTTGAACCACCTCTGCCTTCTCGATCTCCATGTACATCAGACAGATGTCTGTGCCTAGCTCCTTAGCACGGGCCTTTGGCTGGTTGAACACTTTGGTCACCACGCCCGACACCACCTCACCTGTTGTCCTATAAACAGATCACATCCATTTATTAATATAAAAAAAATATTAAAAAAAAACAGCTTCAGAACACACTGGACAAACACTTATTAACCTGCTTTACAGGTCTGGATTTAATCTGATTAGGTTTTTTAATGTATATTGCTATGTATCCCATGAATTTCACTACATTTGTGTCTGTATTTTTTCATGTTTATCACCAATGGCATATGAACGAATACATTTCATCAACATCTGAAAAAGAAGCGTGGGGATTGTAGAAGTGCAGCAGACTTTAAGACGAGCACCACCCACGGTGACCAGACCTGCCGGACCAAACGGCACAAAATTAGCTCAGGGAGGAGAGCTGAGATGAAGTTAAGCTAACGCAGCAAGGACCTGCCGCTATTCCACTACCCAGACTACTGTCTAGCCGTTCTGTTTGTCAGATCTTTAATCTTATTGCAGACAGACAGAGCATGATTTTTCTGACAGAATAAACATGGTTTGTGGAAAGCTGTAACAGCATCTTTCACTGGCCCGCTTGTCCTTACTGTTGTCTGAGGTTGTGTCCCGTACACCTGTAGCAAAAGTGCTTTTTCTTTGACCAGGTTTCCAGATGGTTCTCTCTTTGGTAATTTTATCCTTTTCCTTTGTGGCTTGGTAACTCTCCACCACAACTCCAAAAAGGGGATCCAGAGCTACCTTTGCCTGCAGATCAATGAAGTCCACTAGGTTAGAAAACCTTGCTCGTCCTCTTCCTTTCTCATGGATCTCAAATGCCGTCGTTCTCCACTTTCCTCTAAACTTGTAAGGAAGCGTTGAAATGACAACTCGCATGTTAGTAGGATTATCCATTTCTTCCATATATTCTATATCGTCCATGGTGTTCCTACAGCCAATCCGGGAAAGAGCGTAGGCGCTTAATGCTTTACCATCCTCTGGTTTGATTTGAGGCCATTTCAATGCCTTATCCATGTATGCATTGGCTATCTTCAGCTCATCTCCGTAATGCCTTTGGAGTAACTTTCTGGCCTCCACGTAGCCTCTTTCTGAAGACATATGCTCTCAACTGCGAACAAGCTCTTGTGGTTCCCCACTGGTATACTGCTCCAAGTAATAAAGCTTGTCTTGATAGCTGTCAATTTTGCTATCCACTGCATGTTCAAAGGCCCTAAAAGATTTGTAAGTAAGAGGGTCACCTTTAAATACTGGAATGTCCCTGCAAGGGAGGTGAGACAGTCTGCTGTTGAACAAGCATTTCAGTTATCACATTTTGCCTCTGCATGACTTGATACAGCTCGCTTTCATTGTTCACAGATCGATGGCGACCGTTTTCATGGACGCGTTGCGTGTCTTGTGCTCTCTCTTCCCTTCTCTTACTTTGAGAAGACTTCCTCAATGTATAACTGCTGACTCTGCTGGCATTGGCATATTCTTCAAGCACCTTGAGCTTTGCACTCGATTCCGCAATAGCAATATCTAATTGTTCCATTTTAGCCTTTGGTGCACTTCTTCAATTTCAAGCGCTTGCTTCCTTTTTAATGCAGCTGAACATGCGATCAGTGCGGCATGCTCCGCTTCTTCAATGCGCACTGAGCAGCCTGCAATTGCAGATGAAGCTACTGAGCTAGAGCCAGCAGATGAACCGGATTTACTCTTACTCCGATGTCTTTGTCGCGACTTGACATATGCCGTCTTCAGCATTAACATCACCTACAGTTTCACTTGCATAATTAATTCCTGTGGCACTGTTTTGCTTTCCTACTTTCTTCCACATTGCAGAACACCAGTTTTCAGTATTTTCCACAAAGTCTCTTATGGGTGCTGATCTTGGTTCAAACCAATAATGCTGATCTGCTTGTCTTTCATCTTCATCTAATAAAGCCATAACTTCAGCATTAACATCCTCAAACTCTTTGAACACTTTCCAAAATTTCTGATAAAGCATTTCTTCCACTTCATTCACATTTGTGCCATCAATTTTAATATGTTCAATTGATTTCATCATGACTGAAAGTTGAGATAATTTACCTCTTCTAGCACCAATACGCCGACTGATTCTGTCTTCCAAAGCCTTTATAGTGGGCTTTGGCGCCCTTTTATTTTTGGTCAGAATCCTCCATAGCAATGCACCGTTCTGCAAACTCAGTCGGTGCACAAAACAGTCTGCATTTGCTTCAAAAACGGTCCTTGAGAAGCTAACGTCCAACTGTTTCTTTCAGTGTGCACCAATTTTCCAGAGATAGTTGTTGAAGTTCCATTAATGTTCACTACCTCCACTGTGTACAAAACAACGCTAGCTCGCTAGGCGTGCCGTTCCACAGCACGCAGCGTTTTCGTTAACGAGGTACTTAAGTAAGCTAGCACCGCGTGCTACGAAGCTCTCTGTTGATTTAGTGGCGAAATCTTCATGAATATCCATCCACTGTAATTACGTCATCCAGTATGAAGGCTCTGACTTGGTCCTCATCCATGCAAAAAGGGTTTATTCCGCTTGATAATCCTTTATTTTTTCCCTCGTGAGCGAAGTTTTTTGACTCAAATGTAGCGGCAATCCTCTCCCTGTCGGTAATTTCTATTACCACTATTGTCACAGTCTGAGTATGGGCAATGAGCTTGACGCGTAATGAATCGTCAGGGACAGTAACTACATTTCTAGATGTTTACGTCAACAAAAAATAAAGTTACAAACATTCATTATGTGCTCAACGGTCAAAAAACTGTCTTGCTCCGCAGACTGATTAACCTCAACTGAGGATATAGGCTATGACGTAGTCAGTAGCGTAACTTAAAGGAGCATTTCAACACATTTTTATAAACACATCTTTAGGGCTGCAACAACGAATCGATAAAATTCGATTATTAAAAGCGTTGGCAACGAATTTCATTATCGATTCGTTGTGTCGCGCGATTATTACGCCACTCAATAAGTCACGGAGATGTTTGAGTATGACAAAAAAAGTTGAGTTGAGCGCAGAGCAGAGCGGAGGTCGAGGAGAGACCAGCTGAGACCGTAACGTTATTCTGAAACACATCACGGAGGAAGGCCGTTCAACAGGCAGCTAGTAGAGCACTTCCGGTTGAGGCTCCGGTGCTGTGAGAGTTTGAGTGTGTGTATCCAAGTGTAGTGTAGAGAACCAGTTCTGACGTTCAAACAAATCCTGTTAAGTTTTCTGATTAGTATTTTTCTTTATTTTGTATAAGTTATTTATTGTTCTGACAGCTCAGGTTCCTTTAAACAAAATGTTGTGCAAAATGTTTTGTGCACTTTTTAATAAAATTTAATAAAAGCCTATATATTTGGCAGATATAAAGCATACATGTGTATGTTTGTGTTAGTCCATTATTTTTTTTAATTATTACTACTTTAACAGCTCAGGGATGTTCAAGAAGCAACCTGTTTGTGCACTTTCTGAAGATTTTTGCACCGTCAGTTCTGTTTTTGAATAAAGGGTTGGAAAGTAATGCTTTTGTTTTTTATCAGATTCATCGAAAAAATAATCGACAGATTAATCGATTATTAAAATAATCGTTAGTTGCAGCCCTACACATCTTATTAAATCTATTATGGCTCTTACAGGCAGAATTCATTGCAATGACCAGTCTGTCAGAGTTGTGTTTCTACAGACCGGTTCAGAGTTTTCACATGAACCTACAGTGCATTTGCACAAAACTTTTACAGCACAAAAGCGAACATAATTTTCCAGTCCATGGATTTTCAGATTCACTGTGAAGTTGATTAATCAAAAAAAATTGTATATTGTATATATTGTAATTGTATATAAAAAAAAGACACCAGAAGTGAAGTACTTTGGCTACATTGCAGACTGAAGGAAAGCCCACTGACACAGAGACCTGTCTAACAGACCATGGGAGGACACGTCAGACATGGCAAAGCACCTTTCAGACTGACACCCCAAACAATAGGCCTACATAGCCGTGTATAATCAATGGTATAATGGCACATGTAGTTTTCATTAATATCTTGCTGTAGGCTAATACTAATATTAATGCATTTCGTTAAGGCAGGAACAAGCTGGTAAAAAAGGGAATCATACAGATGTTTATTTATTACTATTATAGATAAATATACCAGTATCATATCGTATTTCTGGTATTTTATCAAATTCTGGTATCGTATTGTAAGTATCGGTATCGTGATAATTATTGCAGGCATACCATTTTACCTTCACTAGGGATGCCCCCATGATACCCGGTTCTAAACGGGAAACGATAAGACAATAGTTGTGCTTTTCTCTGACACACACCGACGAGACGCACATCATCGTTTTTTTTTACAGTTTGTCGAGCTGCCATTCATCCCTGTCCACTGCAGATAACATCAGCGATAATATACAGAGTTTGCTCATGAGAACAGGCTAAAAAAAGAGAAAGCTAATTGATCAGGTAATTGTTTAGCTGCAACTGTATAAGGAATTAGGAACTTTTTGTAGATTGTTGGGCCGAGGCTTCAGCCATCACCCAGGCCATGGCATTGGGGGGGGGGGAGAAAATAAATTATATATATATATTATATATATATATATATACACACACGTATAATAGGGAGTTATTTAAACATGTGTGCTGATGCCATTCAAGAAAGACCATTCACTTACATATAAATAATTAAGCAATGTTGATTATTTTTTTAATTGTCATTTTTTTTCCTAACAATAATCAAAAAGAACTGACAAAAAGGAAATGTTACTAGTATTGCTAAAATCCTAACAATACACATCTCTATACACCACACCAAAGGTTTAAATAGTTAAAGCCATGATAAAGTTCCAAAGCTGTAAATTCCGGGTTGTTACAAACTGCAGTGTTTTGCAGTGTCGGATACGCCTTTAAATAAATAATTTGTTAATGCATCTGTACTGTATTTGATCGTATCTCCAGTACCTTACACAACACAGCCCCCAGATGAAATTATTTTGGCAAAGATCACTTACTTGCTAGCTACATGGGAATTCTCAATGAAGGCCAAGGCGGCCTCCAGGCCTTTAAGCTGAGCCACAGCATTGGAGTCAGTGACAAACTTCTTTATCAGTCCAAGGTACTTCCCCCACTCTGGGCTCTTCTCATCCTTGATCCTCTGGAACAACTTCAGAGCTTCTTCATAACCATTCAGACGAGCTTTCCACACCTGAAGAAGAGTCAGAGAAAAGGTGAAGGACAGAAAGAGAAAAGGGACCCTTGTACTATAATTTTATAAATACAACACATTATAGGTCTTTGTATATACAGTAGTATAATGACTATATATATAAAAAACTTTATAAGCTGTGATATCAAATACCTTCTGCGGCTCCAGACAAATTTTATTTGGTGGAAAATACGGCAAAAATGTCTCTTTGGATATGAAAGGTTGTCGACCCCTGCTTGAGAGCCAGTATTTGGATTGATATTCAGTTTCCATAAACCATCACACTGTAGTATAGTTGAGAAACCGCAATGGCACCCATGAACAATTTGTAAAACTAATTGTAGATTTACAAATCAACACTAACTAATGGCATGCTGGGTAACGCCAGAGCTGCTAGCTAGCAGCATCTGTTAACAGCTGGGAGAGGCTCCGTCCCTACTGCACATTGAACAACAGAAAAGGGAGATGAGGATGAAGAAACAAGCCCTGTTCAGTGAAAAGTAGTTTTGGATAAAGGTCAAATTATCATGATGTGTTCATATGTAATCTTGTAAAATGTAGTGTTGATGAGAAACTTGAATTAATCCAGGAGATGTTTTACTAAAACATAGAGACTATCGACAAGATTTGATTTAATCCATACAAATACAATAGTGTATTTACTTTATTTAAATTATGTGTTTTTATGAAGAAAAAACATCAGGGATTTGTAAATAATTACATTATATAACATTTTCTTTTGAGCTGATCCTTAATACTATCCCAACTGTGAGTTTTATGATGTACCACTAATTGGAACCCATCTACGTTTTATTATTAATCCCACTGCTCTTCCCAGCAAAACTTGCCCTGTCTAGCATTCAAGTGCAAGGATTGACCTGGCGTCCATGATCTGATAACACCAAATGAGGTGAGCTGTGATTCATATTAATATTCAACTTTTATGTGCAATTGATAACTTTATGATTTTAGTAGAACTTGACTACATATATTTTCAGGTGCGTGGTTTGCTGTGCATGCAAGAGTTGTCCTACAACATTAACACCTCATCCATGTTGAGGCATCTTCATGCAAAGCATGATGACCATCATGCTTGCCAAGTGAACAGCACCGAGCCTGTCACCGCTGGATATCCTGACTAAGTATATATATTATTTTGTTAAGAAGTAATTAATAATGTTTATATACATTATCTCCTTTACAGTTTCCAGAAAACAAAGGTTGGATGAGGCCTTGCTGGACATGATAGTCAAGGATGGGCAGCCATGTTCAGTGGTAGAGGATGAAGGACTTAGAAAGTTTGTAAACATCCTGGATCCTACCTACACAATCCCAGGTAGAAAGGCCCTGAAAGCCATGATGGATGAAAGTTTCATAAAAACTAGAGAGAAGGCCATGGCTGAGGTTAGACAGGCCCCTGCAGTAAGTCTTACTGCAGATATGTGGACATCCATTAACAAGGATGCCTACTTTGCAGTTACAGGCCATTACGTGTCTGAAACTTTGGAGCTAAACACCGTCCTTTTAGGGGTGCAGATGTTTTCTGTGTCACACACACACGCACACTTGGCTGATGCTACAAGAAGCATCATGGCAGAGTGGGCCCTTACAGATAAAAGTACTGCCATGATCATAGACGGGGCCCATAACATAGTTGCAAGTGTAAACCAGTTAGGGGTCAGGCACATTTATTGTTTTGCACACGTACTGAACCTTGTTGTGAAAATGTCTTTAGCACAAACCCGAGTTAGAGATGATCCGCACCCAGGCCTGCCAAAGTGTGGGTTATTTTAAAATCAAGCAGAAGTGCAAAAGAAAAGCTTTGTGCCATGCAGACAAGTATGGGGTTGAGTGTACTGAAGCCAGTTCAAGAAGTAGAAACCTAGATGGAACAGCACCTCTGCCATGCGCCAATGGCTTTATGAATTTAGAGAGCCTCTGGGTGCAGCTCTGGCCTCACTCAGCACAGACATAAAGCCTAAAGTGCTGAGGAGTATGAGGCAACCCGGCAGTCTTGCTGCTCTATGTCCTTTCAATCACGCAACTTTCTGAGGAGGAAAGGGTGGCAGGGTCAAAAGCCATTTCCCCTAGTAAAAATGTTAAAACATGTTATTGCTGGACAGTGTAACCAAATGCCTAATGGCATTGGTGCTAAATTGGCCAACAATTTAAAGATAAACCTGGCTGACAAATTCCACCAGTTGGAAAAAGTGACTGCCCTGTCTGTGGCCACATTGCTGACCCAAGATTTCAAAGAAGTTGGGTTATGCAACCAAGGACAGGCTGCGGTGGAAAGGCTGACTCGAGTGTGCTGGTGTTATCTTCAGCGAGGGGCCAGCAGAAGTGAATCCTGTAGAGCCAGCACCAACAGCGGGGAGCTCAAGTCAACACCAGGAATATAACTTCTGGGCCTTGCTGGACAGCCATGTCGAAGAACAAAATCAGGGAACCAATTCAACTGCCACCGCCACTGTGGAAGTGACTATGTACTTTTGAGATTAAACCAATTTGGTAATTTTGCAGTAATAATGTCCCTTTTGTATCCCTAGGTATTTGAAAGAACACTTGGGAAGATCTGAGGACCCACTGAAGTACTGGATGACAAGAACAATTTATCCCCATCTGTTCAAATTGGCACGCAGATATTTATGTATACTTGCATTATCTGTCCCTTGTGAAATAATTCTTTCAAAGGCTGGGGAAATTGTCAGCCAGAAAAAGAGCCGCCTGAAGCCCAGCACAGAAAATATTATTTCTAAATAAAAAAAATCTATGAAACATACCATGTTGCACAAGTCACTGCCACTTTCACCATGCCCATAAGCATGCTCCACTGCCACTTTCAAGCAGAGGATCGGTGGTTCGATCCCCGGCTCCGGTAGCCCATGTCGTTGTGTCCTTGAGCAAGACATTTAACCCTAATTACTCACCGTTGCTGTGTCTACGGTTTACTGTAGAGCATGTAAGTTGCTTTGGATAAAAGCGTCAGCTAAATGTAATGTTATGACATCTTGCCTCACTAATATAAGCTATACATTTTATTTTTTTTTTAAAAGGACAAATACTATACATTCACATCTTATGGCATTAAACTTTAGGGTCATAATATACAACAATTGTATTGTGTATATTGTGAATATTGTAAATGTTGGTCCAGTCTAGTGGGTATCACACACACTTGATGAACTTTTCCATTCTGTGTGGAGAGCATCAAATCCCATGACTTTCATATTAATCAGCATTTAGTTTTACTCAAATGTAGAAAATGACAGAAGCAACATCGATAATAGTAGTTTACAGCATCAAATATGTGAATGACAACGCAGCTTTAATTGACTTTAACTGTGGATATGTGAGAATGAAACATTGAGGTGTTGTTCTAGTGCTTCACACTGTTTAACGGCTGCTTTAATTCCAGTCTGCCACCAGATGTCGCTGTTCTTCAAATTGAAGCCCAGAAGCTTCGAATCCTTTTCTGTACAAATAGGAAGAAAGCCTCAATGCTTCACCCACTCATCCCTACAGGTAACCCACTGCCTAAATAAAAAAATAAAATTAAAAAAAAATGTAGACAGACAGCTACTTTTTTTGGACACAAGTTCTTCTCGTGCATCTCCAGATTCTCTTTCTTCATCCCCCATCTCTCTTTTCTGTTCTTGAATGTGCAGTAGTAAAGGAGACTCTCCCAGCTGTTAAGCTATTAGCTAGCAGACAGAACATTACCTAGACCGCCGTTCAGGAATGTAAATGTGTCACAAATGTATGTGTGCCATGTTTTATAGTGTTAAAGAGATATAATTGTGAGTTTTAATTATGCGTTACAAAGTTCTAACCATGAGTGAGATGGATACACCATTAATACAGTACCAGCTGGTGAGTCACACTCGGATTCATCTTTGGAGGGGAAAGTATATGGGTGAGATATGACAAACATCTCCTGTCAATATTTAACTAAAAGGAAGTCTATAAAATGAGTGAATGGGTTTTAAGTCAACTGCAGAGCATATCATTGAGGACAAAGACACTGAATGAGTCACCTTGTGTTCACATTTTTGATCGATGGGAAGCTTTATCCACTCGCTATCGTCCCCCATGGTGGCCAATCGGGGGTGGGCTTCCCCGAAAGTATTCAACTGGAAAACAGAATTATTGGAATAAAATTACATTTGTTGAACTTCATCTGTGGTTTGCTGCTGTAGGAATAAGTGAGCCCTATAATGTATCACAATATCAGTGGACCACTGCTTGAAAACTAAAAAGCTGAAATTGGCTCTTAAGTGCCTCACACAATCTGCTTGAGACATTCATGAACACAAGGAGTGCACAGAAGCCATTACATACTGGCAATTAATAATAGTAATTTCTTCAGTTGCAATGTCACTCACCTACAGATATGCGCTCACTTCTACTTGAAAGCATTAGAATGTGATTGTCTAATGCAGTCATGTTGGGCTATAGGTTCATATTTCATATTGATCCAACCCATTCTGGTAAACGGGCCAAAAATCAAAATAATGTGAGTCCTCCTTTCAAACAACGCAAGCGTAGTCATTTATTGTTTAAATACTTCATGCGCATACTGAGTTGGCATATCCTTAAAAGTTCACAACAATGTGTGACACAAAAAATGATAGCAGGCCTCTGGATGGAAAGGGCACTAACCCCAGAAAACATTGCTCGTTGAATGCGAGCATGGCTATTCATTAACGGATGTGCAAATGCACAGAGGAACAATATATACACAACCAAACAGCACCTCTTTTCAAACCAATCCAATTAAAGAAATGCATATCATTGTCACCCACCATGGCCTACTAACATCCACCGTTTCTGGGGGGAAAAAGCTAGTTACCGAAAGTGTGCGGATATTTTGCTCTAGCAACAAGCTACTGTTGCTTAAATACACTCTAAATCCTTGGTGGGTGTAGACAAAGACATCTCATTAGTAATGTCGATATGATGTCCAAGAAGGCCGAGGCATTTAACGTGTATTTAACTTTGATACAATAGTCGAGTTTAGGAGTTGTTCAGCACCAAACTGTAAACAAGCTGAAAAAAATACTACAACTACGATTACGACAACAATGTAACCCGAACCACAGATGATAATTTTCCCCACATCACAAGACTAATGTATCAATTTACTTCAGCTGTAATCCTTAGTAACGACCTGCATAGTGTTTCGACAGGTACGACCGTATGCGTTAGGGAGAATGAGGGAGCAGTGCATAGCAGAGCTCGCGGTGCTCGAGTAGGATATGCAGTCTTAACTGTACCAGCAAACGCAGCCAGTCACAATCAATTAGGTTAGCAACTGTGCCATCATCTCGCCAACAATAAATTGGTGGTCATCAATGCTCTCAGTTTGCTCCGACTAGGAGGGGTCACCGTATTATCTAGAATGAGCTGTCGTATATTACTAGCAAGCCAGATGAGCGCCATTAAATAGCGAAGTTAGCAAAGACTGTGACAGTTGCTATGTTAGCACGTCAACCCGCTCATTCTTGATAACGCCTCCAGCTAAACTACAAGCAGCTCACATTGACGACCAGTATGTAGCTTGTTAGCATATTTGGTATAAATGTATTAGGTCGAACAGATGTTTATAGTGACACTGTATTGTTAGCTAGCGGTGGCTAGCCGCCATTAGCTGCTGAGAAACAAAGCTATGAGCTAACGTTAACCTTCCACAACCCCCAACAGCCAGGCCTAAACACGCAGTTCACACCGATAGCTGCAGAACACAACAACTTAGTTAGAATTTCAGCTCCAATCAAAAGCCACTTTTAACCAAAACAAGTAAATAATAGTAAATCACTGGCATACCTGTTTCTGTAGCTAGAGGACAACGACAGGCTGGCTGTCCGATTAGATGATAGCGATAATGGTATCACTAGAGAAGCAGGGCGAGCTTTATACAAGCTGTGTCACTGGCAACCAGAAGACAAATCACATCCGGTTCTAAATAACAACGTTCTAGACAACGTTCCTTTGCTCAATACAAAGTACATAATAATTAACATGTATTGTATAGTACTTAACGTCTTTTGTAAATCCACATTACGGAAAACAGTTTAATTTGTCTGTGCAACTGAGACATTTTGCGCTCTTATTTTAAATGCAAATAAACACCAATTTCCGGTCCAGTCACTGCTGCCTCTGTCGAACTTGTTGCAGCTACATGAAACGCCTTCACCGGTGGAGAAACAGGGGAGGGCGGAGACAAGGACACCACCCTGATCATCAGATCATCAGATCCCCCCTTCTTTTTAATCCTTAATCCAGATGTTGTATACAGTCTCACTGAATGAAGAATACAATACAGAATAGGAAACCCCTGTACACCCCACATCATGCTGGATTCACGTTTAAACATTTGCATTTTAGTCATTAGCGGCTGTCCCATACGTCACTGGACAAAGCCAATGATTGGTTGCATTTGAATTACGGCTCGCCCTCATGGTATGACATTCCTTTGCTGATTGGACCATCACACGTCCTTATCTTTGGTAGAGATTTGATTGACGGCTCTGAAATTAAGCCCTTCCTGTAACTACGAAAATATCGGCATTATTGGTTAATTTCATGCAATATGTAATAACTATAGAAGCCCTTCAGCATTTAGCACTTTATCTTTTCGACCTCTAATCTGCTGTGCTGTCAATGTCGAACTTCTCTTGTATATTTTATGGTGGTTATATGTTGTTTTTGTGATGTTTTTGTAGAATGGTGCAGGTGAACAGCAGGCAGTAGGAGCAAACTCAAGGCCCAATACCAATCTCCACTCTTACGGACCCACTGACGCGCTCCCACATATTTGTTTATGTAGTCATGTGATATGTTGCAGCAAAGTGCAGTCCCATTCATAGTAGGTTCGTTCGAGATGAGCCAGTTCTGCGCAGAATCGATCACCGCCGGTTAGATTTGTGTCCGACTTGATCCCGACTTGCTCTGACGTCATGCACACGTGGTCAACGATAATCTCACGAGAGCAAGGCGGCCGTCGATTTTAGAGCCAGGCGCCGCAGCAGGGGCCTGTTGCACAAAACTAGGATAAGGGATAAAGCCAGGATATCTTGGTGATCCTGGCTCAATTGATCCGTAATCCGGTTGCACTAAAGATGGATAGGGGGCAGGAGGATATGTTATGGTATAAATTACCATGGAGATGTATTCTGTGGAGCTAGCCTGCTCCAGACCAGGCTAAATTCCAGGATCTATTTAATCTCATCCCTAATGTCAGTCAGCAGTCACCACAAATGGAAACCAATAGTTATTTCACTGCTCACTATACATTGTTATCACATATAACTAGACCCACTGTCATTATTTAAACGTTTGTGATCATTCATTTCAATGATTTTGGATGAAAAAATATTTTTAGATGTTGCTATCATTAGATAATTTACAGTTTCCCATAGACTATAAGGCTATATATAAAATGATAGAATATTAGGGCCACAGAGGGAAAAAAAGACAAGTCATAATATTGTAACCAGTTGTTTTAAAGGAGGACAGTTGTTAAAATGACAGATGTGGGGCATTTTGTGAAATTGTACTTCAGTTTGGTTTCATAGACAAAGACATGCTGATGTGCCAGAATATTAAGTATCACATTGTCATAAGTATCAAAACTGTAAAAACAATATGTAGCTTTTCTGCAGAAAGAACCAGCCTCATAAATTTATGATTTTATCCTTTTTCTTCAGTGTGGCCCTAGTACTCTGTCATATAAACAAATACACATTCCATATGAATATAAAAACACAATGTGTAACATTATGTTCCTTTATTGAATAAGGACAAAACAAAGCAGGTAAACCATCAGCTCCTTTCGAAACTGAAGTCACAGTGACTCTACAAGATGGAAAGCACAGAATCCAAGCATATTATACAAAATGATACATACACATTCAAAGGTCTGTATATAACACACCCTGCATGTCTGCACACTAAAATAAATGCAGGACAAATCCATACACATCAACTGAACAGACAAATGAATGGATGCAGTAGCCTCCCTGCAGCCTTGTATTGCACACAGTATACCGCACAATCATCATAAGAGGCCAAATTCGTAAAAAAAACGGCCCCCAAAAAACCCAAATTCCTCTACCACCGCAGGACATATTTAACCAAAATTGAAAGCACACATACTAACTAAAATAATTCAACACATATTGGTCCCTCAGCAGCCGACCACTGTCGTCATCAGGGAAGATTGCCGGATTGTCCCAGTCCATGGCTGGTGGCACTCTGGGGGCCCTCTCCTTCCTCAGGCAGCACAAGCCACAGTAATATCACATGCCCTAACAGGGCTGACCCTTAATTTGTGAAGGCAGTGAAAGCGTGCCTTCAGGAGGCCAAAGGTCATTTCAACTCTGGCCCTGGTCCTGGCATGGGCATGGTTGTAGGCCTGCTGTGCTTCCTGGGGGTCTGTGAAAGGTGTCAGGAGAAAAGGCTGGCAGCCATACCCCCTGTCTCCCAGCAACACACCAGAGAATTCACCTGTCAACACAAAATCTCATCATTACTACCTCATAAACACAGTGATATTCTTGACACAGCCATGATGGTTATAAATAGGGGTTGTGTGGCTTACCTTGTGATAGGCACTGATAGATTTCAGAGGCCCGAAAGATTCTGGAGTCATGGACTGAGCCAGGCCATTTTGCCACAACATTGCTGATCACACAGTCAGCATTGCATACCATCTGAAATCATAAGATGAGGAATATTACACCAATCAATGCACATCACTGGCAATGCAGAGTGTTCGTCAATGGACAATATCAAAAAGTTATGTTCACCTGAACATTAATGCTGTGAAAGGATTTCCTATTCACAAAATCGGCCTCATTGGCACCTGAGGGGGCTTTTATCCTTATGTGTGTGCAGTCCACTGCACCAATGACATTAGGGAAACCTGTCACACAAAGTAATGAGTATCCTACTATGTGTTAACAGTTGTCCTGTAATTTGTAGATCCTCTTACCTGCAATCCTATAGAACTCCTCTTTGATGTCACAGAGTCTTCTGTGGCCAGGGAAGGAGATGAAGACATCTGCTAATGCTTTGATAGCCAGACACACACTCCTTATTGTGCGGCAAATTGTGGCCTTGTTCAGCTGTTCTGCATCCCCCACTGAGTACAGGAAGGCTCCACTAGCAAAAAAGCACAAGGCCACACAAACCATTTGCTCCACACTCAGTGCATGGCTCCGTGCAGTGCGGTGCTTAATCCTGGGACCCAGTAGTCTGCATAGATACCTGATGCCATCTGCAGAAAACCTGTATCTTTCATATAGATGGTCATCAGGGAAGGCCAGTGGGTCCCTGAAGACCCTTTCTCGCCTGAAGGCTCTCCTCAGCACAAGTGCTTCTTCATCCACCACATCTCGCACGAATGGGCATGCCATTGTCAGAGCAGAAAGGAACACACAATTTTGGGCCTTCATATAGGCTAGTGGCCACACCTGGTGCTGGGGGGGTGGGCAAAAGAGGGCGATGCCTTATAACGATGACTTGGTTGTACTGATTGCTGGGAAAATAAAAAAAACCTTAGAAAGATGCCACCGTCCTGTGTGCTCACAATAAGAGCTCATATGTCATGGCTCACTTGACTTTACGAGAATATACCTAATTTTTATTTTGAGCTGTGTCATCTTCTTGGAGCTGGGGGAGGAAAGAAAAATACTGATTAATACATTTGTGTTACAGTTAGCATACAGTGTACATTGAACATATCTCACCTCCCTCTCAAGTTTTTTTTATTTCAAGGTCCAGTTTCCTAATTGTCCTCTTTTTTATTTCAGACTCCAGTGCAAGATTTTCCATCTTTTTCTTCTTGTACTGAATGTCTATGTCTGCCAGTTCTATTTGGCGCCGGAGGTGGTTGCCATACAACTTTCTGATAGCTTGTGAGCTCTGAACACAATACAACTAGCGCAGCTGGAATTTGGCAGGATGTGGTGTCCTTTTATTAATACGCACTATGTTGCCAGGCTGGTTTTCCCACTGTATAGCATCTGGGTCCTGTAAAAGAAATTAGATTTTTTGATTGTGATGAGGACTCCTCACCATTGTAGAGTAAATAGTACTTTCACAGTCTTAACATGATACCTCATGCCTTCTGGAATCCAGAGAGATGGTCTCCTCCTCATCATCATCGTCTCCATCATGTGCTGTTGCTGCTGCACTGGGGCCTTCACCCTATCACATTTAATCGGATTCATATTGAAGCTAGTAGACAAGACATGCCAGGCCTACAGTATGCCTTTGATGGAGTACTCACTGGATCAGCATCGTCTGGTGCTTGTGCTGGTGGCTCTAACAGGAACACAGTGCTGCCAGACACTGCAAGGCAATAGGTAAACCAAAGTCAGACAGTCCAAATTGATTCAATATGAATGTGGTTGTATCCCATGTAGAGATGGAAGGACATACCTTGAATGAAGCGGGTGGCATCTTGGGAGGAACCTATGTTCGTCTCTTTCCCCCCAGGGATCCCCTCTAAGACGGGCCTGCCTTTATTTAGCTCCAACGCCATGTCCTCTGCTGGGCTCAGCCTTTGGTGACCCACCACCCGTGCCTTGTCTGTGGGTATTCTTTTTCACTGCTAAAACAGTACAGACAATGTGTGAGCAGGCACCTTCTGGGTACAATATATGCTTGTGCTTTGTTAAATATTAGTCAGGGACCATACCATTCTGCAGAATGTTCTTGTATTTGATTTTGACCTGCTGCCATGTCCGTTTTGGCCCGTTCATGTTTAATCTACACACACACACACATTTAATGGAGTCACACTGCAAAAAATTACTTGGTATTTTTGTCTTGTTTTCAGTAAAAATAAACAAAAAAAAAAAACTTAAATAAAGATGTATTTTCTTGATTTGCTAAATGACCTAGCAAAATAAGTATAGTTTAGACAAAAAATATAAACTTTAAGTAAATGTGTGCTTAAAACAAGCAAACAAATAAAAAATCTGTAAATATAATAAAAATTCTCTTGAAATAAGTTTACTTTTTCCATAAACACTTAATTTTAGAAAAGTTCTCGTTTCACTGGCAGATTGTTTTGCTTATTTTCCTAGGTAATTTTGCTCAAGAAAATATTTAAGATTTTTTTAGATGTTTTTTTTTTAACTGAAAACAAGACAAAAATACTAAGTAAGAAAGACATTTTTGCAGTGCAGTGAGCAACCGACCTTGGGTCCTTTGAAAGGCGCTATATAAATTAAAGTGATTATTATTATAGCTCATCTATTTATTCAATTAAATTTTATTTATATAGCACTTTTCACAATTGTTTCATTCTGTCAAAGCAGCTTTACATTAATGAAAGCAGGAGAGACACAAAAAAAAAACGGTGGACAACATAAGAAGCAGAGTACAACGGCTAAGATTAAACCGTACTGAGCGTAGTAACGTTAAATAATAATGTAAGGCTTTAATAATAATTTATCATAGCTTTATACAGTGTGATGGAGTTACTTTACACAATTTCACTCATATCTGCAGTGCATTTCAATTAAAAATTTAACCGTTTCATAATTACAGTACAACTGCATTTTTGGAGATGTGAATTAAATATTTGAATTGTAATTGTGATGTTTCAGCGGAGCGGTGAGTGTGTAATTGTGCACTACTTACGCATTCAGGCGGTCTGCAATACTTTGCCACGCTTTTTCTCTTTGCTTTATCACTGTGGCGGTGTTGCCTTTCTTCTTAATTATATCTTTTACCTCCTCGTATGCCTCCATGAGGATTTGTGCTTCCGACGGCAAAAAAGTAAAAACTACGCGGCTTTAGTTGCCATGGTAAATCAGTTAATCTGTGATCTGTGGCGGGGTCTATTTGAGTGAGCCGTGAGCGCGCACCTATCCAGGATTGGTTTCACCTGGCTTAATGAATCCGTGTCTGCTCATCCTGGCTTGGTCTTTGTGCAACCAATTAAGCCTGGACGCACATGTTTTGGCTTCATTGAGCTCAGCTGAGTCATTTATCCCGGATGTCTTAATTCTACTTTTGTGCAACAGGCCCCAGCTCTCCACCGACTGCGTGGCCCAGTGCATGATGGGAAACGCCTGGCTCTCGCTACATAAGAGAGCTGATTGGCTCTCAGATTTGACAGCAAACACCACGTGTTGTATTTTATGTGTAGTTGTAATACTTAACGCTCGATTCTTGACTATTAGTCTAATGTTTTAATCTTATTTATGCAACACACATCAAAACCAGTAGTAATGTATTTTACAGGCTGACATAAAAAGAATAAAGCATCCAGCTACACGCACATTTCTACATGAATATATATATATATATATATATATATTTATAAACACATATGTATAAATCCAAACGTGATCTGTAAACTAAAAGTAGACTACAGATCGAAACTAACTGTGTATACTTTGAAGTCATAATGATAATAATAATAATAAATATTATTATTATTAGCATTATTATGTTGAAATAGTAATGGAACCTTTGTGTGCTATGGTGTTCGGGGGCATTTAATTAATGTAACTCAAAACATCCCGATTCTATGGGAGCCCCTCCCACCATATTCAGAACACATCCATGTTCAGGTTCGCTAATGTGATGCGCAATGCTAACACTCCAGACAGCTCATATACGTGACTGTGCTCACGGCTACGAGACAGTGGGCTCCATTCACGTGTATTCATGGTCATGTCAGCGTTCTCTCCTGAGCGGAAGACCAGAATGAACCGGTTTAACTCCGCCGTCCCGGATGACGAGTACCTGGGTAGGTTGTGCCCGCTCTGCAGCGCTAGCTCCTTTACTGCTGCGTACTTCCATTAGCAGTCTGAGATATCTAACCATCGCTCTGTCTCGTCAGCATGTCGTCAGTGGATTTATGAAACTACCCACTAGCCAGCCGTACTGTGTGCGTGTGTCTTTGTACTCGCGTGTGTGTGATTGTGTCTGTTTCCGTCCCAGCGGACAGTAACGTGTCGTTCTACTTGAGTGACGCAGTGACTCAGCTGCTGGAACACAGAGAGGAATACACCCAGTTTGGGGTGACCCGCTACTTTGCTGAATAGTACGTCACACTCAACATACATCTAGTGTAATGGGGTCCTATTTCTGACCCGGGGACTGGACTGATGCACCCTTTGGGAGGGTAATAAAAATCATTGTAAATAGCAAATCTCCTCAAAGATAATATTGGAAAAGTACAGAATATAAGGTAACTGGAATTATAAGGTGTACAGTATAATCACAATCATTAAATTGCCACTGTAGTTGCTGGTTTCTTTTGTAGGAAATGTATACTAAAACAGTGCTATTATATGAGAATGTGTTTAATTAACAATATACATTTGTACAATAAAACACTCAGACAGCCAGTGATGCATACTTGTCTTTCTGGCTTATCTTGTGTTTCATTTTTATCTAACTGATTACATGAATTTTGAGGTGGATTTCTTCTTTTTTAATTAATTCCTCTGTGTGTGCATGTTTGTAGTTTCAGCAGTGTAAAGAACAGTAACCACGTACTCTTCAGAGAATATAGCTACATCAGGGCCACTCCCCATAACAGAGCCTCCTTCATCAGAGTCTTCTGGAGATGCTACAGACAGATCGGCAAGAGCGGAGGTCAGTGAGAGCCAGAGAAAATCAAAATGGAAGTGTTGCCTGTTTTGATTATAGTTTTATTGTCATGGTCATTCAATAATTGCCCCTTTCTCTATATATGGTTTTGTTAACATAAGAAACTCTTAGTTATTACAGACTGTTAATTAAATGAATAATAGGAAGTATAATATACAGTAGTGTGCTGTCATTGGTTTCCAAACAGTAATTCCTTGACGTGTGAAAGCCACTCCACTTGACTTGGGAGGCATGACGTCCTTAACATTGAAATCATTGGTCATTATTATTATTGTCTATCTGTAACTATAATGAGTTGTATTCCAGACGTACTGTCCATTCTGGAGTACAGGTCGCTGCTGCAGTTACTGTGTCCAGACTTCCCTTTGGAGATGGTGCAGAGTGTAGCCCGGTCAGTGCACAAACACACATATATTGTATTATTTCCTTGTACTGTTGTTCACCAATCCAAAGACATCCCACCTTTGTTTGTTTGGTTACCACACAACACTAACAAAATATGTCTATTCAATTAGTGTGAGGTACATGCTGTAGAGCAAATATGATGGCCACTAAATTAGTATTAAAGTACAGTGTAGTCTTCATTATGTAGGTAAACTAAACAAAAATATAAATGTAATACTTAAGTATCAGTAACTAAACGATTTTTTTTCTATTCACACAAAAGGCTAATTTCTCTCCAATGGTGTGCAAAATGTGTGCAAAATATTCAGTTTTATCTTAATAAAACATTTATTAGGCTCTCAAATATGCAACTTTTAGTCTCATCCGTGAAGAGAACACCATCGGAGAAAGTCATAGATCTTTTATTTTAACTTAAGTGTCTATATTGTTTTTGTTCAGTGTATATTTCTGTATACTGCACATGACAATGCTAGAAATTACAACAGATCTAACAAGAAAATATAATGTAATCAGTCATTGTGTGCACAACCTTCTCTTTTCTGTTAAATGCATGTTACTGTATTGTATTCCACTCTGAATTTTAGTTTTTTATAGGCATACTGTTTTTTCTTTGACATGTTACTTTTGGGATAGTTGAATCCCTTAAAGACCAGTTCACCGGCGGACTTATTTGTTGACAGAAGACTGGTATAAACTGTGGTTATCTGCTTTTCTTCTCTTGTCCTGTAGAATTGTTCTGATGGGCGATGCCATCCACTGTCTGATGTCTTTCTCTGATTTCCTTTATGCCCTCCAGCTTCAGTTCTACTACCCAGGTACAATAAAAGCTAATTTTTTGATATGGCTCTGCATAGTATACATTCATAGATTCAGTTCCCTCAGTTTGGCAGTAACTATTACTAACGTGGGAGTGTTTTAGTGTGAGTTACCAAGTGTGGGACATATCAGCCAAAGAGATATCTCCCTGCTCTCCTATGTGCAGCCATTCCAACTCTCTCCAACAATGCACTGTAGTTCCTACATAAAACTGCTCACAACAAGGGTGATGATTTCTGTAAAGAAACATCACTGTTGAATTTTTCAAATGTATTTTCTTGTCGCTTTGAGCACCGCCAGCTGAATGCCATCTAGTCCCATTATATAGGAGAGAAGTGAGATGTCTCTATGGCTGACATCCCCAACACTAGGTATCTCACACTTAAACCATGGCCGTACCCCCATTTAGGTCACAGAGGTCGTAACCATTGCAACGATGTTGCACGATGCTACGTTAAATAGTGATGGCCAGTGATGTCTGCTTGTTGGTTTCACTTTCAACATGTATAGCCTACATGCATTTGGTTTTACTTAAACACTTTAATGTTCAAATTAATTTCCCCATATTTCCTAATAATTCAGTTTTTTCAGATTGGAAGCTAGATGATTTATTGCAACACTGAACCTGATTCTCATGTATATCTGCCCGACAGATTATTTATGCTACTACCAACTGACATGGTTTTGAAGCTTTTGCTATTTCTCTCCAAACATTTTAGTGCACATACTGTATATGCAGGAAAATGCTTAACCCTCACATTTTTCAGGAGGGGCAAGAGAACAAATATGTAGTTTTGATTTTCAGGTGTTTAATTAATGTTAACACGTATTTGTTTAAATTCTTACTCAATAGAATATTATTCAAACAGTTTGTCTTTGAGACTATAGATAAGCAATAAGGTTCGAGAGGCAGTACTGTATCATACAATAATGTACTGGTCAAGGGTGTTAGGCCCGACGCGTACTGCCTCGAGTACCTTATTGCTTTTATAATACGGCCAGCGACATTATAAATAGTAAGTAAATAGTAAGCTGCCTTTCAGCACAACATAGTTGTAGCCACCAAACGTTGTGTGTCGCGTTTCATTAGCCGAGAGAAAATAGTCCCCGTACGTGTGGCTGTTGCTATGCAACAGACAAACAACATTGGGAACGTCACGTTTGTTAGCCTAGCTAGATCTCGCACCATCTCATTGATTCACAATGCTCATTTTATACATCCATCCATTTTCGTCCGCTTATTCGGGGTCGGGTCGCGGTGTCAGCAGGCACCTGCCCGAACTACCTCAGCTGACTCCTTTCGACACGAAGGAGTAGAGGGTGGCTCCCTCCTGATGTCCGAGCTCCTTATCCTATCTAAGGCTGAGCCCGGCCACTCTACGGAGGAACTCATTTCGTATACGAGACCTCGTTCTTTTGGTCACGACCCAAAGTTCGTGACCGTAGGTGAGGGTTGGGACGTAGACCGACCGGTAAATTGAGCGTTGAACCGGAAGACGAAGCTTTCAATTTACTGGTCGTTATACTGCCGCAACCGCACCGATCGGCCTGTCGATCTCCCGCTCCTGCTCATTTTATAAAAGTTGCCATTAAAATAATAAAAATGGCAATGGGACCCCTTTAATAAAATAATATTTAATTTAAACTCGTGCCAAGTAGCTTTGAAGGGTTACATGTCCTCACTTAACATTATTTCTCTGCTTCCAACTGTTATTTTGAGTGCGCACTGATATGGAACGCTCTGGTAAATGTAAACAGGTGTAGCTACAGTACTTTATGGCTCAATAAAGTACACCCAGTGACTCACTCTCAACCAATCAGAATGCTTGATTTCATCTACCCGTATTATAATAAGTGGTATCTGATACAAATGTTTTATATTTTCATTATGGATTGATTATTTTGTCTACTACGGGGTAAAACTGTCTGATGAAGGGAAAACTCTTGCACACTGGAAGGATTTCTATGTTCAGACATTTAATATGGAAATGATCTACCATTAGTGTGTATGGAATAATGTTATCAGAAGTGAGCCATATGGAGTCATATCAAATGTATATCTGATATCGAATGTATGATGAAATGCAATGTTCACAGTCTAACCCCATTTCTATATAAAAGTTGAATAAAACAGAATTGAATCCCCTGTATCTGTAGAGTTCTTGGACAGCGTGCTGTTGATCTACCAGGATCTGTTAGCAGGGAAGAGTCCAAACACTGTCATTGTTCCCACATCCACCTCCATTGAGCGGCTCCCCCCTGTGGCTGCAGAGGAGAGTGACAAGGTGCAGCAGCAGGACGGAGTGGAAGCGTCCACTCTGGCTCAGTGTATTGATGCCCTCTGTGACAGGTTCAAACGCAGGTAAAACATACACATTCCAGTCCTCATCCACTGGGACCATATGGAGCTAAATCCAGGCGATTTGTTTTGAAAAAAAGATTTGAACCTGAAAATCAAGTTTTGTTCTTGAACTTTGAACAATTCAACAATGTATTCGAAATAAAAATAAGTGTATGAAACATTTTTGGGGTTAAATATCATTTTGATTCAGTTATGTTTGTATTTTTAATACAATATATGTTTTCAGTAACAGATTTTATATTTTCAACTCTTTTTTTTACAGGTTCAAATCTTTTTTTCAGGGTCAGATTGTTTTTTCCAGGTTTGTGAGTTTTGGCCCGGATCTGGCGTGGTTTCAACTGCAGGGGCGTGGTCTCATGAGTGACAGCATAACAAAGAAGGATGAGGACCAGCCTCAACCACGTAGCCTTCAGGTAATGTTTTTAATGTAATTATGACTCACTACCTTCATACAGCATATTCACAGGATAACAGTAAACAAAATTAACGTCAGTGACACAGTTATGTTTAGCAAGCTGTGGTAGACCGTGGCATGAATGGCAGTATAAGAGCAATACACTATGCCAGGTTGTGCCGTTCAAAAACTACACTATAATTTCTGACATTTCGCACAAGAGAGAGAAAGTTAAGGAGGCGGGACCCATATCGGTCCCCACTGCGCCCCGGCCCACGGGCCCCAGGCGCGGGCCCGAGCCACTGGCTCGGCACTCCGTCTCTGGCCGGCCCCCTGGCCTGTCCGCCGGGCCTGCTCGGCCCCCTCATCCCACCTGCCGATGCGGACCGGCCGGCCCCAGTCTCTCCCCCAGTCTGTCGGGGACGGTGGCGTTGCCCAGGGCGTCGCCCTTGGGTGTAGCGGTTGTCCCCGGTGTTGCCTGGCCTGCCACCCCTGGTCCTCCGTCCACCCCGGACAGGACCTCTTTAGGTGTCCCCGTCTCCCGCAGGTCCAGCACTGCTTGGGGCACTGGCGCCGCCGGTGTCCTCGGCGTCCGCACGTCCAGCACGCCACTGCGGGGAACCCCCAGCGCTCCGACCGGTTGCGGCCGCTACTCCCCGGACCCGGTGTTGGTTCTCCCGGGCCCCCTTTGGTTAGCCCCCGCCCCGGCCTTCCACGCCGCTTCGGCGCCCGTGGCGCCGCCTCCTTGTCGGCCGCTGCCGCCTCCTGGCGGCATCTCGGCCGCGGCTCCTCCCGACCCCCTTGGTCGGGTGGCGCTCCCGCCGTCTTCGGAGCCGCCGCGCCCGCCGCCGTCAGCGACGCCGCTTCCGCCGTCGTCGCTGCGGCCCCCGCCGCCGTCAGCGACGCCGCTTCCGCCGTCGTCGCTGCGGCCCCCGCCGCCGTCAGGAGTGTCTTGTCCCACACCTGGACTCAAATACTCTCCTGACGAGTGGGTGGAGCCTTCTGGCTGGACTGTAAATGCCATCCACTACACCTCCCCTCAGGACCTTACAATAAATAGATATATAATACACACATGACGGACAACAACATTTTGTAAAGGATTTATTGACGTGAGTGTTTTGAACAGGCATCGGCACATACCACCAACTTTCACTTTCACTCTTGTCCTCGAAGTGTCCTCAGCGTCTCAACCACAGCCTCACGAGCGGGAAGTGAAGTTTACAGCAAACTGATCTGTTTATAGTCTTTATATGAATGTGACAGAGGCTCAGCGACACATCTGCCTCACGCAAAATAAATAAACCAGTTAATTAAAAACCAGTTCATCTGACACACCGGACGGCATTGCAGTTACGCTGCTTGTGTTCAGTGGTGCAAAACGTCAGAAATAGTTTTTGAACGGCACAACCTGGCATAGTGTATTGCTCTTATACTGCCATTCATGCAAAGTTCGGTCTACAACAGCTTGCTAAACATAACTGGGTCACTGATGTCAATTTTGTTTACTGTCAATCCCGTGAATATGCTGTATGAAGGTAGTGAGTCATAATGACGTAAAAACGTTACCTGAAGGCAACGTGGTTGAGGCCGGTCCTCAGCCTTCTTTGTAATGCTGTCACTCATGAGCCCACGCCAGATCTGGGCCAAAACTCTGAAACCTGAAAAAAACGATCTGACCCTAAAAAAACAGATTTGAACCTGTAAAAAAAAAAAACAGAACTGAATCAAAATTCAATTTAACCCCCAAAAAACTTTCATACACTTATTTTTATTTCCAACACATTGTGGAAGTTCAACCACAAAACTTGATTTTTCAGGTTCAAATCTTTTTTCAAACGAACAAAACATATGGCCTGAATTTAACTCCATAGGACCAGACATCCTCTAGAAACCTGCACTTTGATATTATAGTGTGTATATTATTCACAATAATAATAATAATAATACATTTTATTTATATAGCGCTTTACAAAAATCTTAAATGCTTAAAAATCATCATAAAAGAGCTATACAATAAAAACATACAACACACATTAGTCACATATTAAAAGCAGTTCTCAAGAGGTGGATTTTGATTTGTTGATTTGAAAAAAGAAAAGTCAGTGCCTGTCTCGGATGAGTTTGGGGAGAGAGTTCCAGAGTGCGGGGGCAGTAATTTTATTTAATGAGTCTCTTCAATGCAAGCAGAAGTCTTTTGTTCATTTTACTTCCTTTGAATATGTGGCTCTGAATTCCACTCGAGTTTTATTCCTCAACATTTACAAACCACCTAAATACTGTGCAACCATCTTTGATATTGGACTGCTGTCTATAATCTGTATTTTGATTGTGTTGTCATTGTTGGTGATTTTAATATCCATGTTGATAATCCCAAAGACAAAGGGTCAAAGCTATGTGGTGGCCTTGATAACTATGATCTGACTCAGCATGTAACAGATCCCACCCACAACAAGGGGCACACTCTGGACCTAATCGTCACCAAAGGTCTGGACATTTCCAAGGTTGCTGTGAGTGATGTTGCACTCTCTGATCATTTCTGTGTTTTCTTTGAGAGTGCAATCAGCCTGCACACAAATGTCCAAACCGAGGTTGTGACAAAGCGTTAGCCGACTTAGGATCAAACTGTCCACCAGAACAAATGCTGCCAAGTGAAGAGAGGCATCAAAAACGTTACTTTGAAATCCTTCACTGCTCATAAGTGCGGTGAAACTCCGGGAGATAAATCTAATCTGAAAAAGTTAGTTAGCACTAGCTAGTTAGCTCCCCGACAACCACCGAAGGTAGCGGACCAGTCCCCGGCTCGACGCGAGCAGGAGCAGCAGCAGTAGCAGTATCAACAGTGGCTTATAAATCACCGTGGCTTGTTTATGATTAAATACGACTGCAGATGTGAAAACAAACAGCAGTTCACTCACCAGATGCTGTTAACTTGATAAAGAAAAAGTCCATCCGCCTCTTTGTTTACCAACGTGCCAGTACCAGGTCCTTCTCCATGGCCATGAACGCCAGTGAGGACAGTCCAAGTTTCCATGCGCTTTAGGGGCTGAAAATGTCTGCGTTGTTAATAAAAAAGAACTACACCAAGTAAAACATTAAAAATGTCATAACTTCTCTTATGTTTAAGCCTGAACTGTTCTTACTTCTCCTGAGTCCTGCTAGCTAGCAGCTACTTAAGTCACGCTGGCCCTGTGACCAATCATACGTCCAGGGCAACAGACGAAGACAGGAACTGTGCAATGAGAAAATAATTATAATTAATTATAATACATCTAGGGTATTTGTGAAAAACAATTCAATTATAAAATAACTATAACTTTGTGATTCTGTTTAGGCCAGCAGAGAAGGCTTAGCTTGCCCTGTTGACCCACCACACAGTTATGGATTCAGACCTCAACCTGAACAGCCATATCAAGACAATTACAAAATCAGCCTACTATCACCTGAAAAATATATCAAGGTTTAGAGGACTTATGTCTCAACAGGATTTGGAGAAACTTGTCCATGAATTTATCTTCAGTAGACTTTAAGGCTGCAGCTCGAGTCCTTACTAAGACCAGGAAAGTGGATTACATCACTCCAGAATTGACTTTAAAATCCTGCTGCTGGTTTATAAAGCACTGAATAGTTTAGGGCTTAAATACATTAGTGATCTGCTGCTACCTTATGAACCATCCAGACCCCTTAGTTTGTCTGTGACGGGTCTACTTTCTGTTCCAAGAGTCAGAGCTAAACATGGAGAAGCAGCGTTTAGCTTTTCTGCACCACATATCTTGAACAAGGTCCCTGAAAGCTGCAGGTCTGCTAAGACCCTCGGCTCTTTTAAATCCAGACTGAAGACTTTTCTGTTGCCTTTAATTGAACCAGATTCAAGGATATTAATACATTTCTGCATCTCACTACTGCATTTTATATCTTAAACTGCACTGCAACTTTTATTCAATTCTGTATTTTTTGCTTTTTTTAATGTATGTTCTTAATTGTATTTTAAATCTTGTTTTCTTCTGCATTATGTTTTGATGCTTTTAATGGTTTTATGTGAAGCACTTTGAATCGTCTTGTTGAAATGTGCTATACAAATAAACTTGCCTTGCCTATGTGAAGGCTGGTGGTAGAGCAGGTCGGTGAGGCAGGAGGGGCCTGATAGTGTGGTGGTGGAGCAGGTCGGTGAAGGAGGAGGGGCCTGATAGTGGTGGTGTAACTCTGTTACGTTGATTCTGTACACATGACATCTATTGCTTCTGTCCATCCGGGGAGAGGATCCTCCTCTGTTGCTCTCCTGAAGGTTTCTTCCCTTTTTTCCCCTGTAAAAGGGTTTTCACTATTCACTATAGTTTTCCTGATATGATGTGAGGTCCCGGGACAGGGATGTCGTATGTGTTCAGATTGTAAAGCCCTCCAAGGCATATTTGTATTTGTGATTTTGGGCTATACAAAATAAACTGAATTGAATTGAGCAGGTCGGTGAGGGAGGAGAGTGTGTGGTGGTCGAGCAGGTCGGTGAGGGGGGAGGGGCCTGATCCTTTCCTCTGTCCTCCTGTCCTATCCGTCTTTGGCAACTGCATATACCACTATCAAATGACAGGATAAAAACCAGACAAGATCTAGGAACTTAAGGTGCAGACTGACAGTGTTGATGACCTGACCAGAAATGTAGTGAAATTGAGTAAATACAGTCTCTGTCCATATATAAATCAAGAAATATCATTTTAATTTGTGAATCTTTCTGTATGCATTCATTAACATTGAGAGTGATCTGACCCTGTAGTGTTCTGGCTGACTTCTTTGTGCCTTTGTGAAGTCATCCTCCCAGGTCCTGTATGAGGGAAGTCCTTGAACAGACTAACAAAGTCTCTTACTACAGCTTCCTAATGAGCATGGCTAAACACGAGACCATCAACCAAACTATTGGTAGGTTTAACATTACACAGTAGTAGTATTACTACTGCTACATTTACTCAAAGACTTTCTTCCTTTATCATGCCTGACTCAATCCTGTATGCCCAAAGATAGTCTTTCAAATGTTCAGGTCTGATGTTACTTTCTACCCTTCTATAAATCTGTATCTTTTGGACATCTAAAATGAATACCATGTTTTTGGGTCATTGGTTTGTTCAATTAGTCCATTAGTTATAATGGTAAACATATAGTGGGTCAATAGAACTGAACCTTTAGTAGACATACTTGAGATTAAGTATGTCTACTAAAGGTTGTCTACTATGTTAACAATTTTAACTGTTGATTTATACAGCCACGATCTGCTAGTAAAGCTGGACTTCCAGTAATGCTTTTTTTCCAATGGTAGTTTCATGTCTGATCCTTTATATGCTATGTTGCCTACTTATAGTGTTTTCATCTCATGCATGTAAGTCCAGCATTCACTCTCTTTTAGTTCTATTTTGGTCTCTCCTGAAAAAGTCCTGAAAAAAATAGCTGCTAAATCATTGTGTTCACAAGCTCATTTTGTTTGTCTCCGTTTGAGTGCTGGGCAGTGTGTTTATCAGAGCCTGCAAACAGCTGGCTACAAGTTGAGAGAGTTGACACTGAACTAAAAAGTCAATGGGCTGTAAAACCAAAACAATCTATAATGTAGAGCTGCAGAGTTGGCGACCATTACCTGTGTTTATGACCACTTTGACATTGCACAGAATCATTAGATCTAATTCACATTCAGGGAATATGCTTTAAGAAGTTGAATATTCTATTTCATCCCTCTTTCTGCAGGAGCGTTACCCAGCATGGCAGAGTTTCTCATTGATCCAGAGATGGACCAGGAACTGGACAAACTGTGAGAGCACATTCAGTGTTCTGTAAACTCCACAGGATGTCTGTACCATAAAACACAAATAGTGTCACAGTTCAGCTTCCATTCTCTCCTGCCACTCTGTCTCTCACTAACCTAATCAGTTCAGTCAGTGCACCTGGTAGTCACACCCACCTCATCAGCTTATTCTGTTCACCTCTCACCTGTCCACTCTACTGCACCTACTCCCCCCTGGTATAGCTTCACTCAAAGTCACTGCCAGATCATTCTCTGTGTTATGCCAGACCATCCAGCACTTTTTCCCCTTGAACTTGTTTCCCCTTGCCTCTGCCCCGGTATGACCCTGCATGTTTGGACTTCTCCCCCTTTGCCTCTTCCCCGGTACGACCATGCCTATTTGGACTTCTCCACCTTGCCTTTGCCCCGGTACGACCCTGCATGTTTGGACTTCTCCACCTTGCCTCTTACCCCAGTACAACCCTGCATGTTTGGACTTCTCCACCTTGCCTCTTTCCTCCGGTATGACCCTGCCTGTTTGGATATCTCTACCTTGCCTCTTCCCTGGTAACCACCATAGTCCTCTGTCCACAACCCCGAGATTTATGCCTTCTTCCCTGTCTGTTTCCTGTGGTGTGTTCTGCCCGAATAAAGCCTTGCTCTCCAGTCACGATACTGTCTACATCGTATTGCTTCTGGGTCCTTCCACTACCTGTTACAAATTTCTTTCTTTTCCTTTTGCTGTTTTCTCAGTTTATTGTCCTCCTTTCCTTTGTCTGTCCTTGACTTCCTGTCCTTTCTGCTATATCAGAATCGCCCAGATCTCAATGAGTCCCAGCAGCAACAGCAGTGGCAGTGCTGTGGTGGGTCTGAAGGAGGTGCAGAGGAGGGCTTCCCCCAGGAGGAACATCCACCACAAGAGGAAGATGGAAGTGGAAAGTGATGGTTCCACAGAAGAGACGGACTCCTCTGAAAACTGACCTAATTTTAAATTACTCTGCGGCTGCAGGGTGTTTTTGATTTTTACTGTAATCTTATCAAACCAAATGTTTGTATAGTTGGCAGTAATTGTATTTATTTTGCTAGTGATGAGTAGTATAACTAAGTTGAATATCAACAGTATCACTAAAATATCACAGTATCACTAAAATATTTGGGTCAATGACATTTGAAATTAGTTGCAAAACTCAGGTGATGCCCCCACATGTCAAATGTCACAACTGCAAGTAGTTTCACTATATGAATTGTTATGACGCTTAAGATTATTTATAAAAAAAATTCAAATGTTTAACAGTGTTAAGTTAAATATATTAAACACGTTCAAACCATTTTCATGATAATATTGAATATTATTTTACTATTTAAGATGCCACTGTCAAGAGAAATCAACATGACACAGGGAGCTAACGTTGTCAATTGATAAACATCAGGGGCCGGTTTTTCAAAAGTTTTAATCTGGATCAAACTGATCCAGATTTGGAAATCTCTTTTTCTGCTATCCAGGATCATGTAATCCATTCTATTTTTATGCTGGTTTTTCAAAGCAATGTGGGATTGGATTACTCTGATCCGGATTCAAACTTTTCAGGATTACCAAATCTGGATTACCTGTGGTCTAAATGGGACTGTAGCAAGGGTTCTTGGTACCCGGGATGGTTTAGGCTCGAGCGACACACTACAGACACCGTTGCTTGCGTTGTAACAGGCTTTATTGCGTACATCGGCTTCTCTCTGTCACACGCTCTCATGCTCCAGGCACGCTCTCTCCCACTCTCTCGTCTCTGCGGGCCTTTTGTCCCGCACACACACACTCACATTCACTCATTTCCTCATTCATTCCAGCTGCGGCTCGTTAGCCGCAGCTGTTCCCCACGCGCTTCTCCCCCTCTCTCCTGCTGCAGGTGCGCTAACCACGCTCCTGCCCCACATACCCCCACCGCCCGACTTAGGCCGGGGAGCCACCGGCCTAACCAACTCCGCCCCCTGGGAGCGGCGAGGAAGTCATCCCCGACCATCCGCGTCCCCGACCTATGGACCACCATGAAGTTAACGGGCTTCTTAGCCAGATGCCAACGGGTGGTCCGGGCGTTGGCATCCTTCATCCGGGGGGTCTCGGGGCGGGACATGGTCCGAACAGAGGGCGATCTGGCGCCCCAGGAGGTAGGTTCTCCTCCTCTCCTCTCCCGAGACAAAACAGCCTCCACCCTCCGTCCGACGCGCCAGCCTGCAACACAAGAGAGAGAGAAGTTAGGGGGGCGGGAACCAGGACGTGGCCAAACGTTCTCCTCGCTCCTCTGCCAGCTGGTTCTGGGCGCGAGCCTCCTGCTCGGCCTTCAGCCGTCGCCCCAGCTGGGAGATGGTCTCCTTATCCCGCCGCCGGTCCTGGACGGCCCGGCGGAGCTCCCCCCGCAGCCGCCGGTTCTCCCGGCGCAGCCGACCCAGATTGGAGTGCCGGCTGTGGTCCTGGTCGCTCCGGGAGGGCCGCCGATCGCGCCGCTCCACGTCCTGCTCCCGCCGGACGAGGGCGACCGGCTTGCTCCGCTGGCCCTCCCCGTCCCTCCATCACTCTCGCGCCCGCTGCCGACACCTTCTCTTCCGCCACCACCTCCGGGCCCTTCCCCTCATTCCTTGGTCCCAGGGCTCGGGCTGTGGGACCCGGGAGGGTGCCGGCGGGTCGGCGGCCCGCATCACTTGGTCCACCTCCATCGCGGGGCAGTCCCGCTGGATGTGTCCCGGCCGGCCGCATCTCCAGCACTCGGGCTCGGTGGTCCGCGGGGACCGCACTGGGTCCGGCCATGCGTGGCCGTTGCTCCGGGGGGCTGTCGTCGGGTCAGGCGGGCCCCTGACCAGGGGCTCTGGTGCCGGCTGCCGTGGCCTCCCCCTGTTGGTCGCCGCGCTCCCGCCTCGTTGGTCGGCGGTGCCGTCTTCTTCCGGGGAGCCGGGTCCGGTTTCTTCCGGGGAGCCGGGGTCGGCCGGGCCTGGTCCGACGGCGGGCCGCTGTCCCGCTCTTCGGCCGGGTCCCCGGCCAGGTGGTCCTCCGTCAGCGACGCCGGCCGGTGGCAGCGGACCCAGGCGGCCGTCCGAGTCGGCAGCCCCTCCACGAACTGTTCCAGGGCCACCTGCTCCAGCACCTCCTCGATTCCGCCTACGCCCCCCAGCCGCAGCCACCGCCCCGCTGCGTCCCGCAGCCGCTGGGCGAATGTAAACGGGCGGTCCCCCGGCTCCAGCCAGGTCGCGCGGAACCGGTGGTGGTGGTCCTCCGGCGACAGGCCGAGCCGGTCCAGGATGGCCCTCCGGACGTTGGTGTAGCCACCTCTGGCCGCCGGAGGGAGCCCCAGGGCCGCCCTCTGCGCCTCCCCGGTTAGTAGAGGCAGGAGCCGCACAGCCCACTCCTCCTCCGGCCAGCCGCACGCCTCCGCCGTCCACTCGAACGCGTCCAGGAAGGACTGAAAGTCCTCCTCCTCCGTCATCTGGGGCAGGTCCACCCCCCCCCAGGGCCGGGGCCGGCTCTAGCCTCGCCGCGGCCCCGGCGCTGAGCCGCTCCAAGGCGCTGGTCTGCTGCTCCGCCCGGGCCTGGAGGCCCGCCAGGAACGTCTGGTTCGCAGCCGCCGCCTCCTTCTGCCGGAGGGCCGTGATGCCGCTCAGCATTTGGCCCAGGGCCATCAGCGTCTGCGCCGGCTCCTCTGCCTGTCGCTCTCGCCACTCCATTCCCCCGCGGTAAGTCATGTTGGGCTCCACTGTAGCAAGGGTTCTTGGTACCCGGGATGGTTTAGGCGTCGAGCTACACACTACGGACACATTGGATTGCGTTGGTAACAGGCTTTATTGCGTACATCGGCTTCTCTCTGTCTCATGCTCCAGGCACGCTCTCTCCCACTCTCTCGTCTCTGCGGGCCTTTTATCCCGCACACACACACACACACTCACATTCACTCATTTCCTCATTCATTCCAGCTGCGGCTCGTTAGCCGCAGCTGTTCCCCATGCGCTTCTCCCCCTCTCTCCTGCTGCAGGTGCGCTAACCACGCCCCTGCCCCACAGGGACTATCACAATGTAGCTATGTAAAGAACAACAGGTAGAATAGTGTGGGGTCACTCCAATATGCTTTATTTGAACAGAAAATAGGACTGAACGGAACAGCAAACAAACAATATAAACATCCCCCTCCATTGTCCATTTCTTGGAAACAGGCAGTCCACTCATCTGAGACCTACAACAAATAAATACATCACTCACAAATACATTATGGATGTTTCGAACAGGTTTCAAACAAAGATTTATTGAATTGAACTGGATAAAAAAAGGCTTAAATGTCCAATACTTAACAAAATAAATTACTTCTTAGTTCTTATGAGTAGTTCTTCTTATGAGTTCTCCTTCTTCATCATCATCATCATCATCTGCTTCGTCTGCTGTGGAGAGACCAGCTTGGCCTTTGGGAGGCGGATCTCTGGCCTTGGTTTGCTGCAGTCAGGCAAGAATAAGCTGTTCCTCTGCTAGATGGATCTGTACTTCTGCCCTTTCAGTCTCTTTTTGCAGAAGTACCTTATAGGCGTCATCTTTCTTTGGGTGCTTTGAGCCTCTCTCTGGGGGTCCTGTGGGAACTAGGCCTTCTGGCTCCACCTGTGATTGACCTCGATTACAGGGCTGAGATTAAGAATAAATGTTTCTGAAGAAGGCTCACTTTCTGCTGTCATCACAGGCTCACCATCCTCTGCAACATCTTGGAACCCATGCAGAGCTTCAGACTTTTCACCTCCAATAATATCAAGGACTGTCTGTGTATTCACCCCTCTTATATGGGTTGTTGCCTGTTTGGCTGTTCTTGGCTTCAGCGTGGTCTTTTGTTGCCCTGGCCTTAAGATTCTTCCACCGAAATCTTAGTTGCTCTGTTGTCCTCTTCTGGCCAAACCCCATGGCATTCACATGTTGTGTGATTTCAGCCTAAATTTCCTTCTTCATTTTACTGCTCACTTCACCACCCTTGGCAGAACTAAAAGATCCTACCAATGACCTATAATGGCACCTAACACCCTCCAGTAGGGCGTGGGTTTCAGCAGCAGAGAAATTCAGGCTTTTTGAGTCCATGGTTCCACCGCTTTGATGTAGCAAGCATCATTTTATAGGCCTTGGGTACAAGCCAAAGCAATTAAGCTAACAGGTGTGTTTGGGAAGACCAATTTACACAGCCATATGTACACTCACCTAAAGGATTATTAGGAACACCTGTTCAATTTCTCATTAATGCAATTATCTAATCAACCAATCACATGGCAGTTGCTTCAATGCATTTAGGGGTGTGGTCCTGGTCAAGACAATCTCCTGAACTCCAAACTGAATGTCAGAATGGGAAAGAAAGGTGATTTGAGCAATTTTGAGCGTTGCATGGTTGTTGGTGCCAGACGGGCCGGTCTGAGTATTTCACAATCTGCTCAGTTACTGGGATTTTCACGCACAACCATTTCTAGGGTTTACAAAGAATGGTGTGAAAAGGGAAAAACATCCAGTATGCGGCAGTCCTGTGGGCGAAAATGCCTTGTTGATGCTAGAGGTCAGAGGAGAATGGGCCGACTGATTCAAGCTGATAGAAGAGCAACTTTGACTGAAATAACCACTCGTTACAACCGAGGTATGCAGCAAAGCATTTGTGAAGCCACAACGCACAACCTTGAGGCGGATGGGCTACAACAGCAGAAGACCCCACCGGGTACCACTCATCTCCACTACAAATAGGAAAAAGAGGCTACAATTTGCAAGAGCTCACCAAAATTGGACAGTTGAAGACTGGAAAAATGTTGCCTGGTCTGATGAGTCTCGATTTCTGTTGAGACATTCAGATGGTAGAGTCAGAATTTGGCGTAAACAGAATGAGAACATGAATCCATCATGCCTTGTTACCACTGTGCAGGCTGGTGGTGGTGGTGTAATGGTGTGGGGGATGTTTTCTTGGCACACTTTAGGCCCCTTAGTGCCAATTGGGCATCGTTTAAATGCCACGGCCTACCCGAGCATTGTTTCTGACCATGTCCATCCCTTTATGGCCACCATGTACCCATCCTCTGATGGCTACTTCCAGCAGGATAATGCACAAAGCTCGAATCATTTCAAATTGGTTTCTTGAACATGACAATGAGTTCACTGTACTAAAATGGCCCCCACAGTCACCAGATCTCAACCCAATAGAGCATCTTTGGGATGTGGTGGAACGGGAGCTTCGTGCCCTGGATGTGCATCCCACAAATCTCCATCAACTGCAAGATGCTATCCTATCAATATGGGCCAACATTTCTAAAGAATGCTTTCAGCACCTTGTTGAATCAATGCCACGTAGAATTAAGGCAGTTCTGAAAGCGAAAGGGGGTCAAATACAGTATTAGTATGGTGTTCCTAATAATCCTTTAGGTGAGTGTATATCCAGCCGTTCTCAGTGGACTCAGAGAGAAGGTCAGAGAGGCAGTGACATGGCAGGTGTTGTCCATCGCCACCACAGGAGAAGATACCGTCAAAGGGTGTATGTTGAGCGTATAGATCCACTGCAGAAATATACCAATGAGGAGCTGTATGCTCGGTTTCGCTTTGGAAGAGCTGATATTCAGTATATTGTGGACCTTCTCAGGCCCAACCTCCAACGCAGAACCCAAAGGAGTCATGGTCTGTCTGTGGAGGAACAGGTGCTCATTGCTCTTCGCTTCTATGCGTGTGGGACTTTCTACCAAGTTGTGGGTGACTACATGTGTGTGGAAAAATCAACTGTTTGTAATGTTCTGAAAAGTGTGTCAACTGCATTGGCCAGCCTGATTAATGAATTTGTTTCATATCCGAAGGATGACCAGATCATCCAGGCCAAGCAGATTTTTTTTTTTTCATTATCGTAACTATATTAACAAATAGGGATGCAACGATACCACTTTTTACAAACCGATACGAGTACGAGTATTTTTATTTGTGTACTTGCAGATACCGAGTACCGATACTTCTTAGATTTGGTCTCCATGAAAGTGCAATTAATTTGGAGGCAGATTTTATTTTATCCTCTGCAGATTATGTCAAGCCTATAGTACAAAATTAACAGAAGGCTATCCCAAGCTTTAAACTTCTTGTGGAAGTCCCTCTAATGTCGGACCATAAAACGCCCCCGTGTCCGGGTTCATAATCATAATCAGAATCAGCTTTATTGGCCATGTGTGTTTACACTCACATGGAATTTGACTCCGGTTACACATAGCTCTCATTGTACATATATACACATTTACAATAAGCAAGATAAATATTTTAAAAAAGACATTAGAAAGAAAAAGTAGTCCAATTAGTGCAGGTAGTGCAGATGGGGGAGTCTGATTAATTGTTCATCAGGGTGACGGCCAGTGGAAAGAAGCTGTTCCTGTGTCTGGTGGTTTTGGGTAATATTAGGGATCGAGCAATTATATAGGAAGCTGTGTTCCAAGTTATGTTTACGGTGCTTTTATTGTGGAGGGAGAAACGGAAAGGAAAACAGGAGTGGAATTGTGGGATATACGTGTGTGAAGGAGATAAAAAAGTGGTTCAAGTTACCCTGCAGCGTGTTTTCATTTTATTAGAATTACAAATATAGACACACAACAGACACTCGGCTACAATAATATCATCCGTAGCCGCACAACAGCGTCTGAATGAGGCCGCTGCCAGCGCTACTTCTGGCGGACCAGCAACAGTTTGATTCAAACCGGCGGGACGGCAGTAATTTGTGTCGCGTTCGGTGTGAATGCACCATTACTCTACACACCTTGCTGCAAGAGCCGCAAGAGAGCGACGAAAGAGCCGTATGCGGCTCTGGAGCCACGGGTTGCCTACCCCTGCCCTAGACGTTGAAGTCAGGTAGGACAACAAATCTTTTTCTCCACAAAGCGCGACCAGTTTGTTGTAGTGAAATACTGTTGAGTGGTATCGGTTCTTGGTATCGGCAATTGAAACCGATACGAGTACGAGTATTTTAACGCAGTATCGGCCCCCGATACCGATATCGGTGCATCCCTATTAACAAACATACATACACACACACACACACACACACACACACACATATATATATACACACACATATACATATATACACACATATATATATATACACACATACACACATATATATATATACATATATATATAAGTTAGTTAATATAGTTACGATAATGAAAATTAACTTTGAATATTATTTTTTTCAAGAAATATGTACATTTCTTTCTTTTCTGTGTACTATCATAAACCAATATACCACATACACATATTAACTTATTATCTATCTTCACAAGGGGTTTCTGTATATTATACCTTTTGAAATTATTTAAATAGATGTTGTTTCTTTTCTTCTGTACTATATCAACAGGAGTAATTACTTTCGGATCTTTAGTGGTCTTTTTACCCATTGCAACGGCTTTCTTATGTTCTGTTATTGTAAATTAAGGAGTAATTGCCAAATTAGACCCTCACCCCAATCAATAATGAAATTGATTCGTCAACGCCAACGAGATCAAAAGCTCAGTAATGCAACAGCACAACCCAAAAACCGCCTAAAATGTTTAAACCCCCCCAAAAAATGTTTACGTGCTTCCACACGTGACTGACTGTCACCAAATGTGGTCTTAATTACTGTAAGACAATCGCCCAATTATCATTCAATACTCAGCTCAAATCGTCGAACAGTCACAATATTGATACTCCAACACAGCACAGCCCAGCATGAAACACGCACAGACAATATAACTGACCTCTGCAATCACCAGCAGTGTTCAGATCAAACAATCACATGCCATTAGTCAATTCAATGCATTAACTGGTCAATCAGTTGCCAAGCCCTCTATTTATTTGTCTTCCTTAACCAACCCTTGTTCATATGTATGTAATCAGATCAAATTATTATAAGTTCATAAATGAAAGCAGGCTAAAATACACATGAACTAATTGACTATGGCTGAGAATACATACGAATATGAAAAATCTTTTTTTTGTTTTTTTTAAGAGTTTGTGGATAAATGTACTGGCCTGTTGGTGACAGGAGCCGTCCGGTAGATGCTCAACAGACCCTCTCCCCTTGTGTCGCACAGGCCGGTGGTTTTATTATTTTTTCTTTTCCGTCTCCCCACTTCAATTCACACTCACCGCATGTGAACAAGGGAAGAAAAAATAAATGAGTTAGTATCTCACGAACTCAGTAGGTCCGTTTCTTAACAACATCCTAAAATTAACAAAACAATACTAAAACGTTTTATCAGACATGGACTGACTCTGCGGTCTTTTAACAACTGATTTATTTGTTATTTATTAGCACAACTCATTCAAACTAAACATTCATACAGCATGCTTTTTGCCGCTCCCTTTATTTCCTTGTAATAATTTATGCTACCTTTGAGTGAGGCGTATAGGTGTTCGATGAGAGGCTGCATCAAATAGTGCTCGTCATCACCATCAGAGTGGGAACGGTCAATCGAACCCTTTCCTATAGTCTCCGGTTATAACAGGCCCATACTACGAGCTCCTTCACTGAGGGCTTATTCTAACCCGATTTGCGGCTCAAATGATCATTTTCCTTTTCCTTTAATCTCTTCTCTTTTCTTACTCTTATTCCTCTTATTCCTCCTACTCCTTATCACTTTCTTACATTTATGTAATCGAATTACCTGGATCCAGGTTTATCCCAATTTTTCCTTTCTAACTTAATTCCTGACTAAGTCGAGCCGATTGATATGCAGTGGCTAATTTGCATGTGACTTACCGTTAAGAAGTAAGCGCTTCAGCCTTCATTAATCTTGCACGACACTATTTAGCTCACCTTATCGTTACAATGCAGCTATTCTAAACTACTCCTTGTATCTCTCATACTTCATCTCTTCACTTCTCTTAACAATTCCCCCTACTTGCGTAGCTCTACGCAAATAAATCAAATTTAGAACGGAGCCTCGCTTCACACACCACATCAACAGGATCTGACCTTACACAGAGGTTATCGGTACGGTGCGGCCCAACAGCAACATATAACAGTCTTAATAGACGAATCAGTGTCCACATCGAGTGGTAAATGCTCACCGTTTCTCGAGCAGGCCACAACACGATCCTGTTCGTGACGCCAAAAATGTCGTTTCTTTACTGGTCACTTGAAGCTGAAGAGGTGGTGATGAAGAAAGAAATCTCCGCTTGACACTGTATCTTTGGCATCAATAAAAAGGTTTATTAAAGTCAGAGAGTATACATGTCAGAACGAAGAGTTGCAGCATCCTCGGGGAACATTCACAGCCAAAAGAATATCCCCAGATCCGCTGTAAAACACGTTCTTAAATAGGGAAAGATTCACGCCCAGGAACAGAAGAACACGCGTACACACACGGTCTAACATACACACCATAAACGGGAATGTCTCCTAGACGCTTGACGCAAACACCCTGTCCCCGGGATCGTTCCATCGTATATACTATAAATGGGGATGTCTTCTAGAGGTTCAATTGTATATACCATAAATGGGAATGTGTTATTGTAGGATGAGCTAAACGTCGTGCAGAACGAATTCCTTCTCTCTCCATGTTTCTGCATTCGTCTCCCCCTGCACCCGTGTGCTCTAAGGTGAAGAATAGAAATATACCACATAGACCTTGTGACTGAGATACTCAGGATTTAGTATGTGTGGGGCAGGGGCGTGGTTAGCGCACCTGCAGCAGAGGAGAGAGGGAGAAGCGCGCTCGGGGAACAGCCGTGGCTCGCACGGCTGGAACCAATGAGCGCGTGAGTGTGGGTGTGAGCGCGGCCATAAAAGGCCGCGGGGAGAAGAGTGTGGAGTCGGAGTATGAGCTTGTGGGACACCGTGAAGCGAGCGAAAGCAAATAAAGCCTGTTACCAACGCCAAGATACGTGTCTGTATTGTGTCGTGAGCCATGGAACCCCGGGTAGGGAGAACCTTCGCCACAGTATGATATGCAAAACATACACACATATATATATATATATAGAGGTAGGAGTATCTGTGCGAAGATTGGCTTTGATTGAGTGAAGTTAAGTATTTTTAATAATAATTTTAGTTCATACATTTTGATAAATCATGTCAACTCCTCTGTAGGTAGAAAGTTCCTACAGTCCTCGGTCTTGAACAATGTTTGTTTCATAACATCCGGTGGCTCGTGGCTCCGTACTGGTAGCTGTTTGCAGGCTGGAGGAAGGCCTGGAATATTCATATTTCAGCCTTACGTAAGTACATTTAATTTTTTTAGCTGGACAAAAATTACATTCTTGTGCGTATCTTTGCGATGCTTTGCTTGACAGTGGAATGGTTGGTATGGGCGAACTCTGTAGGCTCTAAGGATTCCAAAGTGTTATGGCATGTTGCTAATGTTATTAATCTGCATTTTTTCAAAACTCAGGGTGATAGACACTTTGGGGGTCACTTTGGCTACACCCCAGAGCCCCGGATGCATAAGTTAATGGCCCTCATTTGATTGTATTGATTTATTTTTTCTAGGCCGCATGCACTGACCCTTATCTTTAACTTTGCAGTTGTGTTTGGCCTTAATCTGAGTTTCCTGTAAAATTGGCAAATTCGCCATCCCTCTTACTACTGTAATGAAAGTACTAACGCAGTATGCCCCTCAGCTGAAACAGACAGGTCTTGGTACGGACAGACAACAAGACAGCTGCAGTGTACATCACCCGCTCAGTCCTGGTGCTTCAAATAGCCAGGTGCCATCTGCTGTGGTCTCTCAGGCACCTGCTTTCCATAAGAGCTGTGTTTATCCCCAGGGTACAGAACCACGCTGCAGACTTCATATCTCACGGAAGTGAGACCGGAAACATTCCCAAAGTCATTCAGATGTTGTGAGACAGGTTTGGAAAGGCCTCACAAGATGCACAGAGCTCTGTGGCTCGCCATGAGCACAAAGGAGGCTCGCTCCATGGTACAGGATAACTGTCAAACCCGTAAATGAAAGCAAAAACAAAAGCATTTGGCGTTCCACCAATTTAGAATTATCTCAGTTAGTTTGGCGAGAACATATAAGAAAACCCTCCGTAATGCCAGAGTAGCTTATTACTCATCAATAGTGAAAAATAAGAATAGATCCCGTTTGGTTTCAAGTTTGCTTCTACTAGTGACTTTAAAACAGGTGTTTGTACTGCAGCCAGGACAGCCAGTTTGTCTCCTAGTGTCCAGTAAAAGACATGGCTTACCAGTCATTCAGAGGGCACTGGTGAGCCGGATCATGAAATTGTAATGGTTCTCTTGTGGTTTATGAACTAGACCTCTTTTAGTGTGGGCATGACCACTTTTTCATTTTTGGAAAAAAAGGGCTTGATCTTATAAGGATAATTATAATAAATACTTAACTTCACGCAATTAAAGCCACACTTTGCACAGATACTCTTAACATATAGAGCTATGTTATATATTAAATTCAAATATAGCAAATATAGTCACGATAAGTAAAACTTTTAATTACTGGAATCCGCGTCACATTTATATGATGCCCACCCACCGTGATTGGCTAGTAAGGGGCCAACAAATACTTTCTGTCATATTCATTGAATGTGCTGTAACTCTGTTAAGTTGTTCAATTTGTACACATGACATCTATTGCTTCCGTCCATCCGGGGAGACGGATCCTCCTCTGTTGCTCTCCCGAAGGTTTCTTCCCTTTTTCCCCTGTGAAACGTTTTTGGCGGGGAGTAGTTCCTGATCCGATGCGAGGTCCCGGGACAGGGATGTTGTATGTGTACAGATTGTAAAGCCCTCCGAGGCAAATTTGTGATTTTGGGCAATACAACATTTGTTTTGAATTGAACGTGAAAAGAAATCTCAATGTACTTATGCCTTTCTTAAGCATATTCCATGTTGCCGGTCTGTCCCCGGAAATACATGCAACTAGGGTTCCTGGTTTACATGTAACTATGGTTCCTGTAAGATCAAGAATCACATTTAAAATTCTTCTCCTCACCTACAAAGCCTTAACTAGTGATGCACCATCATATCTTAAGGAGCTTATACTACCATATTACCCCACTAAAGAGCTGCACTCTCTGAATGCAGGTGGTTCCTAGAGTCTTAAAAAGTAGGATGGGGGCCAGAGCCTTCAGTTATCAAGCTCCTCTTCTGTAGAACCAGCTTCCATCAGTCTGGGGGGCAGACACAGTCACCTCATTTAAGAGTAGACTTAAGACTTTCCGCTTTGATAGAGATTCAATTTAGGGCTGGCTCAGGTTTATAGTTAGGGCTGGCTCAGGTTTATAGTTAGGGTTGGCTCAAGTTTATAGTTAGGGCTGGCTCAGGTTTGCCCTGGTCCAGCACCTGGATATGCTGCTATAGGCCTAGACTGCTGGGGGACATCTTAGGATACCCGCTTCAGGGTCCTAGAAGCGAACAAGTCCTGGAGTGACGGCAGATTGCAGCCAATCACCCTCTCACCATTTGCTATATAAAGCCTAGAAAAGGCAAACTAATCTCCATCAGGGTTCTTATGTATTTACAAACCGAGCGAGCAGTTATGCCTTTCAAACACAAAAGTAGCAGTAAGGAACTAGGGCCCTCCATTATAGTCTTTTAACGTACTATGGCCTGTTTTTTTACTTCATACTATAAATGAGTAATTAAACAATACATATTTGAATCTCTACAATGGCAGTAGCTCAAGCTTAGCCCTCCAACAAATTCATACATGGCAAAATCCAGTTAAGAATCATTATTAAAAGTGTGGTAAACTTACTGAAGAAGGTCTTTTGGCTCCAACTGAAAAGTATGTATTCTAAGTGCAGTTGAAAATGTCATTTATTGACAAGAATGACTACCAACATTATCAGCCGTCTGTGCCTTCATTTTATAACATCGATATCATGCGGTGTTACACCCAGGTTATGGTCAAACCAACAGCATACAATGGTAACTCCTATAAAACATACATACATACAGTATCTACATGTGGCAACAGATCAAAGATTTAGATATTGTTGTAAAGAACCTTTTTTTAATTGTTTAGTGTTTTTTTTCATTTGATTGACTAATCAGTTTATGAAAGGTCAAACATTATTCATTATAAGTTCCCAGAGCTCATGGTGATGTATTTAAATAGTTTATCTTCTCTGACCAACAGTCGATAAACACACACATATTCAATATCCAATACATGTCAGAGAAAAACAGCAAATCATTAGCCACAGGTGAGGTTTTTCAGATGTCAATGTCAGTCAGTCCAACATTTTTTCCAGACTAAGATATCATAACAAATATTAGATGGTTGTCAAGTCTTTTATAGACATTTATATCAATTGTAACAGCTGACTTTTCATCTAGTTTGGTTTATGACTAAACAACCTGCAAAACGAATGACACTCCCATCAGCCTCAGCTGAACTTTGTGTTTAACCGATGTTAGCCGCTGACATGATAAACATTGTCATTGTTCACATGTTAGCATGCTGAAATTAGCATTTACAGTAGCTTCAGGTACTGCTGTGCCTAAACACAGCCTCACTGAGCTGCTAACTCTTGTTTTTTCATACATGACTTACATGGTTAATCAAATACCAAAACTGTCACTGTTAAATTATCATACATTTCACCAATGGTTGCAAGTTCACACGTCATAAATATTCTGTCATTAAATTAACTCCATAGTCCTGAAGGCTGTTAATATGGTTTTACATCTAATATCTACATGTAGTCACATGACCCATAACAAATATATCAATCACATATTCGTATTTTAATTTATGTATGGTTTATGTCACATTTGTTCTCAGTGTATGGAACATCTCATGTGATCCAATCCATCCATAGAGGTATTTATATTGTGACATGGCTAAAGTAAGACAAAAATGAGATGCACTGGATGCAGGTAAGAAGATAAATCCACCATGCAAGTACTCTGACAAAGACAAATGAGTGGTCCAGTTTGCTGTGTAAGACCAAGCTTACATGCACATAGCGAGTTTTCAATACATAATGTGGATGGGGGAGAGGTGTTACTCAATGAAAATGTCTTCAGTGGGACAGGAGTAGCCAATGTTCTCCTTGTAATACTGCTGGAATGCCCTCCTGTGGGACACCAAAGAACAGAATGCAGAGATAATAAAACAAAATGACAGAAGAGATGAGAAGACACATCTGTTACGTTGTATCATCCAACTGGGTACAGAGAAAGATATCTTGGCAACTACTGGCCTGACTGACTTTATAGATATTATTATAATAAATAATATAATGATAGATATAATTATATTCAGGTGAAATTAATAGTCACAGACAAAGAACCCCAAGACCTGGATTCAACACCACGTTCTGGTTTTATGGTGGTGGTTTTATGGATGTGGTTTTATGGTTGTGGTTTTATGGTTGTGGTTTTGTTGCCTCAACCTAACATTTGTTTTTACAAATTTTTTACAATTTTGTTCAAAAAGAAAGTCGTTCCAAACCCCTAAAAAACAGTATCTTTAAGTAAAAGCAGCAATAGCTCAATGTAAAAATATTTGACATTTTTGTCACAAAATTTAAATCAAGAATAAAAGCACTCATTATGCAGCGTTGTTAAAACCATTATATTATCTACTCATTGTTATTGATGCATTGAGCTGTAAGCAGCCTTTTAATGCTGCACTTGGTCAAGATGGATTAAATAATTTTTATACTGTTATTGTGTTTAATTTATACACTTCCCTGTTAATAAGCTGATCACATGTTTTGTATATAAAATCTAAATAAGCAAAGTTTCAAGTAACTCTTGCTTAAAATAAATATATAACCTAGGGTAGTACATAAAGTATGGTGGAGCCAGTACACTATTTCCCAGTGTAATGGAGTAGAAGTATAAAGTTGCAAAAAACTGTGATACTCAAATGAAGAACAAGTACTTATTTTCAGAGTACTTTATACCACTGGCCCGAGCAGATATGCATATCCAATAGCAAAAGTCAAAAACTATGTATAGAATAGAAAAGAATACAGCATACAATACGATTGGTCTTACCCTACAGACTCGGCCAGAGGATGTAATGTTGTCTCTGACATCATCACATGACAGGCAAAACGCTGTTGGTCAGGATGTTTGGTGATGATACCAAAATACCTGCAGTGGAATGATCCGCATTACTCAGGAAATGTACAGTTCAGAGGTGCATTTACAAACATTTGTCAAGGCAAGCCTGCTCATGCAAGTGTAAAAATCGATTAGATGAAGTAGTCCAAGTTGTCCGACTCACTTGCTGTGTTTTGGATGACAGCCACAGAACGAGATGTTCTTCAACTGGAAGAAGTGGAAACACTGGTCCCCCTGATAGATGGACACACATAGTGAAATGCAAAACTTTTAATGTTTTAAGTCCAAAATGTTGTTTTGTTGTAAGACCTAACTTGTAAGAGTAGACATCAATATTAATATCAATATAGTTTGTAGTTACTGCTGATTGCCACTATATAGCGCTACACCTAACAACAGCAAAGTAACTTATTGCCAACACGATAATTACCTGCAGCAGGTGACTGAATCTAATAAGGTTTGAAACTTAAGAAGGAAGGAAGGAAGGAAGGTTGGTAGGTAGATATATAGTGCACGTACCCTATGTGCAGAGTGACATTGGTCTTGCACACTGATCTTCACACCCTTTACATTAACATCCAGCACACAGGCTGAAGGACGCTGACCTGCTACCCGCCTGTTACACGCCACCTGAAAACACAAATAATCAGTAAATCAATATATAGTCAATAAACCTACCTGAGGAGCTTTGACCATGAGCAGCACGGTCTGGTTTCAACAAATATATTTTAGATTGGTCAGTAGGGTTAGGCCAGTCTTAAGGTCATTATCATCTGACTGGGGTCTGCACGATGGGGTAGTGGCTAGCACTGTTGCCTCACAGCAAGAGGGTCCGGGGTTCGGATCCTGTGTGGAGTTTGCACGTTCTCCCCGTGTCAGTGTGGGTTCCCTCTGGGTTCTCTGGCTTCCTCCCTCAGTCAAAAGACAGCTATGGGGAATTGGACTCTAAATTTCCCATAGGTGTGAATGGTTGTCGGTCTATATATGTGCCCTGCAATAGACTGGCGACCCATATAGGTGAATCCTGCTTTCACCCAATGACAGCTGGGACTCCAGCGCACCGCGACTCTAAACAGGATAAGAGGTTCGGATGGATGGATGAATTAATGAATTAATATCTCTTCAATGCTCTAACTCTACTTCTTCCTGGGAGCCTCTGTGCTTCCTCTCCTCAAGCTTCCATGGATTGTGGCTGTCTGGAGCCGGCCCTGCTCTCTGCCATGGCGGCCCTGCTGATGCCCCTCCTTGCTATAAAAAATAAACTGAATGAATTGAAAGCTGAACATGTTAGTATAATGTCACTGTGTGTGGGAGTGTGTGTGTGCCCTGGGTCCTGACCTTTCTGCCCTGCCTCATGCCCTCTGCCCAGGGCCCTGCTTCCTGCCCTGCCTCATACCTCTGCCCTGGGTCCTGCCTCCTGCATTTGCGGCCCCCCCGAGGTCCCTCCTCTCTACCTCCTTCTGTCATATTATTTAAATGTCTTATAACTCTGTTATGTTGGTCATTCTGTACACATGACATCTATTGCTTCTGTCCATCCGGGGAGAGGGATCCTCCTATGTTGCTCTCCTGAAGGTTTCTTCCTTTTTTCCCTGTGAAAGAGTTTTTACAATTTTTTTGGGAAGTTTTTCTGGATCTGATGTGAGGTCCCAGGACAGGGATGTCGTATGTGTACAGATTGTAAAGCCTTTGTAATTTGTGATTCTGGGCTATACAGAATAAAGTGAATAGAATTTTGTGTGTGTGTGTGTGTGTGTGTGTGTGTGTGTGTGTGTGTGTGTGTGTGTGTGTGTGTGTGCACTACAAATTCACAGGTGCTGAGGTGTTTTGCTCCAACAATAGCTCCACAGTTGTCACATTGTAGGCTAGGTTCTGTTGTACAGTGTCTGTGTGTACCTTCTGCATTGCAGCACAAAGCATGTCGTTGCCTTTGTGGATTGGGACCTGAACTGAACCCAGGAATTGCACCAGGAACTGGTCTGTCCAGCCATCTTTTTGGACTGTGAGAACAAAGGATAATTTTTTTTTAATTATGAGATGTTGTTGATGGTAGTGCTATTCAATTTTTTCATTACTGTTTTTTGCAATGTACCTTGATTAATATCTTTAGCCACTCTCACAGCATAGAAGGCAGGGAAGATGCCAGTTGCTCCAGTCCTCATGTTATAACCCTGACACCACAGGTCCTCAGACTGGTTCAGCAATAACACTGGATCATCTGTTTCTAGGTACAGCTCATCTGCATGACGGGGGACAAACCTACAAAATGTACAGATTTCACGGATCTCATGGGTTTATTTGGTCACAATTAGTTTGTGTATGTTCATGTTTTGACCTGTAGACAGCTCTGTGGCTCTGTTGTCTCTCCACTCCATCCAAAACACAGGAGAACACACCAAATGACCCAGCACCTGAATGATACAGCATTGATGTTATACTCACAATTGTATCATATGATCCTTTAATGGAAAAAAAACACAAAAGAGTTCCTTCGTGGTGGATTTTTTTTTAACGTTCCCGAGGTAAGCCACTACTTCCACCCCCTAAACTTGGAGACCCTAGTCAATGTAAAATATATTCATAAAGCACAATTAAAAACAATACACGTTTGAGAAGTGCAGCACAGACCTGAACCGGTAGATTAAAATCACAAGAAAAAAAAATCGGTCATATCAGGAGAATAAAAATGTTGGTGAATAAAAGAATGTTTTGAGACTGAACTTATTACCAGGGTACATCCCCACTACTATATTTCTTGTTTAAAAACATCAGAGTACATCCCCGCTACTGGGAGACTGTGGTTTAGTGGTGAGCAGGGTTGTCCTTCGATCGGCAAGACACTGAACACCAAATTGATCCCGTAGCTGTGCCTACGTTGTGTGAATGTTAGTTAGTCCTGATGGGCAAGTGGCACGTTAAATGGTAGTTTCTCCCATCAGTGTGTGAGTGGGTGTGAATAGGTGAATGATGACCAGTAGAGTTAAAGTCAATGGATTGGTCTCTTTTTTCTTTTTCTTTTTGTCTTGGATACTATGTAAAATATCAAATTGAATTTGGAATATTTCATTCTATAGTATTCTATTCTATTTGTTCACCTTTTTTAATGTCTTTATAGGACAAAATAATAAAATGTTCTTGTACTGTGCATAATTGTGAATGTGACCAATAAATGCAATTTGATTTTTGATTTTTGTGAAAAACAGCGACATAAAAATGACAAAAAGCTTGTTGGTTGAAAGTAAACCAAAATGACAATTCAATGTGATTATCAGGCTACACCTGATGTTGGCTCAGAAACATCTCTGTATCAATATTAAATTGCAGAAAAGAGAATTGTGACACAGACAATCTAAAAACCCTAGTTATCTTTTTTACGGCTAAACTCACAAGAGCAGGAATATTAATTTCTCTTTTTTATTTAACCTAAATATTTAGAGAATATACAAACCTGTAGTGCTGTAATGACTGCTGTTGTTGGAAAACAGGTTGAGGAACTTCTTACTTCTGGAAGCTCCTGGCCTTCCTCCATTTGACTCTTCTTCCTCTGAAGTTACCTTGCAGATCCTTGCCACAACGTCTCTCCTCCTTTTCACTGCTTCCTCCTTCCTCTTCACATCCTCTTCCTTCCTCTTCTTAAACTCATCTCCATCCTTTCTTATTTTTTCTTCTTCTTTCCTTCTGTCTTGGAGCCAAAAACAAGGAAAAGTTAAACTAGCAGCAATGCAGGTATGATTACAACTTCAGACAATCTACTTCTGTCCTGAAGACATGCCATGTGATCTAGTGAGGTGCTCAATAAGGCTTTAGTATTGGGCCCTGTGAGGATCCTGGAGGCACCACCACCAGGGGGTGCCACAGTAACCCTGGTTACGGCCAGAATGTCTCTCTCTCTTTCTTTTTCAATCAGGCAGACGCTGGGCAGCTGGGAGGAGTACGCCCGCCACTCGCAGCTGCAGATCATCACCATCAGGAAGCAGTTAAAGGTGGCCTCCTCTCGGAGGTCCAGCGTCGAGTGATTGCTATGCCTGGCCCACAACACGCTACGATCCATCGACCCAGCACGATATCTACTTTTCACGAGCCTTCAGCTAGGAGCCGCGGAGGAGCGGCTGTCTACGAGTCACCAGTCTACTTCAAGGAGCCGCGGAGAAGCGGCTGTCTATACGTCACCAGCCTGCGAGCGAGGGTTTTAGTAAAGTTAGCGGAAAGATACACGAGGCACAACATCCGGTTTTCAAAATAAGATGTCGACATTAATGTTACTACTAACTAGGGATGCACCGATACCGATACCGGTATCGGTATCGGTGGTCGATACTGCGTTAAATACTCGTACTCGCATCGGTTTCAATGACCGATACCAAGAACCGATACTCACTCAACAGTATTTCACTACAACAAACTGGTCGCGCTTTGTGGAGAAGCAACCCCGTGGCGGAGCCGGAGACACTCTTCTCTGTCTCAACTGTCTCAACAGTCTCAACTTCTGAGCAGCCAATCACGCTATCCAAGTTGTTTTGCCGTCCAATCAGATGGCCAGTTTGTCTCAACAGCAGAATCTGGAGCCGCCATCTTGGATCCTCGCTACGCAGCGCTCACTTCTTTCAATAGACAGGAGGAAAGTGAGACGCGAGTACAATACAAGACTTTATCGATATTGTGCTTATTAACCGGTGTTGCATACGTGTGTATGACATATTAGTGCTCTTGTTAGTGGCTGACAGCCCCGGAGTTACTTGTAATCAGTCCGTCCCAACGCGACGCAAATGTTTCGCGCGACCAGATTACATGTAAAGTCTATGCACAGACGCGTGTGGTTGCGACAGACGCAAATTTACGCCGGCGGCACGTTAGACGCGAGAGTTGAAATTTTCCATATTTAATACATCTATAATTGAGAAGCTCTGCGCGTCATCACCGCCGTCCTGCCGGTTTGAATCAAACTGTTGCTGATCCACCAGAAGCAGCGCTGGCAGCGGCCTCATTCAGACGCTGTTGTGCGGCTACGGATGATATTATTGTAGCCGAGTGTCTGTTGTGTGTCTATATTTGTAATTCTAATAAAATGAAAACACGCTGCAGGGTAACTTGAACCACTTTTTTATCTCCTTCACACACGTATATCCCACAATTCCACTCTTTTCCTTTCCGTTTCTCCCTCCACAATAAAAGCACCGGAAACATAACTTGGAACACAGCTTCCTATATAATTGCTCATACCTAATATTATCGCTTACATTATGAACCCGGACACGGGGCGTTTTATGGTCCGACATTAGAGGGACTTCCACAAGAAGTTTAAAGCTTGGGATAGCCTTCTGTTAATTTTGTACTATAGGCTTGACATAATCTGCAGAGGATAAAATAAAATCTGCCTCCAAATTAATTGCACTTTCATGGAGACCAAATCTAAGAAGTATCGGTATCGGTACTCGGTATCGGCAAGTACACAAAAAAAAAGTATCGGTATCGTATCGGTTTGTAAAAAATGGTATCGTTGCATCCCTACTACTAACATATAAAAGTAAAAACCGAACAGATTTTATATCTTTATAGATATACAAATAGATCATTTTCAACGTTTTGCTAAAATTATGCTAAAAATCAAAAACATTTACTGTACTAAATTGTAACAGTTTATAAAAATAAAAGTACTGCTTTTGTATGTTCATAAAGCTTATTTCTCAATATTTGAGGTGCTGTAAATATACTTTCCCCTAGAGTTCCAGGAAATGGCTGATACAGATGTGTTCAGGACATCTCTGACTTCCCCTACAATAGCAATCAAACAGTTTTACTGTATCAATTAGTAGATATTTCAAAGTAAAGGTCCTACATTTTAAGATAAATCGGTCATTTCTTTAATCTTTGAGACTCTAAAAATATACTTTTTTTCAAGGTTCCAGGAAATGATTAATGCAGGTGTCTTCAGGACATCTCTGACATCACCTATACTGGAAATCAAACGATTTTACTGTACCAATTAGGACATATTTCAAAGTAAAGGTCCTACATTTTAAAATAAATCGGTCATTTCTTTAATGTTTGAGACGCTGTAATTTTACTTTTCTTCAAAGTTCCATGAAATGACTGATGCAGGTGTGTTCAGGACATCTCTGACTTGCACTATACTGGAAATCAAACACTTTTACTGTACCAATTAGGAGATATTTCAAAGTAAAGGTCCTACATTTTAAGAGATATCGGTAATTTCTTTAATGTTTGAGACTCTGTAATTTTACATTTCCTCAAAGTTCCAGGAAACGACTAATGCCGGTGTGTTCAGGACACCTCTGACTTCCCCTATACTGGAAATCAAACACTTTTACTGTACAAATTAGGAGATATTTTAAAGTAAATGTCCTACGTTTTAAGCAAAATCTGTCATTTCTTTAATCTTTGAGACTCTCTAAAAATATACTTTTTTTTTCAAAGTTCCAGGAAATGATTAATGCAGGTGTCTTCAGGACATCTCTGACATCACCTATACTGGAATTCAAACACTTTTACTGTACCAATTAGGAGATATTTCAAAGTAAAGGTCCTACATTTTAAGAGATATCGGTAATTTCTTTAATGTTTGAGACTCTGTAATTTTACATTTCCTCAAAGTTCCAGGAAACGACTAATGCCGGTGTGTTCAGGACACCTCTGACTTCCCCTATACTGGAAATCAAACACTTTTACTGTACAAATTAGGAGATATTTTAAAGTAAATGTCCTACGTTTTAAGCAAAATCGGTCATTTCTTTAATCTTTGAGACTCTCTAAAAATAGACTTTTTTCAAAGTTCCAGGAAATGACTAATGCCAGTGTGTTCAGGACATCTCTGACTTCCCCTAAACTGGAAATCAAATGATTTTACTGTACCAATTAGGAGATATTTCAAAGTAAAGGTCATCAATTTTAAGAGAAATCGGTCATTTCTTTAATCTTTGAGACTCTCTAAAAATAGACTTTTTTCAAAGTTCCAGGAAATGACTAATGCCAGTGTGTTCAGGACATCTCTGACTTCCCCTAAACTGGAAATCTGAGTTTTTATTTGGACCAATCAAGATATATTTTAAAGTGAAAGTCATACATTTGTAAATTCAAAAACTAGAACATATTGAGGTAAAAAGATTTTAGAACGTTAAAGTGACGCATTTGAAACCTAAATTATGTCCATCACAGATTTAAAGTGCAATTTAAAAAAATAAAAAAAAGTTCCATCAAAAATTAAACTTTATATTGCACAAATTAAAAACCATTTAAAATAATAAATGAAAGAAACTATTACACAGCCTTTTGGTGCAACAATTATCGACACAGGCAGCAATTCCAGTTGGAAGTTGTTGCTTTTTGAAAGGTTGCTGCGTCCATTCCTAGGCACTGACTGTGGAACCAGCGGGAACAGCTGTCACACTGAATCTAAAAAAAAGGGAAAATTAAGCACCTTTAACAAGACCAAGGTTACATGCTGTTGGGACATTTAAAATGAAACATTTTGGAGCTTAATGTATTAATGTTTTACAAATTAATAATAATATTACATTCAAAGAAAACATAATAAATTCAGCACATCGTGTAATAAAAAAAGAGTACTGTACTTGTATTCTTAAAGCATATGGACACTTAGTTTTACATGATGAAAGTGGAATCATAAAAACATTTTCTTTTATTCAACACAAATGTAAAAATGCTCCATAGCAAGGATGGTGGACCATTCACAGATAATGATTTGTACGATTGTATAACGTAAAAGCTCAAGTTATTTATGTGGGTGGATTTTGAGACTAAATAAACGGCATACTAAAAATAACTTGAGTAATTATGTATGGATCAATTATTTTACAGCATATTGGTACAGTAAAATCGTTTGATTTCCAGTTTAGGGGTTAGTCAGAGATGTCCTGAACACACTGGCATTAGTCATTTCCTGGAACTTTGAAAAAAGTCTATTTTTAGAGAGTCTCAAAGATTAAAGAAATGACCGATTTCTCTTAAAATTGATGACCTTTACTTTGAAATATCTCCTAATTGGTACAGTAAAATCGTTTGATTTCCAGTTTAGAGGAAGTCAGAGATGTCCTGAACACACTGGCATTAGTCATTTCCTGGAACTTTGAAAAAAGTCTATTTTTAGAGAGTCTCAAAGATTAAAGAAATGACCGATTTCTCTTAAAATTGATAACCTTTACTTTGAAATATCTCCTAATTGGTACAGTAAAATCATTTGATTTCCAGTTTAGGGGAAGTCAGAGATGTCCTGAACACACTGGCATTAGTCATTTCCTGGAACTTTGAAAAAAGTCTATTTTTAGAGAGTCTCAAAGATTAAAGAAATGACAGATTTCTCTTAAAATTGATGACCTTTACTTTGAAATATCTCCTAATTGGTACAGTAAAATCATTTGATTTCCAGTTTAGGGGAAGTCAGAGATGTCCTGAACACACTGGCATTAGTCATTTCCTGGAACTTTGAAAAAAGTCTATTTTTAGAGAGTCTCAAAGATTAAAGAAATGACAGATTTCACTTAAAATTGATGACTTTTACTTTGAAATATCTCCTTATTGGTACAGTAAAATTGTTTGATTCCCAAGGTAGTGTAAGTCAGAGATGTTCTGAACACACCGGCATTAGTCGTTTCCTGGAACTCTGAGGAAAAGTAAAATTACAGAGCCCCAAACATTGACAAATGACCGATTTCGCTTAAAATGTAGGACCTTTACTTTGAAATATCTCCTAATTGGTACAGTAAAGTTGTTTGATTCCCAAGGTAGTGTAAGTCAGAGATGTTCTGAACACACCGGCATTAGTCGTTTCCTGGAACTCTGAGGAAAAGTAAAATGACAGAGCCCCAAACATTGACAAATGACCGATTTCGCTTACAACGTAGGACTTTTACTTTGAAATATCTCCTAATTGGTACAGTAAAAATGTTTGATTCCCAAGGTAGTGTAAGTCAGAGATGTTCTGAACACACCGGCATTAGTCGTTTCCTGAAACTCTGAGGAAAAGTAAAATTACAGAGCCCCAAACATTGACAAATGACCGATTTCGCTTAAAATGTAGGAACTTTACTTTGAAATATCTCCCAATTGGTACAGTAAAATTGTTTGATTCCCAAGGTAGTGTAAGTCAGAGATGTCCCGAACGCACCTGCATCAGACATTTCCTGGAAGTTTGAGGAAAAGGATATTTACAAAGTCTCAAACATTAAAGAAATGACAGATTTCACTTAAAATTGATGACTTTTACTTTGAAATATCTCCTAATTGGTACAGTAGAATTGTTTGATTTCCGTTATAGGGAAAGCCAGAGATGTCTTGAACACACCTGCATTAATCTTTTCCTGGAACTTTGAAAAAAAGTATATTTCTAGAGAGTCTCAATCATTAAAGAAATTACTGATTTATCTTAAAATGTAGGACCTTTACTTTGAAATATCTACTAATTTATACAGTAAAACTGTTTGATTGCTATTGTAGGGGAAGTCAGAGATGTCCTGAACACATCTGTATCAGGCATTTCCTGGAACTCTAGGGGAACGTATATTTACAGCACCTCAAATAATGAGAAATACGCTTTATGAACATACAAAAGCAGTACTTTTATTTTTTATAAACTGTTACAATTTAGTACAGTAAATGTTTTAGATTGTTAGCATAATTTTAGCAAAACGTTGAAAATGATCTATTTGTATATCTATAAAGACATCAAATCTGTTCGGTTTTTACTTTTATATGTTAGTAGTAACATTAATGTCAACATCTTATTTTGTAAACCGGATGTTGTGTCTCGTGTATCTTTCCGCGAACTTTATTAAAACCCTCGCTCGCTCCCGATCTGCGCCGTTCGAATGTGTTTACCGTGAACGTCAGTATATAGGTGCACTGGAATTTCAGTGTCTGCTGAGAGATCCGAGTGTCGGCTGAGTTGACCGCAGTCTTGTCCGCGGTTTGCTTTTGGGTCCAACTCCTTAACCTGACAGGGCCCTCTACTAATAAAGTAGATCATCATGCCCTATTGGATAAATAAACCAAAAAAGTGAAAGCACCAGCTGACTTAGCTAGCTTTTTTTTCACATAGAGCTTATTCTCTTATCATTATCATATACTACAGAATATTTCTTAAAAATGGTTAATTGTTTTGAAATCCTCATCTTTGCAGTGTGAGTGCACCAACACTAGTGATGTTAAAGATGCATATCTTGCATGCAAAGACATATTATTCTTTCATTAAATCAACAGACTAAAATGAAGCTAAAATTACTGTAAGAAAGGTTTTTTTCTTTTGTTGCAAAAATAACTTCTTGTTGCCAAGGGAATGTCGGCTGTATTTCATATTCACATGGTCCTTCCAAGTCAATGCTATTGTTGTTGTGTACCATTAGACATTAAGGTTTATCTCTTATTTCAAAAGGTACACTCCCAGATATTTATTGCACTGCTGAGGATAAGAATAACGTGAGGTAATGTGGTTTTAAAGGCCCTAAATAACGTATTATTTCAGTTAGCCTCTTGTTATGGCCAATGGGGTCCTCCATGGAGACAACATTTTCAGCCAAAGTTTGAACAGTTTTGGTTAATAAAGACAGTATTTTCTGTCAGTAGCTAAGTCGGTCCCTCGTTCCAACTCTTGGATTCAGAGCTGAAAATTTCAACAACTGCTGAGGAGATTTCCATTAAATCCATTGTGTATATTCACGGCCCCTTGAAGACCATTCCTAATGTTTTGGGTAACTCCATGACCATCCCTCTAACTCAACCATAATTAATTATTGATATTATAACAAGAATAATGTACAGCGAGAGGGTCAAAATTTTGAAAAGAAACCCAACAGGGTGAGCACAACTTGAATCACCTTAAAGGAGTTAATTTTGAAATGATGACCCTCGCTGTGCATTACATGGATACTTAGTAAAGAAATCAATTATTTGATCCAAAATATTGTTAAAAAAACGTATTGTATTGCTTTAAAAAATATTTTAGTGCTTTTGCTGAAAGAAATAGGATACAGCAATCCAATCTGACTCCCAAGGCGTCAAATCATGCAACTTCGTCAGTACTCCTTGGTGTATGACACCAATGCTCATTTAGCATTTGTAGGAGATCGCTGCTTATGTCCTGTGCAAAACTTAATTCCTTGAGTCGTTAATGTCAGGACAAATAGTAATCTTAGTTTGTACACAAGACGTCTTTAACATTACATTTAGCTGATGCTTTTATCCAAAGCAACTTACATGCTATACAGTAGACCATAGACACAGCAACGGTGTGCAATTAGGATCAAGTGTCTTGCTCAAGGACACAACAACATGGACTGGCAGAGCCCTGGATGGAACCATCGATCATCTGATTGAAAGACGGACCTGCTAACCACTGAGCCACAGTCGCTCGTTAACCTAACAGGCAGATTACTATGAAATTTACTGAGAACATTAATGCTCCCAAAGGGATAAACCCTTAAACGTCATGACCTTTAATTAATTGCTTGGGACAGAAGAGCCATGTAAAAAAAAGAACATGTACCTTGCTGCCTTGCATCCTCTCTGGTCTTCCTTTCCTCCTCATACTCTGGGTCTTCCTCCTCATTGGCTGACTGATAGACCGTCTCTGCATCACTGTCATCATTGTGCTCATTGTAACTGTGCAAGCAGTCCTTGAGGCTGACCAGCTCTAATTGTGCTTGTTCATCGACCACCAGAGTGTATTTAACATAGTCATAGTTTAGAAGTGCCATAGCTTCACTCTTTGGTACAATCTGAGCAGCCGCACCATCTTCCTGAGTGTTAGAGTTGGTGCCATCCACCTCAGTGTTATAGTCACCTTTTCCTCCCCTTGCTTCCACCTCTGATTTGGTACAGTCCATCTCTGTTTTTTCTTTATATGTAAGGCAGGGGGTTGGACCAATCTGGACATTCACGCAGGGTGTTGGATCTCCCTCCCCCTCTTCTTCGCTGATGTCAGGATCGATTCGGTGGAATAGAGAAGGATGTAGAGGCCCTGGTGGGGGGCCTTCTGTATCTGAGCTGAGGGACATTCTGTTTGACCCCCCCTTGCTGTCCCTGGTCCTGTCATGGTTTTGGCCTTAAAACACACAATATGTTAGATATAACATAGTGGTTAGATATAAGTAACTTGAAAACTGTTTGCAAATGTGGACACAATTTTGTATGAACCACTTCACATATGTTACATACCTTAAACTTCTTAACAGATATGATAAGATAGATTAGATGTACCTTCCCTTTAAATGTCATGTCAAAAGCAAACCTTTTTAGCAAAAAAAATCAGGTGTTTTACAGCACTACTCTTCTTTATCACGGAATATAAAGGTTTCAACACCCATCCCCCTGTGCAGAAGATGGGTTCATTACCTTGGTCTTGGGTCTTGTCCTCGATTCTCGGTGCTACAGGCGTGCGTGGGACCACCATGGCTGGAAGATAAATTTCCTGGTTGGACTGTATGTTATTGAGCTTCAATACACCTCTTTTGTTAACGTCCTTAGCGCCTACTTTTCCTTTCCCATCAGCTCCCCGGCTTTTCAGTCCATTTGTTTCTCTTGGCCTATGATGTCCATTTCTCTCTTTCTCCTTCCCCCTAGACTGCTCACACAGCCTTCCTCCTTTTCTATCATCGTTCCCTGCTGTCACTCCATCCTTTCCTCTGATGTTTCCCAGGTTTCTCTCTTTCATTGCTGGGGCTCCTCTTCCTACTCTCTTTTGACCCCTTGGTGTGCTGGAGGACTGTGTGTGTGTGGCCCCTGACACCTGCCTTTCCCGCAGTCGAGCTTGTGTGTCTACAGTGTATGTAGTAGCCTGAGAGTTAGCTCTGCTGTTCGCTCCGTTGGCTGTGGGTGGTTTTGGGGTTGGATGGCACGTGCTGTGTTGAACTTTGTCCCCTGCTTTTGGTTTGATATCTGGTGGTGTTAGATCCCCTTAAGACACACAAAGAAAAAAAAGAAAAATATTAGATTATGTATTAGGCAATTAGTTGTACACAGAGGGATTATCAAAGTAGCATACAGTAGGCAGTTTATCCTGGATAAATAAGAATTACAGCAACTGAGAAAAAATGCACACAATTTATTTTAAATATATTAAGGACATTTTCCCCTCATTCTTGAGGATATATAGATAGCTAGAAAGACAGATGTCCTGCCCTCCACTCCTCTCTTTCTACTGATGTAGATCAACATTTTGGACTCTACTACCGTCACTCAGGTTGAGCAGCTGCCATTCCGAGGCATCATTGTCTGTTATAAAAAGCAAAATGACAAAATGAAAGTAATCTGAGACCACCTCTCACCAAACCATCTAAAAACAATCGGCAGAGCATTCAAAAGGTAACAGAGTATTTTACATTGAGGAATTGACAATCACTGGAAACAGAAGGGTTACTGACAGAAATACAATTATTGATTGAAAAAAGAAAAAGAAAAAAGTAAAATATTCCACCAGTCCTCTTATTAATGGGAGGTTCATCCTTATGATGTGTACAGGTCCAAAACCTTACAGTACATTCTTCTTAATAAAGGTCCTGAGACCCCATCCAGATCTGGAAGAAACCCCAGCTCTGTAAAAGGATCAGTCGCATCATGAGTTTCCTCTCCTCTGCCGTATTCATGCAGCATTTGAACCTCCTCCTCTGTCAGTCGCTTAGCCCACATGCTAAAAATAAATAAATAAAGAGTGCAGTGTCTACTCCCAGACCAGCTGCCTTCCTTTATATACAGTTTTTCACGTCTCTCCAAAACATATCTGTTGGACCTGTGAGATAGCTCTGGACAAACTGGAATCTGACAGTTGCCACTCTGCTTTCTATGTGTACCCAGGGGCGTACTGGCCATAGGGGGACACCGGAAAACCAGTAATCACTGACTGAATTTGATACTACTCCTTGCGATCTGTATTCACACTTATGGTTTCCATCTTCGTTACTCGTCTCATCTCTTCTGTCAGTCTAACTTTGTTTTAGGTGTTATTAAATGTCAATCACTCTGGCCTACTCAACACTCGCTTGGAGACGAAGACATTTTTGAGTCATTTCTATATTTTTGAGCTGTTTTTATGCACCTTAAACACCCCCACACACACACATAATCACACACCCAGCATGCAACACTACTGAGCATTGAAAAATATGTTGCGTGAAAAGTGGATAGCTGTATCTGCGTTGTTGAAATGATCCCAGGATGAAGATCGCAACAGTTCAGGCTGCGAGGAGACCCTCTTGCAGCCTGTACTTTTGAAAAAAAGCTGACATGAGACCGCCCCCAAAAAGCAAGCTGTAAACCATGGGGAAAGTAGTTCATACTAATTCAACCCTCTGAGTTAAGCATATTCATCAAACTATACCTACCTTGGAGTGTTACATGAGCCAGTATCATTTTTTTCCATGTGTCCATCCAGGCAAATTGGTGGATCCAAATGGTATACAAAAAACATATTTGATGTAATTTCTTTGTAATCATCCAAAATAATTTAAAGTATATGGGTATTTTTCCAAGTAGGCCACTGACTGGTCGATACATGTGATGCATTGAGTGGGCAACGCCCCGTGTACAGAAGGGGCCGGTCTGACAGTAACTCCCGGGCCACTTTTTCCCCTCAGCCGCCCCTGTGTGTACCAGACACTGCCCCACCCCCACCCCGCAGTTCATGTCGTTGTGTCCTTGAGCAAGACACTTAACCCTAATTGCTCACCGTTGCTGTGTCTACGGTTTACTGTATAGCATGTAAGTCGCTTTGGATAAAAGCGTCAGCTAAATTAAATGTAATGTAATAATTAATAACTAGTGCTTGGCCACTATAGGACATCTGTGGCTTCAGCCATTTCCATTTCCCCAATCTTCCTTCTATTATAAGAGTTGTAACTTTCTTTGTCTTTAAATGAATTAGAATTTTGAATTTGTAAAAATTGTTGTTGAATCTGCTTAATGCTGTTTAAAAGAAGAACAATGCTCTTGTAGCGCATTAAACTGTGCACCTTGTTAACAAATAATTAAAAAAAACACATTAACCTATAGTTGTTCATCAAATTATTAATGGCAACGGAGCCTTTTGAACACCACCCCTGTTTTGGCGAAAACTGCGACTGAGTTGCAGCCGACACTAAATAGTGATTATCTCCACAAGTACAAGGTCTATTTGAATAATTTCAACAGCTATAATATACAGAAAACCCTTGTGAACATAGATAATAGGTTCACATATGTGTTAGTGGTATATTAGTTCATGAAAATACACAGAAGAAAAAAAACATAATAATAATAATGTTTCAACGTTAATTTGTATTATTTTAACTATATTCCCAAAGGCTTTTCTTTATTGTATACTATAGCTATATATGTAAGTAGTATATGTGCGAAGTTTGGCTGTTATTGAGTGAAATTAAGTATTTCTAATAATTGTTTTAGTTCAGACATTGCGGCAACTCGGCGGGTACTGAAAGTGCCCCATCTTCTCTGGGCGTACTTGAATGCATCTCGTATCACAACATCCAGTTTCTCCGTGCCCTTAGCTCTCTGTAGCTAGGAGGAAATCCCGGAATATTAATATTTCAGCCATAAGTAAGTACATTTTCATTGTTTTGCTGGACAAAAATGGAATTCTTGTGCGTATCTTTGCAATGCTTTGTTTGAGAGCCGATTCCAAAACGTTGAGTTTTCGCATGTAGCTTTTTGCTAATGTTTTTAATCGTCATTTTTTCAAATCTCAGGGTGCATTCTCAGCCACTTTGGGGGTCACTCTGAGTCCTATTTATGGTTTATGTTAATGTTTTTTGGTGAAATTGTGTTTCTTTATTCACATATTATATGCTTTTGACTATGAAGTTCAGACTTTGCCGAATACTTTGTATATTGACATCAAATGGGTCTTATTTTGATTATGGGTTAATATTACCACCAAAACACATGATTAGAGCTCATTTTTTTAGAGCTCAGACCCCAAGGTGGTCTGTCAAAGTGGAGTTCCGCTCTAGAGCATAATGATGTTTACGTTTTGTCTACCGGAATCAGACTTCCTACTTCCTCGTCCTGTTCTCGCGACATCGTACGGGATTCACACAGCGTGATCTGAGCATCTAAACATGGACGTGTCGTGTGACGCGTGCAAAGCGTCACATGCTGAGCAGAAGCAGCAACAAGCACAGCGGAGTAGCCTGAAGGAATGATTTGATTCCAGCGATGAAGAGGACTACGCCAATAAAAGGGATCCATTTGAAGATGGGTAAGTGTATTTACTAAACTTTGTTTTAGTACATATTTACGTTAGCACATTTCGCTCATGCCGTGAGCATGCCCTAAGCATAGTGCTGGTTGTCGTCTTACATGTCCGTAATACTGCACGGTGTGTAATCAACTATCTTTACTATTATCGTCACCTTTCTTTCAGTGAACTCAGTACCGACTAGTAGTGCGGGATCTCCGTTACGTGTTTGTAAGACGTACCCATCGTTAGTTTGTTTACTTTAGCACATGTAGCTCATGTCGTGAGCATAGTACGTGCTGGATCTCCGTTACGTGTTTGTAAAACGGCACGGTGTGTAATCGTAACTGTATTTCAGTGAACTTAGTACTGACTAGTAGTCATTTATTTTACAGAGAGGATTCACACTGCCAGGGCCCAGTGGACAACATGCAGCTTCGCTGCAGCAGCCTCCCAGTCGCCAGATCACCACCGCCGGTGTTACGGATTAACAGGCGGCCCTATTAACTGGCGACTTTCGGCCGAAAGCGTCTACTGTTGTCGTCGTTACAGCAGATGTTGAGAATAGCGAGAGAACACGTAGCTGTCCTCGTGAATGCCGTATTGTTTAATTCAGAAAATCCATGTCAAACCTTCTCGTATACAGTCTCTGGTCAAAACATACCGGAATTGACGTTGTTGTGTCTTTTGTGGGAAAGAGTCCACTCGGGTTGAAACGTCGCTTGTTGTTTGTGTCTTGAAACAGGAAGCTAGCAAATTGCCCTTCCTTTGAAATGAAGTTGGTTAAAATAACACATAATCGACTCTGGAGCCTGTTTTGTGCAAACATGTGTCACGTAAATGAAATCTGTAGTACAGAAAAAAATGAAGAAACTAATTTGTATAAGTAAGATTAGAGTTCACGGGATTCGAACTCGTATCATTGGGTGGAAAAATGATCAAGTGCCGAGGAAGTACCACTTCACTACAACAAGCAACAGTGATGTTGTCATAGGTGTACACTGAAATAACATACAACACAGTCAGCTGTCGCACCTAGACAGCAGAGAGCAACCAGATCAACTTGTGACCACCCTGCGACTACCATGGAGGATGTTGGTGTGAACTACGGAGCAGTTCAGGCAGATTGGCGGCTGTTTCAACCAGCCAAGAACACAGATGTCAAACAGTTGCGCTCACTTGAATTTAATATGTGAAAAAGCATAATCACAACACAATATGTAAGCATGGTGCACACTCAAGGTGAACGAATAGCATTTGATACAAAGAAATTAGATACATTTTCCATTTATGTTATCAGCCCTTGGGCTTTGACATGTGCCACTTAGACTATGAAGGCAAATCACTGTCATAAAGAGAGAGCGCAAATGAGCTCCGCGCGCACAAATCAATCATACACGCGTGTAATTTACTTTGACGAGCACTTTTACGTCACTCCGCGAGCAAACCGCGAGCAAAAGTTCCCCTCTCGCGAGCAAAAGTTCCTCTCTCGCGAGTAAAATTCGCTCTCTCGCGAGTAAAAGACCCTCTCGCGCATTTCTAACCTGCTCGCTCGCGAAGCTTCAATTTGCGCTCGTGTCTCTGTAACCTGCTCGCTCTCGAGTAGATTTTCTTTTTGACAGTAAGTGGGCGGAGCCAGTCACCATCGTATCTCTACATCTAATTGGTTACAATCCTAGTCTTTGGATTGGCTGGATATCACATCCAGGAAGAGACAGATGAACCCAGTCTACAGCACCCAGTAGAGACTGACCCTCTGTTATGTGGGTCTACAGACATGTGGGTGTCTGTAGACCCAGTGTATAGCACGTTATCTCCGTGTTCCAGGGCGTGTTACCACGAGGTGGGCTATGAGGAAGCTAATGTGTGTGTCTGTTACGTTGCCACGGCGCGTTATATATGTATCCTCTGTGTATAAGACTGGGTTCATCTGTCTCTTCCTGGATGTGATATCCAACCAATCCAAAGACAAGGATTGTAACCAATTAGATGTAGAGATACGATGGTGACTGGCTCCGCCCACTTACTGTCAAAAAGAAAATCTACTCGAGAGCGAGCAGGTTACAGAGACACGAGCGCAAATTGAAGCTTCGCGAGCGAGCAGGTTAGAAATGCGCGAGAGGGACTTTTACTCGCGAGAGAGCGAATTTTGCTCGCGAGAGAGGAACTTTTGCTCGCGAGAGAGGAACTTTTGCTCGCGGTTTGCTCGCGGAGTGACGTAAAAGTGCTCGTCAAAGTAAATTACACGCGTGTATGATTGATTTGTGCGCGCGCGCGGAGCTCATTTGCGCTCTCTCTTTGTGACAGTGATTTGCCTTCATATTAGACCATGTAAAAATAAAAACACATTATAATTTATAGTGTTAAGTGTAAACCCAAATATTACTCCTATATGTGATTACCATCTGTTCAGAGACATGGACATTGACCACATTAAGTTTGTCATATTCACATGGTTTATGTGGCATAAATCACAAAATAATTAAACTCTTTGTATCAAATGCTATTTGTTCACCTTGAGTGTGCACCATGCTTACATATTGTGTTGTGATTATGCTTTTTCACATATTAAATTCAAGTGAGCTCAACTGTTTGACATCTCTGTGTTCTTGGCTGGTTGAAACAGCCGCCCATCTGCCTGAACTGCTCCGTAGTTCACACCAACATGCTCCATGGTAGTCGCAGGGTGGTCACAAGTTGATCTGGTTGCTCTCTGCTGTCTAGGTGCGACAGCTGACTGTGTTGTATGTTATTTCAGTGTACACCTATGACAACATCACTGTTGCTTGCTGTAGTGAAGTGGTACTTCCTCGGCACTTGATCATTTTTCCACCCAATGATACGAGTTTGAATCCCGTGAACTCTAATCTTACTTATACAAATTAGTTTCTTCATTTTTTTCTGTACTACAGATTTCATTTACGTGACACATGTTTGCACAAAACAGGCTCCAGAGTCGATTATGTGTTATTTTAACCAACTTTATTTCAAAGGAAGGGCAATTTGCTAGCTTACTGTTTCAAGACACAAACAACAAGCGACGTTTCAACCCGAGTGGACTCTTTCCCACAAAAGACACAACAATGTCAATTCCGGTATGTTTTGACCAGAGACTGTATACGAGAAGGTTTGACAAGGATTTTCTGAATTAAACAATACGGCATTCACGAGGACAGCTACGTGTTCTCTCGCTATTCTCAACATCTGCTGTAACGACGACAACAGTAGACGCTTTCGGCCGAAAGTCGCCAGTTAACAGGGCCGCCTGTTAATCCGTAACACCGGTGTTATACCCCAACTGGTTTTCAAATCTACTGGTTTCCCTTCGCTTCACATCTGCAGCGGTTGTCTGTCTCGGTCACCAGATTCGTCACACATTCACAAACGTATTGCTGGAGTTCTTCAAGCTACATTTTATATTTATTGCGGCGATCATGATTGTATAAGTGAGCACTACATCCCAACCACGTATGAAGAAATAGATTTAAGAAAATATATTTATAGAAAGATCGCAAAGACTTGGATTTGATCCCTGTCGAGCAAAACAATAACATCCTGAAGGACCGTGTCTTAACCTGTAGAGCCACCAATTATTAAAGATGCTTGAGTCATTTAGGCCATTGCTCATGACGTCACATCTCGTCCGTAGTCCAGGACACCTTTTGGTCTAGGTGAGCTGAAACAACTGGTTACCTCGGGCGGACATTAAAACACTGGAACTCCACAGATAAGTTGTTGCCGATTCTGGAGTCAGCTCTACTTTTGCAAGATGATGCTGCTGCTCATCTTGCTTCTTTCGGCACTCGTAATAAAGTTTTTTCACAGTACGATCGTCTCTGTATATTTGTCACAAAAGTACAATTGTTTTTGTCAAAATGCGTCAGTGGTGTCTGGCCGTAGCCTCGCTAAATATGTTTAGATGTGTTTTAATGTCTGCCCGAGGTAACCAGTTGTTTCAGCTCACCTAGACCAAGAGGTGTCCTGGACACGGATGAGGTGTGACCTCATGAGTAATGGCCTAAATGACTCAAGCATCTTTAGTAATCGGTAGAGAGTTTACATTGGAGGGTCAAGACAAATAAATAACTCTGTATGGATTATCAAATATCAAATGAATGCCACTGTATGTATTACACAAATGTACAAATGTATCAATTAGAATGATGGGATGTATTAAGTGATTGTGGAAGGAATCCTGAAAACATCAGGAGCCCACCAAACAGTTACGCAGCCTGAAGACTGGAGCAGATAGAGGACGTGCTCAGGAATGTGTCTGTGAGGGGGTTGATTGAAGTCCTGAGCACTGTTGTTTATGCGAAAAGGGGGTTGGAGTTGACCAACACCTAAGAGGACGAGGTCTTGTCCAATCGATGGACTGGAAGAGATGCTAGCCAGAGGAAGGGGGGCTGACCCCAAACCTGGCAAAGATGAGACATTCTGGAAAGATCAGCAGATCTCTGGGTGCCTTCTGCTGGTTAGGTATGTATTGGTGCTGCTGCCCGGTGGGGAGGGCACTGGATCTCTGTCTCATGGGATATCTCTCTCCCATGGGATATATTTTGTGTAGTTATTATTTTGATTAAATTTGAAATGCTGTTCATCATCTTTTTATTAAATCAATTTTTATATGAAATTTGCTTTTTTCGACATTTATTTTCATGTATCTACCATTGTAGTCATATATTCCACTGCTTTTGTGAACCTAATACTTTTGGTAAATCAATTTCTAGCACCAAAACAGTTAGACCACATGAGTAAAGGTATGTTTTCAAAGGAGATATGAAGAATTTCAAAAATCGAGTTTACATTTTTTAGCTTTAGAGTTGTATTATCACTTTACACTTTTGGACAATGGTGCCTCATTATATAGAGAGCTGAGATTGTTCTGCAATTTTTGATATACAACACATGAGTATGTATCATATGCAAGTGCCTTAAAAAGAGGAATTAAAATAATATGTAAAAATCGAGAAAATTACCTCAGGACACCAGAGTGTTTTAAATGTCAATTCTGTGAAAATATCTAATTCTGCAATAGTTTCACTGTATTTGAAGCAGGGAGATGAAACTAGAATTCATCTTGACATTGTCATTTCAACCTTTTTGGGGGTTGTTTGTTTTTCAGTGTCATTTAGTGGTTATACTTGCACCATACCTGTAATATGTGGGGAGGAGGAACAGGAGTCCTTCCAGCTGTCCTTCTTGCCTAAGGAGTTGTTGTTCAAGGAGTCCTGGATAGAGTTAGTGAAACAGAGTAGCAGTGTCAGAGCAAAAACCAACACGTGATTGTGTTGCGCACCCACACACACACACACACACACACACGCGCAGTTTAGCTTGAGGTGTTAACGTATAAAGCTTGTCTGCTTACTGTTGTCTAGCTGAGAGGATTCTACAAGGAGGAAATAATCAAGACATTATATTATACATTACATTATATACTATACATTGCTGTTGACACAGAGTCAAAATAATGTCAACACCAGTGGTGTATGGTACTTAAGTCGTTTTCTGGGTATCTGTACTTTATCTTTATCTCTATTAATATTTCTGTTGACTTTTACTTCACTACATTTTGCAAAGAAAACTGATACATTTACTTTGATTCATTTCCCCTGAAACCTTCGTTAGCTACTCGCTACAAAATCAAATCTATCTTTAGAAAAAAAATGAATCATGAGACCAACTTTGGGGAACACAGACTCCACGCAAGCAGGTTTGGCGAATCAGTGATCCTAGCTTGCAAGTTAAATCATTGGTTAATCATGTTAAGTTAGTGAGCGACTACATAGAGTAGAAACTCTACGATGCCTAATTTCATCATGGAAGCACAAAGGGAAGCACCTGCTACTCCCTCAACAATCGTTGGTGGTGACGAAGACCAACATCCGTGGCCAGATTTGCGAGAAATGTTTTCTTGGAAGATTCTTCGTACAGGATGAAGTGCCTCTTATGCTTACCCAAAGCTACTGAAATATTGGCATTAAAGAACTCCCCATCTAACCTCAGGAAACACATTAAGGTAAATTAAGATTAATCCTGAGCCGCAACATTATTGTTTAGTTATCATAATTAGCATAAACGTGTTAAGATATCTGGCAGTGTTTCCCACAGGATTGGAGTATATCTTTGGCAGTGGAGGGGGGCAGACAGTTGTCTGATCTTCTAATTTAGCTATACATGATGTAACGTTCGCTAGCTATCGTAAATCAAATGAGACAATTAGTGTAGTAGACAGATTGCTAGCGAGTTAGTGAGCTGAGGAAGTGTCGACAGTTGTGAAATTTTCTTGATTTCAGTCGTCTTAGCTATAATCATTATAATCATTGCTGCACTAGTAGGATTGACAGGAGCCGTGAGAGCGCAGCATTACGACATGCTTACAAGATGTCTTTCTGTCACTGTTTCAGAGAAAGCAAGTACACCACCTTTTAAAAAATATGGAGAGCTGATGTCAACAAAGAGTAAAAGGGCTCCTGAGACTCCCTCACCAGCAAGCAGACCACACCTTAACTGTCTCAAAGAGTGTCTCCATTGACAAAGCTGTAGTGTAGTATGTGGTCCAAGGGCTCCAGCCATTCTGCATTGTTGAGCATACTTATAAACACACTGTTACAACTCCTTCATAGTATCTTATTGCTTTTCGGAGAATTATGATAAGTTCATAGTTACATTACATTTAGCTGACGCTTTTATCCAAAGCGTCTTACATGCTATACAGTAGACCGTAGACACAGCAACGGTGAGCAATTAGGGTTAAGTGTCTTGCTCAAGGACACAACAATATGGACTACCGGAGCCTGGGATCGAAAAGACAGATTGAAAGACAGACTTGCTAACCACTGAGCCACAGTCGCCCCCCTCATAGTAGATGCAATAGTCTACTTATGTACATTATATTATGCTAAACATTGTTACTCCTGGATGGATCACAGCCAACCCAATTATTTTCAACACAACTCCTTGTCCATGGTCATGATGGCCACAGCACTTAGAATAAAGAATAAACTTCATAATTCTCAAACTTCTGACCCTTTGCTTTATTATTAACAGCATTTATTTGTATTTTTCCTTTCAATACTTAAGTACATTTAATATCAGAAAATTACTTTTGATACTTAAGTACAGTAAATATCAGATACTTTAAGACTTTTACTCAAATAGTATTCTAATAGGTGACATTCACTTTTACTGGAGTAATTTTCCAGTAAAGTATCTTTACTTTTACTCAAGTATAGATAGCTTTTGGGTAATTTAAACACTAGTCAACACCTATTGTAACACATGTTTCTGTTTCATATATTTGCTGCATCTATTAATGCATCTATCCATCTATTTGTCTGTCTGTCTTACTGTCTATCCAACAATCCCTAAATATCCCTCTTTTACATACTGGGAAGAGGAAGAAGCATTGATCAGGAAGTATGGAAAGAGTCTGCCATGACGTCATGGAACGCTGACTCACACTGACATCCCATCATGCATCTTTCCCTCTTGCACACCCCATTCAGCTAATATGGTGTGTGTGTGTGTGTGTGTGTGTGTGTGTGTGTGTGTGTGTGTGTGTGTGTGTGTGTGTGTGTGTGTGTGTGTGTGTGTGTGTGTGTGTGTGTGTGTGTGTGTGTGTGTGTGTGTGTGTGTGTGTGTGTGTGTGTGTGTGTGTGTGTGTGTGTGTGTGTGTGTGTGTGTGTGTGTGTGTGTGTGTGTGTGTGTGTGTGTGTGTGTGTGTGTGTGTGTGTGTGTGTGTGTGTGTGTGTGTGAAAAAGAGAGAGAGGGAGAATCCATTATCTATGTGTCATGCACAGCTCTCTCAATGATGACATTCTCTTTCAGACTAGCGATCTGTCTACTAACGCTACACTAATTGTCTCATTTGATTTTCGATAGCTAGCGAACGTTAGCCTAACATACACCAAATATAGCTACATTAGAAGATCAGACACTTGTCCCCCCCACCCCCACCCCTGCCAAAGATATACTCCAATCATGTGGGAAACACTGCTAGATATCTCAACAGGTTTATGCTAATTATGATAACTAAACCTTAACGTTGCGGCTCATGGGTTTAATCTTAATTTACCTCAATGTGTTTCCTGAGGTTTGATTCTTGGTGACTTCAACAAAGGTAATCTCAGACATGAACTCCCTAAGTACAAACAGCTTATTAAATGCCCGACTAGAGAGGAGAGCATTCTGGACCACTGCTACACCACCATCAGTGGGGCCTATCACGCCGTCCCTCGAGCTGCACTGGGTCACTCTGACCACGTCATGGTCCATCTGATTCCTGCATACAGGCAGAAACTAAAGCTCTGCAAACCTGTGGTGAGGAAGTTCAAGAAGTGGACCAGTGAGGCTCTGGAGGATCTTCGGGCGTGCTTGGACTGTACTGACTGGGATGTCTTCAGGACTGCTACCATCAGTCTGGATGAGTACACAGAGGCTGTGACTTCCTACATCAGCTTCTGTGAGGACAGCTGTGTTCCAACCAGCACCAGGGTGAGCTACAACAATGACAAACCCTGGTTTACAGCGGAACTCAGGAAACTACGGCTGCAAAAGGACCAGGCATTCAGGAGTGGGGACAAGGACTTGTACACAGAGTCAAAATACAGGTTTAGCAGGGCGGTGAGGGACGCTAAACGACTGTACTCTGAGAAACTGCAACACCAGCTCTCAGCAAGTGATTCTGCGTCGGTCTGGAGAGGGCTCAAACAGATCACCAACTACAAGCCCAAAACCCCCCACTCCATGAACGACCTCCGCCTGGCAGACGAGCTGAATGAGTTCTACTGCAGATTTGAAAGACAATGGAATAGTCCTGACGCCATCCCCCACAGCCCCATCAACAGCCCCACCAACCAGCCACAGACCACCAGCCCTCCCTCCCCCAGCCCATCAGGGGCTCACGCCTCTGAACCATCGTTCACAGCGCCCCCTCCACAGTGACGACCCTCATTATTCAAGAGAGAGACGTTAACAGGCTTTTTAAAAAGCAGAACCCCCGCAAAGTCCCCGGTGTTTACAGACATCTTCAACACCTCTCTGGAGACATGCCATGTACCAGCCTGCTTCAAGGCCTCCACCATCATCCCCGTCCCCAAAAAACCTAGGATCACAGGACTCAATGACTACAGGCCCGTCGCCCTGACCTCTGTGGTCATGAAGTCCTTTGAGCGCCTGGTCCTGTCCCACCTCAAAACCCTCACCGACCCACTCCTGGATCCCCTGCAGTTCGCCTACAGAGCCAACAGGTCTGTGGACGATGCAGTCAACATGGCCCTCCACTCCATCCTCCAGCATCTGGACACCCCAGGAACCTACGCCAGGATCCTGTTTGTGGACTTCAGCTCTGCCTTCAACACCATCATCCCGTCTCTGCTGCAGGACAAGCTCTCCCAGCTGCACGTGCCCGACTCCACCTGCAAGTGGATCACAGACTTCCTGTCTGACAGGAAGCAGCACGTGAGGCTGGGGAAACACGTCTCAGCCTCTCGGTCCATCAGCACCGGTTCCCCCCAAGGCTGCGTTCTTTCCCCTCTGCTCTTCTCCCTGTACACCAACAGCTGCACCTCCAGTCACCAGTCCGTCAAGCGCCTGAAGTTTGCGGATGACACCACCCTCATTGGACTCATCTCTGGTGGGGGACCCTGAAGCGGGCGAGGAAGATTGTAGCTGATCCCTCTCACCCTGGACACAAACTGTTCGTGTCCCTCCCCTCTGGCAGGAGGCTGCGGTCCATCAGGACCAAGACCTCACGCCACAAAAACAGTTTCTTCCCGTCTGCCGTCGGGCTCATCAACAGAGCCCGGGTCCCCCACTGACTCTAATGACTCTGTCACCCCCAGGCAATTCCCACCGGATACTCCCCTGCACATAGCCTTATACTTAAATACACTTTAACATTACACTTGCCTCTTTCACACAACACTTACACTCATGCACATTCCATGCACTTTATCTTATTTTTGGTATTTTGATAGTTTGACATGCTACTGTTTCAATGTAAATATCCATTCATCCTCATTTATTGCACTGCGTCAACTGTTAAATGTGTATTGTATTGTTAAATGTATGCACCTTCCCGCCAGGACAAATTCCTTGTATGTGTAAACATACATGGCAATAAAGGGTTCTGATTCTGATTCTGATGGGGAGTTTTTGGAGGCCAATATCTCTGTAGCTTTCGGTAGGCATAAGAGGCACTTCATACAGTAAGAAGAATCTTTTACTCCTACAAAAGAAAAGATTTCGCCCAAATATGGCCACGGGTGTTGGTCTTGGTCATCACCGTTGTTGGTTGTGGGAATAGCAGGTGCGTCCATTGTTGCCTGCTTCCAACATTAAATGTATCCTCATAGATGTAGTCGCTCGCTAGCTAGCATCCTGGGCATATAAAAACACTGGGAATATAAAAAATGCGGCATGGACCACTGATTCGCCAAACCTGCTTGGCAGAGTCTGTGTTCCACCACAGTCCCAGATGTTGGTCTCATGATTCATTTTTCTAAAGATAGATTTGATTTTGTAGCGAGTAACAAAGGTTTCAGGGGAAATGTATCGGAGTAAACGTATTAGTTTTATTTGCAAAATGTAGTAAAGTAAAAGTAAATATAAATAGTAAAGTACAGATACTCAAAAAAAACGACTTAACTACTGATTATATTACATACATACTGATCCGCCCATAAACAGATTTGCACACACAAATTCAAATTCCTAGTTCTATATAATTTACACATATACATTACACATTACATTTAGCTGACACTTTTATCCAAAGCAGTGAGCAATTAGGGTTAAGTGTCTTGCTCAAGGACACATCGACATGGACTAGCGATCCATGTCGAAGCAAACCACTGATCCTTTGATTGAAAAACAGACCTGCTAACCACTGACCCACAGTCGCATACAGTACATATATCCTCATAAGTAGATATTAATTTGTATCAACTAGATCCTCTTTGGGCTTGTTTGATCTACTTATTCTGAAAGATTTGAGATAATTATTTTCGCTATAAGTTCTCATTTGATGATGCATATTATTAAGCCTATTGCCAGCAGGCACATTTAAAGAAATATAATCTGATTGATTGGGGTGATGAGATATTAAAATTAGCCAATACATTTTCACTTACACATCTAACTTGTCTGATATTTTGCCATGCTTCTTGTCTAGCCCTCACAGCGGTGGCGCTGTTAGATTTTGCAAGATTATGGTCTTAAATTCCTCATGCATTCATGATCATCTCCTGCTCGTCAGCAGAGAAAAAAAGAGGCTCTTCCTTTGAGTTTATTTGCCACTGTACTGTTAGAAATCATGGTTTTGGTGATCGACGCATCCCCCTTTTGAAGTAGGAGGCACGCTCAATCATCCTGATTACTGATGTCTGGTTTGAATTAACAAGATCGTTTTAGCACTGATCAGCCTTTAAGAAGCCTGATTTCAACCATCGGGTTGATTAAAGCTGGCTAATAGGACATTTTATCGACTTAGTTGAACCACGTACAAGGGACGGGGCCCTGACCTACTTGATCTCTGACTTGTAAAAAATTACAGCTAAAAGTTGAATAAAATTGTTAAAAGTAGATGATAAACAATTGCAACAACTCACAAAGCAATGGATACATGGTTAAAATAGAAAATGAAAAATAATGGATAAACTGTTGGAATAGATACTGTGGGCGGGGGCGTGGTTAGCGCACCTGCGACGGGAGAGAGGGAAGGGAGAAAGCACTCGAATCAGCTGTGGCTTATTAGCCACAGCTGATTCTGACGAGTGGGCCAGGCTATTTAAGCCCGGCTGGGTAGTCAGTCGGGAAGAAAAGAGACCGGGTGATGTCCGGTGTGTGTGAGACCCTGAATAAAGAGGTGATGAAACCGGTGAAAAACGTCTTGTCCGTGTGTGTGCTTCCCTCCACTGCTACAGTGGCGCCCAACATGGGGCCTGAACGGACCCCGGAGGCGGTGGAGGGGAAGCCGATCCCGTACCGCACGTTCGATGAATGGCGGGAGTACCTCGAGCGGCGGGCGGCGGAACGCACAAGAGCAGAGGACGGCCAGATGGTGGGCGCCGTGAGGGCGCTCAGGCCGGAAGAGGTCCCGGAGGGACGGCGGGCGAAAGCCCGGAAGAAGCAGGGCGCCGGGGCGACGCCAGCGGCGGCAGGAGGAGCGGCCCCGGCAGTGGACCGGTGGGGTCAGACAGCCGAGGAGCGACGGCGGGAGTTCCGAGCGCTGCGGCTGGGGCCCGGTGCTCCGCCCCACCTGCACGCGCTGGAGGTGCGGCGCCAGGCGGACCGGTGGCTGCGGTCGGCGGCCGGAGGAGGGTTCGAGGAGGCGCTGGAGCTGGTGGCCACGGAGCAGTTCCTGGAGGGACTGCCGCCCATGATGGCCACCTGGGTCCGTGGCCGCCAGCCGGCGGGGCTGCTGGTCGCAGTCTCCCTGGCGGAGGCCTACCAGGACATGGGACTGCCCGATGAGCCGGCCGTGGGGCCGGCGGTCCTGTCCCGGCCGGCCCCGACCTCGCGGAAGGGAACGGGGGTCCAGACGGACAGGGTGGTCCGGCGGGAGAAGTTCGCCCAGACCGGCCCGGCAGCGCGGCGCGAGACAGCGACGCAGACCCCGGACGCGGCGGAGCGGCGGCCCCCACCGACGCGGAAGGACGCGGGGGTGGGCACCGACCAGCCCATCCGGGCCGGGGCGGCGACCCAGACCGCCGACGCGACCGAGCGGCCGGCCCCACCGACGCGGAGGGACGCGACGGCGGGGAGCGACGAGCCCACCCGGGCCGAGGCAGGGGCGCAGACGGAGCCGGCGAGCGCGAGACCAGCGCGCCGGAAGGCGCCGGGCCCGGCGGCCGCGAAGCCACCGGCGGCCCGGACGAGGACGTCCGCGCCTCCAGCGGAGCGAGTCCCGGGGAGAGGAGCAGAGCGGGGGCGGAGGCAGCGGAAGGCGCCGCCGGAACCCGTGGCATGGGACCCGCCGGCGACGAGGAGGTGGGACTTCGGCGCCCGCAACGACTGGTGGCCGGCCCGCGGACCCGGCCTGCTGGAGCGGGGGGCTGACCCCGACAGCGACAACGCCGGGCCGGATCCAGGGGGGCCCCCGCGGCTGGCGGGGCCCGTTTGCTGGACGTGCGGGGAGCCAGGGCACCGGCACGTGGATTGCCCCGTTATGGAGGTGGACCAGGGGGTCCGGGTCTGGGACCCCTCCGCCCCAGGCCGGAGATGGTGGCGGCGGGCCGCCGAGAGGGGCCCCGCCCCCAGCCGGCACACCGGCAAGGGACAAGGGCGGGAGACTGAGCGGCTCCGGCAGGAGCTGCAATGGGCCGCGCAGGACCGGCGCCGGGATAAGGCAACTATCAGGCGGCTGAGCCGGCAGCTGCGGGCCGAACAGGCGGCTCGGGCCCGTGCCGAGGGGCAGCGGGGGGCATGGGGATGGTACATGCCAAAATAGTGTGCCTAATTTTCTCTCTCTCTCTCTCTTGTGTTGCAGGCTGCCGCGTCGGACGGAGGGGGAGAGCCGGTTTGGTCCCGGGGGGGGGCCGGCGGAGAGAGCGAGGTGCCGGCCCCCGGGACGCTCGATCGCCCTCTGTCCGGGCCATGTCCCGCGCCCGGGCCCCCACGGATGGAGGATGCCAACGCCCGGACCACCCGTTGGCATCTGGCGGAAACGCAAGTTAATTCCATGGTGGTCCATAGGTCGGGGGTGCAGATGGTCGGGGCTGACTCCCGCTCCCGCTCCCAGTGGGAGGGAGGGGGGGGGGAGTTGGTTAGGCCGGTGGCTCCCCGGCCTAAGTCGGGCGGTGGGGGTATGTGGGCGGGGGCGTGGTTAGCGCACCTGCGACGGGAGAAAGCACTCGAATCAGCTGTGGCTTATTAGCCACAGCTGATTCTGACGAGTGGGCCAGGCTATTTAAGCCCGGCTGGGTAGTCAGTCGGGAAGAAAAGAGACCGGGTGATGTCCGGTGTGTGTGAGACCCTGAATAAAGAGGTGATGAAACCGGTGAAAAACGTCTTGTCCGTGTGTGTGCTTCCCTCCACTGCTACAGATACCTAAAATGTAAAGATATGTTATTGACATAGCTTATAGTAATGGTAATAATTAAAAGTTAAAAAAGTTAGCTAATAGTTCAAACGAATGGATAAATGATTAATGTCTATTTTCTGCAACTCCAAATAACATAACAACATCCTCCCAGGTCTAACAGCCATCACCATGTTATCAAAACAAAATAGATTTAAATTATTATTACATTACATTTCATTTAGCTGACGCTTTTATCCAAAGCAACTTACATGATATAAAGTAGACCGCAACGGTGAGCAATTAGGGTTAAGTGTCTTGCTCAAGGACACAACAACACAGACTGGCTGAGCTGGGGTTTGAACCACCAATCTTCTGATTGAAAGTCAGACCTGCTAACCACTGACCCATGTTGCCCCAGTGAAATATTACATATGTCAAAGTGGTTCCCTCCCTAGGCTTTAACAGTGCGCCGCATCAGCTGTAGCACCCTTCTCCTCCTCACGCACACTGGAGGAATATGAGAATGGGTACATATCAAAAAAGCATTACACTACACTATATATGCATGGATCTGTCAAATTAACATTCTACTTTATATCATGTCCATGTTTGCTTATTGTGTGGCTACAGGGTTTGAGTTTTCCACAGCAAAGCAAAGTAAATGGACAATGTTCTCATCTCAGATTTCAGTGCCTAAACACACCATTGCTAAAACCAGCCTGCAACTTCTTCACCACGTAGAGATAAGACAACTTGGGACTAGAATAATACTTTCCTTGGGAAAGAGTTGACATGACCGGGCTGAATTTTTCAGTTCGATATTTTTTTTTATCTAGCAAACAAAAAATGTTTGGAGGACCATATAGCTACCACTTTACACTAGCCTTTAGATCCCATTTCTTTACTGGGCATCTGTGGCTCAATGGTACATCCTTCAAGTGGAGGATAGGTTTGATCCTGGGCTCCGCTAGTCCACGTCAATGTGTCCTTGCTCTCGTAGGCTGTGTCTGTGGTGTGTGAATGTTAGTTTGTTAGTAGTGAATGAAAATGTATTTGGTTTGTGTATTTTGTGAATATTATGCCTTCTGTAGCGCGGTTAGCAGGCTATCCGGGCTAATCCTCTAACTGTTGCAGCATCCTTTTAAAAATGACAGGTTAGAAGTTAAACTATTAAATTATTCTCCTGTCTGGCACCCAACTCCTACCTTTCATTGTTGGAAGGGAAACCTAATCTACAAGCCTTAGAGAGAAGTACTTGTCATCAGTAGCACCATGCTATTCAATTCAATTCAGTGTATTTTGTATAGCCCAAAATCACAAATACAAATTTGCCTCTGAGGGCTTTACAATCTGTACACAGATGTGAGGATCAGGAAAAAATCCCCCCCAAAAAATAGTAAAAACCCTTTCACAGGGGGAAAAAAAGTGAAGAAACCTTCAGGAGAGCAACAGAGGAGGATCCCTCTCCCCGGATGGACTGAAGCAATAGATGTCATGAGTACAGAATCAATGTAACAGAATCACTGCAAATTCAATGAATATGAATGCTATGATGACATGCCACGTTTCCTCTTCTTCTTGCAAAGTCTGTGATGTTAATAAAATGTTTGATAATGTGAAATTGACTTTTTGACAGTTATAGATGAAAAACAGGACCCTTCCAGGGTTAGGTCCCAATTGCCAGTTTACAAATTCTGGATTCCTGCATTTGCTAGGGTCTGAGGGAAATCATCTATCTCTGGCAATTGCTCTCACTAGAGAAAATTACAATGTTTTTTTACAACTTCAGTTACTTGGAAATGTTGAAAGCTAAACATAGATAGATTTTTATACCGTATCTCAAACCCAACACTAGGCTACCATCATGTATATTACATTAAATCTGACCAAATCCCACCTATACCGTATTTCTTTTGCATTATTATTTGGGCCTTGACAGACAAAAGCCGTCAAAACAACAGGGATTTCATGTCATGTTTCAATGGAAATGAGAAACTTGCTTATATATTGAGTGATTTGTATGTTGTTATTAAGAGGAAACCCAGGTTAGGTTGAAATTACTCTGCTCCGATCTGTACTGACACAGAAAACCGGATGCAACTAAATGAAAGGGATACTACGGCTAGTCACTACTGCTGGCTCCCTACAGAGACCACTCATTACTGCACACTGCCTGAGAAGCCAGGGCTTTATCTACAGTTTACTTCACAATCATCCAGAGTTGGCATTGTATTATCCTCTGTTCTCTTACTAGAAGATACTGCTACAACTGACCCATCTTAGATATACTCGTTATATACAGTATTTTACAAGATGGCAAAGCAGATGGGATTCTCTTGTTTTAACAGGGCAATCAGGGTCAGTCCCCACAACAGGGACTAAGTTCTGTCAAAGTGTCCTTGATCAAGCCACTACACCCCAAACCGCTCATATGTAGCTCTGCTGTATAACTACATGGTATAGATTTACCAATATTGATATTCTAAATATTATATGGGTATTTGCTGAGAACAGTGACACCAAAACACAAATCTAATAAATGAAGCACAGCAATGTACAGATACAGCTGAACCATTTTAAGAGCCATCTCACTGCCATTATACACACACCCAACAGCATACACACACACACCCAACAGCATACACAAACTGTCTCATTCTAAAGACAGGATCCTCCCAGGAAGCACACACACACACACACACACACACACACACACACACACACACACACACACACACACACACACACACACATATAGAGAGAGAGAGAGAGAGATAACCCATGAACATACACATAGTCACATATTCACACTGTAACCAATCTGCCCAGCGCATCAGAAAAACAAGGGTTCCTCCCAGCCTCCCTACCTGGGTGCCAGTTTGTGGCAGCTGTGGGAACAGAGCCAGGGTGGTTGGTCTCTTGGGTCGATATTTGTCCATGACAGCAGGTTGATCTCCCTCTGACAGGCAACAGCTTTCTACCTCCCTCCTCCTCTTCCACCTCCTCCTCTTCTCCTCTTTTAATAAACCAGCGTTGGCGTTCCTCACCTTGAACAAGGCCTCCCCAATCCACCTCTATCTCCCTCTCTTCCTCTTCTTTCTCCGCGTTCGATCAGATCCTAGCTCAGCCTCTGAACACACCCCTTCCACTCCCTCCTTGCTTGATCATTGGCTGGCCACAGTGTCACATCATCATCACCACCACCATCATCTTATGGCAGGAACAGAGTAGAACAGAGAGGAAAGGTAGAGAAACAGAAAGAGGAAGGAAGAGAGCGAGAGCAAGGATGTGGTTAGTGTTGCATAGTGATGGGATGATCAAGGACCGACAGAGAGGAAGGCAGGATGGTGAGGGAGAGAGAAGGGGAGGAGGCAGTCAGGGCCAACCAATCAGAGTAAGGCATAACATCATGAGCTCATCTGCCTGTTGTGTTTAACCCAGTCCAATACAACTATTCTGTAATAATAATCCCATGGCGAGACAATGGAGACTGACAAGCCAAGTCATTCAATAGCAGGCAGCAAACCATGTGCACACTCATTCAGGAAGCCGACATGTCAGTCAATTACTCAGTTTGAGAGAATTTTCTTATGCAAAGGTCCGGAACATCACAATAATGTCCAATTTGCACTATATGATTTTGTGCTATACGTATTGACGTAGCCAATAGTTGTATTCACATCTGTATGTAGTCAACAACTGACTGTCAAATTAAATAAAGTACAATGAATTAACATCTAAACAATATTTATTATTACAGATTTCAAATTTAATTGGAATAATTCTAAATAATACATACTCTAATAATATATTAGCATTATCTTCTCTTATTTCAAGTAAAATAATGGCTGTATTTAAACAGAAAGCTTTTGAAAAATGTGACTATATAAATTAAATTAATAAATAAAGTCCTTAATTTTTGTCCTGAATTGTCATGCAGCTTCAAATTCAGTTTATCCAGGCGTCAAGTGATGTCAATCAAAAGAGCCAAGATATTATATTGTCATTTAAAAAGAGAAAAGTTTGTATATGGACTTAATCTGTGGTTATTAAACCACTTCTTCAGCTCATTTCTCCTCTGTTAACATCATTGTTGGGCAGTTAATATTGTGTTAGGGTTCTGATCATATTAATTCATGTGTTAGGTTCTGATCATATTAATTCATATGTTAGGGTTCTGATCATATTTTTTCATGTGTTACGTTTATTTTTTGTGTTATGTTTGTCACGTACTTTTCCAACTATCGGGTCTCTCTCCTGTCGCTCCGTGTGTGTGTACATCTCACTCGAGTCGAGGGCGGGGCTTAACGCAATACACACATGTGATTGGTCAAGTATGATCACGTGACAGGATTTACAAGGCGTGTGATTGGTCTGAGTGTTTCCTGGACCGCTGAACGAGAGCCGTAAAGGCAGGAAAAGCTGCGCCGGTGAAATAGAAGCGATCCATCAACAGTTCATAATTCTGTAATAATAATTGGTTTTCGGTCCAGGTTCCAGAGACAACGTCTGCTGACTAGTATTGCAACCCCAGATAACCTGGTACCAAAATCTGAGTGGAAAATATGGCTACTTAGCCATATTTTCATAACAACTCAGCCTTACACTGTCTGAGTTGGTCAAATTTTTTAAATGCGTTTCCTGGAGAAAAACTACATCAACTTTAAGGGTTTTTGTGTGCAAACACCCTGGCATGTTTTACCGGTCCATTTACCCCTTTTACATTCCATGAGATAAATCTGACAGAGTTATCTCCAACCCTCAGAGTATCAGAGGAATTGTTATTGTTAGCCATTAACTGGGACACTAAGATGAGTTAGAGAAAAGATTGTTAAGATAATTGTTGGAGAAATAAGAAATAAGATCACATCAGGTTCTGTCCCTCAGTTCGGGCTGGCTCCCATACAACAAACAACCAAAGGGGATCAGCAGGTTACATTTTATAAAATGAGTTGGAGTGCTAAAAGCTGAAGCTTAAAACTTAAATATTTGAAAAATAGCTGAAAATAGCTGAACATAGCTCAATATAGCTGATAGCTGAACATAGCTGAATATTGCTGAATAAAGCTCAATATAGCTCAATAAAGCTGAAAATAGAAGAATATAGTTCATTATAGCTGAAAATTGCTGAATAAAGCTGAATATAGCTTAAAATACAGAAAAGAGAAACTACCTGCTGAAAACCGTTGAAGCCCAAAAGCTTTGACAGATAGAGATGGAGTAGTTGTAATAACGATAGTATGAGTAAAAGTATTAGTAGTATTTGTAGTATTAGCTGACCACGGTTGAGTGAACCTTGAATTGTGGTATGAGAGCATAATGTCCACAACTTAATGGCTGATGACCAGTTTACAAGTTATAAAACTGTACCCAGGACCCCGCCCATAGTACTACACCCAGCAGATTTACATCATATTATGGGACGGGTGTTATATATTTATGTTTTTGTTAAGATTGTTGAAAATGAGAGAAGAAGCAATTCACCAGATGAGAGTCCACTACTACTATCAGCAGCTGCTTGAGTAAGTCATTAGTCATTAGTCATTAGTTTATATTCAGTCACTGTGTCGCAAACCAGCACTTTACCTCTTTTTGGTATTTCTCAGTGAGTGTGGGGGCCACTCAACCTGCCAGCACTGGTGACAGAAAAATATCCCCAACCCACCTGCTGTTCTCCTCCTTCGAGCGACCACCACAGTGTAGCCAGCGCGGCAGACAGGAAAGCAGCAGCACCTCAATGGGACAAAAGGTCACCGACAGTGACGGCAGCGGTGGATGATTGATTAGCTTTTAGGGATTCATTTATTTTCTTCTCAGTCAAGCCCCCCGGTGTTCACTGAACTTTTTATTGAGTGTGTTCCTCTCCCGTCTGTCATTCTCAGGATCCTGTCCGGCTGGCTGGAGGTGAAGCTTGATGGCGTCAAAGAGTCAGAGGTGAGGGAGGAGCAACTAGATGGCCCACTGCAGACCCTCTGTGTTACCAACACCGGGATGAAGGACAACGCACTTACAGAATCCACATCAGCGTCAAGGTAGACTGCAGCTGACACCGATGACTTCATTCAAATGCAAAACTAAGAGATCAACAAGTCTGCTAATTGGACGGGATTTATTCTCATTTATACGTTATGTGGTGCTCGAAGAAAGTCTTTCCACAACAACTCTTCTATTGACTGTATAACGTTGATATAAGTCATGTTGTTTGAGGTAGATAGCAAACTACTATGCGTAGTATTAGGTTTGTTTGAGATGAGCCAGTTCTGCGCAGAATCGATCGAATGCATGCCGGTTAGATTTGTGTTCAACTTGATCCCGACTTGCTATGACGTCATGAACACGTGGGCAACAATAATCTCACGAGAGTGAGGCGGCCGTTGATTTTAGAGCCAGGCGCCGCAGTAGCTCTCCACCGACTGCGTGGCCCGGTGCATGATGGGAAACGCCACATTAGAGCTGATTGGCGCTTAGATTTGGCAGCAAACACCACGTGTTGTGGAAAATTCTTATTTTATGTGTAGTTGTAATATCCATCCATCCATCCATTTTCCACCGCTTATCCGGGGTCGGGTCGCGGAGGCAGCAGGTCAAGCAGGCTGACCCAGACTTCTCTCTCACCCGCAACATCTACCAGCTCATTCTGGGGGATCCCGAGGCGTTCCCAGGCCAGCTGGGAGATATAATCCCTCCAGCGTGTCCTGGGTCTTCCCAGGGGCCTCCTACCAGTTGGACGTGCCTGGAAAACCTCTAAAGGGAGGCGTCCTGGAGGCATCCTAATTAGATGCCCGAACCACCTCAGCTGACTCCTTTCGACACGAAGGAGTAGCGGCTCGACTTCAAGCTCCCTCCTGATGTCCGAGCTCCTTACCCTATCTCTAAGGCTGAGCCCGGCCACTCTACGGAGGAAACTCATTTCGGCCGCTTGTATCCGCGACCTCGTTCTTTCGGACACGATCCAAAGCTCGTGACCATAGGTGAGGGTTGGGACGTAGACCGACCAGTAAATTGAGAGCTTTGCCTTTCGGCTCAGCTCCTTCTTCACCAAGACGGCCCGGTGCAACGCCTGTTTTACTGCTGCAGCCGCACCGATACGCCTGTCAATCTCCCGCTCCATTTTACCCTCACTCGTGAACAAGACCCCGAGATACTTGAACTCCTTCGCTTGTGGTAGGCACTCTGTCCCCACCCGGAGGGAGCAATCCACCGGTTTCCGGCAGAGCACCATGGCCTCAGATTTCGTGGTGCTGACTCTCATCCCCGCCGCTTCACACTCGGCTGCAAAACGCCCCAGTGAATGCTGGAGGTCATGGTCCGAGGAGGCAAACAGGACCACATCATCTGCAAACAGCAGAGAGGCTATCCTGAGATCCCGGAACCTGACATTCTCCGCCCCACGGCTGCGCCTAGATATCCTGTCCATGAAAGTCACGAACAGGACTGGTGATAAAGGGCAGCCCTGGCGGAGGCCAACACCCACCGGGAACGTATCTGACTTACTGCCGAGGATACGAACACAGCTCCTACTGCAGGCGTACAGAGACCGGATGGCCCGTTGCAACGGGTCCGGCACACCATACCCCCGCAGCACCCCCCACAAAAAGCCCCGAGGGACCCGGTCGAAAGCCTTCTCCAAGTCCACAAAGCACATGTAGACTGGTTGGGCAAACTCCCAGGACCCCTCCAGTATCCTTGCAAGGGTAAAGAGCTGGTCCACTGTTCCACGACCAGGACGAAACCCGCACTGTTCTTCTTGAATCCGAGGTTCGACAAACGGTCGGAGCCTCCGTTCCAGCACCCTGGCATAAGCTTTTCCCGGGAGGCTGAGTAGTGTGATACCCCGATAATTCGAGCACACTCTCCGGTCCCCCTTCTTGAAGATGGGAACCACCACCCCGGTCTGCCAGTCCATGGGCACTGTGCCCGACCCCCATGCGACATTGAAGAGGCGTGTCAGCCAAGACAGCCCAACAAAGTCCAGCGCCTTCAGCATCTCAGGGCGGATTTCATCCACCCCCGGCGCCTTGCCACCAAGGAGCTTTTTGACTACCTTAGTGGCCTCTGCCAGGGATATGGGTTCATCCAACCCCAAGTCTTCAGGCGCTGCCCCCTGTTCAGGGGACATGTTGACTGGGTTTAGGAGTTCCTCAAAGGGCTCCTTCCACCGCCCGACGATATCCTCTGTCTGGGTCAGCAGCCCCCCTCCCCCGCTGATAACAGCCTGGGGAAGGCCCTGCTTTCCCTTCCTGAGTCGTCGGATGGTTTGCCAGAACCTCCTTGAGGCCAACCGAAAGTCCTTCTCCATGGCCTCCCCGAACTCCTCCCATGCCCGAGTTTTAGCATCCGTGACCACCGCAGCTGCAGTCCTTCTGGCCTGCCTGTACCTGTCAGCTGCTTCAGGAGACCCCTGGGCCAACCAAGCCCGAAAGGCCTCCTCCTTCAGCTTGACGGCTTCCCTCACCCCCGGTGTCCACCACCGGGTTCTCGGGTTGCCGCCACGACAGGCACCGATGACCTTCCGACCACAGCTCCTAGCGGCCGCGTCCACAATAGAGGCTTTGAACATGATCCACTCGGATTCCATGTCCCCAACCTCCCTCGGGATGTGTGAGAAGTCCTTCCGGAGGTGGGAGTTGAAGACCTCCCGGACAGGATCCTCCGCCAGACGTTCCCAGTTCACCCTCACTACACGTTTGGGCTTGCCAGGTCTTTCTGGCCGACTCCCCCGCCATCTGATCCAACTCACCACCAGGTGGTGATCAGTTGACAGCTCTGCTCCTCTCTTCACCCGAGTGTCCAAAACATACGGCCGCAGATCAGATGATACGATTACGAAGTCGATCATTGATCTCCGGCCTAAGGTGTTCTGGTACCAGTTACACTTATGAGCCACCTTATGTTCAAACATGGTGTTTGTTATGGACAAACTGTGGCTAGCACAGAAGTCCAACAACGAAACACCGCTCGGGTTCAGATCAGGCAAGCCGTTCCTCCCAATCACTCCCCGCCAAGTTTCTCTGTCGTCGCCCACGTGAGCGCTGAAGTCTCCCAGGAGAACTATGAAGTCGGCAGGCGGCGCCCTTTCCAGGACCCCTCCCACCAACTCCAAGAAGGCCGGATACTAAGCACAAACAACAGTCAGAGCCTTACTCCCCGCAACTTCTAGGCGCAGGGAGGCGACCCTCTCGTTCTCCGGGGAAAACTCCAACACGGCGGCGCTCAGCCGGGGACTCGTGAGTATCCCCACTCCCGCCCGGCGCCTCTCACCCTGGGCGACTCCAGAAAAGAACAAAGTCCAACCCTTCTCCAGGAGTTTGGTTCCAGAGCCAGCGCTGTGCGTGGAGGTGAGCCCAACTATATCTAGCTGGTAACGCTCCACCTCCCTCACCAGCTCCGGCTCCTTCCCCGCTAGCGAGGTGACGTTCCACGTCCCTAAAGCTAGTCTATGTCGCCGGCGATCGGCTCGCCCAGGCCCCCTGCCCGGCCCGCCGCCCGGTCTACATAGCACCCGACCCCGATGTCTGTCCCTGCGGGTGGTGGGTCCACAGAGTGGCTGCACCATGGTGTTTCTTCGGGCTGAGCCCGACCGGGCCCCATGGGCGAAAGCCCGGCCACCAGACGCTCGCCGACGAGCTCTCCTCCCGGGTCTGGCTCCGGGAGGGTGCCCCGGTTTCCCTGGTCCGGGCGAGGTAACTTCAGTCCTAGGGCTGCTTATCATCAGGGTTTTTTGAACCGCTCTTAGTCTGGGCTCTCCCCCGAGACCTGTTTGCCTTGGGAGACCCTACCAGGGGCAGATGCCCCGGACAACATAGCTCCCAGGATCATTGAGCCACTCAAACTCCTTCACCGCGTTAAGGTGGCGATTCGCTATTAGTTGTAATAGTTAACGCTCGATTGTTGACTATTAGTCTCATGTTTAATCTGATATTGTGTGTGGTTGATAATAATAAAGCTTATTTATATAACACATATCAACACTAGTAGTAATGTATTTCTCAGGCAGACATAAAAAGAACAAAGGATGCAGCTACACACACATTTCTACTTGAATATATATTTATAAACACTAGGGATGCAACGATACCACTTTTTACAAACCGATACGAGTACGAGTATTTTTATTTGTGTACTTGCCGATACAGAGTACCGATACCGATACTTCTTAGATTTGGTCTCCATGAAAGTGCAATTAATTTGGAGGCAGATTTTATTTTATCCTCTGCAGATTATGTCAAGCCTATAGTACAAAATTAACAGAAGGCTATCCCAAGCTTTAAACTTCTCGTGGAAGTCCCTTTAATGTCGGACCATAAAACGCCCCCGTGTCCGGGTTCATGATGTAAGCGATAATATTAGGGATCGAGCAATTATATAGGAAGCTGTGTTCCAAGTTATGTTTCTGGTGCTTTTATTGTGGAGGGAGAAACGGAAAGGAAAAGAGGAGTGGAATTGTGGGATATACGTGTGTGAAGGAGATAAAAAAGTGGTTCAAGTTACCCTGGAGCGTGTTTTCATTTTATTAGAATTACAAATATAGACACACAACAGACACTCGGCTACAATAATATCCTCCGTAGCCGCACAACAGCGTCTGAATGAGGCCGCTGCCAGCGCTACTTCTGGCGGACCAGCAACAGTTTGATTCAAACCGGCGGGACGGCAGTAATTTGCGTCGCGTAACGCGACGCACATTACTCTACACACCTTGCTGCAAGTGCCGCAAGAGAGCGACGAAAGAGCCGTATGCGGCTCTGGATCACGGGTTGCCGACCCCTGCCCTAGACGTTGAAGTCAGGTAGGACAACAAATCTTTTTCTCCACAAAGCGCGACCAGTTTGTTGTAGCGAAATACTGTTGAGTGGTATCGGTTCTTGGTATCGGCAATTGAAACCGATACAAGTACGAGTATTTTAACGCAGTATCGTATCACCGGTATCGGTATCGGTGCAATAAACACATATGAATAAATCCAAATGTCATCTGTAATCTACAAGTATACTACAGATCGCAATTTACAGGAAGTCCATTTTTCTGTGACTCAGTTGAAATCTGTTCGACTTGACCGCGGTTTTTAGTCAACGCCCCCTACTGTTATCGTCTGGATTCCAGGCGAGGCGCAGCTCTTTCGAACGAGCCTATTGGTTCTGTCCAGTCTTCTGGGTGGTGTCCCAAGGCGTCCCGAGGCCCTCTTACCAAAGACAGCCTGTCCAAAACAGAGTGATGTGGCCATATATCGGAGTACACATTCTTCTTCATACCAGAGACCCCAAGTGACCTACAGGGATCCAAACGGGCACTATTCATACACATGCTAGTGATGTGGTAATGAGTGTCAGCTCATTCTTTAACAGTCTGGCCAGCAACTAGCATCCTAGAAAGCTCTACAAACCCACTGTGGACTACCTGCTCAGCAACTCCAAAGCGAGTAGACCCCCACTGTGAGGGACCATGATCCAAAACGGTTCGGATTCCCCGACATAGATTGTTTGATAAAGGAAATGTTTCAAAACTAAGTCGTCTACAATTTTTCTCCCCCTGTCCTGTCATGTGTCTTTAGCTAAGCCAGGCTACACGTTGGCTCCACCACAATCCAGCTCTCCTCCTCGTCGAGGCCAGTCTGAGTCGTGAGTTCTACCCCAGAGTTTAATCTCATTACCAGGACAATGCACGTCTTCCTCCCCAGGCCCTGTGCCCATCATCCAGCTGTACAACGCCGTCGTGGCTCACATCAGCGACAAAGCGTCGTCCCAGGATCTCAGCAGACTCTCGTGGCCGCCAGGAGAGTTCTGCTTGCATGATAACCGTGACATCGTCCCTCATCTGGGCTGGAACTCTGCCAAGCACCTTGACTGCTTACGCAAAGTCATCCTCCACCTGCAGCTGCCTCAGTGGGAGCAACCATCTGCTACAGGTCAGTGGCAGAGATGTCAATTTAGCTATTTATTTCTGCAGATTTTCTCCTAATGCTTCCATTACTGTTCCAAATCCTCTCGAGTGAGTAGTAATCTGTGCATTATACTTCTCCCGCCTCACATCCTTTATTGCCCCTCCCTTTCTCTCTAGACTCGTGGTCTGCACTCTGCTCCTTCATCATCTCACAATGCAGTCAGCCTGTCCTGATGTCACAACTGGAAAACCTTCTGCAAAGGGTCCGGCTCAGCGGCCACCACACCCGAACCCCCGCATCTAAGGTAGCCAGGACACACAGCGGCAAAGTGGTCCGTGTACGTTCTGGGCGTGCATTATAGTTTAGTCGAGAAAACGAAAATAAAGAAATGCCATGTTTTTTCCGTTCGAAACCAAAAATGGAAACGCACAACCGTTTTTTCATCTGAATCAAAAATACGAGACAACCAAACTTAAATAATGAGCCGATTGAGTTTTAGGCAAATCCTTCTTTTGTTTTTTCTTTTGAAGACCGAAGCAAATCGAGGCAAGTGCCCCGGAAATATGAGTCTGTCAAAATAAAAGCCAAAGTAATAGAAGGATTGTAGTCATTTCTGTGTGCAGAGTTGTTGCTGTTGGCACTCGTGCATGTTTCCAACACATTGGGCTGTTTCTTTAGTGAACGCAGAGCAGACTCTTTGGCCCAATCCTAATCTCCACCTTACGGACTCACAGACTTTGAGCCGCGCTCCCGCAAAGTCCGTGACGGTTTAGGTCTATCCCACTCTCACATCGTCGAGTGCTTGAGGGCTCTCTGGCAGACATTTTGAGCCCTTTATGAACCCTTTCCGTAACTCAGCATTAGATGCCGACTTTGCCTAAGGGAATTACCTACAATTCATTGCAATGTGATGTTAAACACGCAGTTACCAATGGAAGAATGGAGACGTAAAAAAAGAAAAAGGTAAACAAAGAGGGATGTGGGTGATCAGCCCGATAAATTACATTTACACAACAACATTAAGGATTAAAGATGGAACATAAAAAAATATATATATAATATGTTTGACACAAATCTATTCATCAAACATTTCCTTTTGTTATTGAAGCTGTTTTGACAAAAACAAGTAAATAAATTATTTGAAATTACTTCATCTTGTGAGAAAATAGTCTGAAAACGTTTAAATCAGAAAAGTATAAAATTGTACACAATACATTTTGATGTAGTCATGGTCACGTGGTATGTTGCAGCAAAGTGCTGTCCCATTCATAAGCACACCAGTTGAAACCCTCACAGCCTCTCACACTCAACCAGTTACAGCTGACGTCAGTAAGTCCCTGAGGGTTCAGGGTTTGAGGGTTTAGGGAGGACATTGGGATTGGGCCATGATGAGTAGACGCAGAGTAAAGGTGTTTTACCCCTTCTACCAGTAGATGGCAGTAGAAGTGTACTCAAACCATACATTTAGATTAGATTAGATTAGATTCAATTTTATTGTCATTACACATGTACAAGTACAGAGCAACGAAATGCAGTTTAGCATCCAACCAGAAGTGCAATAGCAGTTAAAACCAATATACAGATAATAATAAGTATTTTACAGATAATAAGTTAGTGAAATAGGTACGGGATATACAGATTGATTGATTGCGGTAATATGTACATGTTATACAGGTTGATTTGTGCATTAAATGTAGGTAGACTATAAGCAGGAACTATAAACCTAATTTACAAAAGGCAAATGGGCATATGATAAGTTAAGTAATACAGATTGAGTGAACGTTAAATAGTGCATAATAATAAACAGTAGCTGCCTAACGTTACTAGACTAGTGCAATGTTCAATTTTTAGTGCAGACAGTTCAAAATTGTTTGAGTGCAGGTGTAAAGTCTTTGGTCAGTGGGGGGAGACGACGAGGAGATGGGTTTGTGGGTGGTGGTGGTTGGGGAATGGGGGGGGGGGTTTCAGCATGGGGCAGAGTTCAATAAGGAAACAGCTCTGGGGAAGAAACTGTTCCTCAGTCTGCTGGTCCTTGTCCGGAAGCATCTGAACCGTCTGCCTGAGGGCAGGAGGGAAAACAGTTTGTGTGCAGGGTGGGAGGCGTCCTTGAGAATGCTGCGAGCTCGACGCAGACAGCGTTTCCTCTGGATTTCCTCAATGGCCGGAAGTGGAGTTCCTATGATGCGTTGGGCAGTTTTCACCACCCGCTGCAGTCCCTTGCGCTCCGCAACAGAGCAGCTCCCATACCAGACTGTGACACAGTTGGTTAGGATGCTCTCGATCACACAGCGGTAAAAGTTCACCAGGATGGCTGAAGACAGATGGTTTTTCTTCAGTGTCCTCAGGAAGAAGAGGCACTGGTGAGCTTTCTTGACAAGGCTGGAAGTGTTGGTAGTCCAAGACAGGTCTTCCGAAATGTGGGTCCCCAGGAACTTGAAGCTAGAGACACGCTCAACATCCATCCCATTGATGTGGATGGGCGCATGCTTGCTTCTTTTCTTCTTCCTGAAGTCCACGATGAGCTCCTTGGTTTTGCTGGTGTTCAGGAGCAGGTTATTTTCGGCGCACCATGTGGCCAGGTGCTGTACCTCTTCCCTGTAGGCTGTCTCATCGTTGTTGGTGATGAGACCAATCACCGTGGTGTCGTCTGCGAACTTGATGATGGAGTTGGATCCATGCATAGGTCTGCAGTCGTAGGTGAAGAGGGAGTAGAGGAATGGGCTGAGTACGCAGCCCTGTGGCACACCGGTGCTGAGTGAGATGGTGGTGGAGCAGGTGTGGCCTGACCTAACATGTTGAGGTCTGTTAGTCAGAAAGTCCAAAATCCAGTTGCAGAGGGAGGTGTTAGTGCCCAGGTCTCCAAGTTTAGTGATTAACTTGGCGGGGATGACAGTGTTGAAAGCCGAGCTGAAGTCAGCAAACAGCAATCGCGCGTAGGTGTCGGTGTTGTCCAGGTGTGTGAGCACAGAGTGCAGTGCTGAGGAGACTGCATCATCTATGCTCCTATTGCTGCGGTAGGCAAACTGGAGTGGGTCCAGTGTGGGTGGGAGGGAGTCCTTCAGGTGTGCCAGGACCAGCCGCTCAAAGCACTTCATGATGATGGGTGTGAGTGCTACAGGGCGGTAGTCGTTGAGGCACGTCGGCTTGGAGTGTTTCGGCACTGGCACGATGGATGTGGTTTTAAAGCATGTTGGTACAGCTGCTTGGGCAAGGGACAGGTTGAAAATGTCCGTGAAAACCCCAGTGAGCTGTTCCGCACATGCCCTGAGCACACGACCAGGAATGCCGTCAGGTCCAGCAGCCTTGCGTGCGTTGATCCGGCTCAGTGCTGTGTTATATTTACCTGTGTCTTTAAAGGTTATTGATACAGACGCATTTAATGCTGTTTATTTTCTCTGATATTCAATGTTCATGGTTAATTTGCAACTAGGGATGCACCGATACCGGTATCGGTATCGGGGGTCGATACTGCGTTAAAATACTCGTACTCGTATCGATTTCAATTGTCGATACCAAGAACCGATACCACTCAACAGTATTTCGCTACAACAAACTGGTCGCGCTTTGTGGAGAAAAAGATTTGTTGTCCTACCTGACTTCAACGTCTAGGGCAGGGGTCGGCAACCCGTGATTCAGAGCCGCATACGGCTCTTTCGTCGCTCTCTTGCGGCAAGGTGTGTAGAGTAATGCTGCGTTCACACCCAACGCGACGGAAAATTACTGCCATTCCGCCGGTTTGAATCAAACTGTTGCTGGTCCGCCAGAAGCAGCGCTGGCAGCGGCCTCATTCAGACGCTGTTGTGCGGCTACGGATGATATTATTGTAGCCGAGTGTCTGTTGTGTGTCTATATTTGTAATTCTAATAAAATGAAAACACGCTGCAGGGTAACTTGAACCACTTTTTTTATCTCCTTCACACACGTATATCCCACAATTCCACTCCTTTTCCTTTCCGTTTCTCCCTCCACAATAAAAGCACCGGAAACATAACTTGGAACACAGCTTCCTATATAATTGCTCGATCCCTAATATTATCGCTTACATTATGAACCCGGACACGGGTGCGTTTTATGGTCCGACATTAGAGGGACTTCCACAAGAAGTTTAAAGCTTGGGATAGCCTTCTGTTAATTTTGTACTATAGGCTTGACATAATCTGCAGAGGATAAAATAAAATCTGCCTCCAAATTAATTGCACTTTCATGGAGACCAAATCTAAGAAGTATCGGTATCGGTACTCGGTATCGGCAAGTACACAAATAAAAATACTCGTACTCGTATCGGTTTGTAAAAAGTGGTATCGTTGCATCCCTATTTGCAACCTATAAATCATGCATTTACTTATTATATTTGTGTCATTAGAACCAAACATTCCTACATGGAAGAGTGAGCATGTGTTGATCAAGAGGCAATAAATAATGACAATTAAAAAATAAAGAGACAGTTGGTTTATTCTTAACTGTGCTTCCCATTTGTAAGATCATTACTATATTAGCACTGAAATGGCTCTTACTGTCGCTTTGGATAAAAGCGTCAGCTAAATGAAATGTAATGTAATGTACCATATCATCACTGTTACTGTTCAGTGTATGTGTACACACAAAGTGAGTATTTTGATATTTGTATTTTAGTTTCAACAGTGGCAGAAAGACACTTGACTTTCATTTATTGAGCACACCTTATCTGTAACTTTGCCAGCTCAAATTATGCATTGTAGGACCTGCAGATAATTCAGTCTATTTTAGACACACTTACACTAACACAAACACACACATCCCTGTGTGTATGAGAGAGCAGTATAGTCAAAACTACTGACATAAAGATTGTCATCTCTGTATTTGCAGCTGACACCATCAAGCATATATTGAATCTCTGAGTATGTTTTTTTCAGAAAACACTAAATAAAACCCTCTCGACTTAGGCGGTTATACTACATGATCTGTTCCACTGAGGATTTTACCAGAGGTGGCCCATCATGAGGAGATGATTCAGGCTAGCGGTCCCTAACTAGTCCGTGGGTCCTTTGGTACACAGAAAGAATGTATGAAACTAATATTTGCTTGATTATCAAGGTCTGAAAGATGTTTTATTTAGAAAAATGACCAGATACATCCGTCTGTCTGTCTGTGCATCTTGACACAATGTCAAGGCGCTCCTTTCGGTCACGCGGTACAAACGTTATCAAGCTAGCAAAGATTAGTAACAAACAGATATCTTTGGAGAGCTTCTCTGAAAGGGGAAAGGCGCAATGAGGAGACAGAAGAAGAGCCATCACCTTCCAAGAAAAAGAAAGCTGCATTTCAAAGACAATGCCAAGAGTCTACTTAAAACAGGCTTTATGCTACAGGTGCTTCTCACTCGTATGCCTCTGCATAATATGGCGATAATTCGCCGTAATGGTGAGTTGTGTGTTGTATGCACTTTATATTTGTTTTTATGCCGGCATCATTTTATTTTGTCATATTAATCCCCGGTCCGTGGAGCTGAACCAGTGGGGACCGCTGGTCTCGCAGTGCCGGCTAGCATCATACTTCTAGTTAAGACATATAGATTAAAACGGGATGATTAGCGTGAGATGTGGCTCAAACTGGATAAACATGTCAATTAGAAAAGGGAGACGCCACAACGCGATCGCTAGTGACGTCTCAGTATGAGTTACAGAGTAAGGTAAGTAAGGTGTGTTCCTTCTACATTACATTACATTTCATTTAGCTGACGCTTTCATCCAAAGCGACTTACATGCTATACAGTAGACAGTAGACACAGCAACGGTGAGCAATTAGGGTTGTCTTGCTCAAGGACACAACGACATGGACTGGCTGAGCCGGGGTTTGAACCTCCGACTCTCTGATTGAAAGACTCTCTGATTGAAAGACTGACTTGCTAACCACTGAGCCACAGTCTCACAAATGTAAGGGGATAAATTATCTACGTGAGGGTTTGATCTAAAGATCTGAGATTGATTACTCTAGTCTCCGCCCACATACCTTGGGGGAATTCGCGGTCTTTCCTCACTTCAGTAAAATACTGGCTGTGAGAAAGACCACATCATCACTCTCGTGATTATTTCTCCCCCTTTTCAGGTATGTTGTTACATTTTATTAAGTTAAGTTATCGGTATGGATTAGAAATGTTTTCTGAGAATGTGTGTTTATTGCAGGCTACTTTAGAGTTGAGTTTGATGTGACTGTTGGTAGGTACGAATGTGCGTATGCGTCGAGTGTAGCCGCCATTTTGTGTGTATGTGTGTGCGTATATGTATATTGAATGCGTGTGTGTGTGTTTATTGAAATTAACGATCGTAATGTTCTAAAATGTACTGTGGGGAAATGGAAGATGATTGCCTGTTCTCCTGCAAATTGTTTCCTGTGTTGATTATTGTTTTATGTATAAAGACTTCAGTAAAATACTGGCTGTGAGAAAGACCACATCATCACTCTCGTGATTATTTCTCCCCCTTTTCAGGGGTACAACAAAAGCTTTAAACTTGTTCCAAGAAAGACGTGAGTTTTATACACTTTCTCAACCTGTTTACAACCTCCTGTTTTCTGAACCTCCAAAATACACAGATTGTTATACTAACAGGGCTAATATTTTTAGTTATCAGTGTATATTAATCCACTAGGGCTGTTGTAAACAAGTTTATCTCAACCAAAGCTGCTTTCTGGGTTGATCTTGATCTTACACATGATCTTGATCTTGATCTGGGTTGATCACCACACATGTTCAATAAAGTCTTGAAAGAAGATCTGAAGGACGTAGTCAGTAAGCTCCCGAGCACTGTCATTCAGTATGTGGATGACCTCATTCTTTGTGCTCCAGACTTGGAGACGTGTCACAGGGATTCTATGGCCCTGCTAATGATGTTAGCTGATCGAGGCCACAAGGTTTCCTTGAAAAAACTTCAATACTGCAAGGACCAGATAGAGCACTTGGGAAGACTAATCAAAGAAGGAACACGTTGGGCTGTCTTGGCTGACACGCCTCTTCAATGTCGCATGGGGGTCGGGCACAGTGCCCATGGACTGGCAGACCGGGGTGGTGGTTCCCATCTTCAAGAAGGGGGACCGGAGAGTGTGCTCGAATTATCGGGGTATCACACTACTCAGCCTCCCGGGAAAAGCTTATGCCAGGGTGCTGGAACGGAGGCTCCGATCGTTTGTCGAACCTCGGATTCAAGAAGAACAGTGCGGGTTTCGTCCTGGTCGTGGAACAGTGGACCAGCTCTTTACCCTTGCAAGGATACTGGAGGGGTCCTGGGAGTTTGCCCAACCAGTCTACATGTGCTTTGTGGACTTGGAGAAGGCTTTCGACCGGGTCCCTCGGGGCTTTTTGTGGGGGGTGCTGCGGGAGTATGGTGTGCCGGACCCGTTGCAACGGGCCATCCGGTCTCTGTACGCCTGCAGTAGGAGCTGTGTTCGTATCCTCGGCAGTAAGTCAGATACGTTCCCGGTGGGTGTTGGCCTCCGCCAGGGCTGCCCTTTATCACCGGTCCTGTTCGTGACTTTCATGGACAGGATATCTAGGCGCAGCCGTGGGGCGGAGAATGTCAGGTTCGGGGATCTCAGGATAGCCTCTCTGCTGTTTGCAGATGATGTGGTCCTGTTTGCCTCCTCGGACCATGACCTCCAGCATTCACTGGGGCGTTTTGCAGCCGAGTGTGAAGCGGCGGGGATGAGAGTCAGCACCACGAAATCTGAGGCCATGGTGCTCTGCCGGAAACCGGTGGATTGCTCCCTCCGGGTGGGGACAGAGTGCCTACCACAAGCGAAGGAGTTCAAGTATCTCGGGGTCTTGTTCACGAGTGAGGGTAAAATGGAGCGGGAGATTGACAGGCGTATCGGTGCGGCTGCAGCAGTAAAACAGGCGTTTCACCGGGCCGTCTTGGTGAAGAAGGAGCTGAGCCGAAAGGCAAAGCTCTCAATTTACTGGTCGGTCTACGTCCCAACCCTCACCTATGGTCACGAGCTTTGGATCGTGTCCGAAAGAACGAGGTCGCGGATACAAGCGGCCGAAATGAGTTTCCTCCGTAGAGTGGCCGGGCTCAGCCTTAGAGATAGGGTAAGGAGCTCGGACATCAGGAGGGAGCTTGAAGTCGAGCCGCTACTCCTTCGTGTCGAAAGGAGTCAGCTGAGGTGGTTCGGGCATCTAATTAGGATGCCTCCAGGACGCCTCCCTTTAGAGGTTTTCCAGGCACGTCCAACTGGTAGGAGGCCCCTGGGAAGACCCAGGACACGCTGGAGGGATTATATCTCCCAGCTGGCCTGGGAACGCCTCGGGATCCCCCAGAATGAGCTGGTAGATGTTGCGGGTGAGAGAGAAGTCTGGGTCAGCCTGCTTGACCTGCTGCCTCCGCGACCCGACCCCGGATAAGCGGTGGAAAATGGATGGATGGATGGATGGAACACGAGCAGTGTCTCCTGCTCAGCTGAAGACCATTACTGGGTCCCCTTTGCCGATCACAGTCAGAGAGATGATGACATTTCTGGGAATGACAGGATACAGTTCAGATTGGATCGAAAGGTACACTTCCATTACTCAACCGTTGAGAGACATGGTAAAAGTAGGAGGTGCTGGAGATCTGAAAGCAAAACTGACGTGGACCCCTGAGGGTCATGTGGCATTTGAAACTGTGAAAAATCTGTCACAGCAGACACCAGCCTTGACACTTCCTAATTATGAAAAACCATTTCAGTTGTGTCGTGTCGCCAAGACCATGCATGTGGAATGTTAGCCCAGAAGACAGGTATTGGTTCACATGCGCAGCCTATAGCTTACTACTCTGTGGCATTAACACCAGTGGAGTTAGGATTGCCTGTATGTTATCGTCAGTTGGCTGCAGCTCATTTGATGTATGAGAAAGCATCAGCATTGACCATGGGTTATCCGGTGGAGATTTTGTCTCATCACAAGTTGGTAAATCTGCTCGAGAGGGGTAAGTTTGTGCTAACCGCACAGCGCCTAACTGAGTATCACCGACTTCCTGAATACCCAGATGTGACACTGCACGTGTGTAAGATAAAGAATCCTGCAGATTCCATTCCGCTGCCATTTGAGGAAGAGCCACATTATTGCGTGGCTGAGGCAGAGAGGTATGCTAAATTGCGCTCAGGGGAGTGCCACTCCCCTGGAAACCGTTGAGATGTCGTTATTCATAGATGGGTCCTGTTATAGAGACGAAGATGCTCTTAAAGCAGGGTTTGCTGTAGTAAAAGAAAATGAGGGAAAGATGGAGATAGTGAGTGGACAAAAGTGTCCCCAACCCTGTTCAGCACAGCCAGCTGAATTAAAAGCTTTAACGTATACGTGTGTGAGGTTTCTGAAAGCAAGCAAGTCAAAGTGTACACAGATTCGGCATATGCACACGGGGTGTGTCACCTTTTTGGCGCAGCATGGAAAGGGAGAGGGTTTAGGAAAGCAGATGGCTCTCCTGTTCTTCATGGTGAACAAATCAAGAGATTGTTAACAGCTATGATGAAACCAAAAGCACTTGCGATCATTAAATGTGCAGCACATCAAAAGGATATGGACTATGTAGTCACACAGGGAAATGCAGCTGCAGACAGAGCAGCAAAACAGGCTGCATCAGCAGGAAAACAAGCTATTATGGTAGTTCATGCAACTGAGGCAGAAGAACCCATAACTATCAAAGATCTATTGCTGCTGCAGGAAGAGGCACCAGAAGCCGAACATCAATTGTCGACCCAGAGAGGGGCATCACAAGACAGTGAAGGATTGTGGAGAAATCATGAAGGGCTACTAGTAGCTCCAATTGGTTTGCTGTCATTGTTAATAATCAATGAGGCGCATGGGTTGAGTCATGAGTCAAGAGGGGAAGTGTTGAGACAAATAAGAGAGTGGAACTTCTGGGCCCCAAAATTGCAGCACCATGTGGATGGCGTGTTAAGCAGGTGTGAAACCTGCCTCAAATGTAACATTCGGAGAGGAGTGATGCCTCCGGCAGGGCATCTTCCAATTCCAGAAGGTCCATTTAAACATTTTATGGACTATGTGGACATGGTGAGACCAGTACAGGGAAAGAGATACATGCTGGTGGTAATTGATCGATTCAGCAGGTGGGCATAAAAATGCTGAGACAGTCGCAAAATTAGTTTGGCATCCCGTTAAAAATAGGTTCAGATAACGGGAAAGAGTTCGTGGACAAAACAGTGAAATGCATGCTGCAGAAACTAGGAATCAAACAACGATATGGATCGGTGTATTGTCCAGTCAGATGTTGAGCGTTGCAACGGAATTTTGAAAAATAAACTGCTAAAGATTTGCATGAGCACAGGGCTAAACTGGGTAGACGTGTTACCACTCGCCCTCATGGCATGCAGGGCAAGCGCTCACAGGTCGCTGGGACGAACACCACATGAGGCTCTCACAGGAAGGCCAATGCCTTCACCAGCGTACAGGGCGGTGAAGGGCCCATCACTAGATCTACTAACAAATGACATGAGATCTTATGTGAAACAAATGACTAATATACACAGGAGTATCTCCTCCTGTGTTGTTTCTTTCCAGGCTAAAGAGATCCAGGAGGACAAGGAGCCGAAAGTGAAAGAAGAGTGCTACATGTGTGCTAAGGCTAGACCAGAAAGGCTGCTTGTGATGAACACAGTGCTTAGCTGGGAAGAATGTAGTGAGCAAGCTGCTAAAACTGAGCTGAATCCTCGAAGTTGGTGTGGAGCTGAGTGTGTATTGATGTTAGAAGAAGAAGAAGAAGAAGAAGAAACCCCTTTATTAGTCCCACACTTAGTCCCACAGTGGGGAAATTTATCCTCTGCATTTGACCCATCCTTTAAGGAGCAGTGGGCAGCCTCGTGAAGCGCCCGGGGAGCAACTGGGGGTTAAGTGTCTTGCTCAGGGACACAACAACATGGACTGGCTGAGGCGGGGTTTGAACCCCGGTCCTCTGGTTGAAAGACTGACTTGCTAATCACTGAGCCACAGTCGCAGTAAAGGATCACCTTTATACGAACAAAGTGTCAACTATGTCTCGGAAGGTAAAACCAACGCTCAAAGATGTAACAAAATAAGTGTGAAGGTAGGAGAAAGGAGTGTGGTGATGGGAATGCCTCGGGGAATTTTACTAGTGCCGGTTGGGGGGTTTGAGTGTGTTGAGAAAACAGGTCTCAAGTACTTAGGAAGAATACATACGCCTCATTGTAATTATAGGTGGAAGCTAGATACGGTCAACTGTACCAAGCCAACTGTGAGGGGAGCACTCCGCCTTAAGGGAGGCCACCTGAATGTACCGGTTCCAAGCTGTCCCTATTTCACCCAGACTATAGCTTTAGCAGATCAGTTTTGGTGGTGTGGGGGACAGAAACTGTACTCGGTTCTGCCAGTAGGTTGGTCAGGGAGATGTGCTAGAGTGAAGATGGTACAGGAGTTGATTATGTTTCAAGATGAAGATCAAGGCAAGGAAGTCAGTAGAAGTAAGAGAAGATATGCACCTGATCCAGAGGTGTATATTGATTCGATTGGCCAACCACGAGGGATTCCGAATGAGTTTAAAGCCAGAAATGAGATTGCATCAGGATTTGAGTCCATTCTGCCGTGGATAACGGCCAATAAAAATACGGAGTGGATCAACTATATTTTCTATAATCAGCAGCGATTCGTTAATTACACTGCTGAGGCTCTTGGCATGTTAGGAGAACAGGTCAACGCAAACAGTGCTGTGGCATGGCAAAATCGCCAGGCACTTGATTGGATCCTCGCAGAGAGAGGAGGTGTATGTGCTCTAATAGGAGAATATTGTTGTACTTATATACCAGAACATACAGCCCCAGACGGAGAGTTCACGAAGGCGATGAGTAAACTTAAACGATTGAAGGTTGAGATGGAGAACTCTGGTAGGGATGCAAATGGGGGCTGGATAATCTGGTTGGAGAATGCTGTAGGTGGCTAGAAACAGGGACTGGTTAAAGTAACAGTAACATTGTTGAGTTGTATAGTGCTAATTGGATTCATTTTCTGCTGTTGTATTCCAGTGATGAGAACAGTGTTGATTAAAAGCCAAAAGGAGACATTACAAATGGTAGTGATGGAACATTTCATGAGGAAGCAAGGGACAGAGGAGAGCAAGGGTAGGATGACCTAGGAAGGACACCTGACCTGTATCCTGTTCCTGAGTGGATCCAGAGTGGAAGGGATGAGGATGGAGAAGGAGATGAGGAACAAGAGCTAGCCATCCTTGAGTGAGCTGACCACGGGTGTGGCTAGAGGAGGGAGTATGACCACTTTGAGTGAGCTGACCACTGGTGTGGCCAGAGGAGGGAGTATAAACTTTTAGTATTCTAAAACTTTTACTTTCACAGGTTTAGTATTCTACGCATACGGGTACGTAACAGTAATTTCAATGCATAATTCAGAAATTACAGTCACAGTTTAGGTTCATGACAATATATATTCATGTATGAGTAAGAGTTTTGAAAACAGGTTGATTCATGTGATGGTTCTAATGTCTATCTTCTGTTTTACAACCAGGTTCACTGCGAGCCATATGGGGTGATCGTTCACGTGGAGACCAAGGAGGTGTTTTCCCCTCTACTGAACAGATGGGGTTTTTCGCCTCTGGGAATTTTCCATGATATGTGGTTTTTCACCTGTAATTGCAGTGTAACCTCTGAGTGTAACCTTTGAATGAATGTAAGAGGCATTGAATCTGTTTGTTTTACAGTATGGACATATGAAGCTAAGTGAGTAAATGAAGGAGAAGTATTACTACATAATGATAAGTTGTGTTATTCATAGAAATTTAGAATGGTAGATATTAGGAATCTCCCTTTCTGTGATTTGAAAAGGGTTAAATGTTTGTGTGAAACACTCTCATATGTGATCAGGACAGATGTTGACCTGGTGCGGAAGATGTCTGCCCGATGGCCGGTCCGGGAACGGATCTTCCAGCCCAAGTCTAGTGTGCCGAGTGGAAATAAAAGCCATAGTTTTTAACTATGGAAGGGGGGTTCTGTAGTGGCATTTAATTTAAGGTGTTAGGCATTTCTGTAACCAAATGTTATCTACTTCAGTATGTCCACTGCCAAGAACGAATATTGTGTAATGCTATTCCTGGTATTAAGCAGCCTGTTATCATAGTGCTGGGTCAGGCCAGTCCAGCACAGAATGACCCTCAGGATGACACAGAGCGGGGCGGAGGCTGTTGTATTTAAGGTTGCACGTTGGAAGAGTTCAGGGCTTTTTTGGTCGATTACGGAAAAGCCACGCACCTGGACTCTGCTATTAACTTCAACCCTATAGGGAAATGCCTTTCTTTGTTCCACATTCTGTAATATCATTGAGTATACAAAAAATTAACTATTGAATTGTATTGACTGGTTCTGTCATCAATATTGAATAATTTGAGTAAGTGCCACTTACTACTACACGTTCTCACTTCAAAATGGAACAAAACCTGCCGAGTAGCCGCGGCACCGAAAAGTGCCTGCAACCGGAAGTGCCTCTACTAGCTGCCGCTGCCACGGATTGAGCTGCTACTGTGCTGTTGAACGGCCTTGCCTCCGCTATGTGTTTCAGAACAACGTTACGGTCTCTCAGATGGTCTCTCCTCGACCTCCGCTCCATGCTCAACTTAACTTTTTTTTTCATACTCAAACATCTCCGTGACTTATTGAGTGGCGTAATAATCGTGCGACACAACAAATCGATAATATAATTCATTGCCAACGCTTTTTGCCAATTCTTCCTCCTCAAATGAGGCACCGGATATCGGTTTTGGAAAAAAAGAAGAAAAAGAAAGAAATAATGTCTAACACTGTGCTATTAGTGCAACCTCCACACACAGTGTGTATACTTGCTTGAGCACAAGTGCACTCCCTTAAGGGGATGCTCCTGGGAGGCCGCTCACTTGAGTTCTTGGTTACTTCAGGCCCAGGTGTAGTGCCAGGATCCCTTGAGGGGAACTATATACTCCCCATCAGGCCCGATCTTGGAACATTGGGTTCAGCCTCTGGGACTGAGCATATCAAAAAAATATAAGAAAAAATCAAATAAATAAAACAAAAAAATGTCAAATCCCTGCCTCACAAGTCAACATAAGTTAATTGTGTCATGTTTATAACACTATTACACAATAATTATAAACATAAACCATAAGCATGACTCAAAACCGACTAATAATGCACCCAGAGTTTTGAAAAAATGCTGATTAGCTAGCTAGAATGCTAAACGGTTTTGGAATCCATAGAGCCTACAGAGTTCGCCAACACCAACCATTACACTCTCACACAAAGCATCGCAAAGATATGATCAAATATGAAAATTGACTTACTTATGGCTGAAATATGAATATTCCAGGCCTTCCTGCTCCCTAATCACAGCTAAGGACAAGGAGCACCCTGCTGCAGTGAAACGAGCCCTGTTCAGGGACCACCAAGGACTGTGGGAACTTTCATGCTTGACCGGAGTTAACATGAGTTCACGACATGTCTGAACTAAAATAATTATTAAAAATACTTAACTTCACTCAATCAAAGCCAAACTTCGCACAGATACTCCTACAATATTGAGTATGTTATAGCATTTTAAAAAGTGTTCATCTATATGTGTAAGGTAATAAACATATGCATATGGTTATCTCAAAATGTTATGACCTTTTCCCGTCAAATTATGACAATTCTTTCTCCTCAAGTGAGCCAACGGTGCTAACACGGTGCTTGGGTTAGTGCAAACCACACACTGAGTGAACATACTCATTATAGTTGTAGCCTTCTGTTGAGTTGTAATAGTTTATTTTAACTTGCACATGTATATGTCACACCGCGGCTGCGGCCCCTCCCTCTTCCTCGTGTGGCACCTGTCTGATTGTCTCACCTGATTCCCAATTGTTTCCATCTGTTTCCCGTTACCCTCATGTGCTTATAGTCTGCGTCTTCCCCTTGTCTTGTGGCAAAGTGTTTCGTCTCTTGTCGGACTACCCAAGCCAATCCCACAGTCGTGATCCAAGCCACAGTGTGTATATGCCTTTGCCTGCCTCGAAAAGAGCGATTTAAGTTGAACTTTCTTAGTCTTGCTTTTTGTTTTCTCGCAGCTCTTAGTTTAGCCTTTTGTCAGCCTCCCTTGGGGAGTGAGTCTGCGTGCTGGTATTGTTAAAGTTAACGTTTTGAAGCCTTAGTGATTTTCCTCCATAGGAGCGATTTTGATTTTCCTTTTTACTCTCGATAACGTCCCTCGGAGGAGAGAGTCCCAGATCTGTGGACTATTACAGTTAATGTTTTGTAGCCTTTGAGTTTCCTCTTCGTGAGTGATTTTGATTTGTCGTGTTTTTGTGCTCAATAAAAGCCTTCCTACTGACACCTCAGCGTTTGAGACCTGCTTCGAGTCCCGGCCTGACAGAAACGTCTTTTCGGAGCATAAAAAGTGTGAATGCATCTAAAGGCAGTAAAATGATAGAAAATTCACTGTTGAATGAAGAGTAAACTTTGCCTGAAACGTCTTTTCGGTACATAAAAAGTGTGAATGCATCTAAAGGCATTAAAGTGATAGAAAATTCACTGTTGAATACTAGAATTGCATGAATCTTGTTTACCTGTGGTTCTGAGACACGTATTGAATGAAATTAAGTAAACTATGTATTCTTTAAGAAAATCCACTGTTGTACTTTTAACTGGCTGTACTGGCTGGATGCCAGGTTAAGGGTGCGGTTGATTCTCCTTCAGGTAGAGGGAGGAGAAAGAGAGAGAGTTTCAGCTCCGCAGAGAGTTAGAGTTGAAGAAATTGGAGGCGGAGACTGCTTTAAAGATGCGGCATATGGAAATACAGGCGGGTCTAGGAGTTGCCCGTAACAGTACCACTGCTGGTGTGCCTTCTCCCAGCTTTGCGGTCACTTTTGACGTGGGTAAGCACATTTCACTGGTGCCGGTTTTCCGTGAGTCAGAGGTAGAGGTTTACTTTGGTGCCTTTGAGCGTATTGCTGCTGCTTTACAGTGGCCTAGAGACGTGTGGGCTATCCTGCTACAGTGTAAGTTGGTGGGTAAAGCTCAAGAGGCCTGCTCCTCTTTGTCTGTAGAGGACGGGCTCATTTATGATAAAGTTAAGAGTGCTATCTTGCAAGCCTATGAGCTAGCGCCTGAAGCCTACAGACAGAATTTCCGCGGTCTTAGAAAAACACCGAGCCAGTCATATGCTGACTTTGCACGGGTGAAAGGGGTCCTGTTTGACCGGTGGTGTGCAGCGGGTAAGGTTGCCGATCTACGGTCATTGCGTGAGCTAATGTTGTTGGAGGAGTTTAAAAACTGCGTACCTGAGCGTACTACGGTGTATTTAAACGAACAGAAGGTTTCCACCCTGCAGCAAGCTGCCACTCTTGCTGATGAGTATACGCTCACGCATAAAGCAGTTTTTGATAAACGCGATACTTCTCCGCGGGAAGCTCCCCAGCAATTGGGTAAGCCGGTACGTTATGACCGCGCTCCCTCTGGGCCAAAGCCAGAGAAACTATGTTTCTTCTGCCGTAAGTCCGGTCACCTGGTTTCTAATTGTGACGCTTGGAGGCGGAAGCAGCCGGGGCCGTTTCCGAAACCGCCTAGTGGTGTGGGATTGATTAAAACCTCTCCCAGGGTCCAGTCATTGGAGTCCTTAGCCCCTGAAGGACCTGATGACTGTTTTAAACCGTTCATATTTAATGGTTTTGTGTCTCTTTCAGGAAAATCTGCGGATCAGCGTCCCGTGAAAATACTGCGGGACACTGCTTGTTCGCAGTCACTGATCCTGTCGGAAGTTCTGCCGCTAGGTCTCAGCTCAAGTGTGAGTGCAGTGGTAAGGGGCATTGAAATGGGTTTTGTGCCAGCCCCGCTGTACCAGATTCATGTACATTCTGGCCTGGTGTCAGGGTTTTTCACAGTGGGCGCCAGGGCGGGATTCCCTATTGATGGCGTTGACTTTATCATGGGGAATGATATTGCGGGTGGGAAAGTGTATCCTGTTCCTGAAGTAGTGGGCACCCCCATCCCTAAATCGGAAAGCGATGACCTAGCCATAAAACATCCTACGGTGTTTGTAGCTAGTGTGACCACTAGAGCGCAGGGTCGTAAGCAGGCCCAAGAGGTTAACTTGGCTGATTCTGTTTGCTTCTGTCCTTTCTGGGGAAGGTGCGACTTCTGGCGGTGGACCAGTAAGCTGTACTGCGGGTGAGCCTGGTGAAAAGGTTACGGATTCAGCTTTGCTGGCTGGCGCTTCGGCACCCTTGCCGCTTACTCGGGAGGCTCTCATTAAAGCTCAGAAAAATGATCCCTCGTTAGATAAGTGTTGGAGGTCAGTTGTCAAAAAGCCAGAGTGTAATGGTAAACAGCCATTCTTTGTGGAGAATGGAGTGTTGATGCGTAGGTGGGTCTTACGGTCAGGGTGGGTGGCGACCGATTCAGAGGATGATTGGGGGGTGGTTATACAGGTAGTGATCCCTGCTGACTGTCGGCAACATGTCTTGACGCTGGCTCATGAGCACTTATGGTCCGGTCATTTGGGGATCAGAAAAACCTATGATCGTGTTCTCAAGCAGTTCTTTTGGCCAGGACTGAAGGCCGATGTGGTGCGTTTTTGTAACACCTGCGGTACTTGCCAGATGGTAGGTAAGCCTAATCAGCCTGTGCCGCCTGCTCCGCTGCGGCCGGTCCCCGCCGTCGGTGAGCCCTTTGAGCACGTTCTGGTCGACTGCGTGGGTCCGTTGCCGAAAGCCAAGTCTGGGAATCAGTTTTTGCTCACCATAATGTGTATTGCCACTCGTTTTCCTGAGGCCATTCCTTTGCGCAAGATAACAGCTAAGGCAGTCACTAAAGCGTTGATTAAGTTCTTCACGACTTACGGTCTGCCAAAGACAGTACAGACGGACCAGGGAACAAACTTTTTGTCCAGGGTTTTCAGGCAGACTCTCCAGTCCCTCGGTATTTCCCATTCGGTATCCAGTGCATATCATCCGGAGTCGCAGGGGGCGCTTGAACGCTGGCACCAGACGTTGAAGTCCATGCTAAAAAAGTACTGTTACGAGACTGGGAATGACTGGGATGAGGGGGTGCCGTTTGTGCTTTTTGCTATTCGTGATGCCAAGCAGGAGTCACTAGGGCTTAGCCCTGCAGAGCTAGTGTTCGGTCACAATATGCGTGGCCCGTTGAAGGTGTTGAAAGAGAAGCTAGTGGGGGGTAACTCTTGTGGCACTAATGTGGTTGATTTTGTAACTCCTTGTAGAGAGTGTCTGCACCATGCTACCAGGTTGTGTAGCCCGGTGGTTCCTTTTGTGTGGAATGATGAGTGTGCCCATGCCTTTAACTCTGCTAAGTCTCTCCTTTGTAGTGCTGGCGGCGCTGGACATTACTCGACCTTTCCAGCTTGAGGTGGATGCTAGTGCCACTGGAGCTGGGGCGGTGTTGTTGCAGGACGGTGACGGGGATGTGTGTCATCCTGTTTGTTTCTTTTCCACCAAGTTCAAACGTCATCAGCTGAACTACTCCACCATTGAGAAGGAGACCTTAGCCATGCTCCTTGCACTACAGCACTTTGACGTGTACGTGGGATGCAGTTCAGTTCCGGTCACTGTATACACTGACCATAACCCGCTTGTGTTCTTGGCCCAGATGTATAACAGCAATCAGCGCTTGATGCGCTGGGCCCTCCTGGCCCAGGGTTACAACATCTGCATCAAGCACAAGAAGGGAATCGACAACATTGTGGCTGATGCGCTGTCCCGGCTACCATGAGGAAGTGAGATTCTGGTTAGCCTGGGGGATCAGGGACGTGGGACCGATTCTAGGTATATGAGGTGACGTATTAAATTGTGATGACCATGTACAATCGTGCATATGGAGGAGGGGTTTCCTCTTATGGGAGGGGGTGTTACGTGCCTTGTTTGTTGCTGTGTTGTGGGTGTGTGTGATTCTCGCCAGGTGTGATGGTGATGTCACTCCCGCAGCTGCAGCTGATCAGCTCATCGGGATGGAGTTAAATGGAAGTGCCAAGCCAGAGTGAAGGGGAGCTTCAGTGGAAGCCAGAGTGTCCGGAGCGGTTGGGTGCAGCCGTGAGGAGTCGAAGACCGGAATGGAGCCAGGAGAAAAGGAGCCATAATCGTCTTCCTAGTGGAGATTGTTTTCAGTTGAGAGTTGTCCATCATTAAATACTTTTATTTTACCGTTGGTCCAGCCTTCCCGGTTTATTTTATATTGTTTGCGTCCTCCTCCCCTAGACACATTTGGGGAAGTAACAGCATAAAAAGTGTAAATACATCTAAAGGCAGTAAAGTGATAGAAAATTCACTGTTGAATGAAGAGTAAACTTTGCCTGAAACGTCTTTTCATAGCATAAAAAGTGTGAATGCATCTAAAGGCATAAAAGTGATAGAAAATTCACTGTTGAATCCCAGAATAGCATGAATCTTGTTTACCTGTGGTTCTGAGACACGTATTGAATGAAATTAAGTAAACTATGTATTCTTTAAGAAAATCCACTATTGGACTATGTCCGGCCTGAAACGTCTTTTCGGAGCATAAAAAGTGTAAATGCATCTAAAGGCAGTAAAGTGATAGAAAATTCACTGTTGAATGAAGAGTAAACTTTGCCTGAAACGTCTTTTCGGGGAATAAAAAGTGTAAATGCATCTAAAGGCAGTAAAGTGATAGAAAAGTCAGAATTGAATAATAGAATAGCATGAATCTTGTTTACCTGTGGTTCTGAGACACATATTGAATGAAATAGAGTAAACTATGTATTCGTTAAGAAAATCCACTGTTGTACTTTTAACAGCCTGAAACGTCTTTTCGGGGCATAAAAAGTGTAAATGCATCTAAAGGCAGTAAAGTGATAGACAATTCACAATTGAATAATAGAATAGCATGAATCTTGTTTACCTGTGGTTCTGAGACACATATTGAATGAAATAGAGTAAACTATGTATTCGTTAAGAAAATCCACTGTTGTACTTTTAACAGCCTGAAACGTCTTTTCGGAGCATAAAAAGTGTAAATGCATCTAAAGGCATTAAAGTGATAGAAAATTCACTGTTGAATCCCAGAATAGCATGTATCTTGTTTACCTGTGGTTCTGAGACACATATTGAATGAAATAGAGTAAACTATGTATTCGTTAAGAAAATCCACTGTTGTACTTTTAACAGCCTGAAACGTCTTTTCGAAGCATATAAAGTGTAAATACATCTAAAGGCATTAAAGTGATAGAAAATTCACTGTTGAATACTAGAATTGCATGAATCTTGTTTACCTGTGGTTCTGATACACGTATTGAATGAAATTAAGTAAACTATGTATTCTTTAAGAAAATCCACTGTTGTACTTTTAACAGCCTGAAACGTCTTTTCATAACATAAAAAGTGTAAATACATCTAAAGGCAGTAAAGTGATAGAAATTTCACTGTTGAATGAAGAGTAAACTTTGCCTGAAACGTCTTTTTGAAGCATATAAAGTGTAAATACATCTAAAGGCATTAAAGTGATAGAAAATTCACTGTTGAATACTAGAATTGCATGAATCTTGTTTACCTGTGGTTCTGAGACACGTATTGAATGAAATTAAGTAAACTATGTATTCTTTAAGAAAATCCACTGTTGTACTTTTAACAGCCTGAAACGTCTTTTCATAGCATAAAAAGTGTAAATACATCTAAAGGCAGTAAAGTGATAGAAAAGTCACAATTGAATAATAGAATAGCATGAATCTTGTTTACCTGTGGTTCTGAGACACGTATTGAATGAAATTAAGTAAACTATGTATTCTTTAAGAAAATCCACTATTGGACTATGTCCGGCCTGAAACGTCTTTTCGGAGCATAAAAAGTGTAAATGCATCTAAAGGCAGTAAAGTGATAGAAAATTCACTGTTGAATGAAGAGTAAACTTTGCCTGAAACGTTTTTTCGGTACATAAGAAGTGTGAATGCATCTAAAGGCAGTGAAGTGATAGGAAATTCACTGTTGAATACCAGAATAGCATATATCTTGTTTACCTGCGGTTCTGAGACACATATTGAATGAAATAGAGTAAACTATGTATTCGTTAAGAAAATCCACTGTTGTACTTTTAACAGCCTGAAACGTCTTTTCGGAGCATAAAAAGTGTAAATGCATCTAAAGGCAGTAAAGTGATAGAAAATTCACTGTTGAATCCCACAATAGCATGAATCTTTTTTACCTGCGGTTCTGAGACACGTATTGAATGAAATAGAGTAAACTATGTATTCGTTAAGAAAATCCACTGTTGTACTTTTAACAGCCTGAAATGTCTTTTCGGAGCATAAAAAGTGTAAATGCATCTAAAGGCAGTAAAGTGATAGAAAATTCACAATTTAATAATAGAATAGCATGAATCTTGTTTACCTGCGGTTCTGAGACACATATTGAATGAAATAGAGTAAACTATGTATTCGTTAAGAAAATCCACTGTTGTACTTTTAACAGCCTGAAACGTCTTTTCGGAGCATAAAAAGTGTAAATGCATCTAAAGGAAGTAAAGTGATAGAAAATTCACTGTTGAATGAAGAGTAAACTTTGCCTGAAACGTTTTTTCGGTACATAAAAAGTGTGAATGCATCTAAAGGCAGTGAAGTGATAGGAAATTCACTGTTGAATACCAGAATAGCATATATCTTGTTTACCTGCGGTTCTGAGACACATATTGAATGAAATAGAGTAAACTATGTATTCGTTAAGAAAATCCACTGTTGTACTTTTAACAGCCTGAAACGTCTTTTCGGAGCATAAAAAGTGTAAATGCATCTAAAGGCAGTAAAGTGATAGAAAATTCACTGTTGAATCCCACAATAGCATGAATCTTTTTTACCTGCGGTTCTGAGACACGTATTGAATGAAATAGAGTAAACTATGTATTCGTTAAGAAAATCCACTGTTGTACTTTTAACAGCCTGAAATGTCTTTTCGGAGCATAAAAAGTGTAAATGCATCTAAAGGCAGTAAAGTGATAGAAAATTCACAATTTAATAATAGAATAGCATGAATCTTGTTTACCTGCGGTTCTGAGACACATATTGAATGAAATAGAGTAAACTATGTATTCGTTAAGAAAATCCACTGTTGTACTTTTAACAGCCTGAAACGTCTTTTCGGAGCATAAAAAGTGTAAATGCATCTAAAGGAAGTAAAGTGATAGAAAATTCACTGTTGAATCCCACAATAGCATGAATCTTTTTTACCTGCGGTTCTGAGACACATATTGAATGAAATAGAGTAAACTATGTATTCGTTAAGAAAATCCACTGTTGTACTTTTAACAGCCTGAAATGTCTTTTCGGAGCATAAAAAGTGTAAATGCATCTAAAGGCAGTAAAGTGATAGAAAATTCACTGTTGAATGAAGAGTAAACTCTGCCTGAAACGTCTTTTCGGTACATACAAAGTGTGAATGCATCTAAAGGCATTAAAGTGATAGAAAATTCACTGTTGAATCCCAGAATAGCATGTATCTTGTTTACCTGCGGTTCTGAGACACATATTGAATGAAATAGAGTAAACTATATATTCGTTAAGAAAATCCACTGTTGTACTTTTAACAGCCTGAAACGTCTTTTCGAAGCATATAAAGTGTAAATACATCTAAAGGCATTAAAGTGATAGAAAATTCACTGTTGAATCCCACAATAGCATGAATTTTTTTTACCTGCGGTTCTGAGACACATATTGAATGAAATAGAGTAAACTATGTATTCGTTAAGAAAATCCACTGTTGTACTTTTAACAGCCTGAAATTTCTTTTCGGAGCATAAAAAGTGTAAATGCATCTAAAGGCAGTAAAGTGATAGAAAATTCACAATTGAATAATAGAATAGCATGAATCTTGTTTACCTGTGGTTCTGAGACACATATTGAATGAAATAGAGTACACTATGTATTCGTTAAGAAAATCCACTGTTGTACTTTTAACAGCCTGAAACTTCTTTTCGGAGCATAAAAAGTGTAAATGCATATAAAGGCAGTAAAGTGATAGAAAATTCACGGTTGAATGAAGAGTAAACTTTGCCTGAAACGTCTTTTCGGTACATAAAAAGTGTGAATGCATCTAAAGGTATTAAAGTGATAGAAAATTCACTGTTGAATCCCAGAATAGCATGTATCTTGTTTACCTGCGGTTCTGAGACACATATTGAATGAAATAGAGTAAACTATGTATTCGTTAAGAAAATCCACTGTTGTACTTTTAACAGCCTGAAACGTCTTTTCGAAGCATATAAAGTGTAAATACATCTAAAGGCATTAAAGTGATAGAAAATTCACTGTTGAATACTAGAATTGCATGAATCTTGTTTACCTGTGGTTCTGAGACACGTATTGAATTAAATTAAGTAAACTATGTATTCTTTAAGAAAATCCAATATTGGACTATGTCCGGCCTGAAACGTCTTTTCGGAGCATAAAAAGTGTAAATGCATCTAAAGGCAGTAAAGTGATAGAAAATTCACTGTTGAATGAAGAGTAAACTTTGCCTGAAACGTCTTTTCGGGGCATAAAAAGTGTAAATGCATCTAAAGGCAGTAAAGTGATAGAAAAGTCAGAATTGAATAATAGAATAGCATGAATCTTGTTTACCTGTGGTTCTGAGACACGTGTTGAATGAAATTAGGAAAAACTATGTATTCTTTAAGGAAATTCACTATTGGACTATGTCCTGCCTGAAACGTCTTTTCGGAGCATAAAACGTGTAAATGCATCTAAAGGCAGTAAAGTTATAGAAAAGTCACAATTAAATAATAGAATAGCATGAATGTTGTTTACCTGTGGTTCTGAGACACATATTGAATGAAATAGAGTAAACTATGTATTCGTTAAGAAAATCCACTGTTGTACTTTTAACAGCCTGAAACGTCTTTTCGGAGAATATGAAGTGTAAATACATATAAAGGCATTAAAGTGATAGAAAATTCACTGTTGAATCCCAGAATAGCATGAATCTTGTTTACCTGTGGTTCTGAGACACATTTGAATGAAATAGAGTAAACTATGTATTCGTTAAGAAAATCCACTGTTGTACTTTTAACAGCCTGAACTGTCTTTTCGGAGCATAAAAAGTGTAAATGCATCTAAAGGCATTAAAGTGATAGAAAATTCACAATTGAATAATAGAATAGCATGAATCTTGTTTACCTGTGGTTCTGAGACACATATTGAATGAAATAGAGTACACTATGTATTCGTTAAGAAAATCCACTGTTGTACTTTTAACAGCCTGAAACGTCTTTTCGGGGCATAAAAAGTGTAAATGCATCTAAAGGCAGTAAAGTGATAGACAATTCACAATTGAATAATAGAATAGCATGAATCTTGTTTACCTGTGGTTCTGAGACACATATTGAATGAAATAGAGTAAACTATGTATTCGTTAAGAAAATCCACTGTTGTACTTTTAACAGCCTGAAACGTCTTTTCGGAGCATAAAAAGTGTAAATGCATCTAAAGGCATTAAAGTGATAGAAAATTCACTGTTGAATCCCAGAATAGCATGAATCTTGTTTACCTGCGGTTCTGAGACACATATTGAATGAAATAGAGTAAACTATGTATTCGTTAAGAAAATCCACTGTTGTACTTTTAACAGCCTGAAACGTCTTTTCGAAGCATATAAAGTGTAAATACATCTAAAGGCATTAAAGTGATAGAAAATTCACTGTTGAATACTAGAATTGCATGAATCTTGTTTACCTGTGGTTCTGAGACACGTATTGAATGAAATTAAGTAAACTATGTATTCTTTAAGAAAATCCACTATTGGACTATGTCCGGCCTGAAACGTCTTTTCGGAGCATAAAAAGTGTAAATGCATCTAAAGGCAGTAAAGTGATAGAAAATTCACTGTTGAATGAAGAGTAAACTTTGCCTGAAACGTCTTTTCGGGGCATAAAAAGTGTAAATGCATCTAAAGGCAGTAAAGTTATAGAAAAGTCACAATTAAATAATAGAATAGCATGAATCTTGTTTACCTGTGGTTCTGAGACACATATTGAATGAAATAGAGTACACTATGTATTCGTTAAGAAAATCCACTGTTGTACTTTTAACAGCCTGAAACGTCTTTTCGGAGAATATGAAGTGTAAATACATATAAAGGCAGTAAAGTGATAGAAAATTCACTGTTGAATGAAGAGTACACTTTTCCTGAAACGTCTTTTCGGGGCATAAAAAGTGTAAATGCATCTAAAGGCATTAAAGTGATAGATAATTCACTGTTGAATCCCAGAATAGCATGTATCTTGTTTACCTGTGGTTCTGAGACACATATTGAATGAAATAGAGTAAACTATATATTCGTTAAGAAAATCCACTGTTGTACTTTTAACAGCCTGAAATGTCTTTTCGGAGCATAAAAAGTGTAAATGCATCTAAAGGCAGTAAAGTGATAGAAAATTCACAATTGAATAATAGAATAGCATGAATCTTGTTTACCTGTGGTTCTGAGACACATATTGAATGAAATAGAGTACACTATGTATTCGTTAAGAAAATCCACTGTTGTACTTTTAACAGCCTGAAACGTCTTTTCGGGGCATAAAAAGTGTAAATGCATCTAAAGGCAGTAAAGTGATAGACAATTCACAATTGAATAATAGAATAGCATGAATCTTGTTTACCTGTGGTTCTGAGACACATATTGAATGAAATAGAGTAAACTATGTATTCGTTAAGAAAATCCACCGTTGTACTTTTAACAGCCTGAAACGTCTTTTCGGAGCATAAAAAGTGTAAATGCATCTAAAGGCATTAAAGTGATAGAAAATTCACTGTTGAATCCCAGAATAGCATGTATCTTGTTTACCTGCGGTTCTGATACACATATTAAATGAAATAGAGTAAACTATGTATTCGTTAAGAAAATCCACTGTTGTACTTTTAACAGCCTGAAACGTCTTTTCGAAGCATATAAAGTGTAAATACATCTAAAGGCATTAAAGTGATAGAAAATTCACTGTTGAATACTAGAATTGCATGAATCTTGTTTACCTGTGGTTCTGAGACACGTATTGAATGAAATTAAGTAAACTATGTATTCTTTAAGAAAATCCACTATTGGACTATGTCCGGCCTGAAACGTCTTTTCGGAGCATAAAAAGTGTAAATGCATCTAAAGGCAGTAAAGTGATAGAAAATTCACTGTTGAATGAAGAGTAAACTTTGCCAGAAACGTCTTTTCGGGGCATAAAAAGTGTAAATGCATCTAAAGGCAGTAAAGTGATAGAAAAGTCAGAATTGAATAATAGAATAGCATGAATCTTGTTTACCTGTGGTTCTGAGACACGTGTTGAATGAAATTAGGAAAAACTATGTATTCTTTAAGGAAATTCACTATTGGACTATGTCCTGCCTGAAACGTCTTTTCGGAGCATAAAACGTGTAAATGCATCTAAAGGCAGTAAAGTTATAGAAAAGTCACAATTAAATAATAGAATAGCATGAATCTTGTTTACCTGTGGTTCTGAGACACATATTGAATGAAATAGAGTACACTATGTATTTGTTAAGAAAATCCACTGTTGTACTTTTAACAGCCTGAAACGTCTTTTCGGAGAATATGAAGTGTAAATACATATAAAGGCATTAAAGTGATAGAAAATTCACTGTTGAATCCCAGAATAGCATGAATCTTGTTTACCTGTGGTTCTGAGACACATTTGAATGAAATAGAGTAAACTATGTATTCGTTAAGAAAATCCACTGTTGTACTTTTAACAGCCTGAAATGTCTTTTCGGAGCATAAAAAGTGTAAATGCATCTAAAGGCAGTAAAGTGATAGAAAATTCACAATTGAATAATAGAATAGCATGAATCTTGTTTACCTGTGGTTCTGAGACACATATTGAATGAAATAGAGTAAACTATGTATTCGTTAAGAAAATCCACTGTTGTACTTTTAACAGCCTGAAACGTCTTTTCGGGGCATTAAAAGTGTAAATGCATCTAAAGGCAGTAAAGTGATAGACAATTCACAATTGAATAATAGAATAGCATGAATCTTGTTTACCTGTGGTTCTGAGACACATATTGAATGAAATAGAGTAAACTATGTATTCGTTAAGAAAATCTACTGTTGTACTTTTAACAGCCTGAAACGTCTTTTCCAAGCATATAAAGTGTAAATACATCTAAAGGCATTAAAGTGATAGAAAATTCACTGTTGAATACTAGAATTGCATGAATCTTGTTTACCTGTGGTTCTGATACACGTATTGAATGAAATTAAGTAAACTATGTATTCTTTAAGAAAATCCACTATTGGACTATGTCCGGCCTGAAACGTCTTTTCGGAGCATAAAAAGTGTAAATGCATCTAAAGGCAGTAAAGTGATAGAAAATTCACTGTTGAATGAAGAGTAAACTTTGCCTGAAACGTCTTTTCGGGGCATAAAAAGTGTAAATGCATCTAAAGGCAGTAAAGTTATAGAAAAGTCACAATTAAATAATAGAATAGCATGAATCTTGTTTACCTGTGGTTCTGAGACACATATTGAATGAAATAGAGTACACTATGTATTCGTTAAGAAAATCCACTGTTGTACTTTTAACAGCCTGAAACGTCTTTTCGGAGCATAAAAAGTGTAAATGCATCTAAAGGCAGTAAAGTGATAGAAAATTCACTGTTGAATCCCACAATAGCATGAATCTTTTTTACCTGCGGTTCTGAGACACGTATTGAATGAAATAGAGTAAACTATGTATTCGTTAAGAAAATCCACTGTTGTACTTTTAACAGCCTGAAATGTCTTTTCGGAGCATAAAAAGTGTAAATGCATCTAAAGGCAGTAAAGTGATAGAAAATTCACAATTTAATAATAGAATAGCATGAATCTTGTTTACCTGCGGTTCTGAGACACATATTGAATGAAATAGAGTAAACTATGTATTCGTTAAGAAAATCCACTGTTGTACTTTTAACAGCCTGAAACGTCTTTTCGGAGCATAAAAAGTGTAAATGCATCTAAAGGAAGTAAAGTGATAGAAAATTCACTGTTGAATCCCACAATAGCATGAATCTTTTTTACCTGCGGTTCTGAGACACATATTGAATGAAATAGAGTAAACTATGTATTCGTTAAGAAAATCCACCGTTGTACTTTTAACAGCCTGAAACGTCTTTTCGGAGCATAAAAAGTGTAAATGCATCTAAAGGCATTAAAGTGATAGAAAATTCACTGTTGAATCCCAGAATAGCATGTATCTTGTTTACCTGCGGTTCTGATACACATATTAAATGAAATAGAGTAAACTATGTATTCGTTAAGAAAATCCACTGTTGTACTTTTAACAGCCTGAAACGTCTTTTCGAAGCATATAAAGTGTAAATACATCTAAAGGCATTAAAGTGATAGAAAATTCACTGTTGAATACTAGAATTGCATGAATCTTGTTTACCTGTGGTTCTGAGACACGTATTGAATGAAATTAAGTAAACTATGTATTCTTTAAGAAAATCCACTATTGGACTATGTCCGGCCTGAAACGTCTTTTCGGAGCATAAAAAGTGTAAATGCATCTAAAGGCAGTAAAGTGATAGAAAATTCACTGTTGAATGAAGAGTAAACTTTGCCAGAAACGTCTTTTCGGGGCATAAAAAGTGTAAATGCATCTAAAGGCAGTAAAGTGATAGAAAAGTCAGAATTGAATAATAGAATAGCATGAATCTTGTTTACCTGTGGTTCTGAGACACGTGTTGAATGAAATTAGGAAAAACTATGTATTCTTTAAGGAAATTCACTATTGGACTATGTCCTGCCTGAAACGTCTTTTCTGAGCATAAAACATGTAAATGCATCTAAAGGCAGTAAAGTTATAGAAAAGTCACAATTAAATAATAGAATAGCATGAATCTTGTTTACCTGTGGTTCTGAGACACATATTGAATGAAATAGAGTACACTATGTATTTGTTAAGAAAATCCACTGTTGTACTTTTAACAGCCTGAAACGTCTTTTCGGGGCATTAAAAGTGTAAATGCATCTAAAGGCAGTAAAGTGATAGACAATTCACAATTGAATAATAGAATAGCATGAATCTTGTTTACCTGTGGTTCTGAGACACATATTGAATGAAATAGAGTAAACTATGTATTCGTTAAGAAAATCTACTGTTGTACTTTTAACAGCCTGAAACGTCTTTTCCAAGCATATAAAGTGTAAATACATCTAAAGGCATTAAAGTGATAGAAAATTCACTGTTGAATACTAGAATTGCATGAATCTTGTTTACCTGTGGTTCTGATACACGTATTGAATGAAATTAAGTAAACTATGTATTCTTTAAGAAAATCCACTATTGGACTATGTCCGGCCTGAAACGTCTTTTCGGAGCATAAAAAGTGTAAATGCATCTAAAGGCAGTAAAGTGATAGAAAATTCACTGTTGAATGAAGAGTAAACTTTGCCTGAAACGTCTTTTCGGGGCATAAAAAGTGTAAATGCATCTAAAGGCAGTAAAATGATAGAAAAGTCAGAATTGAATAATAGAATAGCATGCATCTTGTTTACCTGTGGTTCTGAGACACGTATTGAATGAAATTAGGAAAAACTATGTATTCTTTAAGAAAATTCACTATTGGACTATGTCCTGCCTGAAACGTCTTTTCGGAGCATAAAAAGTGTAAATGCATCTAAAGGCAGTAAAGTTATAGAAAAGTCACAATTAAATAACAGAATAGCATGAATCTTGTTTACCTGTGGTTCTGAGACACATATTGAATGAAATAGAGTACACTATGTATTCGTTAAGAAAATCCACTGTTGTACTTTTAACAGCCTGAAACGTCTTTTCGGAGAATATAAAGTGTAAATACATCTAAAGGTATTAAAGTGATAGAAAATTCACTGTTGAATACTAGAATTGCATGAATCTTGTTTACCTGTGGTTCTGAGACACGTATTGAATGAAATTAAGTAAACTATGTATTCTTTAAGAAAATCCACTATTGGACTATGTCCGGCCTGAAACGTCTTTTCGGAGCATAAAAAGTGTAAATGCATCTAAAGGCAGTAAAGTGATAGAAAATTCACTGTTGAATGAAGAGTAAACTTTGCCAGAAACGTCTTTTCGGGGCATAAAAAGTGTAAATGCATCTAAAGGCAGTAAAGTGATAGAAAAGTCAGAATTGAATAATAGAATAGCATGAATCTTGTTTACCTGTGGTTCTGAGACACGTGTTGAATGAAATTAGGAAAAACTATGTATTCTTTAAGGAAATTCACTATTGGACTATGTCCTGCCTGAAACGTCTTTTCTGAGCATAAAACGTGTAAATGCATCTAAAGGCAGTAAAGTTATAGAAAAGTCACAATTAAATAATAGAATAGCATGAATCTTGTTTACCTGTGGTTCTGAGACACATATTGAATGAAATAGAGTACACTATGTATTTGTTAAGAAAATCCACTGTTGTACTTTTAACAGCCTGAAACGTCTTTTCGGGGCATTAAAAGTGTAAATGCATCTAAAAGCAGTAAAGTGATAGACAATTCACAATTGAATAATAGAATAGCATGAATCTTGTTTACCTGTGGTTCTGAGACACATATTGAATGAAATAGAGTAAACTATGTATTCGTTAAGAAAATCTACTGTTGTACTTTTAACAGCCTGAAACGTCTTTTCCAAGCATATAAAGTGTAAATACATCTAAAGGCATTAAAGTGATAGAAAATTCACTGTTGAATACTAGAATTGCATGAATCTTGTTTACCTGTGGTTCTGATACACGTATTGAATGAAATTAAGTAAACTATGTATTCTTTAAGAAAATCCACTATTGGACTATGTCCGGCCTGAAACGTCTTTTCGGAGCATAAAAAGTGTAAATGCATCTAAAGGCAGTAAAGTGATAGAAAATTCACTGTTGAATGAAGAGTAAACTTTGCCTGAAACGTCTTTTCGGGGCATAAAAAGTGTAAATGCATCTAAAGGCAGTAAAATGATAGAAAAGTCAGAATTGAATAATAGAATAGCATGCATCTTGTTTACCTGTGGTTCTGAGACACGTATTGAATGAAATTAGGAAAAACTATGTATTCTTTAAGAAAATTCACTATTGGACTATGTCCTGCCTGAAACGTCTTTTCGGAGCATAAAAAGTGTAAATGCATCTAAAGGCAGTAAAGTTATAGAAAAGTCACAATTAAATAACAGAATAGCATGAATCTTGTTTACCTGTGGTTCTGAGACACATATTGAATGAAATAGAGTACACTATGTATTCGTTAAGAAAATCCACTGTTGTACTTTTAACAGCCTGAAACGTCTTTTCGGAGAATATGAAGTGTAAATACATATAAAGGCATTAAAGTGATAGAAAATTCACTGTTGAATACTAGAATTGCATGAATCTTGTTTACCTGTGGTTCTGAGACACGTATTGAATGAAATTAAGTAAACTATGTATTCTTTAAGAAAATCCACTATTGGACTATGTCCGGCCTGAAACGTCTTTTCGGAGCATAAAAAGTGTAAATGCATCTAAAGGCAGTAAAGTGATAGAAAATTCACTGTTGAATGAAGAGTAAACTTTGCCTGAAACGTCTTTTCGGGGCATAAAAAGTGTAAATGCATCTAAAGGCAGTAAAGTGATAGAAAAGTCAGAATTGAATAATAGAATAGCATGAATCTTGTTTACCTGTGGTTCTGAGACACGTGTTGAATGAAATTAGGAAAAACTATGTATTCTTTAAGGAAATTCACTATTGGACTATGTCCTGCCTGAAACGTCTTTTCGGAGCATAAAACGTGTAAATGCATCTAAAGGCAGTAAAGTTATAGAAAAGTCACAATTAAATAATAGAATAGCATGAATCTTGTTTACCTGTGGTTCTGAGACACATATTGAATGAAATAGAGTACACTATGTATTTGTTAAGAAAATCCACTGTTGTACTTTTAACAGCCTGAAACGTCTTTTCGGAGAATATGAAGTGTAAATACATATAAAGGCATTAAAGTGATAGAAAATTCACTGTTGAATCCCAGAATAGCATGAATCTTGTTTACCTCTGGTTCTGAGACACATTTGAATGAAATAGCGTAAACTATGTATTCGTTAAGAAAATCCACTGTTGTACTTTTAACAGCCTGAAATGTCTTTTCGGAGCATAAAAAGTGTAAATGCATCTAAAGGCAGTAAAGTGATAGAAAATTCACAATTGAATAATAGAATAGCATGAATCTTGTTTACCTGTGGTTCTGAGACACATATTGAATGAAATAGAGTAAACTATGTATTCGTTAAGAAAATCCACTGTTGTACTTTTAACAGCCTGAAACGTCTTTTCGGGGCATTAAAAGTGTAAATGCATCTAAAGGCAGTAAAGTGATAGACAATTCACAATTGAATAATAGAATAGCATGAATCTTGTTTACCTGTGGTTCTGAGACACATATTGAATGAAATAGAGTAAACTATGTATTCGTTAAGAAAATCTACTGTTGTACTTTTAACAGCCTGAAACGTCTTTTCCAAGCATATAAAGTGTAAATACATCTAAAGGCATTAAAGTGATAGAAAATTCACTGTTGAATACTAGAATTGCATGAATCTTGTTTACCTGTGGTTCTGATACACGTATTGAATGAAATTAAGTAAACTATGTATTCTTTAAGAAAATCCACTATTGGACTATGTCCGGCCTGAAACGTCTTTTCGGAGCATAAAAAGTGTAAATGCATCTAAAGGCAGTAAAGTGATAGAAAATTCACTGTTGAATGAAGAGTAAACTTTGCCTGAAACGTCTTTTCGGGGCATAAAAAGTGTAAATGCATCTAAAGGCAGTAAAATGATAGAAAAGTCAGAATTGAATAATAGAATAGCATGCATCTTGTTTACCTGTGGTTCTGAGACACGTATTGAATGAAATTAGGAAAAACTATGTATTCTTTAAGAAAATTCACTATTGGACTATGTCCTGCCTGAAACGTCTTTTCGGAGCATAAAAAGTGTAAATGCATCTAAAGGCAGTAAAGTTATAGAAAAGTCACAATTAAATAACAGAATAGCATGAATCTTGTTTACCTGTGGTTCTGAGAGACATATTGAATGAAATAGAGTACACTATGTATTCGTTAAGAAAATCCACTGTTGTACTTTTAACAGCCTGAAACGTCTTTTCGGAGAATATGAAGTGTAAATACATATAAAGGCATTAAAGTGATAGAAAATTCACTGTTGAATCCCAGAATAGCATGAATATTGTTTACCTGTGGTTCTGAGACACATTTGAATGAAATAGCGTAAACTATGTATTCGTTAAGAAAATCCACTGTTGTACTTTTAACAGCCTGAAATGTCTTTTCGGAGCATAAAAAGTGTAAATGCATCTAAAGGCAGTAAAGTGATAGAAAATTCACAATTGAATAATAGAATAGCATGCATCTTGTTTACCTGTGGTTCTGAGACACATATTGAATGAAATAGAGTAAACTATGTATTCGTTAAGAAAATCTACTGTTGTACTTTTAACAGCCTGAAACATCTTTTCCAAGCATATAAAGTGTAAATACATCTAAAGGCATTAAAGTGATAGAAAATTCACTGTTGAATACTAGAATTGCATGAATCTTGTTTACCTGTGGTTCTGATACACGTATTGAATGAAATTAAGTAAACTATGTATTCTTTAAGAAAATCCACTATTGGACTATGTCCGGCCTGAAACGTCTTTTCGGAGCATAAAAAGTGTAAATGCATCTAAAGGCAGTAAAGTGATAGAAAATTCACTGTTGAATGAAGAGTAAACTTTGCCTGAAACGTCTTTTCGGGGCATAAAAAGTGTAAATGCATCTAAAGGCAGTAAAATGATAGAAAAGTCAGAATTGAATAATAGAATAGCATGAATCTTGTTTACCCGTGGTTCTGAGACACGTATTGAATGAAATTAGGAAAAACTATGTATTCTTTAAGAAAATTCACTATTGGACTATGTCCTGCCTGAAACGTCTTTTCGGAGCATAAAAAGTGTAAATGCATCTAAAGGCAGTAAAGTTATAGAAAAGTCACAATTAAATAACAGAATAGCATGAATCTTGTTTACCTGTGGTTCTGAGACACATATTGAATGAAATAGAGTACACTATGTATTCGTTAAGAAAATCCACTGTTGTACTTTTAACAGCCTGAAACGTCTTTTCGGAGAATATGAAGTGTAAATACATATAAAGGCATTAAAGTGATAGAAAATTCACTGTTGAATCCCAGAATAGCATGAATCTTGTTTACCTGTGGTTCTGAGACACATTTGAATGAAATAGCGTAAACTATGTATTCGTTAAGAAAATCCACTGTTGTACTTTTAACAGCCTGAAATGTCTTTTCGGAGCATAAAAAGTGTAAATGCATCTAAAGGCAGTAAAGTGATAGAAAATTCACAATTGAATAATAGAATAGCATGCATCTTGTTTACCTGTGGTAACCTTCGTGATCGGCGAAATAACATTGTTGAAAGTTAATGGAAATGTTTTTTTTATATATTATTTTTAATTAAATTTTACGGCAGATACGCACACGGGCGTGGGTCGTTTTTACCCCGGGGATGAGGCGAGAGACATGTATATGTTTATAAGTGGACGTGGGTCATTTCGACCCCGGGATAAGGACAGGGTTGGGGGAGATAAACACTCACGGACGTGGGTCATTTCAACAACGGGAGGGTTTGGGGAGAGAAACACACACGGACGTGGGTCGTTTTGTCCTCGGGACAACGGGAGGGTTGGGGGAGAAAACACAAACCGGACGTGGGTCATTTTGACCCGGGGGATAGAGTGAGAGATATGTATATGTTAAAGCGGACGTGGGTCATTTCGACCCCGGGATAAGGGCAGGGGGATAAAACACAAAACGGACGTGGGTCGTTTTGACCCGGGAGATATGTATCTGTATAAGCGTACGTGGGTCATCCTGACCCCGAGATAAGGGCAGTGTTGGGGGAGTGAAACACACACGGACGTGGGTCATTCTGACCCCGGGCTAAGGGCCTGGGGTTGGGGGAGAAAACACAAACCGGACGTGGGTCATTTTGGATAGAGGGAGAGATATGTATCTGTATAAGCGGACGTGGGTCATTTCGACCCCGGGATAAGGGCAGGGTTGGGGGATAAAACGAAACGGACGTGGGTCGTTTTGACCCGGGAGATATGTATCTGTATAAGCGTACGTGGGTCATCTTGACCCCGGGACAACGGGAGGGTTGGGGGGAAAGAAACCACACACACGTGGGTCATTTTGACCCGGGGCATAAAGCGAGAGATATGTATGTGTATAAGCGGACGTGGGTCATATTGACCCCGAGGATGAGGCGAGAGATATGTATGTGTGTGTGTATAAGCGTACGTGGGTCATTTTGACCTCGGGACAACGGGAGGGATAAGCGTACGTGGGTCATTTTGACCTCGGGACAACGGGAGGGATAAGCGTACGTGGGTCATCTTGACCCCGGGACAACGGGAGGGTTTGGGGGAAAGAAACCACACACACATGGGTAATTTTGACCCGGGCATAAAGCGAGAGATATGTATGTGTATAAGCGGACGTGGGTCATATTGACCCCGAGGATGAGGCGAGAGATATGTATGTGTGTGTGTATAAGCGGACGTGGGTCATATTGACCCCGAGGATGAGGCGAGAGATATGTATGTGTGTGTGTATAAGCGGACGTGGGTCATTTTGACCTCGGGACAACGGAAGGGATAAGCGGACGTGAGTCATTCTGACCCCGAGATAAGGGTAGTGTCGGGGGAGAGAAACACACAGGGACGTGGGTCGTTTTGACCCCGGGTTAAGGGCCTGGGGTTGGGGGAGAAAAACACAAAGCGGACGTGGGTCGTTCTGACCCGGGGGATATGTATCTGTATAAGCGGACGTGGGTCATTTTGACCCCGGGACAACGGGAGGGTTGGGGGAGAGAAACACAAAACGGACGTGGGTCGTTTTGACCCGGGATATATGTATCTGTAAAAAGGCAGTGGGTCATTTTGACCCCGGGACACCGGCAGGGTTGGGGGGATAAAACACAAGACGGACGTGGGTCATTTTGACCCGGCGGGATAGAGTGAGAGATATGTATCTGTATAAGCGGACGTGGGTCATTTTGACCCGGGGCATAAAGCGAGAGCTATGTATGTGTATAAGCGGACGTGGGTCATATTGACCCCGAGGATGAGGCGAGAGATATGTATGTGTGTGTGTGTATAAGCGGCCGTGGGTCATTTTGACCTCGGGGACAACGGGAGGGATGAGCGGACGTGGGTCATTTTGACCCGGGGCATAAAGCGAGAGCTATGTATGTGTATAAGCGGACGTGGGTCATTTTGACCTCGGGGACAACGGGAGGGTTAAAGGGTACTACAGATCAAGAACTACACTACCAAAAATGTGAGCAAAGCCTACTACAGCTGGAGGGATATAGTGATGCTGATTGGGCAGCCGATAAAGATGATTGGAGGAGCACAAGTGGATACTGTTTCAGCTTAACTGAGAATGGTCCAGTTATATCGTGGAAGAGTAGGAAACAGCCAACGGTGGCATTATCCACCTGCGAAGCAGAGTATATGGCACTTGCAGCCACTACTCAAGAGAGTATGTACCTTGTACAACTACTTAGAGGAATAGATAGTAATAACCAGCATGTACCAGTCAAGATATATGAGGACAACCAGGGGGCGATAGCTTTATCTAAGAACCCAGTATGCAGACAGAGAAGCAAACACATAGATATAAAGTATCACTTTATACGGTCTGCACACGCAGAAGGGAAAATATCAATAGAATACTGTCCTACTGCAAACATGGTAGCTGATGTTCTTACCAAGCCAGTGACAAAGACCAGAGTTGAAATGACCTTTGGCCTCCTGAAGGCACGCTTTCACTGCCTTCACAAATTAAGGGTCAGCCCTGTTAGGGCATGTGATATTACTGTGGCTTGTGCTGTCCTCCACAATGTGGCCTGCCTGAGGAAGGAGAGGGCCCCCAGAGTGCCACCAGCCATGGACTGGGACAATCCGGCAATCTTCCCTGATGACGACAGTGGTCGGCTGCTGAGGGACCAATATGTGTTGAATTATTTTAGTTAGTATGTGTGCTTTCAATTTTGGTTAAATATGTCCTGCGGTGGCAGAGGAATTTGGGTTTTTTTGGGTTCGTTTTTTTACGAATTTGGCCTCTTATGATGTTTGTGCGGTATACTGTGTGTAATACAAGGCTGCAGGGAGGCTACTGCATCCATTCATTTGTCTGTTCAGTTGATGTGTATGGATTTGTCCTGCATTTATTTTAGTGTGCAGACATGCAGGGTGTGTTATATACAGACCTTTGAATGTGTATGTATCATTTTGTATAATATGCTTGGATTCTGTGCTTTCCATCTTGTAGAGTCACTGTGACTTCAGTTTCGAAAGGAGCTGATGGTTTACCTGCTTTGTTTTGTCCTTATTCAATAAAGGAACATAATGTTACACATTGTGTTTTTATATTCATATGGAATGTGTATTTGTTTATATGACAGAGTACTAGGGCCACACTGAAGAAAAAGGATAAAGTCATAAATTTATGAGGCTGGTTCTTTCTGCAGAAAAGCTACATATTGTTTTTACAGTTTTGATACTTATGACAATGTGATAGTTAATATTCTGGCACATCAGCATGTCTTTGTTTATGAAACCATACTGAAGTACAATTTCACGAAATGCCCCACATCTGTCATTTTAACAACTGTCCTCCTTTAAAACAACTGGTTACAATATTATGACTTGTCTTTTTTTCCCCTCTGTGGCCCTAATATTCTATCATTTTATATATAGCCTTATAGTCTATGGGAAACTGTAAATTATCTAATGATAGCAACATCATCTAAAAATCATTTTTTATCCAAAATCATTGAAATTAATGATCACAAACGTTTAAATAATGACAGTGGGTCTAGTTATATGTGATAACAATGTATAGTGAGCAGTGAAATAACTATTGGTTTCCATTTGTGGTGACTGCTGACTGACATTAGGGATGAGATTAAATAGATCCTGGAATTTAGCCTGGTCTGGAGCAGGCTAGCTCCACAGAATAAATCTCCATGGTAATTTATACCATAACATATCCTCCTGCCCCCTATCCATCTTTAGTGCAACCGGATTACGGATCAATTGAGCCAGGATCACCAAGATATCCTGGCTTAATCCCTTATCCTAGTTTTGTGCAACAGGCCCCTGGTTTCTTTTATATCCACAAGTGTTCTGTTTTTAATTGATGTCTTCATGTTTTTCTAGTTGTTCCCTTTCTAATTTTGTTGTATGTAAAGCATCTTTAAGTGGCTTGAAAAGCACTATAGAAAATATGATATAATATAAAATACATTTAAAATAATAAATATAAACTATTATTATTGTACTAAATTAATAATAATGAAATAAATAAATACATTATATGTACTAAAGTAACGCAGGCCAACTTGTTGATTTTTGTTGTATACAATGAAGGTCTGTTTTACTTGTGGTTGTGATTTATATGAATGTATGCTTGATTAAAATAGTTGCACTCCATGCATGACCCAATATTACCCACATTTATCAGTTACCTACTTCATAAAGTGATAATAATAAACATATCTCATATTAATTACGTGGCGCCGTCAGTGACTTCCGGCAGCCAGGGGGCGTGGCCCAGTGGCAGCGGGCTATAACGTCATTGAATTTGGAATGTTCTAAACGCTTCCATGGAAACGCATGTTTTATAAGACAACAATTTCTCTCTTTTTTCCTCATTGCGCTTGAAGACCCCAACGAGAGAACAGCTAAACTTCTGAAGAACAGCACCTCTACTATTAAGCTAGCAAGCTAACAAACTCGAGCATCCCTACACTACAAGGTAAGGACCCAACCTGCAGCCATGTGACAGTTAGCTAGCTAGCGGTGTGTGTTTTCAAGAGTACAAGCTAAACAAGTTGATTGTATTATTTCTCTAAACTTTACTGAAAGTGACAGACAACATGGATCAGACTTCAATGTCAACAATTGATCTGAATTGATTGCTTATATTAAATATAATTTCTAGGTGATCTGAATAGATTGCTTGTATTAACTATAGTTTCTAGGTGATACAGATCATAGGTTATGCAGGCATGACAATATATGTAATCCTTATTGTTTGAAAATGGGGGTGGGTTTTCCCCGTGGGTTTTCCCCTGGTACTCAGGTTTCCTCCCACAAAAAGAAAAAATATATTCACTTTTGGCTAATTGGAAACTCTAAATTATCAATTTGAATCAATCATGAAAGGATCTCCTGGTGATCAGGTGTCTCCCTTTCATACACAAAATCAAATAAATTGAATGTTGAATCAAATAAATGTTTCTGTCTAGGTGATCTGAATTGATTGCTTGTATTAAATATAATTTCTAGGTGATACAGATCATAGGTTATGCAGGCATGACAATATATGTTTGAAAATGTTCATAATTCACACATTGCCAACAATCTTGTGATGTTTTTCATATTTAAAAAATGAAATCTTGGTTTTATCAAACATAAAGTTTAGTACGACACGCTACCTGTCCCCGCTGTGGAGACATTGGTACAGCTGTCTATTTACAAGGCATTGTTAGGTCTATGTATTTTAAAAAGTCTGATTGGAGATGTACTCTGTGTAACTGTAAGAGCTTCCAGATGGATAATAATAATAATGTTCTTGTTTTTTGTTTGTTTTTACCCTCAGATGGCCCGTCGTTGCCCCTACAGGAGAGTCCGGATCCCAGTTGCTTTCTGGCCCGGCCTCTCACCGGCGGTCATCCAGGCCGTCAGTCCAACCTGCAGCATGGTAAGAACACCAAGAACCTGAACGCCACACGCTTATTTTAACACTTTATTGATACATTATTTCATCTCCCAGACAAGTGTTTACTTTAGAGTCCATTGCACGTTTTTATGCTTTTATACAAGGTAAATTTAATAATAGCAGAAAATAAATAAGAGACACAAAAATCAGCTAAACCAAAAACAAACAGAAAAAGAAAAGGGAGAGTGTGTACATACAGACGTTAATACAACTGTTAAGCTACTTACATATATATGGGACTGAATCATAGTGTTTGTTTCCATGTTGTGGAGCAGTGGTCTGATAGTTATATTTAATTTTTTTTACCTTCAGGCGAGCCAACGCGTCCTGTGGAGGCCTTCCCCCATCCTGGACCCCAACCGGCCCGTTCACCCAGGTCCTTCTTCTAGCTCCTCCTCCTTCTCCCCCTCTTCTTCCATCTCTTCCCTTAGTCGAGGCATGAGACGGTAAGCTTATTTATTCCCCAGGCCATTGAAAGTTCTCTCCACTAAACATCAAAATCAAAAGTTCAACAGAAACACACCACAAAATGACATTGAAATACAATTAAAGCATTAAAGCGCCAAGATAACCTGAAATTTAGACAAACTAAAATAGAATTAGACGAGAATAAAATATTAGTCTAAAAGTTAGTGCAGTGTAAGAAAGAACTACCTACGTCTTCGTTTACTTGAAGAAGATTCTGCTTTTTTATTATTGATTGGTCCAATTTACTCATTGTACTGTGCTTGTATTGGACAATAGTCCCCATGACATGTGATTATGTAACATTGTGTTTCATCTGCATAATTCTGATAACTTATTTTGTTGTTTTCCAAAGAGCCTCCACCCCACTCCTGGACCCCGGTAAGCCGATGGAGGTGGATCCCCCGGAGGACGAGCCGATGGAAGTGGACCCCACGGAAGGATATGGTGAGCCAATGGAGGTCAACTAACACACACACACACACGCGCACGCGCTTTATTTCTTTACACACACACACACATAAGTTGTTTTAGATTTAAATTACTTTTTTTGATGCATTTTCTTTAGATGTATTCAGTTGTATTTGATGTATCAAGTTGTTTTAGATGTGTTTATTTGATGTATTTCCCTCTCTCCTTCCTTCCGGGCGACACAGTGGCTCAGTGGTTAGCACTGCAGCCTCACAGATGTGGAGCCAAATCCAGGGCAATCATTTGAAAAAAAGATTTTAACCTTAAAGTTCAAGTTTTGGTCTGGAAATTCAACAATATATTCAAAATGAAAATAAGTGTATGAAAAGTTGTTTTGGGGTTAGATATAATTCAGATTCGAATTCGGCGACTGTGGCTCAGTGGTTGTTGACGCCACGCCACATCCAGCATTAAGTCTGGAAGTGAAAAAATACAATCTGAAAGTGAAAAAGAAATGTAAAAGTGAAAAAAAAGATTTGAAATGATATTCCAGAACTGAATCCAAATGTCATGTAACCCCCAAAACATTTTGGGTAACACACTTATTTTTATTTTCTTTCTTTATTTCTTTCTGTTGAATATTTCAAAGTTCAAAACCCAAACTTGAGGTCAGGTTCAATTTCTTTTTCCTCCAAATGATGAAAATGTTTCCCTGGATTTGGTTCCATAGACAGATTCTTTCCTCTTTCTGTCTGTGTGGAGTTTGTATATTCTCTCTGTGTCTGCGTGGGTTTTCCCCTGGTACTCAGGTTTCCTCCCACAAAAAGAAAAAATATATTCACTTTTGGCTAATTGGAAACTCTAAATTCTAAATTCTCCTTCGCGAATCGCCACCTTAACGCGGTGAAGGAGTTTGAGTGGCTCAATGATCCTGGGAGCTATGTTGTCCGGGGCATCTGCCCCTGGTAGGGTCTCCCAAGGCAAACAGGTCTCGGGGGAGAGCCCAGACTAAGAGCGGTTCAAAAAACCTCGATGATAAGCAGCCCAAAGACTGTAGCTACCTCGCCCGGACCAGGGAAACCGGGGCACCCTCCCGGAGCCAGACCCGGGAGGCGAACCCGAGAACCCGGTGGTGGACACCAGGGGTGAGGGAAGCTGTCAAGCTGAAGAAGGAGGCCTTTTGGGCTTGGTTGGCCCAGGGGACTCCTGAAGCAGCTGACAGGTACAGGCAGGCCAGAAGGGCTGCAGCTGCGGTGGTCACGGATGCTAAAACTCGGGCATGGGAGGAGTTTGGGGAGGCCATGGAGAAGGACTTTCGGTTGGCCTCAAGGAGGTTCTGGCAAACCATCCGACGACTCAGGAAGGGAAAGCAGGGCCTTCCCCAGGCTGTTATCAGCAGGGGAGGGGGGCTGCTGACCCAGACAGAGGATATCGTCGGGCGGTGGAAAGAGCACTTTGAGGAACTCCTAAACCCGGTCAACATGTCCCCTGAACAGGGGGCAGCGCCTGAAGACTTGCGGGTGGATGAACCTATCTCCCTGGCAGAGGCCACTAAGGTAGTCAAAAAGCTCCTTGGTGGCGCCGGGGGTGGATGAAATCCGCCCTGAGATGCTGAAGGCGCTGGACTTTGTTGGGCTGTCTTAGCTGACACGCCTCTTCAATGTCGCATGGGGGTCGGGCACAGTGCCCATGGACTGGCAGACCGGGGTGGTGGTTCCCATCTTCAAGAAGCGGGACCGGAGAGTGTGCTCGAACTATCGGGGTATCACACTACTCAGCCTCCCGGGAAAAGCTTATGCCAGGGTGCTGGAACGGAGGCTCCGACCGTTTGTCGAACCTCAGATTCAAGAAGAACAGTGCGGGTTTCGTCCTGGTCGTGGAACAGTGGACCAGCTCTTTACCCTTGCAGGGATACTGGAGGGGTCCTGGGAGTTTGCCCAACCAGTCTACATGTGCTTTGTGGACTTGGAGAAGGCTTTCGACCGGGTCCCTCTGGGCTTTTTGTGGGGGTTGCTGCGGGAGTATGGTGTGCCGGACCCGTTGCAACGGGCCATCCGGTCTCTGTACGCCTGCAGTAGGAGCTGTGTTCGTATCATCGGTAGTAAGTCCGACACGTTCCCGGTGGGTGTTGGCCTCCGCCAGGGCTGCCCTTTATCACCGGTCCTGTTCGTGACTTTCATGGACAGGATATCTAGGCGCAGCCGTGGGGCGGAGAATGTCAGGTTCGGGGATCTCAGGATAGCCTCTCTGCTGTTTGCAGATGATGTGGTTAAGTTGTTTTAGAAATGTTATGTTTTATTTCATGTATAACCTTGTGTTAGCTGTGTTAAGTATTAGGGATGCAACGATACCATTTTTTACAAACCGATACGATACCGATATTTTTATTTGTGTACTTGCCGATACCGAGTACCGATACCGATACTTCTTAGATTTGGTCTCCATGAAAGTGCAATTAATTTGGAGGCAGATTTTATTTTATCCTCTGCAGATTATGTCAAGCCTATAGTACAAAATTAACAGAAGGCTATCCCAAGCTTTAAACTTCTTGTGGAAGTCCCTCTAATGTCGGACCATAAAACGCCCCGTGTCCGGGTTCATAATGTAAGCGATAATATTAGGTATCGAGCAATTATATAGGAAGCTGTGTTCCAAGTTATGTTTCCGGTGCTTTTATTGTGGAGGGAGAAACGGAAAGGAAAAGAGTGGAATTGTGGGATATACGTGTGTGAAGGAGATAAAAAAAGTGGTTCAAGTTACCCTGCAGCGTGTTTTCATTTTATTAGAATTACAAATATAGACACACAACAGACACTCGGCTACAATAATATCATCCGTAGCCGCACAACAGCGTCTGAATGAGGCCGCTGCCAGCGCTACTTCAGGTGGATCAGCAGCCGTTTGATTCAAACCGGCAGGACGGCGGTGATGACGCGCAGAGCTTCTCAATTATAGATGTATTAAATATGGAAAATGTCAACTCTCGCGTCTAAAGTGCCGCCGGCGTAAATTTGCGTCTGTCGCAACCACACGCGTCTGTGCATAGACTTTACATGTAATCTGGTCGCGCGAAACATTTGCGTCGCGTTGGGACGGACTGATTACAAGTAACTCCGGGGCTGTCAGCCACTAACAAGAGCACTAATATGTCATACACACGTATGCAACACCGGTTAATAAGCACAATATCGATAAAGTCTTGTATTGTACTCGCGTCTCACTTTTCTCCTGTCTATTGAAAGAAGTGAGCGCTGCGTAGCGAGGATCCAAGATGGCGGCTCCAGATTCTGCTGTTGAGACAAACTGGCCATCTGATTGGACGGCAAAACAACTTGGATAGCGTGATTGGCTGCTCAGAAGTTGAGACTGTTGAGACAGTTGAGACAGAGAAGAGTGTCTCCGGCTCCGCCACGGGGTTGCTTCTCCACAAAGCGCGACCAGTTTGTTGTAGTGAAATACTGTTGAGTGAGTATCGGTTCTTGGTATCGGACATTGAAACCGATGCGAGTACGAGTATTTAACGCAGTATCGACCACCGATACGGTGCATCCCTATTAAGTATTATACAATGTAGGAGGAAGAGGTGGAGAAAGTCTGAACCCTCTTATAAAAAGGTAAATATCAATTTCAATCTTTTTTTTTCATACTGATTTCTTTGTTTACATTCATTCTCTAACGATTTTTTTTATTTATTTAATGTTTTTTATTTGTTTTTACAAAGAGAGGAGGAGAGAGGAAAGGAGGAGAAAGAAGGGGAGGACAGAAAAGAGGAGGGCAAGTATAGTGGTCTTTCTTGGACGTCTGTTATTTCATCTGTTTGTTTCAGGTTGACTTATCGACAAGGACCCGTTGTCAATACATTGTGTATCTCTTTATCCATCTTTCCTCCCTATCCCCCTCCCCCTTTATTTCCCTCTCTCCTTCCTTCTGGGCGACACAGTGGCTCAGTGGTTAGCACTGCAGCCTCACAGATGTGGAGCCAAATCCAGGGCAATAGTTTTGATCATTTGAAAAAAAGATTTTAACCTTAAAGTTCAAGTTTTGGTCTGGAAATTCAACAATATATTAAAAATGAAAATAAGTGTATGAAAAGTTGTTTTGGGGTTAAATATAATTCAGATTCAGTGCTGGAATAATTTAGTGTTTTTATTTTTCCAAAACATTTGGGGTAACACACTTATTTTTATTTTCTTTCTTTATTTCTTTCTGTTGAATTTTTCAAAGTTCAAAACCCAAACTTGAGGTCAGGTTCAATTTCTTTTTCCTCCAAATGATGAAAATGTTTCCCTGGATTTGGTTCCATAGACAGATTCTTTCCTCTTTCTGTCTGTGTGGAGTTTGTATATTCTCTCTGTGTCTGCGTGGGTTTTCCCCTGGTACTCAGGTTTCCTCCCACAAAAAGAAAAAATATATTCACTTTTGGCTAATTGGAAACTCTAAATTATCAATTTTGAATCAATCATGAAAGGATCTCCTGGTGATCAGGTGTCTCCCTTTCATACACAAAATCAAATAAATTGAATGTTGAATCAAATAAATGTTTCTGTTTCAATATATACAGTATTAATACAATTGCATGACATGATGGTGACTATAGAGAATAAGGACTGGTATATTTTAATTGTGATTTTAACTAAACTGAAATAAAATGATCAATGTTCGTCATAAAAGAAGTTCCAAATGGTATTTTAGGTTAACAACAGGAGAAAAACTTAGTTTCCCTTGTTTATTTAATTTAATTCCATCTTCCTTGAGAACACACACATATATATATGCAGTTATAGTGTTAATGATCAGTTCCGTGACTCTTGGTAACAATTACAATCAGCCCTAACTTTGAATATTAAGAAATAGGTTTGTGATTTGAAATCATAAGTCTGATAACATTTCTCACTCATTCATTTATATTTAGCTAAAGTGTAAAGATTTAAATTAAAAATCACTTTTCATGTGTATACATTAGTTTCAATAAAGTCAGTCATAAAGAGCCGTGGTGACTTGTCACGGTGCATTTATGAGGATTTGTGGTTGTCAGCCCAAAGAGTGATATTACCTTTTCCATTTGACCAGAGTGGTAAAATGAAATGAAATGAAACTAAAATAATAAAAATAAATTATTGTGCTGCTGATGTTCTTTTTGTATTTTTACTCCATATTATTTACTCCAGTATCTAACTCCAGACAGTAATTCCCAAACTGTTATAAAATTATTTATAAAATTAAAATTAGTCTCTTTAGTTTTTCTTATACATAAATCATGATCAGTTTTATAGGTTTAGTCCACAGAGCACATATTTACTTTCAATACTATAAAACTGGACTAAAGTGTTTGTGATCTTTAGATGTTTTAACATAGCAGCATATAACTGGGTGCCAACTAACCCCATTCTCCCCTAAAGGACCAATTCAAATAAAAACCTGCACCCTGTTAGTTCTCAGTGCAAGGAGAATTTGACTTTCCAAATTGAGATTAGGAATAAACAAAAACTAAATAAATACATATATCTGCGTTCTTTAAAAGAATTGGACACACAGTGCTATTGATGTACATTTTGAACTTTGCAACTTGTTTTCAAGAATGAAGATGTAGTATCATAGCAGACACACGTGGGGGCGCTATTCTGTCTGGTTCTAAAGCCATGCATGCATAACATTTAATTAACTTCAGTGTATTTTGTATAACCCAAAATCACAATTTCAAATAATTTGCCTCGAAAGGAATTACGATAGGTACACATACAACATCCCTGAACTGGGATCTCACATCGGCTCAAGAAAAACATTTCACGGCCCCGACTGGTCTTTTACGTAAAAGAACGACGAAGAAGAAAACGAGACGAAGTGACGTACTTCCGGTCCTACATGAAACTATTCCCAGTTAAACATGCAGAGCAAATATTTATCTGCAAAGTGCGAAAATGTCGTGATCTATGCAGACAAAAGTGCGAACGTTATTATATACAGTATTATATACATGGTGTGAACACATCAGATGGTTAACAGTTGTAAAGCTGCAAAAGGGATCCCAAGCTTGTACTAGATCCAAAAATACAAAACGCTTGCATGAGTAGAATTAAAATAATGGTTACACATGAAACGCCAAGCAACACCTGTGATTACTTAACCATTAACCAGCATAACAATTAGTCCAATGGATTTGGTTGAAAATGAAACGCTAACAGGCTAACGCAGTAAGGCTAATGGCAGGCTAACGTTAACAGGCTAACGTAAACAATGCTTCGTGCGTCACTCATGTGACCTTCGACCTTATTACGTATGAGGTCACTTGGGAATCCCCATTGTGGGAGTTGTAGGGGGGGGGAATATCCTTTGATTAAACAAAATAAGACATTTAATTAATGTGTTATTCGGCTGTATATCTTGGGTTTGTTAGTTGTTTAAGGTTAAATAAAAGATGGTCTAAAAATGTATCTTAAAAACTCCCTCTTTCAGACTCCGACTGATGACGCCATGGACACCTCGAACAATGGGCTGGTCCACCCCACCTTCACTGTCGCGCCTCTCAAACAGAGTCGTAAGAGGACCTTCGAGGATGTAAAACCGGTTGGAATAAGACGGTAAGTGTTGCCTCACTCCCCTATATTGATTATTAACTGTGGTAGTCTGGAGATTCAAACAACTTTTTGTTTCATGCAACAACCCAACCAACCCAATCAACCCAATCAACCCCAGCCAGGAGCGGAAAAGAAGAAGAACCGGAGTAAGTCGATACTTATATTAATGTAGTTGTGATCCATCTCTCTGCCCTTTTTCAGCCTCTACATAACTGTAAATCAATGTACAGTCTGCTGCTAAATGAAAGATTGTCTAAAATTGTATCCCAAAAATCATCCCTGAGACCCCTACGGAGGAAACTCATTTTGGATGCTTGTATCCGCGACCTCGTTCTTTGGGTCACAACCCAGAGGTCGTGACCATAGGTGGGGGTCAGAACATAGACCGCCCGGTGCAGCGCCTGTTCTACTGCTGCAGCCGCACCGACCCGCCTGTCCATCTCCCGCTCCATCTTACCCTCACCCGTGAACAAGACCCCGAGATACTTGAACTGCCTGCTGAAAGTGAGGGTGTTCAAGTATCTCGGGGTCCTGTTCACCGGTAAGGGTAAGATGGAGCGGGAGATTGACAGGTCACTACTCACCTATGGTCACGAACTCTGGGTGGTGACCGCAAGAACGAATTCGTGGATACAAGCGGCCAAAATGAGTTTCCTCCAGGAGGCCGAGCTCCAGCCTTAGAGCGCTGCTCCTCTGTCAGAAGGGAAGGAAGACGGATGGATTTGGTGGTATTTTATTGTAAATAGCTTTTACATGGTATTTGTTTTCTATTGTTGTACATAGATTTGACATTGTATTGTATTATATTGTACATCTTACATTTTATTTTATTGTATTGTATTATATTGTACATATATTTTACATTGTATTGTTTGTACATACATTTGACATTGTATTGTATTATATTGTACATCTTACATTTCATTTTATTGTATTGTGTTGTATTTCTTTTATTGTATTGTAATGTACATGCATCTTAAATCCTGTTGTATTCTAATGTATTGCATGTACTTACATCTTACATTTTATTGTATTGTATTTCTTTCTTTTGTTGTATTGTAATGTACATCATCTTAAATTATATTGTGTTCTACTGTATTGCATGTACTTACATTTTATTCTGTCTAAATACATCTTTTTTCCCTAAACTAAGTGTCTACCTATCTTATGATTCATTTGTGTTTAAACTTCCATTACATTTAAAGATGCCTTTCTGTAATTTAAAGATATGCAGAACATGAATTACATTCAAATCAAACCTTTATTGAACTGAGCATAAAGAGCCTCTCAGCCATCCCGCCATAATATTAACGTCACTGCTTCAATAACTGAAAATTCAGAAATAATCCTTTTAGTATAAAACATATATCAAAGTAAAATAAGCAAAAGTGAACCTATGGGCAGGGTGTGTACTGTTGATAAATGGTTCCTCCATAAAGGCCAGATATATTGCTGACTTTCAATACAACTGCATATTTTGCTACATCTTAATGATTATATTGACTGCAATAGATTTAGGTATTTTACTTGTTTTAATTTAATTATTTATGGTAAGGAAATTATAGCTCAAAGCCGACATCACGTGATCTAAATGTGGACTTTTGATGAGTTGAATGCTCTGAACACCAGTAGCATTGAATCCTTGAGCTTATGCCTCATGATACTAAAGGTTAAGAATGAATGCTAATGCTCACATATGATTTATTTTAATATTTTCATTTCCAGGTCGTTCATAATACCCTCCTGCTGAGTCGCCTGCCACAAAAGCTTGATTCTTTGTGAACTGCTTTGTAGTTCATGCTTTTAGGTTGTAGAAAGTCCATAACATTTTTTATTTTGTATGAAGGGTTTGCAAAAAAATATATTTTTTACATGGAGAACAAAACACTGTACAAGGGTTCAACCAGGCTGACAATTGAAGGGACAGAAGATCCAGGTGAAAAAGAACAGAAGAAATCACCGTTCCTTTGTAAGTTAAACTAAAAGCTCAGCAACAAAATGTATGCAGATTTAAAAAGGAGTAGGTTAATGTTTCAGTATCAAGCTAACAAGCTAAAATGTAACAGGCGTGCTTCTTAAGGCAAACAAATCATATTTAGTGTTGACTTTTACAGTTACTGTCTGGGGCATTGAACAGACCATCAGACCAGATTCTAATGACGGAAGCAGTTGAGTTGCATAATCGGAACTGACGTCTCTTGCAAGCCCTCCAATAAGTACTCCTTTTATATATAAATATATTTCTGAATTTTGAAATGCATGACTTTCACACTCCACAAAGTAGTGTCCTCAGGTTTGAAGCAATGTTAAGATGACATTATAAATGTGATGACAGTAAGACAGCTGGATTCAGACTATATTTCTTTCTCCGCCACCGCGACCTAAAGAGCTTTAAAATCAACTTGTTCAATAATAAAACATGAGCATGTCCCAGACAAGACTGATCAGGGATTTGGGTTCAACTACGATGAAAAGGTGCTCATCGTTTACAAAGGAGGTCTGAGGACAATACATTATAATACATTTTTTAACTCTACTATAGAATACATTTGAATACTCACAGAGCAGGAGCACTTTCTAATATGCATGTCTGGCCAGATCATCTGTGTGATAGATGTGGTAAGAAAAGATGATGTGCAATCTATAACAGGATGAAGATAACCTAGCACTTGATAAGCCAGTATCTTTGTCACTATTTTTGTCAATGTAATCATGCCCATTTCTGAATGCAAACCATGACGATAAGTAATGCTTTTCCATGCAGGATGGTTTTGATGGACGCCACTGCCCTACAGGAAGAGGAGGAGGAGGATGAGGGAGAGGACGAGGTGTGGGATAGGGACCCTCTGACCCTTGCGGACACTTCTGATGATGACTAGCCTCTTACAGACATGCCACTTTCATGCTAATCCTTTGCGGGGTGAATCATATAATGTCATGCAATAAAAAAGTGACATTTTACCAATTCATAAATGGTGTATTTTATTATTTCTGAGTCTGTGGATGAAGAAGTGGCACCCACCCACACCATTTAAACACATGTTGTAGTTATAATCTGTTCAGAATTTATTTATTTTCATTTCTGATTAAAATAATTTGACACACAGTGCTATTGATGTATATTTTGAACTTTGCAACTTGTTTTCAAGAATGAAGATGTAGTATCATAGCAGACACACGTGGGGGCGCTATTCTGTCTGGTTCTAAAGCCATGCATGCATAACATTTAATTAACTTCAGTGTATTTTGTATAACCCAAAATCACAATTTCAAATAATTTGCCTCGAAAGGAAATACGTACACATACAACATCCCTGAACTGGGATCTCACATCGGCTCAAGAAAAACATTTCACGGGCCCCGACTGGTCTTTTACGTAAAAGAACGACGAAGAAGAAAACGAGACGAAGTGACGTACTTCCGGTCCTACATGAAACTAGGTCCGTGTACGTTTTATTCGTCTGTTTTTTGGTTCATTCGAAAAAACGAAAATACGGAAATACCATCATTTCTTCGTTTTCTGTTTCAAACCAAAAACGGGAAAACGGAAAAGCACTTCCGTTTTCTCGTTTTTGTCGTCTGAATCCCAAAACGAGAGAACGGAAGTGCCTAAAACAAATGTCAAAATAAAGTCTAGTGATCGATATTCTTATTTACAGTCTTCTATGCAAACACATTGCTGCCGTAACGTTAGAAGAACATTATTAATCAATATAAATAAATAAACCTGGATATGTTAGCAACAGTCATGACTACAGGCACTTTAATATTCATGTATATATGTACGTATTTATTAATCAACTTTTCAATTAATCCTTGCATTGTTTAATGCAACACAGTTCGTAATATAGTTTAATCAAAGTCATTTGGGTGTGTAGAGTTGTTGCTGTTAGCCTCATATTTATATTTCCTCCTCATTGTGCTCTTTCTTCAGTGAACACAGCAGAGCCTGTATGAGGAGACGCAGAGTAAAGGGTTTCCCCTTCCTACCAGTAGATGGCAGTATATTTGTATGCAAATGATACATTTAGTTAAATTTACCTGTGTCTTTGTTAATTAACTAGGTTATTGATTCAGATGTATTTAATGCCGTTTCTTTCCTCTGATATTTAATGTTCATTTGCAGCATAGTTGTATGCAGGTCATGACCTTCCTTAGCTCAGAGCAGCAGGTCATGGCCTTCCTTAGCTAAGAGCAGCAGGTCATGGCCTTCCTTAGCTAAGAGCAGCAGGTCATGACCTTCCTTAGCTAAGAGCAGCAGGTCATGGCCTTCTTCACACTGTAAAAAAAATAAACGTAAAATGAAGGTCAAATGACTGGCAGCTGCGGCTGCCAAACAAAAACCTTAAAATGAAGGTAAAATATCTTAATTCAAATAAAGGCCGAAAACCATAAATTAACGAAAATTTTCATTAAAGGTTCTGCAGTGAAACACTGTTATTTTACAGAGTTTCCCTGTATTATTACAATCAAACACCTTCAATAAAGAGATATCACTAAAATTCTGCAGAGAAAAACTATTATTTTACAGATTCTTCCTGTATTATTATGATCAAATACCTTCAACAAAGTGATATCACTCAAAGTTCTGCAGAGAAATACTGTTATTTAACAGATTCTTCCCATATTATTACAATGAATCACCTTCAACAAAGTGATATCACTCAATGTTATGCAGAGAAATACTGTTATTTTACAGAATTTTCCTGAATCATTAATATCAAAACCTTCAAAGAAGTAGTGATGGGCGGTATGAATGTTTCACATACCGTCACACTGGTGCCCAGACATTGTCCCTCCACAACAGGCAACGCATTTTACTGTTCACCAGTGAATGCTGAGGGTGCAGCAGTCGGAGCTACTTATGTTACGTGCATTGAGTTTGAGTCATGGTTTTAACTTTATGACAACAATTAATAACCCACAACTCTCTAACGCTCTAACAGGGTAAAACACCACAAGACAACAGTTTATGTCACATAAACAATTATAATACAATAATACATAAGGCTAATAATTGTACGTTTATGACATTTACACCGCTGAACTGCATTCTGGGTACAGCCCGCCCACTATCACAACTATAAGAAACTTCGTAGCTACATTAAAAAACGGAAAAGAGCGATGCAGGCGGAACAAGAGAGACCAGAGATGCACCAACACAACGTGTTGCCCAGAGAGGAGCTGTGTCTGCTGGCTGGAGGGTTTGAAAAGTCCGACCAGACACATAAAAGCTGGGAATTAAACCACCAACCCTGCGGTTACCAGAGGACCTCTACTCACTGGGCCACAATTAACCTATGTTGCTCCTCATAAAGGACTAAAAATGTATCATTCTTGGTACTACTTTGTACTCTTTAAAAAAAAAAGACTGCATTATGTTTGATGTAATGGAAAACGTTTGCTAAATTAAAATCCGGATTTACAGAGTTTGAATGTAAAAGTACATGTTAATATAAAACTAATATGATTTACCTTACAATTACAAAGAAAATCGTTAAATTGTTAGTATGGACATAAACCTTTATATAACGAGCTAGATATTTAATTACAGGTAATTATTGTTATTTTACATGAATTTGTAAGTAATCTAAGAAAACAGTAAAATTACTGTATAAATAATACAGACATTTTTCTATAAAAAAATGAGAAAAAAATGTAATTTGTTATTATTAGCATAATACGTAAATTAAAAGTTGGGTTGTTGATTTATAGATAATGTCTGTAATTTTATAGAGTTTTGTATATAATTTTAAAAAACAGAAAAACTACTGTAAAAATTTAGAGTTATTTCCTGTAAAATTAGGATTTGTTTTTACAGTGCAGCTAAGAGCAACAGGTCATGGCCTTCCTTAGCTAAGAGCAGCAGGTCATGACCTTCTTTAGCTTAGAGCATTGGGTCATGGCCTTCCTTAGCTAAGAGCAGCAGGTCATGGCCTTCTTCAGCTAAGAGCAACAGGTCATGGCCTTCTTCAGCTAAGAGCAACAGGTCATGGCCTTCTTCAGCTAAAAGCAACAGGTCATGGCCTTCTTCAGCTAAGAGCAACAGGTCATGGCCTTCTTCAGCTAAGAGCAACAGGTCATGGCCTTCTTCAGCTAAGAGCAACAGGTCATGGCCTTCTTTAGTAAAGAGCAGCAGGTCATGGCCTTCCTTAGTAAAGAGCAACAGGTCATGGCCTTCCTTAGCTAAGAGCAGCAGGTCATGGCCTTCCTTAGCTAAGAGCAGCAGGTCATGGCCTTCTTCAGCTAAGAGCAACAGGTCATGACCTTCTTTAGTAAAGAGCAGCAGGTCATGGCCTTCCTTAGCTAAGAGCAGCAGGTCATGGCCTTCCTTAGCTAAGAGCAGCAGGTCATGGCCTTCTTTAGCTTAGAGCATTGGGTCATGGCCTTCCTTAGCTAAGAGCAGCAGGTCATGACCTTCCTTAGCTAAGAGCAGCAGGTCATGGCCTTCCTTAGCTAAGAGCAGCAGGTCATGGCCTTCTTTAGCTTAGAGCAGCAGGTCATGGCCTTCTTTAGCTAAGAGCAACAGGTCATGGCCTTCTTTAGTAAAGAGCAGCAGGTCATGGCCTTCTGTTGAGCATATTCCTTATATGAGTAGCAAAGCCATGTTGATGTGTGCCTGTGTGCACTGGTGTGTTGTTGTGCGCATGCGCAGAATAAAAACGAACAGTGTGAGTTCCCAGACCAAAGAGACGATGGTGGTCTATTCTTTTTCTCCCGTGAATGTTAGCTACAAGGAGCTACTATTTAACCACTTTGGTGACTGTAATAACGGAGATAGCTGCAGGAATGTCTAACGCTACAGGTTATGGGCCCAGTCAATCAGGCCAGAGGTGGTTCAGACTTTTATTCGACGGTGATGAGAAAAATTACGAGCTCTGGGAAACGAGGTTCCTCGCGCACATGGAGTTACGTCGCCTCAGAGAAGTTATCTCGGAAGACAGCTATCTACAGTTATCTACAGGAGATAGCTGAGGATGACGAAGAAGATCTCGCGGAAGACGAGGAGAAGAACGGTGAGGCATATGCAGAACTAGTGCAATGTCTAGACAACAAGAGCTTGTCGTTGGTAATGAGAGACGCGAAATGTGACGGAAGAAAAGCACTGAATATTCTTCGCGGGCACTATGCGGGAAAGGACAAACCCCGCGTTGTGAGTTTATATTGTGAACTTTCCTCGCTCCATAAGGCTAGCAATGAAACGGTCACGGACTATATTATTCGAGCAGAGACTATATTCACGTCATTGAGAAGAGCAGAGGAGCATATTAGTGATGGGCTTCAGATGGCTATGGTAGTAAAAGGACTACCTGATTCATACAAGCCATTCATCGTGTACATCACTCAGACAAGTGACACCGTAACGTTCGGCGAGTTTAAAACAAAACTGTGAAGTTATGAGAGTACTGAAAAATATCGGAAAAGTGACGTGAATGTTGAAGAAGACAACGTGATGAAGACTAGCGGGGCAACGAGGTCACGAGGAAGAGGAAAAGGGAAGAAAATGGACATGGCTGATGTCGAGTGTTACACGTGCGGTAAAAAGGGACACATGGCCAGGGCATGTCCTGACGGTTACCAGGTGAGGAGAGAGGAAATGGGACACACCACAGAGAGGAAGGGGACGCAGCCGAGGACAAGCCCGTGACCATGTGAAGAAAGCTGATGGAGAGACAGAGGCAGAGCATACATCTTTCTGTTTCAGGATGAATGACTGTCCTGCACAAAGAGGAAACAAGAAGGGTCTCATGGTCGACTGCGGCGCCACAACACACATGATCAACGACGCCACAAAGTTCAAAACAGTTGACAAGAGCTTCAGACCCGAGGACCACATGATCGAGCTCGCTGACGGATCCAAGGTGAGCGGGATGGCGAAGATGAGGGGAGACGCCGAAGTCTACTTGCTGGACAGCAAGGGACGACAGGTGAAAACGAGGCTCAAGCAAGCACTCTACATCCCATCGTTTCCACAAAACATCTTTTCAGTCAAAGCAACGACAGCCAACGGAGCTGAGGTCCGCTTCAAGGACGGTAATGACTGGCTGGTCCACAAGGATGGTACCATGTTCAAAATGGACGTGTATGGTAGGCTGTATTACCTTAGCACTGTAGAGGATGAAAATGTTGATGAAGTGTATGGTTGTCATGACATTCAAACGTGGCATAGGATACTTGGTCATTGTAATTTTGATGATGTTGCAAAATTAGAAAAGGTGGTTGAAGGGATGTCTATAAAAGGGAAACATGACAAGTCCAACCAAAACTGTGAAATATGCACACAGGGCAAGTTTACACAAAGCAGAAACAGACAGGCAGACGCTAAAGCTACAACTGTATTAGAGCTAGTACACACAGACCTATGCGGTCCGATAGAACCAGCAGATAAAGATGGATACAGATATGCAATAGCATTTACTGATGATTACAGTGGGATGATTTTTCCATACTTTATTAAAGCAAAGAGTGACACGACAAAAGCTACAGAAAAATTCATAGCAGATGTAGCTCCATATGGAAAGATAAAGTGCATAAGGTCTGATAACTCGTTTTCACCTGTCGTCCCTTGCTGTCCAGCAAGTAGACTTCGGCGTCTCCCCTCATCTTCGCCATCCCGCTCACCTTGGATCCGTCAGCGAGCTCGATCATGTGGTCCTCGGGTCTGAAGCTCTTGTCAACTGTTTTGAACTTTGTGGCGTCGTTGATCATGTGTGTTGTGGCGCCGCAGTCGACCATGAGACCCTTCTTGTTTCCTCTTTGTGCAGGACAGTCATTCATCCTGAAACAGAAAGATGTATGCTCTGCCTCTGTCTCTCCATCAGCTTTCTTCACATGGTCACGGGCTTGTCCTCGGCTGCGTCCCCTTCCTCTCTGTGGTGTGTCCCATTTCCTCTCTCCTCACCTGGTAACCGTCAGGACATGCCCTGGCCATGTGTCCCTTTTTACCGCACGTGTAACACTCGACATCAGCCATGTCCATTTTCTTCCCTTTTCCTCTTCCTCGTGACCTCGTTGCCCCGCTAGTCTTCATCACGTTGTCTTCTTCAACATTCACGTCACTTTTCCGATATTTTTCAGGGGGCGACTGTGGCTCAGTGGTTAGCAAGTTGGTCTTTCAATCAGAAGGTCGGTGGTTCGATCCCCGGCTCCGGCAGTCTGCGTCGTTGTGTCCTTGAGCAAGACACTTAACCCTAATTGCTCACCGTTGCTGTGTCTACGGTCTACTGTATATCATGTAAGTCGCTTTGGATAAAAGCGTCAGCTAAATGAAATGTAATGTAATGTAATGATAACGGCACAGAGTTTACCGGGCAGAAGTTCCAGTCTTTACTTAGGAGTAACTTGATAAGGCATGAGAAGAGTGCGCCCTACTCACCTCATCAGAATGGAACTGCCGAAAGAGGTTGGAGAACCTTATTCGAGATGTCTCGATGCATGCTATTGAAGAGTAACCTCCCAAAACAATTATGGACATATGCTGTACAAACAGCAGCTCAAATCCGCAACAGGTGCTACAGTAAGCGGCTAGAGCAGACACCTTACCGTGTTTTCACAGGAAAAACACCTAACCTATCTAACATGAAGATATTTGGCTCTGAATGCTACGTATATCGGCAGGATAAGAAAAAGCTGGATTCTAGATGCAAAAAGGGGATCCTTGTAGGCTATGACAAATATAGTCCAGCATATAACGTGTATTATCCCGAGACAGGAAAAGTCCTCAAACATAGGCTGGTAAAATTCCTCACCAAAGGTAGCGCAGATAGCCAGACTCAGACAGATTGTGACATGGGGGAAGATATTGAGAAAAGAGATACACCACCGAAGATAGCCAACCAGGCTCAGGGACAGCCTAAGGAGAGTAAAGAGTCAAATGTTGAGGAGACTGCTGAGGCAGGTCCGACCCAGACAGATATTACTCAGAGAGAAGAGGGAGAAAAGAGATACCCTATGAGACAGAGAAAGGCTCCAGAATACTTAAAGGAGTACCAGTGTAAAGCTGAGTGTAATAATGACGAAAGTGAAAATGTAGATTATTTCTACAGAGTGGCTTATGATGTACCTAAAACACTTAAAGAGGCAATGGACTCTAAGAAGTCAAAAATGTGGGTTGACGCGATGAAAGAGGAGATGAACTCTTTGACTGAGAATAATACTTTCACTCTGGCCCCACTGCCAAGAGGCAAACAAGCAGTGGGAGGTCGCTGGGTATATGCAGTGAAAGAGAGCCCGGATGGATCTGAGACTTGTAAAGCCAGATATGTCGCAAAGGGTTATAGTCAAGTGGAAGGGATTGATTATAAAGAGACTTTTTCACCGACAGCCAACATGACCTCTGTACGAGCATTAATGCAGGTGGCTGTACAGGAAGATCTTAGCCTCCACCAAATGGATGTGAAGACTGCTTACCTCCATGCTCCAATAGACTGTGAGGTATATATGGAGCAACCGGAAGGTTTTGAGATCAAGTCAAAAACAGGGGAACACTTAGTGTGTAAACTCAACAAGTCATTGTATGGTTTAAAACAGTCCGGGCGGAACTGGAACATGTTACTGCATGATCACCTTACAGAGAATGATTTTGTGCAAAATGATGCTGATCATTGTGTCTACAGCAGAAAATCTGAGAACGAGAAAGTAATTCTGTTAGTGTGGGTAGATGACTTAATCATAGCAGCGAGTAACAACACCTTACTCAGTGATGTAAAAGAAATGTTGAAGAGAAGGTTTAAGATGAAAGATATGGGTCCACTTAAACACTTCTTAGGTATCGATTTCAGACAGAGTGAGGGAGAGATCAAAATGACTCAAAAGAGACACATAGAGAAAATATTAGAGAAATTTGGGATGTCCGGGTGCAAACCGAGATCCACTCCATGTGAGCAAAAGTTAAATTTTGACAGTGAGGGTGAAGTTATTGATTCGACAGGATATAGAGAGATAGTAGGTAGCTTGATATACATTATGACATGTACCAGACCTGACCTGAGCTGGGTTGTGAGTAAACTATCTCAGTACCTAGCAGAACCAAAGCAACAGCATTGGGCTACAGCAAAACACATACTGGGGTACTTAAAGGGTACTACAGATCAAGAACTACACTACCAAAAATGTGAGCAAAGCCTACTACAGCTGGAGGGATATAGTGATGCTGATTGGGCAGCCGATAAAGATGATTGGAGGAGCACAAGTGGATACTGTTTCAGCTTAACTGAGAATGGTCCAGTTATATCGTGGAAGAGTAGGAAACAGCCAATGGTGGCATTATCCACCTGCGAAGCAGAGTATATGGCACTTGCAGCCACTACTCAAGAGAGTATGTACCTTGTACAACTACTTAGAGGAATAGATAGTAATAACCAGCATGTACCAGTCAAGATATATGAGGACAACCAGGGGGCGATAGCTTTATCTAAGAACCCAGTATGCAGACAGAGAAGCAAACACATAGATATAAAGTATCACTTTATACGGTCTGCACACGCAGAAGGGAAAATATCAATAGAATACTGTCCTACTGCAAACATGGTAGCTGATGTTCTTACCAAGCCAGTGACAAAGACCAGAGTTGAAATGACCTTTGGCCTCCTGAAGGCACGCTTTCACTGCCTTCACAAATTAAGGGTCAGCCCTGTTAGGGCATGTGATATTACTGTGGCTTGTGCTGTCCTCCACAATGTGGCCTGCCTGAGGAAGGAGAGGGCCCCCAGAGTGCCACCAGCCATGGACTGGGACAATCCGGCAATCTTCCCTGATGACGACAGTGGTCGGCTGCTGAGGGACCAATATGTGTTGAATTATTTTAGTTAGTATGTGTGCTTTCAATTTTGGTTAAATATGTCCTGCGGTGGCAGAGGAATTTGGGTTTTTTTGGGTTCGTTTTTTTACGAATTTGGCCTCTTATGATGTTTGTGCGGTATACTGTGTGTAATACAAGGCTGCAGGGAGGCTACTGCATCCATTCATTTGTCTGTTCAGTTGTGTATGGATTTGTCCTGCATTTATTTTAGTGTGCAGACATGCAGGGTGTGTTATATACAGACCTTTGAATGTGTATGTATCATTTTGTATAATATGCTTGGATTCTGTGCTTTCCATCTTGTAGAGTCACTGTGACTTCAGTTTCGAAAGGAGCTGATGGTTTACCTGCTTTGTTTTGTCCTTATTCAATAAAGGAACATAATGTTACACATTGTGTTTTTATATTCATATGGAATGTGTATTTGTTTATATGACAGAGTACTAGGGCCACACTGAAGAAAAAGGATAAAGTCATAAATTTATGAGGCTGGTTCTTTCTGCAGAAAAGCTACATATTGTTTTTACAGTTTTGATACTTATGACAGGTACTGTCATACTGTCATGATACTTAATATTCTGATTCTGCATCAGCATGTCTTTGTTTATGAAACCATACTGAAGTACAATTTCACGAAATGCCCCACATCTGTCATTTTAACAACTGTCCTCCTTTAAAACAACTGGTTACAATATTATGACTTGTCTTTTTTTTCCCTCTGTGGCCCTAATATTCTATCATTTTATATATAGCCTTATAGTCTATGGGAAACTGTAAATTATCTAATGATAGCAACATCATCTAAAAATCATTTTTTATCCAAAATCATTGAAATTAATGATCACAAACGTTTAAATAATGACAGTGGGTCTAGTTATATGTGATAACAATGTATAGTGAGCAGTGAAATAACTATTGGTTTCCATTTGTGGTGACTGCTGACTGACATTAGGGATGAGATTAAATAGATCCTGGAATTTAGCCTGGTTTGGAGCAGGCTAGCTCCACAGAATAAATCTCCATGGTAATTTATACCATAACATATCCTCCTGCCCCCTATCCATCTTTAGTGCAACCGGATTACGGATCAATTGAGCCAGGATCACCAAGATATCCTGGCTTAATCCCTTATCCTAGTTTTGTGCAACAGGCCCCTGGTTTCTTTTATATCCAAAAGTGTTCTGTTTTTAATTGATGTCTTCATGTTTTTCTAGTTGTTCCCTTTCTAATTTTGTTGTATGTAAAGCATCTTTAAGTGGCTTGAAAAGCACTATAGAAAATATGATATAATATAAAATACATTTAAAATAATAAATATAAACTATTATTATTGTACTAAATTAATAATAATGAAATAAATAAATAAATTATATGTACTAAAGTAACGCAGGCCAACTTGTTGATTTTTGTTGTATACAATGAAGGTCTGTTTTACTTGTGGTTGTGATTTATATGAATGTATGCTTGATTAAAATAGTTGCACTCCATGCATGACCCAATATTACCCACATTTATCAGTTACCTACTTCATAAAGTGATAATAATAAACATATCTCATATTAATTACGTGGCGCCGTCAGTGACTTCCGGCAGCCAGGGGGCGTGGCCCAGTGGCAGCGGGCTATAACGTCATTGAATTTGGAATGTTCTAAACGCTTCCATGGAAACGCATGTTTTATAAGACAACAATTTCTCTCTTTTTTTCTCATTGCGCTTGAAGACCCCAACGAGAGAACAGCTAAACTTCTGAAGAACAGCACCTCTACTATTAAGCTAGCAAGCTAACAAACTCGAGCATCCCTACACTACAAGGTAAGGACCCAACCTGCAGCCATGTGACAGTTAGCTAGCTAGCGGTGTGTGTTTTCAAGAGTACAAGCTAAACAAGTTGATTGTATTATTTCTCTAAACTTTACTGAAAGTGACAGACAACATGGATCAGACTTCAATGTCAACAATTGATCTGAATTGATTGCTTATATTAAATATAATTTCTAGGTGATCTGAATAGATTGCTTGTATTAACTATAGTTTCTAGGTGATACGGATCATAGGTTATGCAGGCATGACAATATATGTAATCCTTATTGTTTGAAAATGGGGGTGGGTTTTCCCCGTGGGTTTTCCCCTGGTACTCAGGTTTCCTCCCACAAAAAGAAAAAATATATTCACTTTTGGCTAATTGGAAACTCTAAATTATCAATTTGAATCAATCATGAAAGGATCTCCTGGTGATCAGGTGTCTCCCTTTCATACACAAAATCAAATAAATTGAATGTTGAATCAAATAAATGTTTCTGTCTAGGTGATCTGAATTGATTGCTTGTATTAAATATAATTTCTAGGTGATACAGATCATAGGTTATGCAGGCATGACAATATATGTTTGAAAATGTTCATAATTCACACATTGCCAACAATCTTGTGATGTTTTTCATATTTAAAAAATGAAATCTTGGTTTTATCAAACATAAAGTTTAGTACGACACGCTACCTGTCCCCGCTGTGGAGACATTGGTACAGCTGTCTATTTACAAGGCATTGTTAGGTCTATGTATTTTAAAAAGTCTGATTGGAGATGTACTCTGTGTAACTGTAAGAGCTTCCAGATGGATAATAATAATAATGTTCTTGTTTTTTGTTTGTTTTTACCCTCAGATGGCCCGTCGTTGCCCCTACAGGAGAGTCCGGATCCCAGTTGCTTTCTGGCCCGGCCTCTCACCGGCGGTCATCCAGGCCGTCAGTCCAACCTGCAGCATGGTAAGAACACCAAGAACCTGAACGCCACACGCTTATTTTAACACTTTATTGATACATTATTTCATCTCCCAGACAAGTGTTTACTTTAGAGTCCATTGCACGTTTTTATGCTTTTATACAAGTTAAATTTAATAATAGCAGAAAATAAATAAGAGACACAAAAATCAGCTAAACCAAAAACAAACAGAAAAAGAAAAGGGAGAGTGTGTACATACAGACGTTAATACAACTGTTAAGCTACTTACATATATATGGGACTGAATCATAGTGTTTGTTTCCATGTTGTGGAGCAGTGGTCTGATAGTTATATTTAATTTTTTTTACCTTCAGGCGAGCCAACGCGTCCTGTGGAGGCCTTCCCCCATCCTGGACCCCAACCGGCCCGTTCACCCAGGTCCTTCTTCTAGCTCCTCCTCCTTCTCCCCCTCTTCTTCCATCTCTTCCCTTAGTCGAGGCATGAGACGGTAAGCTTATTTATTCCCCAGGCCATTGAAAGTTCTCTCCACTAAACATCAAAATCAAAAGTTCAACAGAAACACACCACAAAATGACATTGAAATACAATTAAAGCATTAAAGCGCCAAGATAACCTGAAATTTAGACAAACTAAAATAGAATTAGACGAGAATAAAATATTAGTCTAAAAGTTAGTGCAGTGTAAGAAAGAACTACCTACGTCTTCGTTTACTTGAAGAAGATTCTGCTTTTTTATTATTGATTGGTCCAATTTACTCATTGTACTGTGCTTGTATTGGACAATAGTCCCCATGACATGTGATTATGTAACATTGTGTTTCATCTGCATAATTCTGATAACTTATTTTGTTGTTTTCCAAAGAGCCTCCACCCCACTCCTGGACCCCGGTAAGCCGATGGAGGTGGATCCCCCGGAGGACGAGCCGATGGAAGTGGACCCCACGGAAGGATATGGTGAGCCAATGGAGGTCAACTAACACACACACACACACGCGCACGCGCTTTATTTCTTTACACACACACACACATAAGTTGTTTTAGATTTAAATTACTTTTTTTGATGCATTTTCTTTAGATGTATTCAGTTGTATTTGATGTATCAAGTTGTTTTAGATGTGTTTATTTGATGTATTTCCCTCTCTCCTTCCTTCCGGGCGACACAGTGGCTCAGTGGTTAGCACTGCAGCCTCACAGATGTGGAGCCAAATCCAGGGCAATCATTTGAAAAAAAGATTTTAACCTTAAAGTTCAAGTTTTGGTCTGGAAATTCAACAATATATTCAAAATGAAAATAAGTGTATGAAAAGTTGTTTTGGGGTTAGATATAATTCAGATTCGAATTCGGCGACTGTGGCTCAGTGGTTGTTGACGCCACGCCACATCCAGCATTAAGTCTGGAAGTGAAAAAATACAATCTGAAAGTGAAAAAGAAATGTAAAAGTGAAAAAAAAGATTTGAAATGATATTCCAGAACTGAATCCAAATGTCATGTAACCCCCAAAACATTTTGGGTAACACACTTATTTTTATTTTCTTTCTTTATTTCTTTCTGTTGAATATTTCAAAGTTCAAAACCCAAACTTGAGGTCAGGTTCAATTTCTTTTTCCTCCAAATGATGAAAATGTTTCCCTGGATTTGGTTCCATAGACAGATTCTTTCCTCTTTCTGTCTGTGTGGAGTTTGTATATTCTCTCTGTGTCTGCGTGGGTTTTCCCCTGGTACTCAGGTTTCCTCCCACAAAAAGAAAAAATATATTCACTTTTGGCTAATTGGAAACTCTAAATTCTAAATTCTCCTTCGCGAATCGCCACCTTAACGCGGTGAAGGAGTTTGAGTGGCTCAATGATCCTGGGAGCTATGTTGTCCGGGGCATCTGCCCCTGGTAGGGTCTCCCAAGGCAAACAGGTCTCGGGGGAGAGCCCAGACTAAGAGCGGTTCAAAAAACCTCGATGATAAGCAGCCCAAAGACTGTAGCTACCTCGCCCGGACCAGGGAAACCGGGGCACCCTCCCGGAGCCAGACCCGGGAGGCGAACCCGAGAACCCGGTGGTGGACACCAGGGGTGAGGGAAGCTGTCAAGCTGAAGAAGGAGGCCTTTTGGGCTTGGTTGGCCCAGGGGACTCCTGAAGCAGCTGACAGGTACAGGCAGGCCAGAAGGGCTGCAGCTGCGGTGGTCACGGATGCTAAAACTCGGGCATGGGAGGAGTTTGGGGAGGCCATGGAGAAGGACTTTCGGTTGGCCTCAAGGAGGTTCTGGCAAACCATCCGACGACTCAGGAAGGGAAAGCAGGGCCTTCCCCAGGCTGTTATCAGCAGGGGAGGGGGGCTGCTGACCCAGACAGAGGATATCGTCGGGCGGTGGAAAGAGCACTTTGAGGAACTCCTAAACCCGGTCAACATGTCCCCTGAACAGGGGGCAGCGCCTGAAGACTTGCGGGTGGATGAACCTATCTCCTTGGCAGAGGCCACTAAGGTAGTCAAAAAGCTCCTTGGTGGCGCCGGGGGTGGATGAAATCCGCCCTGAGATGCTGAAGGCGCTGGACTTTGTTGGGCTGTCTTAGCTGACACGCCTCTTCAATGTCGCATGGGGGTCGGGCACAGTGCCCATGGACTGGCAGACCGGGGTGGTGGTTCCCATCTTCAAGAAGCGGGACCGGAGAGTGTGCTCGAACTATCGGGGTATCACACTACTCAGCCTCCCGGGAAAAGCTTATGCCAGGGTGCTGGAACGGAGGCTCCGACCGTTTGTCGAACCTCAGATTCAAGAAGAACAGTGCGGGTTTCGTCTTGGTCGTGGAACAGTGGACCAGCTCTTTACCCTTGCAGGGATACTGGAGGGGTCCTGGGAGTTTGCCCAACCAGTCTACATGTGCTTTGTGGACTTGGAGAAGGCTTTCGACCGGGTCCCTCGGGGCTTTTTGTGGGGGTTGCTGCGGGAGTATGGTGTGCCGGACCCGTTGCAACGGGCCATCCGGTCTCTGTACGCCTGCAGTAGGAGCTGTGTTCGTATCATCGGTAGTAAGTCCGACACGTTCCCGGTGGGTGTTGGCCTCCGCCAGGGCTGCCCTTTATCACCGGTCCTGTTCGTGACTTTCATGGACAGGATATCTAGGCGCAGCCGTGGGGCGGAGAATGTCAGGTTCGGGGATCTCAGGATAGCCTCTCTGCTGTTTGCAGATGATGTGGTTAAGTTGTTTTAGAAATGTTATGTTTTATTTCATGTATAACCTTGTGTTAGCTGTGTTAAGTATTAGGGATGCAACGATACCATTTTTTACAAACCGATACGATACCGATATTTTTATTTGTGTACTTGCCGATACCGAGTACCGATACCGATACTTCTTAGATTTGGTCTCCATGAAAGTGCAATTAATTTGGAGGCAGATTTTATTTTATCCTCTGCAGATTATGTCAAGCCTATAGTACAAAATTAACAGAAGGCTATCCCAAGCTTTAAACTTCTTGTGGAAGTCCCTCTAATGTCGGACCATAAAACGCCCCGTGTCCGGGTTCATAATGTAAGCGATAATATTAGGTATCGAGCAATTATATAGGAAGCTGTGTTCCAAGTTATGTTTCCGGTGCTTTTATTGTGGAGGGAGAAACGGAAAGGAAAAGAGTGGAATTGTGGGATATACGTGTGTGAAGGAGATAAAAAAAGTGGTTCAAGTTACCCTGCAGCGTGTTTTCATTTTATTAGAATTACAAATATAGACACACAACAGACACTCGGCTACAATAATATCATCCGTAGCCGCACAACAGCGTCTGAATGAGGCCGCTGCCAGCGCTACTTCAGGTGGATCAGCAGCCGTTTGATTCAAACCGGCAGGACGGCGGTGATGACGCGCAGAGCTTCTCAATTATAGATGTATTAAATATGGAAAATGTCAACTCTCGCGTCTAACGTGCTGCCGGCGTAAATTTGCGTCTGTCGCAACCACACGCGTCTGTGCATAGACTTTACATGTAATCTGGTCGCGCGAAACATTTGCGTCGCGTTGGGACGGACTGATTACAAGTAACTCCGGGGCTGTCAGCCACTAACAAGAGCACTAATATGTCATACACACGTATGCAACACCGGTTAATAAGCACAATATCGATAAAGTCTTGTATTGTACTCGCGTCTCACTTTTCTCCTGTCTATTGAAAGAAGTGAGCGCTGCGTAGCGAGGATCCAAGATGGCGGCTCCAGATTCTGCTGTTGAGACAAACTGGCCATCTGATTGGACGGCAAAACAACTTGGATAGCGTGATTGGCTGCTCAGAAGTTGAGACTGTTGAGACAGTTGAGACAGAGAAGAGTGTCTCCGGCTCCGCCACGGGGTTGCTTCTCCACAAAGCGCGACCAGTTTGTTGTAGTGAAATACTGTTGAGTGAGTATCGGTTCTTGGTATCGGACATTGAAACCGATGCGAGTACGAGTATTTAACGCAGTATCGACCACCGATACCGATACCGTTATCTATAGGGATGCACCGATACCGGTGCATCCCTATTAAGTATTATACAATGTAGGAGGAAGAGGTGGAGAAAGTCTGAACCCTCTTATAAAAAGGTAAATATCAATTTCAATCTTTTTTTTTCATACTGATTTCTTTGTTTACATTAATTCTCTAACGATTTTTTTTATTTATTTAATGTTTTTTATTTGTTTTTACAAAGAGAGGAGGAGAGAGGAAAGGAGGAGAAAGAAGGGGAGGACAGAAAAGAGGAGGGCAAGTATAGTGGTCTTTCTTGGACGTCTGTTATTTCATCTGTTTGTTTCAGGTTGACGTATCGACAAGGACCCGTTGTCAATACATTGTGTATCTCTTTATCCATCTTTCCTCCCTATCCCCCTCCCCCTTTATTTCCCTCTCTCCTTCCTTCTGGGCGACACAGTGGCTCAGTGGTTAGCACTGCAGCCTCACAGATGTGGAGCCAAATCCAGGGCAATAGTTTTGATCATTTGAAAAAAGATTTTAACCTTAAAGTTCAAGTTTTGGTCTGGAAATTCAACAATATATTAAAAATGAAAATAAGTGTATGAAAAGTTGTTTTGGGGTTAAATATAATTCAGATTCAGTGCTGGAATAATTTAGTGTTTTTATTTTTCCAAAACATTTGGGGTAACACACTTATTTTTATTTTCTTTCTTTATTTCTTTCTGTTGAATTTTTCAAAGTTCAAAACCCAAACTTGAGGTCAGGTTCAATTTCTTTTTCCTCCAAATGATGAAAATGTTTCCCTGGATTTGGTTCCATAGACAGATTCTTTCCTCTTTCTGTCTGTGTGGAGTTTGTATATTCTCTCTGTGTCTGCGTGGGTTTTCCCCTGGTACTCAGGTTTCCTCCCACAAAAAGAAAAAATATATTCACTTTTGGCTAATTGGAAACTCTAAATTATCAATTTTGAATCAATCATGAAAGGATCTCCTGGTGATCAGGTGTCTCCCTTTCATACACAAAATCAAATAAATTGAATGTTGAATCAAATAAATGTTTCTGTTTCAATATATACAGTATTAATACAATTGCATGACATGATGGTGACTATAGAGAATAAGGACTGGTATATTTTAATTGTGATTTTAACTAAACTGAAATAAAATGATCAATGTTCGTCATAAAAGAAGTTCCAAATGGTATTTTAGGTTAACAACAGGAGAAAAACTTAGTTTCCCTTGTTTATTTAATTTAATTCCATCTTCCTTGAGAACACACACATATATATATGCAGTTATAGTGTTAATGATCAGTTCCGTGACTCTTGGTAACAATTACAATCAGCCCTAACTTTGAATATTAAGAAATAGGTTTGTGATTTGAAATCATAAGTCTGATAACATTTCTCACTCATTCATTTATATTTAGCTAAAGTGTAAAGATTTAAATTAAAAATCACTTTTCATGTGTATACATTAGTTTCAATAAAGTCAGTCATAAAGAGACTTGTCACGGTGCATTTATGAGGATTTGTGGTTGTCAGCCCAAAGAGCGATATTACCTTTTCCATTTGACCAGAGTGGTAAAATGAAATGAAATGAAACTAAAATAACAAAAATAAAAATAAATTATTGTGCTGCTGATGTTCTTTTTGTATTTTTACTCCATATTATTTACTCCAGTATCTAACTCCAGACAGTAATTCCCAAAATGTTATAAAATTATTTATAAAATTAAAATTAGTCTCTTTAGTTTTTCTTATACATAAATCATGATCAGTTTTATAGGTTTAGTCCACAGAGCACATATTTACTTTCAATACTATAAAACTGGACTAAAGTGTTTGTGATCTTTAGATGTTTTAACATAGCAGCATATAACTGGGTGCCAACTAACCCCATTCTCCCCTAAAGGACCAATTCAAATAAAAACCTGCACCCTGTTAGTTCTCAGTGCAAGGAGAATTTGACTTTCCAAATTGAGATTAGGAATAAACAAAAACTAAATAAATACATATATCTGCGTTCTTTAAAAGAATTGGACACACAGTGCTATTGATGTACATTTTGAACTTTGCAACTTGTTTTCAAGAATGAAGATGTAGTATCATAGCAGACACACGTGGGGGCGCTATTCTGTCTGGTTCTAAAGCCATGCATGCATAACATTTAATTAACTTCAGTGTATTTTGTATAACCCAAAATCACAATTTCAAATAATTTGCCTCGAAAGGAATTACGATAGGTACACATACAACATCCCTGAACTGGGATCTCACATCGGCTCAAGAAAAACATTTCACGGCCCCGACTGGTCTTTTACGTAAAAGAACGACGAAGAAGAAAACGAGACGAAGTGACGTACTTCCGGTCCTACATGAAACTATTCCCAGTTAAACATGCAGAGCAAATATTTATCTGCAAAGTGCGAAAATGTCGTGATCTATGCAGACAAAAGTGCGAACGTTATTATATACAGTATTATATACATGGTGTGAACACATCAGATGGTTAACAGTTGTAAAGCTGCAAAAGGGATCCCAAGCTTGTACTAGATCCAAAAATACAAAACGCTTGCATGAGTAGAATTAAAATAATGGTTACACATGAAACGCCAAGCAACACCTGTGATTACTTAACCATTAACCAGCATAACAATTAGTCCAATGGTTGAAAATGAAACGCTAACAGGCTAACGCAGTAAGGCTAATGGCAGGCTAACGTTAACAGGCTAACGTAAACAATGCTTCGTGCGTCACTCATGTGACCTTCGACCTTATTACGTATGAGGTCACTTGGGAATCCCCATTGTGGGAGTTGTAGGGGGGGGGATATCCTTTGATTAAACAAAATAAGACATTTAATTAATGTGTTATTCGGCTGTATATCTTGGGTTTGTTAGTTGTTTAAGGTTAAATAAAAGATGGTCTAAAAATGTATCTTAAAAACTCCCTCTTTCAGACTCCGACTGATGACGCCATGGACACCTCGAACAATGGGCTGGTCCACCCCACCTTCACTGTCGCGCCTCTCAAACAGAGTCGTAAGAGGACCTTCGAGGATGTAAAACCGGTTGGAATAAGACGGTAAGTGTTGCCTCACTCCCCTATATTGATTATTAACTGTGGTAGTCTGGAGATTCAAACAACTTTTTGTTTCATGCAACAACCCAACCAACCCAATCAACCCAATCAACCCCAGCCAGGAGCGGAAAAGAAGAAGAACCGGAGTAAGTCGATACTTATATTAATGTAGTTGTGATCCATCTCTCTGCCCTTTTTCAGCCTCTACATAACTGTAAATCAATGTACAGTCTGCTGCTAAATGAAAGATTGTCTAAAATTGTATCCCAAAAATCATCCCTGAGACCCCTACGGAGGAAACTCATTTTGGATGCTTGTATCCGCGACCTCGTTCTTTGGGTCACAACCCAGAGGTCGTGACCATAGGTGGGGGTCAGAACATAGACCGCCCGGTGCAGCGCCTGTTCTACTGCTGCAGCCGCACCGACCCGCCTGTCCATCTCCCGCTCCATCTTACCCTCACCCGTGAACAAGACCCCGAGATACTTGAACTGCCTGCTGAAAGTGAGGGTGTTCAAGTATCTCGGGGTCCTGTTCACCGGTAAGGGTAAGATGGAGCGGGAGATTGACAGGTCACTACTCACCTATGGTCACGAACTCTGGGTGGTGACCGCAAGAACGAATTCGTGGATACAAGCGGCCAAAATGAGTTTCCTCCAGGAGGCCGAGCTCCAGCCTTAGAGCGCTGCTCCTCTGTCAGAAGGGAAGGAAGACGGATGGATTTGGTGGTATTTTATTGTAAATAGCTTTTACATGGTATTTGTTTTCTATTGTTGTACATAGATTTGACATTGTATTGTATTATATTGTACATCTTACATTTTATTTTATTGTATTGTATTATATTGTACATATATTTTACATTGTATTGTTTGTACATACATTTGACATTGTATTGTATTATATTGTACATCTTACATTTCATTTTATTGTATTGTGTTGTATTTCTTTTATTGTATTGTAATGTACATGCATCTTAAATCCTGTTGTATTCTAATGTATTGCATGTACTTACATCTTACATTTTATTGTATTGTATTTCTTTCTTTTGTTGTATTGTAATGTACATCATCTTAAATTATATTGTGTTCTACTGTATTGCATGTACTTACATTTTATTCTGTCTAAATACATCTTTTTTCCCTAAACTAAGTGTCTACCTATCTTATGATTCATTTGTGTTTAAACTTCCATTACATTTAAAGATGCCTTTCTGTAATTTAAAGATATGCAGAACATGAATTACATTCAAATCAAACCTTTATTGAACTGAGCATAAAGAGCCTCTCAGCCATCCCGCCATAATATTAACGTCACTGCTTCAATAACTGAAAATTCAGAAATAATCCTTTTAGTATAAAACATATATCAAAGTAAAATAAGCAAAAGTGAACCTATGGGCAGGGTGTGTACTGTTGATAAATGGTTCCTCCATAAAGGCCAGATATATTGCTGACTTTCAATACAACTGCATATTTTGCTACATCTTAATGATTATATTGACTGCAATAGATTTAGGTATTTTACTTGTTTTAATTTAATTATTTATGGTAAGGAAATTATAGCTCAAAGCCGACATCACGTGATCTAAATGTGGACTTTTGATGAGTTGAATGCTCTGAACACCAGTAGCATTGAATCCTTGAGCTTATGCCTCATGATACTAAAGGTTAAGAATGAATGCTAATGCTCACATATGATTTATTTTAATATTTTCATTTCCAGGTCGTTCATAATACCCTCCAGCTGAGTCGCCTGCCACAAAAGCTTGATTCTTTGTGAACTGCTTTGTAGTTCATGCTTTTAGGTTGTAGAAAGTCCATAACATTTTTTATTTTGTATGAAGGGTTTGCAAAAAAATATATTTTTTACATGGAGAACAAAACACTGTACAAGGGTTCAACCAGGCTGACAATTGAAGGGACAGAAGATCCAGGTGAAAAAGAACAGAAGAAATCACCGTTCCTTTGTAAGTTAAACTAAAAGCTCAGCAACAAAATGTATGCAGATTTAAAAAGGAGTAGGTTAATGTTTCAGTATCAAGCTAACAAGCTAAAATATAACAGGCGTGCTTCTTAAGGCAAACAAATCATATTTAGTGTTGACTTTTACAGTTACTGTCTGGGGCATTGAACAGACCATCAGACCAGATTCTAATGACGGAAGCAGTTGAGTTGCATAATCGGAACTGACGTCTCTTGCAAGCCCTCCAATAAGTACTCCTTTTATATATAAATATATTTCTGAATTTTGAAATGCATGACTTTCATACTCCACAAAGTAGTGTCCTCAGGTTTGAAGCAATGTTAAGATGACATTATAAATGTGATGACAGTAAGACAGCTGGATTCAGACTATATTTCTTTCTCCGCCACCGCGACCTAAAGAGCTTTAAAATCAACTTGTTCAATAATAAAACATGAGCATGTCCCAGACAAGACTGATCAGGGATTTGGGTTCAACTACGATGAAAAGGTGCTCATCGTTTACAAAGGAGGTCTGAGGACAATACATTATAATACATTTTTACAATACATGCAAACCATGACGATAAGTAATGCTTTTCCATGCAGGATGGTTTTGATGGACGCCACTGCCCTACAGGAAGAGGAGGAGGAGGATGAGGGAGAGGACGAGGTGTGGGATAGGGACCCTCTGACCCTTGCGGACACTTCTGATGATGACTAGCCTCTTACAGACATGCCACTTTCATGCTAATCCTTTGCGGGGTGAATCATATAATGTCATGCAATAAAAAAGTGACATTTTACCAATTCATAAATGGTGTATTTTATTATTTCTGAGTCTGTGGATGAAGAAGTGGCACCCACCCACACCATTTAAACACATGTTGTAGTTATAATCTGTTCAGATTTTATTTATTTTCATTTCTGATTAAAATAATTTGACACACAGTGCTATTGATGTATATTTTGAACTTTGCAACTTGTTTTCAAGAATGAAGATGTAGTATCATAGCAGACACACGTGGGGGCGCTATTCTGTCTGGTTCTAAAGCCATGCATGCATAACATTTAATTAACTTCAGTGTATTTTGTATAACCCAAAATCACAATTTCAAATAATTTGCCTCGAAAGGAATTACGTACACATACAACATCCCTGAACTGGGATCTCACATCGGCTCAAGAAAAACATTTCACGGGCCCCGACTGGTCTTTTACGTAAAAGAACAACGAAGAAGAAAACGAGACGAAGTGACGTACTTCCGGTCCTACATGAAACTAAGTCCGTGTACGTTTTATTCGTCTGTTTTTTGGTTCATTCGAAAAAACGAAAATACGGAAATACCATCGTTTCTTCGTTTTCTGTTTCAAACCAAAAACGGGAAAACGGAAAAGCACTTCCGTTTTCTCGTTTTTGTCGTCTGAATCCCAAAACGAGAGAACGGAAGTGCCTAAAACAAATGTCAAAATAAAGTCTAGTGATCGATATTCTTATTTACAGTCTTCTATGCAAACACATTGCTGCCGTAACGTTAGAAGAACATTATTAATCAATATAAATAAATACACCTGGATATGTTAGCAACAGTCGTGACTACAGGCACTTTAATATTCATGTATATATGTACGTATATATTAATCAACTTTTCAATTAATCCTTGCATTGTTTAATGCAACACAGTTCGTAATATAGTTTAATCAAAGTCATTTGGGTGTGTAGAGTTGTTGCTGTTAGCCTCATATTTATATTTCCTCCTCATTGTGCTCTTTCTTCAGTGAACACAGCAGAGCCTGTATGAGGAGACGCAGAGTAAAGGGTTTCCCCTTCCTACCAGTAGATGGCAGTATATTTGTATGCAAATGATACATTTAGTTAAATTTACCTGTGTCTTTGTTAATTAACTAGGTTATTGATTCAGATGTATTTAATGCCGTTTCTTTCCTCTGATATTTAATGTTCATTTGCAGCATAGTTGTATGCAGGTCATGACCTTCCTTAGCTCAGAGCAGCAGGTCATGGCCTCCCTTAGCTAAGAGCAGCAGGTCATGGCCTTCCTTAGCTAAGAGCAGCAGGTCATGGCCTTCTTTAGCTTAGAGCATTGGGTCATGGCCTTCCTTAGCTAAGAGCAGCAGGTCATGGCCTTCTTCAGCTAAGAGCAACAGGTCATGGCCTTCTTTAGCTTAGAGCATTGGGTCATGGCCTTCCTTAGCTAAGAGCAGCAGGTCATGGCCTTCTTTAGCTTAGAGCATTGGGTCATGGCCTTCCTTAGCTAAGAGCAGCAGGTCATGGCCTTCTTCAGCTAAGAGCAGCAGGTCATGGCCTTCTTTAGCTAAGAGCAGCAGGTCATGGCCTTCTTTAGCTTAGAGCAGCAGGTCATGGCCTTCTTCAGCTAAGAGCAACAGGCCATGGCCTTCTTTAGCTAAGAGCAACAGGTCATGGCCTTCTTCAGCTAAGAGCAACAGGCCATGGCCTTCTTTAGCTAAGAGCAACAGGTCATGGCCTTCTTTAGCTAAGAGCAACAGGTCATGGCCTTCTTTAGCTAAGAGCAACAGGTCATGGCCTTCTTTAGCTAAGAGCAACAGGTCATGGCCTTCTTCAGCTAAGAGCAACAGGTCATGACCTTCTTTAGTAAAGAGCAGCAGGTCATGGCCTTCCTTAGCTAAGAGCAGCAGGTCATGGCCTTCCTTAGCTAAGAGCAGCAGGTCATGGCCTTCTTTAGCTTAGAGCATTGGGTCATGGCCTTCCTTAGCTAAGAGCAGCAGGTCATGACCTTCCTTAGCTAAGAGAAGCAGGTCATGGCCTTCCTTAGCTAAGAGCAGCAGGTCATGGCCTTCTTTAGCTTAGAGCAGCAGGTCATGGCCTTCTTTAGCTAAGAGCAACAGGTCATGGCCTTCTTCAGCTAAGAGCAACAGGTCATGGCCTTCTTCAGCTAAGAGCAACAGGTCATGGCCTTCTTTAGCTAAGAGCAACAGGTCATGGCCTTCTTCAGCTAAGAGCAACAGGTCATGGCCTTCTTCAGCTAAGAGCAACAGGTCATGGCCTTCTTCAGCTAAGAGCAACAGGTCATGACCTTCTTTAGTAAAGAGCAGCAGGTCATGGCCTTCTGTTGAGCATATTCCTTATATGAGTAGCAAAGCCATGTTGATGTGTGCCTGTGTGCACTGGTGTGTTGTTGTGCGCATACGCAGAATAAAAACGAACAGTGTGAGTTCCCAGACCAAAGAGACGATGGTGGTCTATTCTTTTTCTCCCGTGAATGTTAGCTACTAGGAGCTACTAGTTAACCACTTTGGTGACTGTAATAACGGAGATAGCTGCAGGAATGTCTAACGCTACAGGTTATGGGCCCAGTCAATCAGGCCAAAGGTGGTTCAGACTTTTATTCGACGGTGATGAGAAAAATTACGAGCTCTGGGAAACGAGGTTCCTCGCGCACATGGAGTTACGTCGCCTCAGAGAAGTTATCTCGGAAGACCCGGAGATAGCTGAGGATGACGAAGAAGCTCTTGCGGAAGACGAGGAGAAGAACGGTGAGGCATATGCAGAACTAGTGCAATGTCTAGACAACAAGAGCTTGTCGTTGGTAATGAGAGACGCGAAATGTGACGGAAGAAAAGCACTGAATATTCTTCGCGGGCACTATGCGGTAAAGGACAAACCCCGCGTTGTGAGTTTATATTGTGAACTTTCCTCGCTCCATAAGGCTAGCAATGAAACGGTCACGGACTATATTATTCGAGCAGAGACTATATTCACGTCATTGAGAAGAGCAGAGGAGCATATTAGTGATGGGCTTCAGATGGCTATGGTAGTAAAAGGACTACCTGATTCATACAAGCCATTCATCGTGTACATCACTCAGACAAGTGACACCGTAACGTTCGGCGAGTTTAAAACAAAACTGCGAAGTTATGAGAGTACTGAAAAATATGGGAAAAGTGACGTGAATGTTGAAGAAGACAACGTGATTAAGACTAGCGGGGCAACGAGGTCACGAGGAAGAGGAAAAGGGAAGAAAATGGACATGGCTGATGTCGAGTGTTACACGTGCGGTAAAAAGGGACACATGGCCAGGGCATGTCCTGACGGTTACCAGGTGAGGAGAGAGGAACGAAAATGGGACACACCACAGAGAGGAAGGGAACGCAGCCGAGGACAAGCCCGTGACCATGTGAAGAAAGCTGATGGAGAGACAGAGGCAGAGCATACATCTTTCTGTTTCAGGATGAATGACTGTCCTGCACAAAGAGGAAACAAGAAGGGTCTCATGGTCGACTGCGGCGCCACAACACACATGATCAACGACGCCACAAAGTTCAAAACAGTTGACAAGAGCTTCAGACCCGAGGACCACATGATCGAGCTCGCTGACGGATCCAAGGTGAGCGGGATGGCGAAGATGAGGGGAGACGCCGAAGTCTACTTGCTGGACAGCAAGGGACGACAGGTGAAAACGAGGCTCAAGCAAGCACTCTACATCCCATCGTTTCCACAAAACATCTTTTCAGTCAAAGCAGCGACAGCCAACGGAGCTGAGGTCCGCTTCAAGGACGGTAATGACTGGCTGGTCCACAAGGATGGTACCATGTTCAAAATGGACGTGTATGGTAGGCTGTATTACCTTAGCACTGTAGAGGATGAAAATGTTGATGAAGTGTATGGTTGTCATGACATTCAAACGTGGCATAGGATACTTGGTCATTGTAATTTTGATGATGTTGCAAAATTAGAAAAGGTGGTTGAAGGGATGTCTATAAAAGGGAAACATGACAAGTCCAACCAAAACTGTGAAATATGCACACAGGGCAAGTTTACACAAAGCAGAAACAGACAGGCAGACGCTAAAGCTACAACTGTATTAGAGCTAGTACACACAGACCTATGCGATCCGATAGAACCAGCAGATAAAGATGGATACAGATATGCAATAGCATTTACTGATGATTACAGTGGGATGATTTTTCCATACTTTATTAAAGCAAAGAGTGACACGACAAAAGCTACAGAAAAATTCATAGCAGATGTAGCTCCATATGGAAATATAAAGTGCATAAGGTCTGATAACGGCACAGAGTTTACCGGGCAGAAGTTCCAGTCTTTACTTAGGAGTAACTTGATAAGGCATGAGAAGAGTGCGCCCTACTCACCTCATCAGAATGGAACTGCCGAAAGAGGTTGGAGAACCTTATTCGAGATGTCTCGATGCATGCTATTGGAGAGTAACCTCCCAAAACAATTATGGACATATGCTGTACAAACAGCAGCTCAAATCCGCAACAGGTGCTACAGTAAGCGGCTAGAGCAGACACCTTACCGTGTTTTCACAGGAAAAACACCTAACCTATCTAACATGAAGATATTTGGCTCTGAATGCTACGTATATCGGCAGGATAAGAAAAAGCTGGATTCTAGATGCAAAAAGGGGATCCTTGTAGGCTATGACAAATATAGTCCAGCATATAACGTGTATTATCCCGAGACAGGAAAAGTCCTCAAACATAGGCTGGTAAAATTCCTCACCAAAGGTAGCGCAGATAGCCAGACTCAGACAGATTGTGACATGGGGGAAGATATTGAGAAAAGAGATACACCACCGAAGATAGCCAACCAGGCTCAGGGACAGCCTAAGGAGAGTAAAGAGTCAAATGTTGAGGAGACTGCTGAGGCAGGTCCGACCCAGACAGATATTACTCAGAGAGAAGAGGGAGAAAAGAGATACCCTATGAGACAGAGAAAGGCTCCAGAATACTTAAAGGAGTACCAGTGTAAAGCTGAGTGTAATAATGACGAAAGTGAAAATGTAGATTATTTCTACAGAGTGGCTTATGATGTACCTAAAACACTTAAAGAGGCAATGGACTCTAAGAAGTCAAAAATGTGGGTTGACGCGATGAAAGAGGAGATGAACTCTTTGACTGAGAATAATACTTTCACTCTGGCCCCACTGCCAAGAGGCAAACAAGCAGTGGGAGGTCGCTGGGTATATGCAGTGAAAGAGAGCCCGGATGGATCTGAGACTTGTAAAGCCAGATATGTCGCAAAGGGTTATAGTCAAGTGGAAGGGATTGATTATAAAGAGACTTTTTCACCGACAGCCAACATGACCTCTGTACGAGCATTAATGCAGGTGGCTGTACAGGAAGATCTTAGCCTCCACCAAATGGATGTGAAGACTGCTTACCTCCATGCTCCAATAGACTGTGAGGTATATATGGAGCAACCGGAAGGTTTTGAGATCAAGTCAAAAACAGGGGAACACTTAGTGTGTAAACTCAACAAGTCATTGTATGGTTTAAAACAGTCCGGGCGGAACTGGAACATGTTACTGCATGATCACCTTACAGAGAATGATTTTGTGCAAAATGATGCTGATCATTGTGTCTACAGCAGAAAATCTGAGAACGAGAAAGTAATTCTGTTAGTGTGGGTAGATGACTTAATCATAGCAGCGAGTAACAACACCTTACTCAGTGATGTAAAAGAAATGTTGAAGAGAAGGTTTAAGATGAAAGATATGGGTCCACTTAAACACTTCTTAGGTATCGATTTCAGACAGAGTGAGGGAGAGATCAAAATGACTCAAAAGAGACACATAGAGAAAATATTAGAGAAATTTGGGATGTCCGGGTGCAAACCGAGATCCACTCCATGTGAGCAAAAGTTAAATTTTGACAGTGAGGGTGAAGTTATTGATTCGACAGGATATAGAGAGATAGTAGGTAGCTTGATATACATTATGACATGTACCAGACCTGACCTGAGCTGGGTTGTGAGTAAACTATCTCAGTACCTAGCAGAACCAAAGCAACAGCATTGGGCTACAGCAAAACACATACTGAGGTACTTAAGTAAACTATGTATTCTTTAAGAAAATCCACTATTGGACTATGTCCGGCCTGAAACGTCTTTTCGGAGCATAAAAAGTGTAAATGCATCTAAAGGCAGTAAAGTGATAGAAAATTCACTGTTGAATGAAGAGTAAACTTTGCCTGAAACGTCTTTTCGGGGCATAAAAAGTGTAAATGCATCTAAAGGCAGTAAAGTGATAGAAAAGTCAGAATTGAATAATAGAATAGCATGAATCTTGTTTACCTGTGGTTCTGAGACACATATTGAATGAAATTAGGAAAAACTATGTATTCTTTAAGAAAATTCACTATTGGACTATGTCCTGCCTGAAACATCTTTTCGGAGCATAAAAAGTGTAAATGCATCTAAAGGCAGTAAAGTTATAGAAAAGTCACAATTAAATAATAGAATAGCATGAATCTTGTTTACCTGTGGTTCTGAGACACATATTGAATGAAATAGAGTAAACTATGTATTTGTTAAGAAACTTCACTGTTGTACTTTTAACAGCCTGAAACGTCTTTTCGGAGCATAAAAAGTGTAAATGCATCTAAAGGCAGTAAAGTGATACAAAATTCACTGTTGAATCCCACAATAGCATGAATCTTTTTTACCTGCGGTTCTGAGACACATATTGAATGAAATAGAGTAAACTATGTATTCGTTAAGAAAATCCACTGTTGTTTTTTTAACAGCCTGAAATGTCTTTTCGGAGCATAAAAAGTGTAAATGCATCTAAAGGCAGTAAAGTGATAGAAAATTCACAATTGAATAATAGAATAGCATGAATCTTGTTTACCTGTGGTTCTGAGACACATATTGAATGAAATAGAGTATACTATGTATTTGTTAAGAAAATCCACTGTTGTACTTTTAACAGCCTGAAACGTCTTTTCGGGGCATAAAAAGTGTAAATGCATCTAAAGGCAGTAAAGTGATAGAAAATTCACTGTTGAATGAAGAGTAAACTTTGCCTGAAACGTCTTTTCGGAGCATAAAAAGTGTAAATGCATCTAAAGGCAGTAAAGTGATAGAAAATTCTCTGTTGAATGAAGAGTAAACTTTGCCTGAAACGTCTTTTCGGTACATAAAAAGTGTGAATGCATCTGAAGGCATTAAAGTGATAGAAAATTCACTGTTGAATCCCAGAATAGCATGTATCTTGTTTACCTGCGGTTCTGAGACACATATTGAATGAAATAGAGTAAACTATGTATTCGTTAAGAAAATCCACTGTTGTACTTTTAACAGCCTGAAACGTCTGTTCATAGCATAAAAAGTGTAAATACATCTAAAGGCAGTAAAGTGATAGAAAAGTCACAATTGAATAATAGAATAGCATGAATCTTGTTTACCTGTGGTTCTGAGACACGTATTGAATGAAATTAAGTAAACTATGTATTCTTTAAGAAAATCCACTATTGGACTATGTCCGGCCTGAAACGTCTTTTCGGAGCATAAAAAGTGTAAATGCATCTAAAGGCAGTAAAGTGATAGAAAATTCACTGTTGAATGAAGAGTAAACTTTGCCTGAAACGTCTTTTCGGGGCATAAAAAGTGTAAATGCATCTAAAGGCAGTAAAGTGATAGAAAAGTCAGAATTGAATAATAGAATAGCATGAATCTTGTTTACCTGTGGTTCTGAGACACATATTGAATGAAATTAGGAAAAACTATGTATTCTTTAAGAAAATTCACTATTGGACTATGTCCTGCCTGAAACGTCTTTTCGGAGCATAAAAAGTGTAAATGCATCTAAAGGCAGTAAAGTTATAGAAAAGTCACAATTAAATAATAGAATAGCATGAATCTTGTTTACCTGTGGTTCTGAGACACATATTGAATGAAATAGAGTAAACTATGTATTTGTTAAGAAACTTCACTGTTGTACTTTTAACAGCCTGAAACGTCTTTTCGGAGCATAAAAAGTGTAAATGCATCTAAAGGCAGTAAAGTGATACAAAATTCACTGTTGAATCCCACAATAGCATGAATCTTTTTTACCTTCGGTTCTGAGACACATATTGAATGAAATAGAGTAAACTATGTATTCGTTAAGAAAATCCACTGTTGTTTTTTTAACAGCCTGAAATGTCTTTTCGGAGCATAAAAAGTGTAAATGCATCTAAAGGCAGTAAAGTGATAGAAAATTCACAATTGAATAATAGAATAGCATGAATCTTGTTTACCTGTGGTTCTGAGACACATATTGAATGAAATAGAGTACACTATGTATTCGTTAAGAAAATCCACTGTTGTACTTTTAACAGCCTGAAACGTCTTTTCGGGGCATAAAAAGTGTAAATGCATCTAAAGGCAGTAAAGTGATAGAAAATTCACTGTTGAATGAAGAGTAAACTTTGCCTGAAACGTCTTTTCGGAGCATAAAAAGTGTAAATGCATCTAAAGGCAGTAAAGTGATAGAAAATTCTCTGTTGAATGAAGAGTAAACTTTGCCTGAAACGTGTTTTCGGTACATAAAAAGTGTGAATGCATCTGAAGGCATTAAAGTGATAGAAAATTCACTGTTGAATCCCAGAATAGCATGTATCTTGTTTACCTGCGGTTCTGAGACACATATTGAATGAAATAGAGTAAACTATGTATTCGTTAAGAAAATCCACTGTTGTACTTTTAACAGCCTGAAACGTCTGTTCATAGCATAAAAAGTGTAAATACATCTAAAGGCAGTAAAGTGATAGAAAAGTCACAATTGAATAATAGAATAGCATGAATCTTGTTTACCTGTGGTTCTGAGACACGTATTGAATGAAATTAAGTAAACTATGTATTCTTTAAGAAAATCCACTATTGGACTATGTCCGGCCTGAAACGTCTTTTCGGAGCATAAAAAGTGTAAATGCATCTAAAGGCAGTAAAGTGATAGAAAATTCACTGTTGAATGAAGAGTAAACTTTGCCTGAAACGTCTTTTCGGGGCATAAAAAGTGTAAATGCATCTAAAGGCAGTAAAGTGATAGAAAAGTCAGAATTGAATAATAGAATAGCATGCATCTTGTTTACCTGTGGTTCTGAGACACATATTGAATGAAATTAGGAAAAACTATGTATTCTTTAAGAAAATTCACTATTGGACTATGTCCTGCCTGAAACGTCTTTTCGGAGCATAAAAAGTGTAAATGCATCTAAAGGCAGTAAAGTTATAGAAAAGTCACAATTAAATAATAGAATAGCATGAATCTTGTTTACCTGTGGTTCTGAGACACATATTGAATGAAATAGAGTAAACTATGTATTTGTTAAGAAACTCCACTATTGGAATATGTCCGGCCTGAAACGTCTTTTCGGAGCATAAAAAGTGTAAATGCATCTAAAGGCAGTAAAGTGATAGAAAATTCTCTGTTGAATGAAGATTAAACTTTGCCTGAAACGTCTTTTCGGTACATAAAAAGTGTGAATGCATCTGAAGGCATTAAATTGATAGAAAATTCACTGTTGAATCCCAGAATAGCATGTATCTTGTTTACCTGCGGTTCTGAGACACATATTGAATGAAATAGAGTAAACTATGTATTCGTTAAGTAAATCCACTGTTGTACTTTTACCAGCCTGAAACGTCTGTTCATAGCATAAAAAGTGTAAATACATCTAAAGGCAGTAAAGTGATAGAAAAGTCACAATTGAATAATAGAATAGCATGAATCTTGTTTACCTGTGGTTCTGAGACACGTATTGAATGAAATTAAGTAAACTATGTATTCTTTAAGAAAATCCACTATTGGACTATGTCCGGCCTGAAACGTCTTTTCGGAGCATAAAAAGTGTAAATGCATCTAAAGGCAGTAAAGTGATAGAAAATTCACTGTTGAATGAAGAGTAAACTTTGCCTGAAACGTCTTTTCGGGGCATAAAAAGTGTAAATGCATCTAAAGGCAGTAAAGTGATAGAAAAGTCAGAATTGAATAATAGAATAGCATGAATCTTGTTTACCTGTGGTTCTGAGACACATATTGAATGAAATTAGGAAAAACTATGTATTCTTTAAGAAAATTCACTATTGGACTATGGCCTGAAACGTCTTTTCGGAGCATAAAAAGTGTAAATGCATCTAAAGGCAGTAAAGTTATAGAAAAGTCACAATTAAATAATAGAATAGCATGAATCTTGTTTACCTGTGGTTCTGAGACACATATTGAATGAAATAGAGTAAACTATGTATTTGTTAAGAAACTTCACTGTTGTACTTTTAACAGCCTGAAACGTCTTTTCGGAGCATAAAAAGTGTAAATGCATATAAAGGCAGTAAAGTGATAGAAAAGTCACTGTTGAATCCCACAATAGCATGAATCTTTTTTACCTGCGGTTCTGAGACACATATTGAATGAAATAGAGTAAACTATGTATTCGTTAAGAAAATCCACCGTTGTACTTTTAACAGCCTGAAACGTCTTTTCATAGCATAAAAAGTGTAAATACATCTAAAGGCAGTAATGTGATAGAAAAGTCACAATTGAATAATAGAATAGCATGAATCTTGTTTACCTGTGGTTCTGAGACACGTATTGAATGAAATTAAGTAAACTATGTATTCTTTAAGAAAATCCACTATTGGACTATGTCCGGCCTGAAACGTCTTTTCGGAGCATAAAAAGTGTAAATGCATCTAAAGGCAGTAAAGTTATAGAAAAGTCACAATTAAATAATAGAATAGCATGAATCTTGTTTACCTGTGGTTCTGAGACACATATTGAATGAAATAGAGTACACTATGTATTCGTTAAGAAAATCCACTGTTGTACTTTTAACAGTCTGAAACGTCTTTTCGGAGAATATGAAGTGTAAATACATCTAAAGGCATTAAAGTGATAGAAAATTCACTGTTGAATCCCAGAATAGCATGAATCTTGTTTACCTGTGGTTCTGAGACACGTATTGAATGAAAGTAGGAAAAACTATGTATTTTTTAAGAAAATCCACTATTGGAATATGTCCGGCCTGAAACGTCTTTTCGGAGCATAAAAAGTGTAAATGCATCTAAAGGCAGAAAAGTGATAGAAAATTGACTGTTGAATGCCAGAATAGCATATATCTTGTTTACCTGCGGTTCTGAGACACATATTGAATGAAATAGAGTAAACTATGTATTCGTTAAGAAAATCCACCGTTGTACTTTTAACAGCCTGAAACGTCTTTTCGGGGCATAAAAAGTGTAAATGCATCTAAAGGCAGTAAAGTGATAGAAAAGTCAGAATTGAATAATAGAATAGCATGAATCTTGTTTACCTGTGGTTCTGAGACACATATTGAATGAAATTAGGAAAAACTATGTATTCTTTAAGAAAATTCACTATTGGACTATGTCCTGCCTGAAACGTCTTTTCGGAGCATAAAAAGTGTAAATGCATCTAAAGGCAGTAAAGTTATAGAAAAGTCACAATTAAATAATAGAATAGCATGAATCTTGTTTACCTGTGGTTCTGAGACACATATTGAATGAAATAGAGTAAACTATGTATTTGTTAAGAAACTTCACTGTTGTACTTTTAACAGCCTGAAATGTCTTTTCGGAGCATAAAAAGTGTAAATGCATCTAAAGGCAGTAAAGTGATAGAAAATTCACAATTGAATAATAGAATAATAGAATAGCATGAATCTTGTTTACCTGTGGTTCTGAGACACATATTGAATGAAATAGAGTACACTATGTATTCGTTAAGAAAATCCACTGTTGTACTTTTAACAGCCTGAAACGTCTTTTCGGGGCATAAAAAGTGTAAATGCATCTAAAGGCAGTAAAGTGATAGAAAAGTCACTGTTGAATGAAGAGTACACTTTGCCTGAAACGTCTTTTCGGAGCATAAAAAGTGTAAATGCATCTAAAGGCAGTAAAGTGATAGAAAATTCACTGTTGAATGAAAAGTAAACTTTGCCTGAAACGTCTTTTCGGTACATAAAAAGTGTGAATGCATCTGAAGGCATTAAAGTGATAGAAAATTCACTGTTGAATCCCAGAATAGCATGTATCTTGTTTACCTGCGGTTCTGAGACACATATTGAATGAAATAGAGTAAACTATGTATTCGTTAAGTAAATCCACTGTTGTACTTTTAACAGCCTGAAACGTCTGTTCATAGCATAAAAAGTGTAAATACATCTAAAGGCAGTAAAGTGATAGAAAAGTCACAATTGAATAATAGAATAGCATGAATCTTGTTTACCTGTGGTTCTGAGACACGTATTGAATGAAATTAAGTAAACTATGTATTCTTTAAGAAAATCCACTATTGGACTATGTCCGGCCTGAAACGTCTTTTCGGAGCATAAAAAGTGTAAATGCATCTAAAGGCAGTAAAGTGATAGAAAATTCACTGTTGAATGAAGAGTAAACTTTGCCTGAAACGTCTTTTCGGAGCATAAAAAGTGTAAATGCATCTAAAGGCAGTAAAGTGATAGAAAATTCTCTGTTGAATGAAGAGTAAACTTTGCCTGAAACGTCTTTTCGGTACATAAAAAGTGTGAATGCATCTGAAGGCATTAAAGTGATAGAAAATTCACTGTTGAATCCCAGAATAGCATGTATCTTGTTTACCTGCGGTTCTGAGACACATATTGAATGAAATAGAGTAAACTATGTATTCGTTAAGAAAATCCACTGTTGTACTTTTAACAGCCTGAAACGTCTGTTCATAGCATAAAAAGTGTAAATACATCTAAAGGCAGTAAAGTGATAGAAAAGTCACAATTGAATAATAGAATAGCATGAATCTTGTTTACCTGTGGTTCTGAGACACGTATTGAATGAAATTAAGTAAACTATGTATTCTTTAAGAAAATCCACTATTGGACTATGTCCGGCCTGAAACGTCTTTTCGGAGCATAAAAAGTGTAAATGCATCTAAAGGCAGTAAAGTGATAGAAAATTCACTGTTGAATGAAGAGTAAACTTTGCCTGAAACGTCTTTTCGGGGCATAAAAAGTGTAAATGCATCTAAAGGCAGTAAAGTGATAGAAAAGTCAGAATTGAATAATAGAATAGCATGAATCTTGTTTACCTGTGGTTCTGAGACACATATTGAATGAAATTAGGAAAAACTATGTATTCTTTAAGAAAATTCACTATTGGACTATGTCCTGCCTGAAACGTCTTTTCGGAGCATAAAAAGTGTAAATGCATCTAAAGGCAGTAAAGTTATAGAAAAGTCACAATTAAATAATAGAATAGCATGAATCTTGTTTACCTGTGGTTCTGAGACACATATTGAATGAAATAGAGTAAACTATGTATTTGTTAAGAAACTTCACTGTTGTACTTTTAACAGCCTGAAACGTCTTTTCGGAGCATAAAAAGTGTAAATGCATCTAAAGGCAGTAAAGTGATACAAAATTCACTGTTGAATCCCACAATAGCATGAATCTTTTTTACCTTCGGTTCTGAGACACATATTGAATGAAATAGAGTAAACTATGTATTCGTTAAGAAAATCCACTGTTGTTTTTTTAACAGCCTGAAATGTCTTTTCGGAGCATAAAAAGTGTAAATGCATCTAAAGGCAGTAAAGTGATAGAAAATTCACAATTGAATAATAGAATAGCATGAATCTTGTTTACCTGTGGTTCTGAGACACATATTGAATGAAATAGAGTACACTATGTATTCGTTAAGAAAATCCACTGTTGTACTTTTAACAGCCTGAAACGTCTTTTCGGGGCATAAAAAGTGTAAATGCATCTAAAGGCAGTAAAGTGATAGAAAATTCACTGTTGAATGAAGAGTAAACTTTGCCTGAAACGTCTTTTCGGAGCATAAAAAGTGTAAATGCATCTAAAGGCAGTAAAGTGATAGAAAATTCTCTGTTGAATGAAGAGTAAACTTTGCCTGAAACGTGTTTTCGGTACATAAAAAGTGTGAATGCATCTGAAGGCATTAAAGTGATAGAAAATTCACTGTTGAATCCCAGAATAGCATGTATCTTGTTTACCTGCGGTTCTGAGACACATATTGAATGAAATAGAGTAAACTATGTATTCGTTAAGAAAATCCACTGTTGTACTTTTAACAGCCTGAAACGTCTGTTCATAGCATAAAAAGTGTAAATACATCTAAAGGCAGTAAAGTGATAGAAAAGTCACAATTGAATAATAGAATAGCATGAATCTTGTTTACCTGTGGTTCTGAGACACGTATTGAATGAAATTAAGTAAACTATGTATTCTTTAAGAAAATCCACTATTGGACTATGTCCGGCCTGAAACGTCTTTTCGGAGCATAAAAAGTGTAAATGCATCTAAAGGCAGTAAAGTGATAGAAAATTCACTGTTGAATGAAGAGTAAACTTTGCCTGAAACGTCTTTTCGGGGCATAAAAAGTGTAAATGCATCTAAAGGCAGTAAAGTGATAGAAAAGTCAGAATTGAATAATAGAATAGCATGCATCTTGTTTACCTGTGGTTCTGAGACACATATTGAATGAAATTAGGAAAAACTATGTATTCTTTAAGAAAATTCACTATTGGACTATGTCCTGCCTGAAACGTCTTTTCGGAGCATAAAAAGTGTAAATGCATCTAAAGGCAGTAAAGTTATAGAAAAGTCACAATTAAATAATAGAATAGCATGAATCTTGTTTACCTGTGGTTCTGAGACACATATTGAATGAAATAGAGTAAACTATGTATTTGTTAAGAAACTCCACTATTGGAATATGTCCGGCCTGAAACGTCTTTTCGGAGCATAAAAAGTGTAAATGCATCTAAAGGCAGTAAAGTGATAGAAAATTCTCTGTTGAATGAAGATTAAACTTTGCCTGAAACGTCTTTTCGGTACATAAAAAGTGTGAATGCATCTGAAGGCATTAAATTGATAGAAAATTCACTGTTGAATCCCAGAATAGCATGTATCTTGTTTACCTGCGGTTCTGAGACACATATTGAATGAAATAGAGTAAACTATGTATTCGTTAAGTAAATCCACTGTTGTACTTTTACCAGCCTGAAACGTCTGTTCATAGCATAAAAAGTGTAAATACATCTAAAGGCAGTAAAGTGATAGAAAAGTCACAATTGAATAATAGAATAGCATGAATCTTGTTTACCTGTGGTTCTGAGACACGTATTGAATGAAATTAAGTAAACTATGTATTCTTTAAGAAAATCCACTATTGGACTATGTCCGGCCTGAAACGTCTTTTCGGAGCATAAAAAGTGTAAATGCATCTAAAGGCAGTAAAGTGATAGAAAATTCACTGTTGAATGAAGAGTAAACTTTGACTGAAACGTCTTTTCGGGGCATAAAAAGTGTAAATGCATCTAAAGGCAGTAAAGTGATAGAAAAGTCAGAATTGAATAATAGAATAGCATGAATCTTGTTTACCTGTGGTTCTGAGACACATATTGAATGAAATTAGGAAAAACTATGTATTCTTTAAGAAAATTCACTATTGGACTATGGCCTGAAACGTCTTTTCGGAGCATAAAAAGTGTAAATGCATCTAAAGGCAGTAAAGTTATAGAAAAGTCACAATTAAATAATAGAATAGCATGAATCTTGTTTACCTGTGGTTCTGAGACACATATTGAATGAAATAGAGTAAACTATGTATTTGTTAAGAAACTTCACTGTTGTACTTTTAACAGCCTGAAACGTCTTTTCGGAGCATAAAAAGTGTAAATGCATCTAAAGGCAGTAAAGTGATAGAAAAGTCACTGTTGAATCCCACAATAGCATGAATCTTTTTTACCTGCGGTTCTGAGACACATATTGAATGAAATAGAGTAAACTATGTATTCGTTAAGAAAATCCACCGTTGTACTTTTAACAGCCTGAAACGTCTTTTCGGGGCATAAAAAGTGTAAATGCATCTAAAGGCAGTAAAGTGATAGAAAATTCACAATTGAATAATAGAAAAGCATGAATCTTGTTTACCTGTGGTTCTGAGACACGTATTGAATGAAATTAAGTAAACTATGTATTCTTTAAGAAAATCCACTGTTGTACTTTTAACAGCCTGAAACGTCTTTTCATAGCATAAAAAGTGTAAATACATCTAAAGGCAGTAATGTGATAGAAAAGTCACAATTGAATAATAGAATAGCATGAATCTTGTTTACCTGTGGTTCTGAGACACGTATTGAATGAAATTAAGTAAACTATGTATTCTTTAAGAAAATCCACTATTGGACTATGTCCGGCCTGAAACGTCTTTTCGGAGCATAAAAAGTGTAAATGCATCTAAAGGCAGTAAAGTTATAGAAAAGTCACAATTAAATAATAGAATAGCATGAATCTTGTTTACCTGTGGTTCTGAGACACATATTGAATGAAATAGAGTAAACTATGTATTCGTTAAGAAAATCCACTGTTGTACTTTTAACAGTCTGAAACGTCTTTTCGGAGAATATGAAGTGTAAATACATCTAAAGGCATTAAAGTGATAGAAAATTCACTGTTGAATCCCAGAATAGCATGAATCTTGTTTACCTGTGGTTCTGAGACACGTATTGAATGAAAGTAGGAAAAACTATGTATTTTTTAAGAAAATCCACTATTGGAATATGTCCGGCCTGAAACGTCTTTTCGGAGCATAAAAAGTGTAAATGCATCTAAAGGCAGAAAAGTGATAGAAAATTGACTGTTGAATGCCAGAATAGCATATATCTTGTTTACCTGCGGTTCTGAGACACATATTGAATGAAATAGAGTAAACTATGTATTCGTTAAGAAAATCCACCGTTGTACTTTTAACAGCCTGAAACGTCTTTTCGGAGCATAAAAAGTGTAAATGCATCTAAAGGCAGTAAAGTGATAGAAAAGTCACAATTTAATAATAGAATAGCATGAATCTTGTTTACCTGTGGTTCTGAGACACATATTGAATGAAATTAGGAAAAACTATGTATTCTTTAAGAAAATTCACTATTGGACTATGTCCTGCCTGAAACGTCTTTTCGGAGCATAAAAAGTGTAAATGCATCTAAAGGCAGTAAAGTTATAGAAAAGTCACAATTAAATAATAGAATAGCATGAATCTTGTTTACCTGTGGTTCTGAGACACATATTGAATGAAATAGAGTAAACTATGTATTTGTTAAGAAACTTCACTGTTGTACTTTTAACAGCCTGAAATGTCTTTTCGGAGCATAAAAAGTGTAAATGCATCTAAAGGCAGTAAAGTGATAGAAAATTCACAATTGAATAATAGAATAATAGAATAGCATGAATCTTGTTTACCTGTGGTTCTGAGACACATATTGAATGAAATAGAGTACACTATGTATTCGTTAAGAAAATCCACTGTTGTACTTTTAACAGCCTGAAACGTCTTTTCGGGGCATAAAAAGTGTAAATGCATCTAAAGGCAGTAAAGTGATAGAAAAGTCACTGTTGAATGAAGAGTACACTTTGCCTGAAACGTCTTTTCGGAGCATAAAAAGTGTAAATGCATCTAAAGGCAGTAAAGTGATAGAAAATTCACTGTTGAATGAAAAGTAAACTTTGCCTGAAACGTCTTTTCGGTACATAAAAAGTGTGAATGCATCTGAAGGCATTAAAGTGATAGAAAATTCACTGTTGAATCCCAGAATAGCATGTATCTTGTTTACCTGCGGTTCTGAGACACATATTGAATGAAATAGAGTAAACTATGTATTCGTTAAGTAAATCCACTGTTGTACTTTTAACAGCCTGAAACGTCTGTTCATAGCATAAAAAGTGTAAATACATCTAAAGGCAGTAAAGTGATAGAAAAGTCACAATTGAATAATAGAATAGCATGAATCTTGTTTACCTGTGGTTCTGAGACACGTATTGAATGAAATTAAGTAAACTATGTATTCTTTAAGAAAATCCACTATTGGACTATGTCCGGCCTGAAACGTCTTTTCGGAGCATAAAAAGTGTAAATGCATCTAAAGGCAGTAAAGTGATAGAAAATTCACTGTTGAATGAAGAGTAAACTTTGCCTGAAACGTCTTTTCGGGGCATAAAAAGTGTAAATGCATCTAAAGGCAGTAAAGTGATAGAAAAGTCAGAATTGAATAATAGAATAGCATGAATCTTGTTTACCTGTGGTTCTGAGACACATATTGAATGAAATTAGGAAAAACTATGTATTCTTTAAGAAAATTCACTATTGGACTATGGCCTGAAACGTCTTTTCGGAGCATAAAAAGTGTAAATGCATCTAAAGGCAGTAAAGTTATAGAAAAGTCACAATTAAATAATAGAATAGCATGAATCTTGTTTACCTGTGGTTCTGAGACACATATTGAATGAAATAGAGTAAACTATGTATTTGTTAAGAAACTTCACTGTTGTACTTTTAACAGCCTGAAACGTCTTTTCGGAGCATAAAAAGTGTAAATGCATCTAAAGGCAGTAAAGTGATAGAAAAGTCACTGTTGAATGAAGAGTACACTTTGCCTGAAACGTCTTTTCGAAGCATATAAAGTGTAAATACATCTAAAGGCATTAAAGTGATAGAAAATTCACTGTTGAATCCCACAATAGCATGAATCTTTTTTACCTGCGGTTCTGAGACACATATTGAATGAAATAGAGTAAACTATGTATTCGTTAAGAAAATCCACTGTTGTACTTTTAACAGCCTGAAACGTCTTTTCGTGGCATAAAAAGTGTAGATGCATCTAAAGGCAGTAAAGTGATAGAAAATTCACTGTTGAATACCAGATTAGCATATATCTTTTTTACCTGCGGTTCTGAGACACATATTGAATGAAATAGAGTAAACTATGTATTCGTTAAGAAAATCCACTGTTGTACTTTTAACAGCCTGAAACGTCTTTTCGGAGAATATGAAGTGTAAATACATCTAAAGGCATTAAAGTGATAGAAAATTCACTGTTGAATCCCAGAATAGCATGAATCTTGTTTACCTGTGGTTCTGAGACACGTATTGAATGAAATTAGGAAAAACTATGTATTTTTTAAGAAAATCCACTATTGGAATATGTCCGGCCTGAAACGTCTTTTCGGAGCGTAAAAAGTGTAAATGCATCTAAAGGCAGTAAAGTGATAGAAAATTCACTGTTGAATGAAGAGTACACTTTGCCTGAAACGTCTTTTCAGGGCATAAAAAGTGTAAATGCATCTAAAGGCAGTAAAGTGATAGGAAATTCACTGTTGAATACCAGAATAGCATATATCTTGTTTACCTGCGGTTCTGAGACACGTATTGAATGAAATTAAGTAAACTATGTATTCGTTAAGAAAATCCACTGTTGTACTTTTAACAGCCTGAACGTCTTTTCATAGCATAAAAAGTGTAAATACATCTAAAGGCAGTAAAGTGATAGAAAAGTCACAATTGAATAATAGAATAGCATGAATCTTGTTTACCTGGGGTTCTGAGACACGTATTGAATGAAATTAGGAAAAACTATGTATTTTTTAAGAAAATCCACTGTTGTACTTTTAACAGCCTGAAACGTCTTTTCGGAGCATAAAAAGTGTAAATGCATCTAAAGGCAGTAAAGTGATAGAAAAGTCAACATTTAATAATAGAATAGCATGAATCTTGTTTACCTGTGGTTCTGAGACACATATTGAATGAAATTAGGAAAAACTATGTATTCTTTAAGAAAATTCACTATTGGACTATGTCCTGCCTGAAACGTCTTTTCGGAGCATAAAAAGTGTAAATGCATCTAAAGGCAGTAAAGTTATAGAAAAGTCACAATTAAATAATAGAATAGCATGAATCTTGTTTACCTGTGGTTCTGAGACACATATTGAATGAAATAGAGTAAACTATGTATTCGTTAAGAAAATCCACTGTTGTTTTTTTAACAGCCTGAAATGTCTTTTCGGAGCATAAAAAGTGTAAATGCATCTAAAGGCAGTAAAGTGATAGAAAAGTCACTGTTGAATGAAGAGTACACTTTGCCTGAAACGTCTTTTCGGAGCATAAAAAGTGTAAATGCATCTAAAGGCAGTAAAGTGATAGAAAATTCACTGTTGAATGAAGAGTAAACTTTGCCTGAAACGTCTTTTCGGTACATAAAAAGTGTGAATGCATCTGAAGGCATTAAAGTGATAGAAAATTCACTGTTGAATCCCAGAATAGCATGTATCTTGTTTACCTGCGGTTCTGAGACACATATTGAATGAAATAGAGTAAACTATGTATTCGTTAAGTAAATCCACTGTTGTACTTTTAACAGCCTGAAACGTCTGTTCATAGCATAAAAAGTGTAAATACATCTAAAGGCAGTAAAGTGATAGAAAAGTCACAATTGAATAATAGAATAGCATGAATCTTGTTTACCTGTGGTTCTGAGACACGTATTGAATGAAATTAAGTAAACTATGTATTCTTTAAGAAAATCCACTATTGGACTATGTCCGGCCTGAAACGTCTTTTCGGAGCATAAAAAGTGTAAATGCATCTAAAGGCAGTAAAGTGATAGAAAATTCACTGTTGAATGAAGAGTAAACTTTGCCTGAAACGTCTTTTCGGGGCATAAAAAGTGTAAATGCATCTAAAGTCAGTAAAGTGATAGAAAATTCACTGTTGAATACCAGAATAGCATATATCTTGTTTACCTGCGGTTCTGAGACACGTATTGAATGAAATTAAGTAAACTATGTATTCGTTAAGAAAATCCACTGTTGTACTTTTAACAGTCTGAACGTCTTTTCATAGCATAAAAAGTGTAAATACATCTAAAGGCAGTAAAGTGATAGAAAAGTCACAATTGAATAATAGAATAGCATGAATCTTGTTTACCTGTGGTTCTGAGACACGTATTGAATGAAATTAGGAAAAACTATGTATTTTTTAAGAAAATCCACTGTTGTACTTTTAACAGCCTGAAACGTCTTTTCGGAGAATAAAAAGTGTAAATGCATCTAAAGGCAGTAAAGTGATAGAAAAGTCCCAATTTAATAATAGAATAGCATGAATCTTGTTTACCTGTGGTTCTGAGACACGTATTGAATGAAATTAGGAAAAACTATGTATTTTTTAAGAAAATCCACTATTGGAATATGTCCGGCCTGAAACGTCTTTTCGGAGCATAAAAAGTGTAAATGCATCTAAAGGCAGTAAAGTTATAGAAAAGTCACAATTAAATAATAGAATAGCATGAATCTTGTTTACCTGTGGTTCTGAGACACATATTGAATGAAATAGAGTAAACTATGTATTTGTTAAGAAACTTCACTGTTGTACTTTTAACAGCCTGAAACGTCTTTTCGGAGCATAAAAAGTGTAAATGCATCTAAAGGCATTAAAGTGATACAAAATTCACTGTTGAATCCCACAATAGCATGTATCTTGTTTACCTGCGGTTCTGAGACACATATTGAATGAAATAGAGTAAACTATGTATTCGTTAAGTAAATCCACTGTTGTACTTTTAACAGCCTGAAACGTCTGTTCATAGCATAAAAAGTGTAAATACATCTAAAGGCAGTAAAGTGATAGAAAAGTCACAATTGAATAATAGAATAGCATGAATCTTGTTTACCTGTGGTTCTGAGACACGTATTGAATGAAATTAAGTAAACTATGTATTCTTTAAGAAAATCCACTATTGGACTATGTCCGGCCTGAAACGTCTTTTCGGAGCATAAAAAGTGTAAATGCATCTAAAGGCAGTAAAGTGATAGAAAATTCACTGTTGAATGAAGAGTAAACTTTGCCTGAAACGTCTTTTCGGGGCATAAAAAGTGTAAATGCATCTAAAGGCAGTAAAGTGATAGAAAAGTCAGAATTGAATAATAGAATAGCATGAATCTTGTTTACCTGTGGTTCAGAGACACGTATTGAATGAAATTAGGAAAAACTATATATTCTTTAAGAAAATTCAATATTGGACTATGTCATGCCTGAAACGTCTTTTCGGAGCATAACAAGTGTAAATGCATCTAAAGGCAGTAAAGTTATAGAAAAGTCACAATTAAATAATAGAATAGCATGAATCTTGTTTACCTGTGGTTCTGAGACACATATTGAATGAAATAGAGTAAACTATGTATTCGTTAAGAAAATCCACTATTGGAATATTTCCGGCCTGAAACGTCTTTTCGGAGCGTAAAAAGTGTAAATGCATCTAAAGGCAGTAAAGTGATAGAAAATTCACTGTTGAATGAAGAGTACACTTTGCCTGAAACGTCTTTTCGGGGCATAAAAAGTGTAAATGCATCTAAAGGCAGTAAAGTGATAGGAAATTCACTGTTGAATACCAGAATAGCATATATCTTGTTTACCTGCGGTTCTGAGACACGTATTGAATGAAATTAAGTAAACTATGTATTCGTTAAGAAAATCCACTGTTGTACTTTTAACAGCCTGAACGTCTTTTCATAGCATAAAAAGTGTAAATGCATCTAAAGGCATTAAAGTGATAGAAAAGTCACAATTGAATAATAGAATAGCATGAATCTTGTTTACCTGTGGTTCTGAGACACGTATTGAATGAAATTAAGTAAACTATGTATTCTTTAAGAAAATCCACTATTGGACTATGTCCGGCCTGAAACGTCTTTTCGGAGCATAAAAAGTGTAAATGCATCTAAAGGCAGTAAAGTGATAGAAAATTCACTGTTGAATGAAGATTAAACTTTGCCTGAAACGTCTTTTCGGGGCATAAAAATTGTAAATGCATCTAAAGGCAGTAAAGTGATAGAAAAGTCAGAATTGAATAATAGAATAGCATGAATCTTGTTTACCTGTGGTTCAGAGACACGTATTGAATGAAATTAGGAAAAACTATATATTCTTTAAGAAAATTCAATATTGGACTATGTCATGCCTGAAACGTCTTTTCGGAGCATAACAAGTGTAAATGCATCTAAAGGCAGTAAAGTTATAGAAAAGTCACAATTAAATAATAGAATAGCATGAATCTTGTTTACCTGTGGTTCTGAGACACATATTGAATGAAGTAGAGTAAACTATGTATTCGTTAAGAAAATCCACTGTTGTACTTTTAACAGTCTGAAACGTCTTTTCGGAGAATATGAAGTGTAAATACATCTAAAGGCATTAAAGTGATAGAAAATTCACTGTTGAATACTAGAATTGCATGAATCTTGTTTACCTGTGGTTCTGAGACACGTATTGAATGAAATTAAGTAAACTATGTATTCTTTAAGAAAATCCACTGTTGTACTTTTAACAGCCTGAAACGTCTTTTCATAGCATAAAAAGTGTAAATACATCTAAAGGCAGTAAAGTGATAGAAAAGTCACAATTGAATAATAGAATAGCATGAATCTTATTTACCTGTGGTTCTGAGACACGTATTGAATGAAATTAAGTAAACTATGTATTCTTTAAGAAAATCCACTATTGGACTATGTCCGGCCTGAAACGTCTTTTCGGGGAATAAAAAGTGTAAATGCATCTAAAGGCAGTAAAGTGATAGAAAAGTCAGAATTGAATAATAGAATAGCATGAATCTTGTTTACCTGTGGTTCTGAGACACGTATTGAATGAAATTAGGAAAAAAACTATGTATTCTTTAAGAAAATCCACTATTGGACTATGTCCGGCCTGAAACGTCTTTTCGGAGCATAAAAAGTGTAAATGCATCCAAAGGCAGTAAAGTTATAGAAAAGTCACAATTAAATAATAGAATAGCATGAATCTTGTTTACCTGTGGTTCTGAGACACGTATTGAATGAAATTAAGTAAACTATGTATTCTTTAAGAAAATCCACTATTGGACTATGTCCGGCCTGAAACGTCTTTTCGGGGCATAAAAAGTGTAAATGCATCTAAAGGCAGTAAAGTGATAGAAAAATCAGAATTGAATAATAGAATAGCATGAATCTTGTTTACCTGTGGTTCTGAGACACGTATTGAATGAAATTAGGAAAAAAACTATGTATTCTTTAAGAAAATCCACTATTGGACTATGTCCGGCCTGAAACGTCTTTTCGGAGCATAAAAAGTGTAAATGCATCTAAAGGCAGTAAAGTTATAGAAAAGTCACAATTAAATAATAGAATAGCATGAATCTTGTTTACCTGTGGTTCTGAGACACATATTGAATGAAATAGAGTAAACTATGTATTCGTTAAGAAAATCCACTGTTGTACTTTTAACAGCCTGAACGTCTTTTCATAGCATAAAAAGTGTAAATACATCTAAAGGCAGTAAAGTGATAGAAAAGTCACAATTGAATAATAGAATAGCATGTATCTTGTTTACCTGCGGTTCTGAGACACATATTGAATGAAATAGAGTACACTATGTATTCGTTAAGAAAATCCACTGTTGTACTTTTAACAGTCTGAAACGTCTTTTCGGAGAATATGAAGTGTAAATACATCTAAAGGCATTAAAGTGATAGAAAATTCACTGTTGAATACTAGAATTGCATGAATCTTGTTTACCTGTGGTTCTGAGACACGTATTGAATGAAATTAAGTAAACTATGTATTCTTTAAGAAAATCCACTGTTGTACTTTTAACAGCCTGAAACGTCTTTTCATAGCATAAAAAGTGTAAATACATCTAAAGGCAGTAAAGTGATAGAAAAGTCACAATTGAATAATAGAATAGCATGAATCTTATTTACCTGTGGTTCTGAGACACGTATTGAATGAAATTAAGTAAACTATGTATTCTTTAAGAAAATCCACTATTGGACTATGTCCGGCCTGAAACGTCTTTTCGGGGCATAAAAAGTGTAAATGCATCTAAAGGCAGTAAAGTGATAGAAAAGTCAGAATTGAATAATAGAATAGCATGAATCTTGTTTACCTGTGGTTCTGAGACACGTATTGAATGAAATTAGGAAAAAAACTATGTATTCTTTAAGAAAATCCACTATTGGACTATGTCCGGCCTGAAACGTCTTTTCGGAGCATAAAAAGTGTAAATGCATCCAAAGGCAGTAAAGTTATAGAAAAGTCACAATTAAATAATAGAATAGCATGAATCTTGTTTACCTGTGGTTCTGAGACACGTATTGAATGAAATTAAGTAAACTATGTATTCTTTAAGAAAATCCACTATTGGACTATGTCCGGCCTGAAACGTCTTTTCGGGGCATAAAAAGTGTAAATGCATCTAAAGGCAGTAAAGTGATAGAAAAATCAGAATTGAATAATAGAATAGCATGAATCTTGTTTACCTGTGGTTCTGAGACACGTATTGAATGAAATTAGGAAAAAAACTATGTATTCTTTAAGAAAATCCACTATTGGACTATGTCCGGCCTGAAACGTCTTTTCGGAGCATAAAAAGTGTAAATGCATCTAAAGGCAGTAAAGTTATAGAAAAGTCACAATTAAATAATAGAATAGCATGAATCTTGTTTACCTGTGGTTCTGAGACACATATTGAATGAAATAGAGTAAACTATGTATTCGTTAAGAAAATCCACTGTTGTACTTTTAACAGCCTGAACGTCTTTTCATAGCATAAAAAGTGTAAATACATCTAAAGGCAGTAAAGTGATAGAAAAGTCACAATTGAATAATAGAATAGCATGTATCTTGTTTACCTGCGGTTCTGAGACACATATTGAATGAAATAGAGTACACTATGTATTCGTTAAGAAAATCCACTGTTGTACTTTTAACAGTCTGAAACGTCTTTTCGGAGAATATGAAGTGTAAATACATCTAAAGGCATTAAAGTGATAGAAAATTCACTGTTGAATACTAGAATTGCATGAATCTTGTTTACCTGTGGTTCTGAGACACGTATTGAATGAAATTAAGTAAACTATGTATTCTTTAAGAAAATCCACTGTTGTACTTTTAACAGCCTGAAACGTCTTTTCATAGCATAAAAAGTGTAAATACATCTAAAGGCAGTAAAGTGATAGAAAAGTCACAATTGAATAATAGAATAGCATGAATCTTATTTACCTGTGGTTCTGAGACACGTATTGAATGAAATTAAGTAAACTATGTATTCTTTAAGAAAATCCACTATTGGACTATGTCCGGCCTGAAACGTCTTTTCGGGGCATAAAAAGTGTAAATGCATCTAAAGGCAGTAAAGTGATAGAAAAGTCAGAATTGAATAATAGAATAGCATGAATCTTGTTTACCTGTGGTTCTGAGACACGTATTGAATGAAATTAGGAAAAAAACTATGTATTCTTTAAGAAAATCCACTATTGGACTATGTCCGGCCTGAAACGTCTTTTCGGAGCATAAAAAGTGTAAATGCATCCAAAGGCAGTAAAGTTATAGAAAAGTCACAATTAAATAATAGAATAGCATGAATCTTGTTTACCTGTGGTTCTGAGACACATATTGAATGAAATAGAGTAAACTATGTATTCGTTAAGAAAATCCACTGTTGTACTTTTAACAGCCTGAAACGTCTTTTCGGAGAATATGAAGTGTAAATACATCAAAAGGCATTAAAGTGATAGAGAATTCACTGTTGAATCCCAGAATAGCATGAATCTTGTTTACCTGTGGTTCTGAGACACGTATTGAATGAAATTAGGAAAAACTATGTATTTTTTAAGAAAATCCACTATTGGAATATGTCTGGCCTGAAACGTCTTTTCGGGGCATAAAAAGTGTAAATGCATCTAAAGGCAGTAAAGTGATAGAAAAGTCAGAATTGAATAATAGAATAGCATGAATCTTGTTTACCTGTGGTTCTGAGACACGTATTGAATGAAATTAGGAAAAAAACTATGTATTCTTTAAGAAAATCCACTATTGGACTATGTCCGGCCTGAAACGTCTTTTCGGAGCATAAAAAGTGTAAATGCATCCAAAGGCAGTAAAGTTATAGAAAATTCACAATTAAATAATAGAATAGCATGAATCTTGTTTACCTGCGGTTCTGAGACACATATTGAATGAAATAGAGTAAACTATGTATTCGTTAAGAAAATCCACTGTTGTACTTTTAACAGCCTGAAACGTCTTTTCGGAGAATATGAAGTGTAAATACATCTAAAGGCATTAAAGTGATAGAAAATTCACTGTTGAATGAAGAGTACACTTTGCCTGAAACGTCTTTTCGGGGCATAAAAAGTGTAAATGCATCTAAAGGCAGTAAAGTGATAGGAAATTCACTGTTGAATACCAGAATAGCATATATCTTGTTTACCTGCGGTTCTGAGACACGTATTGAATGAAATTAAGTAAACTATGTATTCGTTAAGAAAATCCACTGTTGTACTTTTAACAGCCTGAAATGTCTTTTCGGAGCATAAAAAGTGTAAATGCATCTAAAGGCATTAAAGTGATAGAAAAGTCACAATTGAATAATAGAATAGCATGAATCTTGTTTACCTGTGGTTCTGAGACACGTATTGAATGAAATTAAGTAAACTATGTATTCTTTAAGAAAATCCACTATTGGACTATGTCCGGCCTGAAACGTCTTTTCGGAGCATAAAAAGTGTAAATGCATCTAAAGGCAGTAAAGTGATAGAAAATTCACTGTTGAATGAAGATTAAACTTTGCCTGAAACGTCTTTTCGGGGCATAAAAAGTGTAAATGCATCTAAAGGCAGTAAAGTGATAGAAAAGTCAGAATTGAATAATAGAATAGCATGAATCTTGTTTACCTGTGGTTCTGAGACACGTATTGAATGAAATTAGGAAAAAAACTATGTATTCTTTAAGAAAATCCACTATTGGACTATGTCCGGCCTGAAACGTCTTTTCGGAGCATAAAAAGTGTAAATGCATCCAAAGGCAGTAAAGTTATAGAAAAGTCACAATTAAATAATAGAATAGCATGAATCTTGTTTACCTGTGGTTCTGAGACACATATTGAATGAAATAGAGTAAACTATGTATTCGTTAAGAAAATCCACTGTTGTACTTTTAACAGCCTGAAACGTCTTTTCGGAGAATATGAAGTGTAAATACATCAAATGGCATTAAAGTGATAGAGAATTCACTGTTGAATCCCAGAATAGCATGAATCTTGTTTACCTGTGGTTCTGAGACACGTATTGAATGAAATTAGGAAAAACTATGTATTTTTTAAGAAAATCCACTATTGGAATATGTCCGGCCTGAAACGTCTTTTCGGAGCATAAAAAGTGTAAATGCATCTAAAGGCAGTAAAGTGATAGAAAATTCACTGTTGAATGAAGAGTACACTTTGCCTGAAAAGTCTTTTCGGGGCATGAAAAGTGTAAATGCATCTAAAGGCAGTAAAGTGATAGAAAATTCACAATTGAATAATAGAATAAAGCATGAATCTTGTTTACCTGTGGTTCTGAGTCACGTATTGAATCAAATAGAGTAATATGTATTCGTTAAGAAAATCCACTATTGGACTTTGTCCGGCCTGAAACGTCTTTTCGGAGCATAAAAAGTGTAAAAGGCAGTAATGTGATAGAAAATTCACAATTGAATAATAGAATAGCATGAATCTTGTTTATCTGTGGTTCTGAGACACATATTGAATGAAATTAGGAAAAACTATGTATTCTTTAAGAAAATCCACTATTGGACTATATCCGGCCTGAAACGTCTTTTCAGAGCATCCATCCATCCATCCATTATCTGAACCGCTTATCCTCTTTAGGGTCGCGGGGCGCTGGAGCCCCGAACTATGTACGAACTATGTATTCGTTAAGAAAATCCACTGTTGTCCTGAGGTCAGAATGACCCAAAATTAAATCTTTTGCCGTCCAAATATGTTTTTTATTCATCAAATTTTTCTGAAAATAATGGGGGTTGTTCGATACTATGCTCTTCGTGATTAAAATATATTTTAAGTAATTTGATTGAATTATGGGTAATTTATTGAATTTAATAACGTCGGTTGTCCTCTGGGGTCAAAAAGACCCCGCAGCACAAAGTGGTGCAATGGTCCAACTTGTCCCCCCCATACTGCTTTCCAAAACATCTTTGATCTTGGATGTTTGATGTGTGGGGTCAAGCAATGGTTATGACAACAACAGCAACAACAAAAAACAGGTTTTTTCTCACAGGTGTTGGGCAGCAGATGGCATTTCACACATTTCATTTATAGAGACAGGCAGCACAATGAGGAGGCAGAAGCGCTATATTGCTTGTGAGCTAATTTTGAACTATGTTGGGGAAAATAATGACCAGGAGGACAATGCTGAACATCATGAATCAATGGATGAAGAGGATTCAGGGTCAGAAGAGAAGGAACATAATGATGAGGTGATGGATCCAACATACAGACCACATGCTACTTCTTCCTCTGAAGAAGCCCCCACATCACCCGCTACAGAAATGGAAGAAGGGTATGAAGTGAAGGAACATGATGAGGTAGGATCTGAAGCTGAAATGGAGGAAGTGGAGGAATGCACTTATCATGATGGAAGAAACAACTGATGAGGAAGAATCTGAGGAAGAGGACCCAGCTGCGATAGAAGAATATTTCCAATCAAAGGATGAAACATTGATCTGGTCTTCCATCCCTCCCAGGTGTGTACCAATCCAGTAAAGAAGCTACAGCTAGTTTATTGAATGCCGAGTCTGGAGGGCAATTTTCCGTGCTACCATGACACTCAAGATGTTTCATAAAATCTCAAGAGTGATTCGATTTGATGACAAAGACACCAGAGCAGATCGCCGTGCACGAGACAAACTTGCTCCCATTCGAGACGTTTGGGACAAGTGGGTGTCTCTCCTGCCGTTGATGTACGATCCAGGCACTGATGTGACTGCCTGGTCCCCTTCAGAGGTCGCTATCCATTCAAACAGTACATTGTGAGTAAACCAGGGAAATATGGAATATGCTGTGATTGTGTTTGAATGAAGCTGTTATTAAGGTGTAAACACAGAATTGGGGGAAGTATCCACTTTATATTCTTTAAATGACAGCAAACCAGACGGGGTCATTTTTGACCCCAGAGGACAACAGGTGTGATTATGTGCTGCCATTAGAAAAATGTAAATGATTCAAAAACAGCATCCTCACTAAACTTTGACATTTACCACTCTGTAATATGTCAAATAGTCAAAATAATATAAAGTCAAAATAATGAATTGTTACATTTCATTTCCAAACAAAAACAGGGTATACTTTTTTATAAACAAGGTCTATAAGAGATGGAGTTTGAAGACAAAACAGTTTTGTATTTAACCATCTTAAATTTGTGCTTAAAAGCACAAATCAAACAGTGAATTGATAGACAATTCACTGTTGAATCCCAGAATAGCATGAATCTTGTTAACCTGCGGTTCTGAGACACATATTGAATGAAATTGAGTAAACTATGTATTCGTTAAGAAAATCCACTGTTGTACTTTTAACAGACTGAAACGTCTTTTCGGAGCATAAAAAGTGTAAATGCATCTAAAGGCAGTAAAGTGATAGAAAATTCACTGTTGAATGAAGAGTACACTTTGCCTGAAACGTCTTTTCGGGGCATAAAAAGTGTAAATGCATCTAAAGGCAGTAAAGTGATAGAAAATTCACTGTTGAATACCAGAATAGCATATATCTTGTTTACCTGCGGTTCTGAGACACATATTGAATGAAATTAAGTAAACTATGTATTCTTTTAGAAAATCCACTATTGGACTATGTCCGGCCTGAAACGTCTTTTCGGGGCATAAAAAGTGTAAATGCATCTAAAGGCAGTAAAGTGATAGAAAAGTCAGAATTGAATAATAGAATAGCATGAATCTTGTTTACCTGTGGTTCTGAGACACGTATTGAATGAAATTAGGAAAAAAACTATGTATTCTTTAAGAAAATCCACTATTGGACTATGTCCGGCCTGAAACGTCTTTTCGGAGCATAAAAAGTGTAAATGCATCCAAAGGCAGTAAAGTTATAGAAAAGTCACAATTAAATAATAGAATAGCATGAATCTTGTTTACCTGTGGTTCTGAGACACATATTGAATGAAATAGAGTAAACTATGTATTCGTTAAGAAAATCCACTGTTGTACTTTTAACAGCCTGAAACGTCTTTTCGGAGAATATGAAGTGTAAATACATCTAAAGGCATTAAAGTGATAGAAAATTCACTGTTGAATGAAGAGTACACTTTGCCTGAAACGTCTTTTCGGGGCATAAAAAGTGTAAATGCATCTAAAGGCAGTAAAGTGATAGGAAATTCACTGTTGAATACCAGAATAGCATATATCTTGTTTACCTGCGGTTCTGAGACACGTATTGAATGAAATTAAGTAAACTATGTATTCTTTAAGAAAATCCACTATTGGACTATGTCCGGCCTGAAACGTCTTTTCGGAGCATAAAAAGTGTAAATGCATCTAAAGGCAGTAAAGTGATAGAAAATTCACTGTTGAATGAAGATTAAACTTTGCCTGAAACGTCTTTTCGGGGCATAAAAAGTGTAAATGCATCTAAAGGCAGTAAAGTGATAGAAAAGTCAGAATTGAATAATAGAATAGCATGAATCTTGTTTACCTGTGGTTCTGAGACACGTATTGAATGAAATTAGGAAAAAAACTATGTATTCTTTAAGAAAATCCACTATTGGACTATGTCCGGCCTGAAACGTCTTTTCGGAGCATAAAAAGTGTAAATGCATCCAAAGGCAGTAAAGTTATAGAAAAGTCACAATTAAATAATAGAATAGCATGAATCTTGTTTACCTGTGGTTCTGAGACACATATTGAATGAAATAGAGTAAACTATGTATTCGTTAAGAAAATCCACTGTTGTACTTTTAACAGCCTGAAACGTCTTTTCGGAGAATATGAAGTGTAAATACATCAAAAGGCATTAAAGTGATAGAGAATTCACTGTTGAATCCCAGAATAGCATGAATCTTGTTTACCTGTGGTTCTGAGACACGTATTGAATGAAATTAGGAAAAACTATGTATTTTTTAAGAAAATCCACTATTGGAATATGTCCGGCCTGAAACGTCTTTTCGGAGCATAAAAAGTGTAAATGCATCTAAAGGCAGTAAAGTGATAGAAAATTCACTGTTGAATGAAGAGTACACTTTGCCTGAAAAGTCTTTTCGGGGCATGAAAAGTGTAAATGCATCTAAAGGCAGTAAAGTGATAGAAAATTCACAATTGAATAATAGAATAAAGCATGAATCTTGTTTACCTGTGGTTCTGAGACACGTATTGAATCAAATAGAGTAATATGTATTCGTTAAGAAAATCCACTATTGGACTTTGTCCGGCCTGAAACGTCTTTTCGGAGCATAAAAAGTGTAAAAGGCAGTAATGTGATAGAAAATTCACAATTGAATAATAGAATAGCATGAATCTTGTTTATCTGTGGTTCTGAGACACATATTGAATGAAATTAGGAAAAACTATGTATTCTTTAAGAAAATCCACTATTGGACTATATCCGGCCTGAAACGTCTTTTCAGAGCATCCATCCATCCATCCATTATCTGAACCGCTTATCCTCTTTAGGTTCGTGGGGCGCTGGAGACCCGAACTATGTACGAACTATGTATTCGTTAAGAAAATCCACTGTTGTCCTGAGGTCAGAATGACCCAAAATTAAATCTTTTGCCGTCCAAATATGTTTTTTATTCATCAAATTTTTCTGAAAATAATGGGGGTTGTTCGATACTATGCTCTTCGTGATTAAAATATATTTTAAGTAATTTGATTGAATTATGGGTAATTTATTGAATTTAATAACGTCGGTTGTCCTCTGGGGTCAAAAAGACCCCGCAGCACAAAGTGGTGCAATGGTCCAACTTGTCCCCCCCATACTGCTTTCCAAAACATCTTTGATCTTGGATGTTTGATGTGTGGGGTCAAGCAATGGTTATGACAACAACAGCAACAACAAAAAACAGGTTTTTTCTCACAGGTGTTGGGCAGCAGATGGCATTTCACACATTTCATTTATAGAGACAGGCAGCACAATGAGGAGGCAGAAGCGCTATATTGCTTGTGAGCTAATTTTGAACTATGTTGGGGAAAATAATGACCAGGAGGACAATGCTGAACATCATGAATCAATGGATGAAGAGGATTCAGGGTCAGAAGAGAAGGAACATAATGATGAGGTGATGGATCCAACATACAGACCACATGCTACTTCTTCCTCTGAAGAAGCCCCCACATCACCCGCTACAGAAATGGAAGAAGGGTATGAAGTGAAGGAACATGATGAGGTAGGATCTGAAGCTGAAATGGAGGAAGTGGAGGAATGCACTTATCATGATGGAAGAAACAACTGATGAGGAAGAATCTGAGGAAGAGGACCCAGCTGCGATAGAAGAATATTTCCAATCAAAGGATGAAACATTGATCTGGTCTTCCATCCCTCCCAGGTGTGTACCAATCCAGTAAAGAAGCTACAGCTAGTTTATTGAATGCCGAGTCTGGAGGGCAATTTTCCGTGCTACCATGACACTCAAGATGTTTCATAAAATCTCAAGAGTGATTCGATTTGATGACAAAGACACCAGAGCAGATCGCCGTGCACGAGACAAACTTGCTCCCATTCGAGACGTTTGGGACAAGTGGGTGTCTCTCCTGCCGTTGATGTACGATCCAGGCACTGATGTGACTGCCTGGTCCCCTTCAGAGGTCGCTATCCATTCAAACAGTACATTGTGAGTAAACCAGGGAAATATGGAATATGCTGTGATTGTGTTTGAATGAAGCTGTTATTAAGGTGTAAACACAGAATTGGGGGAAGTATCCACTTTATATTCTTTAAATGACAGCAAACCAGACGGGGTCATTTTTGACCCCAGAGGACAACAGGTGTGATTATGTGCTGCCATTAGAAAAATGTAAATGATTCAAAAACAGCATCCTCACTAAACTTTGACATTTACCACTCTGTAATATGTCAAATAGTCAAAATAATATAAAGTCAAAATAATTAATTGTTACATTTCATTTCCAAACAAAAACAGGGTATACTTTTTTATAAACAAGGTCTATAAGAGATGGAGTTTGAAGACAAAACAGTTTTGTATTTAACCATCTTAAATTTGTGCTTAAAAGCACAAATCAAACAGTGAATTGATAGACAATTCACTGTTGAATCCCAGAATAGCATGAATCTTGTTAACCTGCGGTTCTGAGACACATATTGAATGAAATTGAGTAAACTATGTATTCGTTAAGAAAATCCACTGTTGTACTTTTAACAGACTGAAACGTCTTTTCGGAGCATAAAAAGTGTAAATGCATCTAAAGGCAGTAAAGTGATAGAAAATTCACTGTTGAATGAAGAGTACACTTTGCCTGAAACGTCTTTTCGGGGCATAAAAAGTGTAAATGCATCTAAAGGCAGTAAAGTGATAGAAAATTCACTGTTGAATACCAGAATAGCATATATCTTGTTTACCTGCGGTTCTGAGACACATATTGAATGAAATAGAGTAAACTATGTATTCGTTAAGAAAATCCACTGTTGTACTTTTAACAGCCTGAAACGTCTTTTCGGAGCATAAAAAGTGTAAATGCATCTAAAGGCAGTAAAGTGATAGAAAATTCACAATTGAATGATAGAATAGCATGAATCTTATTTACCTGTGGTTCTGAGACACATATTGAATGAAATAGAGTACACTATGTATTCGTTAAGAAAATCCACTGTTGTACTTTTAACAGCCTGAAACGTCTTTTCGGAGAATATGAAGTGTAAGTACATCTAAAGGCATTAAAGTGATAGAAAATTCACTGTTGAATCCCAGAATAGCATGAATCTTGTTTACCTGTGGTTCTGAGACACGTATTGAATGAAATTAGGAAAAACTATGTATTTTTTAAGAAAATCCACTATTGGAATATGTCCGGCCTGAAACGTCTTTTCGGAGCGTAAAAAGTGTAAATGCATCTAAAGGCAGTAAAGTGATAGAAAATTCACTGTTGAATGAAGAGTACACTTTGCCTGAAACGTCTTTTCGGGGCATAAAAAGTGTAAATACATCTAAAGGCATTAAAGTGATAGAAAATTCACTGTTGAATCCCAGAATAGCATGAATCTTGTTTACCTGTGGTTCTGAGACACGTATTGAATGAAATTAGGAAAAACTATGTATTTTTTAAGAAAATCCACTATTGGAATATGTCCGGCCTGAAACGTCTTTTCGGAGCGTAAAAAGTGTAAATGCATCTAAAGGCAGTAAAGTTATAGAAAAGTCACAATTAAATAATAGAATAGCACGAATCTTGTTTACCTGTGGTTCTGAGACACATATTGAATGAAATAGAGTAAACTATGTATTCGTTAAGAAAATCCACTGTTGTACTTTTAACAGCCTGAAACGTCTTTTCGGAGAATATGAAGTGTAAATACATCTAAAGGCAGTAAAGTTATAGAAAAGTCACAATTAAATAATAGAATAGCACGAATCTTGTTTACCTGTGGTTCTGAGACACATATTGAATGAAATAGAGTAAACTATGTATTCGTTAAGAAAATCCACTGTTGTACTTTTAACAGCCTGAAACGTCTTTTCGGAGAATATGAAGTGTAAATACATCTAAAGGCAGTAAAGTGATAGAAAAGTCACAATTGAATAATAGAATAGCATGAATCTTGTTTACCTGTGGTTCTGAGACACGTATTGAATGAAATTAAGTAAACTATGTATTCTTTAAGAAAATCCACTGTTGTACTTTTAACAGCCTGAAACGTCTTTTCATAGCATAAAAAGTGTAAATACATCTAAGGCAGTAAAGTGATAGAAAAGTCACAATTGAATAATAGAATAGCATGAATCTTGTTTACCTGTGGTTCTGAGACACGTATTGAATGAAATTAAGTAAACTATGTATTCTTTAAGAAAATCCACTATTGGACTATGTCCGGCCTGAAACGTCTTTTCGGAGCATAAAAAGTGTAAATGCATCTAAATGCAGTAAAGTGATAGAAAATTCACTGTTGAATGAAGAGTAAACTTTGCCTGAAACGTCTTTTCGGGGCATAAAAAGTGTAAATGCATCTAAAGGCAGTAAAGTGATAGAAAAGTCAGAATTGAATAATAGAATAGCATGAATCTTGTTTACCTGTGGTTCTGAGAAACGTATTGAATGAAATTAGGAAAAAAACTATATATTCTTTAAAGAATCCACTATTGGACTATGTCCGGCCTGAAACGTCTTTTCGGAGCATAAAAAGTGTAAATGCATCCAAAGGCAGTAAAGTTATAGAAAAGTCACAATTAAATAATAGAATAGCATGAATCTTGTTTACCTGTGGTTCTGAGACACGTATTGAATGAAATTAGGAAAAACTATGTATTTTTTAAGAAAATCCACTATTGGAATATGTCCGGCCTGAAACGTCTTTTCGGGGCATAAAAAGTGTAAATGCATCTAAAGGCAGTAAAGTGATAGGAAATTCACTGTTGAATACCAGAATAGCATATATCTTGTTTACCTGCGGTTCTGAGACACATATTGAATGAAATAGAGTAAACTATGTATTCTTTAAGAAAATCCACTGTTGTACTTTTAACAGCCTGAACGTCTTTTCGGAGCATAAAAAGTGTAAATGCATCTAAAGGCAGTAAAGTGATAGAAAATTCACAATTGAATAATAGAATAGCATGAATCTCTTTTATCCTGTGGTTCTGAGACACGTATTGAATGAAATTAGGAAAAAAACTATGTATTCTTTAAAAAATCCACTATTAGACTATGTCCGGCCTGAAACGTCTTTTCGGAGCATAAAAAGTGTAAATGCATCCAAAGGCAGTAAAGTTATAGAAAAGTCACAATTAAATAATAGAATAGCATGAATCTTGTTTACCTGTGGTTCTGAGACACGTATTGAATGAAATTAGGAAAAAAACTATGTATTCTTTAAAAAATCCACTATTGGACTATGTCCGGCCTGAAACGTCTTTTCGGAGCATAAAAAGTGTAAATGCATCCAAAGGCAGTAAAGTTATAGAAAAGTCACAATTAAATAATAGAATAGCATGAATCTTGTTTACCTGTGGTTCTGAGACACGTATTGAATGAAATTAGGAAAAACTATGTATTTTTTAAGAAAATCCACTATTGGACTATGTCCGGCCTGAAACGTCTTTTCGGAGCATATAAAGTGTAAATACATCTAAAGGCATTAAAGTGATAGAAAATTCACTGTTGAATACTAGAATTGCATGAATCTTGTTTACCTGTGGTTCTGATACACGTATTGAATGAAATTAAGTAAACTATGTATTCGTTAAGAAAATCCACTGTTGTACTTTTAACAGCCTGAAACGTCTTTTCGGGGCATAAAAAGTGTAAATGCATCTAAAGGCAGTAAAGTGATAGAAAAGTCAGAATTGAATAATAGAATAGCATGAATCTTGTTTACCTGTGGTTCTGAGACAAGTATTGAATGAAATTAGGAAAAAAACTATGTATTCTTTAAAAAATCCACTATTGGACTATGTCCGGCCTGAAACGTCTTTTCGGAGCATAAAAAGTGTAAATGCATCTAAAGGCAGTAAAGTGATAGAAAATTCACAATTGAATAATAGAATAGCATATATCTTGTTTACCTGTGGTTCTGAGACACATATTGAATGAAATAGAGTAAACTATGTATTCGTTAAGAAAATCCACTGTTGTACTTTTAACAGCATGAAACGTCTTTTCGGAGAATATGAAGTGTAAATACATCTAAAGGCATTAAAGTGATAGAAAATTCACTGTTGAATCCCAGAATAGCATGAATCTTGTTTACCTGTGGTTCTGAGACACGTATTGAATGGAATTAGGAAAAACTATGTATTTTTTAAGAAAATCCACTGTTGTACTTTTAACAGCCTGAAACGTCTTTTCGGAGCATAAAAAGTGTAAATGCATCTAAAGGCAGTAAAGTGATAGAAAATTCACAATTGAATAATAGAATAGCATGAATCTTGTTTACCTGTGGTTCTGAGACACGTATTGAATGAAATTAAGTAAACTATGTATTCGTTAAGAAAATCCACTATTGGACTATGTCCGGCCTGAAACGTCTTTTCGGAGCATACAAAGTGTAAATGCATCTAAAGGCAGTAAAGTTATAGAAAATTCACTGTTGAATCCCAGAATAGCATGAATCTTGTTTACCTGTGGTTCTGAGACACGTATTGAATGGAATTAGGAAAAACTATGTATTTTTTAAGAAAATCCACTGTTGTACTTTTAACAGCCTGAAACGTCTTTTCGGAGCATAAAAAGTGTAAATGCATCTAAAGGCAGTAAAGTGATAGAAAATTCACAATTGAATAATAGAATAGCATGAATCTTGTTTACCTGTGGTTCTGAGACACGTATTGAATGAAATTAGGAAAAACTATGTATTTTTTAAGAAAATCCACTATTGGAATATGTCCGGCCTGAAACGTCTTTTCGGAGCATAAAAAGTGTAAATGCATCTAAAGGCAGAAAAGTGATAGAAAATTCACTGTTGAATACCAGAATAGCAGATATCTTGTTTACCTGCGGTTCTGAGACACATATTGAATGAAATAGAGTAAACTATGTATTCGTTAAGAAAATCCACTGTTGTACTTTTAACAGCCTGAAATGTCTTTTCGGAGCATAAAAAGTGTAAATGCATCTAAAGGCAGTAAAGTGATAGAAAATTCACAATTGAATAATAGAATAGCATATATCTTGTTTACCTGTGGTTCTGAGACACGTATTGAATGAAATTAGGAAAAAAACTATGTATTCTTTAAGAAAATCCACTATTGGACTATGTCCGGCCTGAAACGTCTTTTCGGAGCATAAAAAGTGTAAATGCATCTAAAGGCAGTAAAGTGATAGAAAATTCACAATTGAATAATAGAATAGCATATATCTTGTTTACCTGTGGTTCTGAGACACATATTGAATGAAATAGAGTAAACTATGTATTCGTTAAGAAAATCCACTGTTGTACTTTTAACAGCATGAAACGTCTTTTCGGAGAATATGAAGTGTAAATACATCTAAAGGCATTAAAGTGATAGAAAATTCACTGTTGAATCCCAGAATAGCATGAATCTTGTTTACCTGTGGTTCTGAGACACGTATTGAATGAAATTAGGAAAAACTATGTATTTTTTAAGAAAATCCACTGTTGTACTTTTAACAGCCTGAAACGTCTTTTCGGAGCATAAAAAGTGTAAATGCATCTAAAGGCAGTAAAGTGATAGAAAAGTCACAATTTAATAATAGAATAGCATGAATCTTGTTTACCTGTGATTCTGAGACACGTATTGAATGAAATTAGGAAAAACTATGTATTTTTTAAGAAAATCCACTATTGGAATATGTCCGGCCTGAAACGTCTTTTCGGAGCATAAAAAGTGTAAATGCATCTAAAGTCAGAAAAGTGATAGAAAATTCACTGTTGAATGAAGAGTAAACTTTGCCTGAAACGTCTTTTCGGGGCATAAAAAGTGTAAATGCATCTAAAGGCAGTAAAGTGATAGAAAAGTCAGAATTGAATAATAGAATAGCATGAATCTTGTTTACCTGTGGTTCTGAGACACATATTGAATGAAATTAGGAAAAAAAACTATGTATTCTTTAAGAAAATCCACTATTGGACTATGTCCGGCCTGAAACGTCTTTTCGGAGCATAAAAAGTGTAAATGCATCCAAAGGCAGTAAAGTTATAGAAAAGTCACAATTAAATAATAGAATAGCATGAATCTTGTTTACCTGTGGTTCTGAGACACATATTGAATGAAATAGAGTAAACTATGTATTTGTTAAGAAACTTCACTGTTGTACTTTTAACAGCCTGAAACGTCTTTTCAGAGCATAAAAAGTGTAAATGCATCTAAAGGCAGTAAAGTTATAGAAAAGTCACAATTAAATAATAGAATAGCATGAATCTTGTTTACCTGTGGTTCTGAGACACATATTGAATGAAATTAGGAAAAAAACTATGTATTCTTTAAGAAAATCCACTATTGGACTATGTCCGGCCTGAAACGTCTTTTCGGAGCATAAAAAGTGTAAATGCATCCAAAGGCAGTAAAGTGATAGAAAAGTCACAATTGAATAATAGAATAGCATGAATCTTGTTTACCTGTGGTTCTGAGACACATATTGAATGAAATAGAGTAAACTATGTATTCGTTAAGAAAATCCACTGTTGTACTTTTAACAGCCTGAAACGTCTTTTCGGAGCATAAAAAGTGTAAATGCATCTAAAGGCAGTAAAGTGATAGAAAAGTCACAATTTAATAATAGAATAGCATGAATCTTGTTTACCTGTGGTTCTGAGACACGTATTGAATGAAATTAGGAAAAACTATGTATTTTTTAAGAAAATCCACTATTGGAATATGTCCGGCCTGAAACGTCTTTTCGGAGCATAAAAAGTGTAAATGCATCTAAAAGCAGAAAAGTGATAGAAAATTCACTGTTGAATGAAGAGTAAACTTTGCCTGAAACGTCTTTTCGGGGCATAAAAAGTGTAAATGCATCTAAAGGCAGTAAAGTGATAGAAAAGTCAGAATTGAATAATAGAATAGCATGAATCTTGTTTACCTGTGGTCTGAGACACATATTGAATGAAATAGAGTAAACTATGTATTCGTTAAGAAAATCCACTGTTGTACTTTTAACAGCATGAAACGTCTTTTCGGAGAATATGAAGTGTAAATACATCTAAAGGCATTAAAGTGATAGAAAATTCACTGTTGAATCCCAGAATAGCATGAATCTTGTTTACCTGTGGTTCTGAGACACGTATTGAATGGAATTAGGAAAAACTATGTATTTTTTAAGAAAATCCACTGTTGTACTTTTAACAGCCTGAAACGTCTTTTCGGAGCATAAAAAGTGTAAATGCATCTAAAGGCAGTAAAGTGATAGAAAATTCACAATTGAATAATAGAATAGCATGAATCTTGTTTACCTGTGGTTCTGAGACACGTATTGAATGAAATTAAGTAAACTATGTATTCGTTAAGAAAATCCACTATTGGACTATGTCCGGCCTGAAACGTCTTTTCGGAGCATACAAAGTGTAAATGCATCTAAAGGCAGTAAAGATATAGAAAAGTCACTGTTGAATCCCAGAATAGCATGAATCTTGTTTACCTGTGGTTCTGAGACACGTATTGAATGAAATTAGGAAAAACTATGTATTTTTTAAGAAAATCCACTATTGGAATATGTCCGGCCTGAAACGTCTTTTCGGAGCATAAAAAGTGTAAATGCATCTAAAGGCAGAAAAGTGATAGAAAATTCACTGTTGAATACCAGAATAGCAGATATCTTGTTTACCTGCGGTTCTGAGACACATATTGAATGAAATAGAGTAAACTATGTATTCGTTAAGAAAATCCACTGTTGTACTTTTAACAGCCTGAAATGTCTTTTCGGAGCATAAAAAGTGTAAATGCATCTAAAGGCAGTAAAGTGATAGAAAATTCACAATTGAATAATAGAATAGCATATATCTTGTTTACCTGTGGTTCTGAGACACGTATTGAATGAAATTAGGAAAAAAACTATGTATTCTTTAAGAAAATCCACTATTGGACTATGTCCGGCCTGAAACGTCTTTTCGGAGCATAAAAAGTGTAAATGCATCTAAAGGCAGTAAAGTGATAGAAAATTCACAATTGAATAATAGAATAGCATATATCTTGTTTACCTGTGGTTCTGAGACACGTATTGAATGAAATTAGGAAAAAAACTATGTATTCTTTAAGAAAATCCACTATTGGACTATGTCCGGCCTGAAACGTCTTTTCGGAGCATAAAAAGTGTAAATGCATCTAAAGGCAGAAAAGTGATAGAAAATTCACTGTTGAATACCAGAATAGCAGATATCTTGTTTACCTGCGGTTCTGAGACACATATTGAATGAAATAGAGTAAACTATGTATTCGTTAAGAAAATCCACTGTTGTACTTTTAACAGCCTGAAATGTCTTTTCGGAGCATAAAAAGTGTAAATGCATCTAAAGGCAGTAAAGTGATAGAAAATTCACAATTGAATAATAGAATAGCATATATCTTGTTTACCTGTGGTTCTGAGACACGTATTGAATGAAATTAGGAAAAAAACTATGTATTCTTTAAGAAAATCCACTATTGGACTATGTCCGGCCTGAAACGTCTTTTCGGAGCATAAAAAGTGTAAATGCATCCAAAGGCAGTAAAGTTATAGAAAAGTCACAATTGAATAATAGAATAGCATGAATTTTGTTTACCTGTGGTTCTGAGACACATATTGAATGAAATAGAGTAAACTATGTATTCGTTAAGAAAATCCACTGTTGGACTATGTCCGGCCTGAAACGTCTTTTCGGAGCATAAAAAGTGTAAATGCATCTAAAGGCAGTAAAGTGATAGAAAAGTCACAATTTAATAATAGAATAGCATGAATCTTGTTTACCTGTGGTTCTGAGACACGTATTGAATGAAATTAGGAAAAACTATGTATTTTTTAAGAAAATCCACTATTGGAATATGTCCGGCCTGAAACGTCTTTTCGGAGCATAAAAAGTGTAAATGCATCTAAAGGCAGAAAAGTGATAGAAAATTCACTGTTGAATGAAAAGTAAACTTTGCCTGAAACGTCTGTTCGGGGCATAAAAAGTGTAAATGCATCTAAAGGCAGTAAAGTGATAGAAAAGTCAGAATTGAATAATAGAATAGCATGAATCTTGTTTACCTGTGGTTCTGAGACACATATTGAATGAAATAGAGTAAACTATGTATTCGTTAAGAAAATCCACTGTTGTACTTTTAACAGCCCGAAATGTCTTTTCGGAGCATAAAAAGTGTAAATGCATCTAAAGAAAGTAAAGTGATAGAAAATTCACAATTGAATAATAGAATAGCATATATCTTGTTTACCTGTGGTTCTGAGACACATATTGAATGAAATAGAGTAAACTATGTATTCGTTAAGAAAATCCACTGTTGTACTTTTAACAGCATGAAACGTCTTTTCGGAGAATATGAAGTGTAAATACATCTAAAGGCATTAAAGTGATAGAAAATTCACTGTTGAATCCCAGAATAGCACGAATCTTGTTTACCTGTGGTTCTGAGACACGTATTGAATGGAATTAGGAAAAACTATGTATTTTTTAAGAAAATCCACTGTTGTACTTTTAACAGCCTGAAACGTCTTTTCGGAGCATAAAAAGTGTAAATGCATCTAAAGGCAGAAAAGTGATAGAAAATTCACAATTGAATAATAGAATAGCATGAATCTTGTTTACCTGTGGTTCTGAGACACGTATTGAATGAAATTAAGTAAACTATGTAATCGTTAAGAAAATCCACTATTGGACTATGTCCGGCCTGAAACGTCTTTTCGGAGCATACAAAGTGTAAATGCATCTAAAGGCAGTAAAGTTATAGAAAAGTCACTGTTGAATCCCAGAATAGCATGAATCTTGTTAACCTGTGGTTCTGAGACACGTATTGAATGAAATTAGGAAAAACTATGTATTTTTTAAGAAAATCCACTATTGGAATATGTCCGGCCTGAAACGTCTTTTCGGAGCATAAAAAGTGTGAATGCATCTAAAGGCATTAAAGTGATAGAAAATTCACTGTTGAATTCATGCAATTCTAGTGAATTGCATGAATCTTGTTTACCTGTGGTTCTGAGACACGTATTGAATGAAATTAAGTAAACTATGTATTCTTTAAGAAAATCCACTGTTGTACTTTTAACAGCCTGAAACGTCTTTTCATAGCATAAAAAGTGTAAATACATCTAAAGGCAGTGAAGTGATAGAAAAGTCACAATTGAATAATAGAATAGCATGAATCTTGTTTACCTGTGGTTCTGAGACACGTATTGAATGAAATTAAGTAAACTATGTATTCTTTAAGAAAATCCACTATTGGACTATGTCCGGCCTGAAACGTCTTTTCGGGGCATAAAAAGTGTAAATGCATCTAAAGGCAGTAAAGTGATAGAAAAGTCAGAATTGAATAATAGAATAGCATGAATCTTGTTTACCTGTGGTTCTAAGACACGTATTGAATGAAATTAGGAAAAAAACTATGTATTCTTTAAAAAATCCACTATTGGACTATGTCCGGCCTGAAACGTCTTTTCGGAGCATAAAAAGTGTAAATGCATCCAAAGGCAGTAAAGTTATAGAAAAGTCACAATTAAATAATAGAATAGCATGAATCTTGTTTACCTGTGGTTCTGAGACACATATTGAATGAAATAGAGTAAACTATGTATTCGTTAAGAAAATCCACTGTTGTACTTTTAACAGCATGAAACGTCTTTTCGGAGAATATGAAGTGTAAATACATCTAAAGGCATTAAAGTGATAGAAAATTCACTGTTGAATCCCAGAATAGCATGAATCTTGTTTACCTGTGGTTCTGAGACAAATATTGAATGGAATTAGGAAAAACTATGTATTTTTTAAGAAAATCCACTGTTGTACTTTTAACAGCCTGAAACGTCTTTTCGGAGCATAAAAAGTGTAAATGCATCTAAAGGTAGTAAAGTGATAGAAAATTCACAATTGAATAATAGAATAGCATGAATCTTGTTTACCTGTGGTTCTGAGACACGTATTGAATGAAATTAAGTAAACTATGTATTCGTTAAGAAAATCCACTATTGGAAACGTCTTTTCGGAGCATACAAAGTGTAAATGCATCTAAAGGCAGTAAAGTTATAGAAAAGTCACTGTTGAATCCCAGAATAGCATGAATCTTGTTTACCTGTGGTTCTGAGACACGTATTGAATGAAATTAGGAAAAACTATGTATTTTTTAAGAAAATCCACTATTGGAATATGTCCGGCCTGAAACGTCTTTTCGGAGCATAAAAAGTGTAAATGCATCTAAAGGCAGAAAAGTGATAGAAAATTCACTGTTGAATACCAGAATAGCAGATATCTTGTTTACCTGCGGTTCTGAGACACATATTGAATGAAATAGAGTAAACTATGTATTCGTTAAGAAAATCCACTGTTGTACTTTTAACAGCCTGAAATGTCTTTTCGGAGCATAAAAAGTGTAAATGCATCTAAAGGCAGTAAAGTGATAGAAAATTCACAATTGAATAATAGAATAGCATATATCTTGTTTACCTGTGGTTCTGAGACACGTATTGAATGAAATTAGGAAAAAAACTATGTATTCTTTAAGAAAATCCACTATTGGACTATGTCCGGCCTGAAACGTCTTTTCGGAGCATAAAAAGTGTAAATGCATCTAAAGGCAGTAAAGTGATAGAAAATTCACAATTGAATAATAGAATAGCATATATCTTGTTTACCTGTGGTTCTGAGACACGTATTGAATGAAATTAGGAAAAAAACTATGTATTCTTTAAGAAAATCCACTATTGGACTATGTCCGGCCTGAAACGTCTTTTCGGAGCATAAAAAGTGTAAATGCATCTAAAGGCAGAAAAGTGATAGAAAATTCACTGTTGAATACCAGAATAGCAGATATCTTGTTTACCTGCGGTTCTGAGACACATATTGAATGAAATAGAGTAAACTATGTATTCGTTAAGAAAATCCACTGTTGTACTTTTAACAGCCTGAAATGTCTTTTCAGAGCATAAAAAGTGTAAATGCATCTAAAGGCAGTAAAGTGATAGAAAATTCACAATTGAATAATAGAATAGCATATATCTTGTTTACCTGTGGTTCTGAGACACGTATTGAATGAAATTAGGAAAAAAACTATGTATTCTTTAAGAAAATCCACTATTGGACTATGTCCGGCCTGAAACGTCTTTTCGGAGCATAAAAAGTGTAAATGCATCCAAAGGCAGTAAAGTTATAGAAAAGTCACAATTGAATAATAGAATAGCATGAATTTTGTTTACCTGTGGTTCTGAGACACATATTGAATGAAATAGAGTAAACTATGTATTCGTTAAGAAAATCCACTGTTGGACTATGTCCGGCCTGAAACGTCTTTTCGGAGCATAAAAAGTGTAAATGCATCTAAAGGCAGTAAAGTGATAGAAAAGTCACAATTTAATAATAGAATAGCATGAATCTTGTTTACCTGTGGTTCTGAGACACGTATTGAATGAAATTAGGAAAAACTATGTATTTTTTAAGAAAATCCACTATTGGAATATGTCCGGCCTGAAACGTCTTTTCGGAGCATAAAAAGTGTAAATGCATCTAAAGGCAGAAAAGTGATAGAAAATTCACTGTTGAATGAAGAGTAAACTTTGCCTGAAACGTCTGTTCGGGGCATAAAAAGTGTAAATGCATCTAAAGGCAGTAAAGTGATAGAAAAGTCAGAATTGAATAATAGAATAGCATGAATCTTGTTTACCTGTGGTTCTGAGACACATATTGAATGAAATTAGGAAAAAAAACTATGTATTCTTTAAGAAAATCCACTATTGGACTATGTCCGGCCTGAAACGTCTTTTCGGAGCATAAAAAGTGTAAATGCATCCAAAGGCAGTAAAGTGATAGGAAATTCACTGTTGAATACCAGAATAGCATATATCTTGTTTACCTGCGGTTCTGAGACACATATTGAATGAAATAGAGTAAACTATGTATTCGTTAAGAAAATCCACTGTTGTACTTTTAACAGCCCGAAATGTCTTTTCGGAGCATAAAAAGTGTAAATGCATCTAAAGAAAGTAAAGTGATAGAAAATTCACAATTGAATAATAGAATAGCATATATCTTGTTTACCTGTGGTTCTGAGACACATATTGAATGAAATAGAGTAAACTATGTTAAGAAAATCCACTGTTGTACTTTTAACAGCATGAAACGTCTTTTCGGAGAATATGAAGTGTAAATACATCTAAAGGCATTAAAGTGATAGAAAATTCACTGTTGAATCCCAGAATAGCACGAATCTTGTTTACCTGTGGTTCTGAGACACGTATTGAATGGAATTAGGAAAAACTATGTATTTTTTAAGAAAATCCACTGTTGTACTTTTAACAGCCTGAAACGTCTTTTCGGAGCATAAAAAGTGTAAATGCATCTAAAGGCAGAAAAGTGATAGAAAATTCACAATTGAATAATAGAATAGCATGAATCTTGTTTACCTGTGGTTCTGAGACACGTATTGAATGAAATTAAGTAAACTATGTAATCGTTAAGAAAATCCACTATTGGACTATGTCCGGCCTGAAACGTCTTTTCGGAGCATACAAAGTGTAAATGCATCTAAAGGCAGTAAAGTTATAGAAAAGTCACTGTTGAATCCCAGAATAGCATGAATCTTGTTAACCTGTGGTTCTGAGACACGTATTGAATGAAATTAGGAAAAACTATGTATTTTTTAAGAAAATCCACTATTGGAATATGTCCGGCCTGAAACGTCTTTTCGGAGCATAAAAAGTGTGAATGCATCTAAAGGCATTAAAGTGATAGAAAATTCACTGTTGAATTCATGCAATTCTAGTGAATTGCATGAATCTTGTTTACCTGTGGTTCTGAGACACGTATTGAATGAAATTAAGTAAACTATGTATTCTTTAAGAAAATCCACTGTTGTACTTTTAACAGCCTGAAACGTCTTTTCATAGCATAAAAAGTGTAAATACATCTAAAGGCAGTGAAGTGATAGAAAAGTCACAATTGAATAATAGAATAGCATGAATCTTGTTTACCTGTGGTTCTGAGACACGTATTGAATGAAATTAAGTAAACTATGTATTCTTTAAGAAAATCCACTATTGGACTATGTCCGGCCTGAAACGTCTTTTCGGGGCATAAAAAGTGTAAATGCATCTAAAGGCAGTAAAGTGATAGAAAAGTCAGAATTGAATAATAGAATAGCATGAATCTTGTTTACCTGTGGTTCTAAGACACGTATTGAATGAAATTAGGAAAAAAACTATGTATTCTTTAAAAAATCCACTATTGGACTATGTCCGGCCTGAAACGTCTTTTCGGAGCATAAAAAGTGTAAATGCATCCAAAGGCAGTAAAGTTATAGAAAAGTCACAATTAAATAATAGAATAGCATGAATCTTGTTTACCTGTGGTTCTGAGACACATATTGAATGAAATAGAGTAAACTATGTATTCGTTAAGAAAATCCACTGTTGTACTTTTAACAGCCTGAAACGTTTTTTCGGGGCATAAAAAGTGTAAATGCATCTAAAGGCAGTAAAGTTATAGAAAAGTCACAATTTAATAATAGAATAGCATGAATCTTGTTTACCTGTGGTTCTGAGACACGTATTGAATGAAATTAGGAAAAACTATGTATTTTTTAAGAAAATCCACTATTGGAATATGTCCGGCCTGAAACGTCTTTTCGGAGCATAAAAAGTGTAAATGCATCTAAAGTCAGAAAAGTGATAGAAAATTCACTGTTGAATGAAGAGTAAACTTTGCCTGAAACGTCTTTTCGGGGCATAAAAAGTGTAAATGCATCTAAAGGCAGTAAAGTGATAGAAAAGTCAGAATTGAATAATAGAATAGCATGAATCTTGTTTACCTGTGGTTCTGAGACACATATTGAATGAAATTAGGAAAAAAAACTATGTATTCTTTAAGAAAATCCACTATTGGACTATGTCCGGCCTGAAACGTCTTTTCGGAGCATAAAAAGTGTAAATGCATCCAAAGGCAGTAAAGTTATAGAAAAGTCACAATTAAATAATAGAATAGCATGAATCTTGTTTACCTGTGGTTCTGAGACACATATTGAATGAAATAGAGTAAACTATGTATTTGTTAAGAAACTTCACTGTTGTACTTTTAACAGCCTGAAACGTCTTTTCGGAGCATAAAAAGTGTAAATGCATCTAAAGGCAGTAAAGTGATAGGAAATTCACTGTTGAATACCAGAATAGCATATATCTTGTTTACCTGCGGTTCTGAGACACATATTGAATGAAATAGAGTAAACTATGTATTCGTTAAGAAAATCCACTGTTGTACTTTTAACAGCCTGAAACGTCTTTTCGGAGCATAAAAAGTGTAAATGCATCTAAAGGCAGTAAAGTGATAGAAAATTCACAATTGAATAATAGAATAGCATGAATCTTGTTTACCTGTGGTTCTGAGACACGTATTGAATGAAATTAAGTAAACTATGTATTCGTTAAGAAAATCCACTGTTGTACTTTTAACAGCCTGAAACGTCTTTTCGGAGCATAAAAAGTGTAAATGCATCTAAAGGCAGAAAAGTGATAGAAAATTCACAATTGAATAATAGAATAGCATGAATCTTGTTTACCTGTGGTTCTGAGACACGTATTGAATGAAATTAAGTAAACTATGTATTCGTTAAGAAAATCCACTATTGGACTATGTCCGGCCTGAAACGTCTTTTCGGAGCATACAAAGTGTAAATGCATCTAAAGGCAGTAAAGTTATAGAAAAGTCACTGTTGAATCCCAGAATAGCATGAATCTTGTTAACCTGTGGTTCTGAGACACGTATTGAATGAAATTAGGAAAAACTATGTATTTTTTAAGAAAATCCACTATTGGAATATGTCCGGCCTGAAACGTCTTTTCGGAGCATAAAAAGTGTGAATGCATCTAAAGGCATTAAAGTGATAGAAAATTCACTGTTGAATTCATGCAATTCTAGTGAATTGCATGAATCTTGTTTACCTGTGGTTCTGAGACACGTATTGAATGAAATTAAGTAAACTATGTATTCTTTAAGAAAATCCACTGTTGTACTTTTAACAGCCTGAAACGTCTTTTCATAGCATAAAAAGTGTAAATACATCTAAAGGCAGTGAAGTGATAGAAAAGTCACAATTGAATAATAGAATAGCATGAATCTTGTTTACCTGTGGTTCTGAGACACGTATTGAATGAAATTAAGTAAACTATGTATTCTTTAAGAAAATCCACTGTTGTACTTTTAACAGCCTGAAATGTCTTTTCGGAGCATAAAAAGTGTAAATGCATCTAAAGGCAGTAAAGTGATAGAAAATTCACAATTGAATATTAGAATAGCATATATCTTGTTTACCTGTGGTTCTGAGACACGTATTGAATGAAATTAGGAAAAAAACTATGTATTCTTTAAGAAAATCCACTATTGGACTATGTCCGGCCTGAAACGTCTTTTCGGAGCATAAAAAGTGTAAATGCATCCAAAGGCAGTAAAGTTATAGAAAAGTCACAATTGAATAATAGAATAGCATGAATCTTGTTTACCTGTGGTTCTGAGACACATATTGAATGAAATAGAGTAAACTATGTATTCGTTAAGAAAATCCACTGTTGTACTTTTAACAGCCTGAAACGTCTTTTCGGAGCATAAAAAGTGTAAATGCATCCAAAGGCAGTAAAGTTATAGAAAAGTCACAATTAAATAATAGAATAGCATGAATCTTGTTTACCTGTGGTTCTGAGACACATATTGAATGAAATAGAGTAAACTATGTATTCGTTAAGAAAATCCACTGTTGTACTTTTAACAGCCTGAAATGTCTTTTCGGAGCATAAAAAGTGTAAATGCATCTAAAGGCAGTAAAGTGATAGAAAATTCACAATTGAATATTAGAATAGCATATATCTTGTTTACCTGTGGTTCTGAGACACGTATTGAATGAAATTAGGAAAAAAACTATGTATTCTTTAAGAAAATCCACTATTGGACTATGTCCGGCCTGAAACGTCTTTTCGGAGCATAAAAAGTGTAAATGCATCCAAAGGCAGTAAAGTTATAGAAAAGTCACAATTGAATAATAGAATAGCATGAATCTTGTTTACCTGTGGTTCTGAGACACATATTGAATGAAATAGAGTAAACTATGTATTCGTTAAGAAAATCCACTGTTGTACTTTTAACAGCCTGAAACGTCTTTTCGGAGCATAAAAAGTGTAAATGCATCTAAAGGCAGTAAAGTGATAGAAAAGTCACAATTTAATAATAGAATAGCATGAATCTTGTTTACCTGTGGTTCTGAGACACGTATTGAATGAAATTAGGAAAAACTATGTATTTTTTAAGAAAATCCACTATTGGAATATGTCCGGCCTGAAACGTCTTTTCGGAGCATAAAAAGTGTAAATGCATCTAAAGGCAGAAAAGTGATAGAAAATTCACTGTTGAATGAAGAGTAAACTTTGCCTGAAACGTCTTTTCGGGGCATAAAAAGTGTAAATGCATCTAAAGGCAGTAAAGTGATAGAAAAGTCAGAATTGAATAATAGAATAGCATGAATCTTGTTTACCTGTGGTCTGAGACACATATTGAATGAAATAGAGTAAACTATGTATTCGTTAAGAAAATCCACTGTTGTACTTTTAACAGCATGAAACGTCTTTTCGGAGAATATGAAGTGTAAATACATCTAAAGGCATTAAAGTGATAGAAAATTCACTGTTGAATCCCAGAATAGCATGAATCTTGTTTACCTGTGGTTCTGAGACACGTATTGAATGGAATTAGGAAAAACTATGTATTTTTTAAGAAAATCCACTGTTGTACTTTTAACAGCCTGAAACGTCTTTTCGGAGCATAAAAAGTGTAAATGCATCTAAAGGCAGTAAAGTGATAGAAAATTCACAATTGAATAATAGAATAGCATGAATCTTGTTTACCTGTGGTTCTGAGACACGTATTGAATGAAATTAAGTAAACTATGTATTCGTTAAGAAAATCCACTGTTGTACTTTTAACAGCCTGAAACGTCTTTTCGGAGCATAAAAAGTGTAAATGCATCTAAAGGCAGAAAAGTGATAGAAAAGTCACTGTTGAATCCCAGAATAGCATGAATCTTGTTTACCTGTGGTTCTGAGACACGTATTGAATGAAATTAGGAAAAACTATGTATTTTTTAAGAAAATCCACTATTGGAATATGTCAGGCCTGAAACGTCTTTTCGGAGCATAAAAAGTGTAAATGCATCTAAAGGCAGAAAAGTGATAGAAAATTCACTGTTGAATACCAGAATAGCATATATCTTGTTTACCTGCGGTTCTGAGACACATATTGAATGAAATAGAGTAAACTATGTATTCGTTAAGAAAATCCACTGTTGTACTTTTAACAGCCTGAAACGTCTTTTCGGAGCATAAAAAGTGTAAATGCATCTAAAGGCAGAAAAGTGATAGAAAAGTCACTGTTGAATCCCAGAATAGCATGAATCTTGTTTACCTGTGGTTCTGAGACACGTATTGAATGAAATTAGGAAAAACTATGTATTTTTTAAGAAAATCCACTATTGGAATATGTCCGGCCTGAAACGTCTTTTCGGAGCATAAAAAGTGTAAATGCATCTAAAGGCAGAAAAGTGATAGAAAATTCACTGTTGAATACCAGAATAGCATATATCTTGTTTACCTGCGGTTCTGAGACACATATTGAATGAAATAGAGTAAACTATGTATTCGTTAAGAAAATCCACTGTTGTACTTTTAACAGCCTGAAACGTCTTTTCATAGCATAAAAAGTGTAAATACATCTAAAGGCAGTGAAGTGATAGAAAAGTCACAATTGAATAATAGAATAGCATGAATCTTGTTTACCTGTGGTTCTGAGACACGTATTGAATGAAATTAAGTAAACTATGTATTCTTTAAGAAAATCCACTATTGGACTATGTCCGGCCTGAAACGTCTTTTCGGGGCATAAAAAGTGTAAATGCATCTAAAGGCAGTAAAGTGATAGAAAAGTCAGAATTGAATAATAGAATAGCATGAATCTTGTTTACCTGTGGTTCTAAGACACGTATTGAATGAAATTAGGAAAAAAACTATGTATTCTTTAAAAAATCCACTATTGGACTATGTCCGGCCTGAAACGTCTTTTCGGAGCATAAAAAGTGTAAATGCATCCAAAGGCAGTAAAGTTATAGAAAAGTCACAATTAAATAATAGAATAGCATGAATCTTGTTTACCTGTGGTTCTGAGACACATATTGAATGAAATAGAGTAAACTATGTATTCGTTAAGAAAATCCACTGTTGTACTTTTAACAGCCTGAAATGTCTTTTCGGAGCATAAAAAGTGTAAATGCATCTAAAGGCAGTAAAGTGATAGAAAATTCACAATTGAATATTAGAATAGCATATATCTTGTTTACCTGTGGTTCTGAGACACGTATTGAATGAAATTAGGAAAAAAACTATGTATTCTTTAAGAAAATCCACTATTGGACTATGTCCGGCCTGAAACGTCTTTTCGGAGCATAAAAAGTGTAAATGCATCCAAAGGCAGTAAAGTTATAGAAAAGTCACAATTGAATAATAGAATAGCATGAATCTTGTTTACCTGTGGTTCTGAGACACATATTGAATGAAATAGAGTAAACTATGTATTCGTTAAGAAAATCCACTGTTGTACTTTTAACAGCCTGAAACGTCTTTTCGGAGAATATGAAGTGTAAATACATCTAAAGGCATTAAAGTGATAGAAAATTCACTGTTGAATCCCAGAATAGCACGAATCTTGTTTACCTGTGGTTCTGAGACACGTATTGAATGGAATTAGGAAAAACTATGTATTTTTTAAGAAAATCCACTGTTGTACTTTTAACAGCCTGAAACGTCTTTTCGGAGCATAAAAAGTGTAAATGCATCTAAAGGCAGAAAAGTGATAGAAAATTCACAATTGAATAATAGAATAGCATGAATCTTGTTTACCTGTGGTTCTGAGACACGTATTGAATGAAATTAAGTAAACTATGTATTCTTTAAGAAAATCCACTGTTGTACTTTTAACAGCCTGAAACGTCTTTTCATAGCATAAAAAGTGTAAATACATCTAAAGGCAGTGAAGTGATAGAAAAGTCACAATTGAATAATAGAATAGCATGAATCTTGTTTACCTGTGGTTCTGAGACACGTATTGAATGAAATTAAGTAAACTATGTATTCGTTAAGAAAATCCACTATTGGACTATGTCCGGCCTGAAACGTCTTTTCGGAGCATACAAAGTGTAAATGCATCTAAAGGCAGTAAAGTTATAGAAAAGTCACTGTTGAATCCCAGAATAGCATGAATCTTCTTAACCTGTGGTTCTGAGACACGTATTGAATGAAATTAGGAAAAACTATGTATTTTTTAAGAAAATCCACTATTGGAATATGTCCGGCCTGAAACGTCTTTTCGGAGCATAAAAAGTGTGAATGCATCTAAAGGCATTAAAGTGATAGAAAATTCACTGTTGAATTCATGCAATTCTAGTGAATTGCATGAATCTTGTTTACCTGTGGTTCTGAGACACGTATTGAATGAAATTAAGTAAACTATGTATTCTTTAAGAAAATCCACTGTTGTACTTTTAACAGCCTGAAACGTCTTTTCATAGCATAAAAAGTGTAAATACATCTAAAGGCAGTGAAGTGATAGAAAAGTCACAATTGAATAATAGAATAGCATGAATCTTGTTTACCTGTGGTTCTGAGACACGTATTGAATGAAATTAAGTAAACTATGTATTCTTTAAGAAAATCCACTATTGGACTATGTCCGGCCTGAAACGTCTTTTCGGGGCATAAAAAGTGTAAATGCATCTAAAGGCAGTAAAGTGATAGAAAAGTCAGAATTGAATAATAGAATAGCATGAATCTTGTTTACCTGTGGTTCTAAGACACGTATTGAATGAAATTAGGAAAAAAACTATGTATTCTTTAAAAAATCCACTATTGGACTATGTCCGGCCTGAAACGTCTTTTCGGAGCATAAAAAGTGTAAATGCATCCAAAGGCAGTAAAGTTATAGAAAAGTCACAATTAAATAATAGAATAGCATGAATCTTGTTTACCTGTGGTTCTGAGACACATATTGAATGAAATAGAGTAAACTATGTATTCGTTAAGAAAATCCACTGTTGTACTTTTAACAGCCTGAAACGTTTTTTCGGGGCATAAAAAGTGTAAATGCATCTAAAGGCAGTAAAGTTATAGAAAAGTCACTGTTGAATCCCAGAATAGCATGAATCTTGTTTACCTGTGGTTCTGAGACACGTATTGAATGAAATTAGGAAAATCTATGTATTCTTTAAGAAAATCCACTATTGGACTATGTCCGGCCTGAAACGTCTTTTCGGAGCATAAAAGGTGTAAATGCATCTAAAGGCAGTAAAGTTATAGAAAAGTCAGAATTGAATAATAGAATAGCATGAATCTTGTTTACCTGTGGTTCTAAGACACGTATTGAATGAAATTAGGAAAAAAACTATGTATTCTTTAAAAAATCCACTATTGGACTATGTCCGGCCTGAAACGTCTTTTCGGAGCATAAAAAGTGTAAATGCATCCAAAGGCAGTAAAGTTATAGAAAAGTCACAATTAAATAATAGAATAGCATGAATCTTGTTTACCTGTGGTTCTGAGACACATATTGAATGAAATAGAGTAAACTATGTATTCGTTAAGAAAATCCACTGTTGTACTTTTAACAGCCTGAAACGTTTTTTCGGGGCATAAAAAGTGTAAATGCATCTAAAGGCAGTAAAGTTATAGAAAAGTCACTGTTGAATCCCAGAATAGCATGAATCTTGTTTACCTGTGGTTCTGAGACACGTATTGAATGGAATTAGGAAAAACTATGTATTTTTAAAGAAAATCCACTGTTGTACTTTTAACAGCATGAAACGTCTTTTCGGAGAATATGAAGTGTAAATACATCTAAAGGCATTAAAGTGATAGAAAATTCACTGTTGAATCCCAGAATAGCATGAATCTTGTTTACCTGTGGTTCTGAGACACGTATTGAATGGAATTAGGAAAAACTATGTATTTTTTAAGAAAATCCACTGTTGTACTTTTAACAGCCTGAAACGTCTTTTCGGAGCATAAAAAGTGTAAATGCATCTAAAGGCAGTAAAGTGATAGAAAATTCACAATTGAATAATAGAATAGCATGAATCTTGTTTACCTGTGGTTCTGAGACACGTATTGAATGGAATTAGGAAAAACTATGTATTTTTTAAGAAAATCCACTGTTGTACTTTTAACAGCCTGAAACGTCTTTTCGGAGCATAAAAAGTGTAAATGCATCTAAAGGCAGTAAAGTGATAGAAAATTCACAATTGAATAATAGAATAGCATATATCTTGTTTACCTGTGGTTCTGAGACACGTATTGAATGAAATTAGGAAAAAAACTATGTATTCTCTGTAGAAAATCCACTATTGGACTTTTAACAGCCTGAAATGTCTTTTCGGATCATAAAAAGTGTAAATGCATCCAAAGGCAGTAAAGTTATAGAAAAGTCACAATTAAATAATAGAATAGCATGAATCTTGTTTACCTGTGGTTCTGAGACACATATTGAATGAAATAGAGTAAACTATGTATTCGTTAAGAAAATCCACTGTTGGACTATGTCCGGCCTGAAACGTCTTTTCGGAGCATAAAAAGTGTAAATGCATCTAAAGGCAGTAAAGTGATAGAAAAGTCACAATTTAATAATAGAATAGCATGAATCTTGTTTACCTGTGGTTCTGAGACACGTATTGAATGAAATTAGGAAAAACTATGTATTTTTTAAGAAAATCCACTATTGGAATATGTCCGGCCTGAAACGTCTTTTCGGAGCATAAAAAGTGTAAATGCATCTAAAGGCAGAAAAGTGATAGAAAATTCACTGTTGAATGAAGAGTAAACTTTGCCTGAAACGTCTGTTCGGGGCATAAAAAGTGTAAATGCATCTAAAGGCAGTAAAGTGATAGAAAAGTCAGAATTGAATAATAGAATAGCATGAATCTTGTTTACCTGTGGTTCTGAGACACATATTGAATGAAATTAGGAAAAAAAACTATGTATTCTTTAAGAAAATCCACTATTGGACTATGTCCGGCCTGAAACGTCTTTTCGGAGCATAAAAAGTGTAAATGCATCCAAAGGCAGTAAAGTGATAGGAAATTCACTGTTGAATACCAGAATAGCATATATCTTGTTTACCTGCGGTTCTGAGACACATATTGAATGAAATAGAGTAAACTATGTATTCGTTAAGAAAATCCACTGTTGTACTTTTAACAGCCTGAAACGTTTTTTCGGGGCATAAAAAGTGTAAATGCATCTAAAGGCAGTAAAGTTATAGAAAAGTCACTGTTGAATCCCAGAATAGCATGAATCTTGTTTACCTGTGGTTCTGAGACACGTATTGAATGGAATTAGGAAAAACTATGTATTTTTAAAGAAAATCCACTGTTGTACTTTTAACAGCATGAAACGTCTTTTCGGAGAATATGAAGTGTAAATACATCTAAAGGCATTAAAGTGATAGAAAATTCACTGTTGAATCCCAGAATAGCATGAATCTTGTTTACCTGTGGTTCTGAGACACGTATTGAATGGAATTAGGAAAAACTATGTATTTTTTAAGAAAATCCACTGTTGTACTTTTAACAGCCTGAAACGTCTTTTCGGAGCATAAAAAGTGTAAATGCATCTAAAGGCAGTAAAGTGATAGAAAATTCACAATTGAATAATAGAATAGCATATATCTTGTTTACCTGTGGTTCTGAGACACGTATTGAATGAAATTAGGAAAAAAAACTATGTATTCTCTGTAGAAAATCCACTATTGGACTTTTAACAGCCTGAAATGTCTTTTCGGATCATAAAAAGTGTAAATGCATCCAAAGGCAGTAAAGTTATAGAAAAGTCACAATTAAATAATAGAATAGCATGAATCTTGTTTACCTGTGGTTCTGAGACACATATTGAATGAAATAGAGTAAACTATGTATTCGTTAAGAAAATCCACTGTGGACTATGTCCGGCCTGAAACGTCTTTTCGGAGCATAAAAAGTGTAAATGCATCTAAAGGCAGTAAAGTGATAGAAAAGTCACAATTTAATAATAGAATAGCATGAATCTTGTTTACCTGTGGTTCTGAGACACGTATTGAATGAAATTAGGAAAAACTATGTATTTTTTAAGAAAATCCACTATTGGAATATGTCCGGCCTGAAACGTCTTTTCGGAGCATAAAAAGTGTAAATGCATCTAAAGGCAGAAAAGTGATAGAAAATTCACTGTTGAATGAAGAGTAAACTTTGCCTGAAACGTCTGTTCGGGGAATAAAAAGTGTAAATGCATCTAAAGGCAGTAAAGTGATAGAAAAGTCAGAATTGAATAATAGAATAGCATGAATCTTGTTTACCTGTGGTTCTGAGACACATATTGAATGAAATTAGGAAAAAAAACTATGTATTCTTTAAGAAAATCCACTATTGGACTATGTCCGGCCTGAAACGTCTTTTCGGAGCATAAAAAGTGTAAATGCATCCAAAGGCAGTAAAGTGATAGGAAATTCACTGTTGAATACCAGAATAGCATATATCTTGTTTACCTGCGGTTCTGAGACACATATTGAATGAAATAGAGTAAACTATGTATTCGTTAAGAAAATCCACTGTTGTACTTTTAACAGCCTGAAACGTTTTTTCGGGGCATAAAAAGTGTAAATGCATCTAAAGGCAGTAAAGTTATAGAAAAGTCACTGTTGAATCCCAGAATAGCATGAATCTTGTTTACCTGTGGTTCTGAGACACGTATTGAATGGAATTAGGAAAAACTATGTATTTTTAAAGAAAATCCACTGTTGTACTTTTAACAGCATGAAACGTCTTTTCGGAGAATATGAAGTGTAAATACATCTAAAGGCATTAAAGTGATAGAAAATTCACTGTTGAATCCCAGAATAGCATGAATCTTGTTTACCTGTGGTTCTGAGACACGTATTGAATGGAATTAGGAAAAACTATGTATTTTTTAAGAAAATCCACTGTTGTACTTTTAACAGCCTGAAACGTCTTTTCGGAGCATAAAAAGTGTAAATGCATCTAAAGGCAGTAAAGTGATAGAAAATTCACAATTGAATAATAGAATAGCATGAATCTTGTTTACCTGTGGTTCTGAGACACGTATTGAATGGAATTAGGAAAAACTATGTATTTTTTAAGAAAATCCACTGTTGTACTTTTAACAGCCTGAAACGTCTTTTCGGAGCATAAAAAGTGTAAATGCATCTAAAGGCAGTAAAGTGATAGAAAATTCACAATTGAATAATAGAATAGCATATATCTTGTTTACCTGTGGTTCTGAGACACGTATTGAATGAAATTAGGAAAAAAACTATGTATTCTCTGTAGAAAATCCACTATTGGACTTTTAACAGCCTGAAATGTCTTTTCGGAGCATAAAAAGTGTAAATGCATCTAAAGGCAGTAAAGTGATAGAAAATTCACAATTGAATAATAGAATAGCATATATCTTGTTTACCTGTGGTTCTGAGACACGTATTGAATGTAATTAGGAAAAAAACTATGTATTCTTTAAGAAAATCCACTATTGGACTATGTCCGGCCTGAAACGTCTTTTCGGAGCATAAAAAGTGTAAATGCATCCAAAGGCAGTAAAGTTATAGAAAAGTCACAATTGAATAATAGAATAGCATGAATCTTGTTTACCTGTGGTTCTGAGACACATATTGAATGAAATAGAGTAAACTATGTATTCGTTAAGAAAATCCACTGTTGTACTTTTAACAGCCTGAAACGTCTTTTCGGAGAATATGAAGTGTAAATGCATCTAAAGGCAGAAAAGTGATAGAAAATTCACTGTTGAATCCCAGAATAGCATGAATCTTGTTTACCTGTGGTTCAGAGACACGCATTGAATGGAATTAGGAAAAACTATGTATTTTTTAAGAAAATCCACTGTTGTACTTTTAACAGCATGAAACTTCTTTTCGGAGAATATGAAGTGTAAATACATCTAAAGGCATTAAAGTGATAGAAAATTCACTGTTGAATCCCAGAATAGCATGAATCTTGTTTACCTGTGGTTCTGAGACACGTATTGAATGGAATTAGGAAAAACTATGTATTTTTTAAGAAAATCCACTGTTGTACTTTTAACAGCCTGAAACGTCTTTTCGGAGCATAAAAAGTGTAAATGCATCTAAAGGCAGTAAAGTTATAGAAAAGTCACAATTGAATAATAGAATAGCATGAATCTTGTTTACCTGTGGTTCTGAGACACATATTGAATGAAATAGAGTAAACTATGTATTCGTTAAGAAAATCCACTGTTGTACTTTTAACAGCCTGAAACGTCTTTTCGGAGAATATGAAGTGTAAATGCATCTAAAGGCAGAAAAGTGATAGAAAATTCACTGTTGAATCCCAGAATAGCATGAATCTTGTTTACCTGTGGTTCAGAGACACGCATTGAATGGAATTAGGAAAAACTATGTATTTTTTAAGAAAATCCACTGTTGTACTTTTAACAGCATGAAACGTCTTTTCGGAGAATATGAAGTGTAAATACATCTAAAGGCATTAAAGTGATAGAAAATTCACTGTTGAATCCCAGAATAGCATGAATCTTGTTTACCTGTGGTTCTGAGACACGTATTGAATGGAATTAGGAAAAACTATGTATTTTTTAAGAAAATCCACTGTTGTACTTTTAACAGCCTGAAACGTCTTTTCGGAGCATAAAAAGTGTAAATGCATCTAAAGGCAGTAAAGTTATAGAAAAGTCACAATTGAATAATAGAATAGCATGAATCTTGTTTACCTGTGGTTCTGAGACACATATTGAATGAAATAGAGTAAACTATGTATTCGTTAAGAAAATCCACTGTTGTACTTTTAACAGCCTGAAACGTCTTTTCGGAGAATATGAAGTGTAAATGCATCTAAAAGGCAGAAAAGTGATAGAAAATTCACTGTTGAATCCCAGAATAGCATGAATCTTGTTTACCTGTGGTTCTGAGACACGTATTGAATGAAATTAGGAAAAACTATGTATTTTTTAAGAAAATCCACTATTGGAATATGTCCGGCCTGAAACGTCTTTTCGGAGCATAAAAAGTGTAAATGCATCTAAAGGCAGAAAAGTGATAGAAAATTCACTGTTGAATACCAGAATAGCAGATATCTTGTTTACCTGCGGTTCTGAGACACATATTGAATGAAATAGAGTAAACTATGTATTCGTTAAGAAAATCCACTGTTGTACTTTTAACAGCCTGAAATGTCTTTTCGGAGCATAAAAAGTGTAAATGCATCTAAAGGCAGTAAAGTGATAGAAAATTCACAATTGAATAATAGAATAGCATATATCTTGTTTACCTGTGGTTCTGAGACACGTATTGAATGAAATTAGGAAAAAAACTATGTATTCTCTGTAGAAAATCCACTATTGGACTTTTAACAGCCTGAAATGTCTTTTCGGAGCATAAAAAGTGTAAATGCATCCAAAGGCAGTAAAGTTATAGAAAAGTCACAATTAAATAATAGAATAGCATGAATCTTGTTTACCTGTGGTTCTGAGACACATATTGAATGAAATAGAGTAAACTATGTATTCGTTAAGAAAATCCACTGTTGTACTTTTAACAGCCTGAAACGTTTTTTCGGGGCATAAAAAGTGTAAATGCATCTAAAGGCAGTAAAGTTATAGAAAAGTCACTGTTGAATCCCAGAATAGCATGAATCTTGTTTACCTGTGGTTCTGAGACACGTATTGAATGGAATTAGGAAAAACTATGTATTTTTTAAGAAAATCCACTGTTGTACTTTTAACAGCCTGAAACGTCTTTTCGGAGCATAAAAAGTGTAAATGCATCTAAAGGCAGTAAAGTGATAGAAAATTCACAATTGAATAATAGAATAGCATGAATCTTGTTTACCTGTGGTTCTGAGACACGTATTGAATGAAATTAAGTAAACTATGTATTCGTTAAGAAAATCCACTATTGGACTATGTCCGGCCTGAAACGTCTTTTCGGAGCATACAAAGTGTAAATGCATCTAAAGGCAGTAAAGTTATAGAAAAGTCACTGTTGAATCCCAGAATAGCATGAATCTTGTTTACCTGTGGTTCTGAGACACGTATTGAATGAAATTAGGAAAAACTATGTATTTTTTAAGAAAATCCACTATTGGAATATGTCCGGCCTGAAACGTCTTTTCGGAGCATAGAAAGTGTAAATGCATCTAAAGGCAGAAAAGTGATAGAAAATTCACTGTTGAATACCAGAATAGCAGATATCTTGTTTACCTGCGGTTCTGAGACACATATTGAATGAAATAGAGTAAACTATGTATTCGTTAAGAAAATCCACTGTTGTACTTTTAACAGCCTGAAATGTCTTTTCGGAGCATAAAAAGTGTAAATGCATCTAAAGGCAGTAAAGTGATAGAAAATTCACAATTGAATAATAGAATAGCATATATCTTGTTTACCTGTGGTTCTGAGACACGTATTGAATGAAATTAGGAAAAAAACTATGTATTCTCTGTAGAAAATCCACTATTGGACTTTTAACAGCCTGAAATGTCTTTTCGGAGCATAAAAAGTGTAAATGCATCCAAAGGCAGTAAAGTTATAGAAAAGTCACAATTAAATAATAGAATAGCATGAATCTTGTTTACCTGTGGTTCTGAGACACATATTGAATGAAATAGAGTAAACTATGTATTCGTTAAGAAAATCCACTGTTGTACTTTTAACAGCCTGAAACGTTTTTTCGGGGCATAAAAAGTGTAAATGCATCTAAAGGCAGTAAAGTTATAGAAAAGTCACTGTTGAATCCCAGAATAGCATGAATATTGTTTACCTGTGGTTCTGAGACACGTATTGAATGGAATTAGGAAAAACTATGTATTTTTTAAGAAAATCCACTGTTGTACTTTTAACAGCCTGAAACGTCTTTTCGGAGCATAAAAAGTGTAAATGCATCTAAAGGCAGTAAAGTGATAGAAAATTCACAATTGAATAATAGAATAGCATGAATCTTGTTTACCTGTGGTTCTGAGACACGTATTGAATGAAATTAAGTAAACTATGTATTCGTTAAGAAAATCCACTATTGGACTATGTCCGGCCTGAAACGTCTTTTCGGAGCATACAAAGTGTAAATGCATCTAAAGGCAGTAAAGTTATAGAAAAGTCACTGTTGAATCCCAGAATAGCATGAATCTTGTTTACCTGTGGTTCTGAGACACGTATTGAATGAAATTAGGAAAAACTATGTATTTTTTAAGAAAATCCACTATTGGAATATGTCCGGCCTGAAACGTCTTTTCGGAGCATAAAAAGTGTAAATGCATCTAAAGGCAGAAAAGTGATAGAAAATTCACTGTTGAATACCAGAATAGCAGATATCTTGTTTACCTGCGGTTCTGAGACACGTATTGAATGGAATTAGGAAAAACTATGTATTTTTTAAGAAAATCCACTGTTGTACTTTTAACAGCCTGAAACGTCTTTTCGGAGCATAAAAAGTGTAAATGCATCTAAAGGCAGTAAAGTTATAGAAAAGTCACAATTGAATAATAGAATAGCATGAATCTTGTTTACCTGTGGTTCTGAGACACATATTGAATGAAATAGAGTAAACTATGTATTCGTTAAGAAAATCCACTGTTGTACTTTTAACAGCCTGAAACGTCTTTTCGGAGAATATGAAGTGTAAATGCATCTAAAGGCAGAAAAGTGATAGAAAATTCACTGTTGAATCCCAGAATAGCATGAATTTTGTTTACCTGTGGTTCTGAGACACGTATTGAATGAAATTAGGAAAAACTATGTATTTTTTAAGAAAATCCACTATTGGAATATGTCCGGCCTGAAACGTCTTTTCGGAGCATAAAAAGTGTAAATGCATCTAAAGGCAGAAAAGTGATAGAAAATTCACTGTTGAATACCAGAATAGCAGATATCTTGTTTACCTGCGGTTCTGAGACACATATTGAATGAAATAGAGTAAACTATGTATTCGTTAAGAAAATCCACTGTTGTACTTTTAACAGCCTGAAATGTCTTTTCGGAGCATAAAAAGTGTAAATGCATCTAAAGGCAGTAAAGTGATAGAAAATTCACAATTGAATAATAGAATAGCATATATCTTGTTTACCTGTGGTTCTGAGACACGTATTGAATGAAATTAGGAAAAAAACTATGTATTCTCTGTAGAAAATCCACTATTGGACTTTTAACAGCCTGAAATGTCTTTTCGGAGCATAAAAAGTGTAAATGCATCCAAAGGCAGTAAAGTTATAGAAAAGTCACAATTGAATAATAGAATAGCATGAATCTTGTTTACCTGTGGTTCTGAGACACATATTGAATGAAATAGAGTAAACTATGTATTCGTTAAGAAAATCCACTGTTGTACTTTTAACAGCATGAAACGTTTTTTCGGGGCATAAAAAGTGTAAATGCATCTAAAGGCAGTAAAGTTATAGAAAAGTCACTGTTGAATCCCAGAATAGCATGAATCTTGTTTACCTGTGGTTCTGAGACACGTATTGAATGGAATTAGGAAAAACTATGTATTTTTTAAGAAAATCCACTGTTGTACTTTTAACAGCCTGAAACGTCTTTTCGGAGCATAAAAAGTGTAAATGCATCTAAAGGCAGTAAAGTGATAGAAAAGTCACAATTAAATAATAGAATAGCATGAATCTTGTTTACCTGTGGTTCTGAGACACATATTGAATGAAATAGAGTAAACTATGTATTCGTTAAGAAAATCCACTGTTGTACTTTTAACAGCCTGAACGTCTTTTCATAGCATAAAAAGTGTAAATACATCTAAAGGCAGTAAAGTGATAGAAAAGTCACAATTGAATAATAGAATAGCATGTATCTTGTTTACCTGCGGTTCTGAGACACATATTGAATGAAATTAGGAAAAACTATGTATTTTTTAAGAAAATCCACTATTGGAATATGTCCGGCCTGAAACGTCTTTTCGGAGCATAAAAAGTGTAAATGCATCTAAAGGCAGAAAAGTGATAGAAAATTCACTGTTGAATACCAGAATAGCAGATATCTTGTTTACCTGCGGTTCTGAGACACATATTGAATGAAATAGAGTAAACTATGTATTCGTTAAGAAAATCCACTGTTGTACTTTTAACAGCCTGAAATGTCTTTTCGGAGCATAAAAAGTGTAAATGCATCTAAAGGCAGTAAAGTGATAGAAAATTCACAATTGAATAATAGAATAGCATATATCTTGTTTACCTGTGGTTCTGAGACACGTATTGAATGAAATTAGGAAAAAAACTATGTATTCTCTGTAGAAAATCCACTATTGGACTTTTAACAGCCTGAAATGTCTTTTCGGAGCATAAAAAGTGTAAATGCATCCAAAGGCAGTAAAGTTATAGAAAAGTCACAATTAAATAATAGAATAGCATGAATCTTGTTTACCTGTGGTTCTGAGACACATATTGAATGAAATAGAGTAAACTATGTATTCGTTAAGAAAATCCACTGTTGTACTTTTAACAGCCTGAAACGTTTTTTCGGGGCATAAAAAGTGTAAATGCATCTAAAGGCAGTAAAGTTATAGAAAAGTCACTGTTGAATCCCAGAATAGCATGAATATTGTTTACCTGTGGTTCTGAGACACGTATTGAATGGAATTAGGAAAAACTATGTATTTTTTAAGAAAATCCACTGTTGTACTTTTAACAGCCTGAAACGTCTTTTCGGAGCATAAAAAGTGTAAATGCATCTAAAGGCAGTAAAGTGATAGAAAATTCACAATTGAATAATAGAATAGCATGAATCTTGTTTACCTGTGGTTCTGAGACACGTATTGAATGAAATTAAGTAAACTATGTATTCGTTAAGAAAATCCACTATTGGACTATGTCCGGCCTGAAACGTCTTTTCGGAGCATACAAAGTGTAAATGCATCTAAAGGCAGTAAAGTTATAGAAAAGTCACTGTTGAATCCCAGAATAGCATGAATCTTGTTTACCTGTGGTTCTGAGACACGTATTGAATGAAATTAGGAAAAACTATGTATTTTTTAAGAAAATCCACTATTGGAATATGTCCGGCCTGAAACGTCTTTTCGGAGCATAAAAAGTGTAAATGCATCTAAAGGCAGAAAAGTGATAGAAAATTCACTGTTGAATACCAGAATAGCAGATATCTTGTTTACCTGCGGTTCTGAGACACGTATTGAATGGAATTAGGAAAAACTATGTATTTTTTAAGAAAATCCACTGTTGTACTTTTAACAGCCTGAAACGTCTTTTCGGAGCATAAAAAGTGTAAATGCATCTAAAGGCAGTAAAGTTATAGAAAAGTCACAATTGAATAATAGAATAGCATGAATCTTGTTTACCTGTGGTTCTGAGACACATATTGAATGAAATAGAGTAAACTATGTATTCGTTAAGAAAATCCACTGTTGTACTTTTAACAGCCTGAAACGTCTTTTCGGAGAATATGAAGTGTAAATGCATCTAAAGGCAGAAAAGTGATAGAAAATTCACTGTTGAATCCCAGAATAGCATGAATTTTGTTTACCTGTGGTTCTGAGACACGTATTGAATGAAATTAGGAAAAACTATGTATTTTTTAAGAAAATCCACTATTGGAATATGTCCGGCCTGAAACGTCTTTTCGGAGCATAAAAAGTGTAAATGCATCTAAAGGCAGAAAAGTGATAGAAAATTCACTGTTGAATACCAGAATAGCAGATATCTTGTTTACCTGCGGTTCTGAGACACATATTGAATGAAATAGAGTAAACTATGTATTCGTTAAGAAAATCCACTGTTGTACTTTTAACAGCCTGAAATGTCTTTTCGGAGCATAAAAAGTGTAAATGCATCTAAAGGCAGTAAAGTGATAGAAAATTCACAATTGAATAATAGAATAGCATATATCTTGTTTACCTGTGGTTCTGAGACACGTATTGAATGAAATTAGGAAAAAAACTATGTATTCTCTGTAGAAAATCCACTATTGGACTTTTAACAGCCTGAAATGTCTTTTCGGAGCATAAAAAGTGTAAATGCATCCAAAGGCAGTAAAGTTATAGAAAAGTCACAATTGAATAATAGAATAGCATGAATCTTGTTTACCTGTGGTTCTGAGACACATATTGAATGAAATAGAGTAAACTATGTATTCGTTAAGAAAATCCACTGTTGTACTTTTAACAGCATGAAACGTTTTTTCGGGGCATAAAAAGTGTAAATGCATCTAAAGGCAGTAAAGTTATAGAAAAGTCACTGTTGAATCCCAGAATAGCATGAATCTTGTTTACCTGTGGTTCTGAGACACGTATTGAATGGAATTAGGAAAAACTATGTATTTTTTAAGAAAATCCACTGTTGTACTTTTAACAGCCTGAAACGTCTTTTCGGAGCATAAAAAGTGTAAATGCATCTAAAGGCAGTAAAGTGATAGAAAAGTCACAATTAAATAATAGAATAGCATGAATCTTGTTTACCTGTGGTTCTGAGACACATATTGAATGAAATAGAGTAAACTATGTATTCGTTAAGAAAATCCACTGTTGTACTTTTAACAGCCTGAACGTCTTTTCATAGCATAAAAAGTGTAAATACATCTAAAGGCAGTAAAGTGATAGAAAAGTCACAATTGAATAATAGAATAGCATGTATCTTGTTTACCTGCGGTTCTGAGACACATATTGAATGAAATTAGGAAAAACTATGTATTTTTTAAGAAAATCCACTATTGGAATATGTCCGGCCTGAAACGTCTTTTCGGAGCATAAAAAGTGTAAATGCATCTAAAGGCAGAAAAGTGATAGAAAATTCACTGTTGAATACCAGAATAGCAGATATCTTGTTTACCTGCGGTTCTGAGACACGTATTGAATGGAATTAGGAAAAACTATGTATTTTTTAAGAAAATCCACTGTTGTACTTTTAACAGCCTGAAACGTCTTTTCGGAGCATAAAAAGTGTAAATGCATCTAAAGGCAGTAAAGTTATAGAAAAGTCACAATTGAATAATAGAATAGCATGAATCTTGTTTACCTGTGGTTCTGAGACACATATTGAATGAAATAGAGTAAACTATGTATTCGTTAAGAAAATCCACTGTTGTACTTTTAACAGCCTGAAACGTCTTTTCGGAGAATATGAAGTGTAAATGCATCTAAAGGCAGAAAAGTGATAGAAAATTCACTGTTGAATCCCAGAATAGCATGAATCTTGTTTACCTGTGGTTCTGAGACACGTATTGAATGAAATTAGGAAAAACTATGTATTTTTTAAGAAAATCCACTATTGGAATATGTCCGGCCTGAAACGTCTTTTCGGAGCATAAAAAGTGTAAATGCATCTAAAGGCAGAAAAGTGATAGAAAATTCACTGTTGAATACCAGAATAGCAGATATCTTGTTTACCTGCGGTTCTGAGACACATATTGAATGAAATAGAGTAAACTATGTATTCGTTAAGAAAATCCACTGTTGTACTTTTAACAGCCTGAAATGTCTTTTCGGAGCATAAAAAGTGTAAATGCATCTAAAGGCAGTAAAGTGATAGAAAATTCACAATTGAATAATAGAATAGCATATATCTTGTTTACCTGTGGTTCTGAGACACGTATTGAATGAAATTAGGAAAAAAACTATGTATTCTCTGTAGAAAATCCACTATTGGACTTTTAACAGCCTGAAATGTCTTTTCGGAGCATAAAAAGTGTAAATGCATCCAAAGGCAGTAAAGTTATAGAAAAGTCACAATTAAATAATAGAATAGCATGAATCTTGTTTACCTGTGGTTCTGAGACACATATTGAATGAAATAGAGTAAACTATGTATTCGTTAAGAAAATCCACTGTTGTACTTTTAACAGCATGAAACGTTTTTTCGGGGCATAAAAAGTGTAAATGCATCTAAAGGCAGTAAAGTTATAGAAAAGTCACTGTTGAATCCCAGAATAGCATGAATCTTGTTTACCTGTGGTTCTGAGACACGTATTGAATGGAATTAGGAAAAACTATGTATTTTTTAAGAAAATCCACTGTTGTACTTTTAACAGCCTGAAACGTCTTTTCGGAGCATAAAAAGTGTAAATGCATCTAAAGGCAGTAAAGTGATAGAAAATTCACAATTGAATAATAGAATAGCATGAATCTTGTTTACCTGTGGTTCTGAGACACGTATTGAATGAAATTAAGTAAACTATGTATTCGTTAAGAAAATCCACTATTGGACTATGTCCGGCCTGAAACGTCTTTTCGGAGCATACAAAGTGTAAATGCATCTAAAGGCAGTAAAGTTATAGAAAAGTCACTGTTGAATCCCAGAATAGCATGAATCTTGTTTACCTGTGGTTCTGAGACACGTATTGAATGAAATTAGGAAAAACTATGTATTTTTTAAGAAAATCCACTATTGGAATATGTCCGGCCTGAAACGTCTTTTCGGAGCATAAAAAGTGTAAATGCATCTAAAGGCAGAAAAGTGATAGAAAATTCACTGTTGAATACCAGAATAGCATGAATCTTGTTTACCTGCGGTTCTGAGACACGTATTGAATGGAATTAGGAAAAACTATGTATTTTTTAAGAAAATCCACTGTTGTACTTTTAACAGCCTGAAACGTCTTTTCGGAGAATATGAAGTGTAAATGCATCTAAAGGCAGAAAAGTGATAGAAAATTCACTGTTGAATCCCAGAATAGCATGAATCTTGTTTACCTGTGGTTCTGAGACACGTATTGAATGGAATTAGGAAAAACTATGTATTTTTTAAGAAAATCCACTGTTGTACTTTTAACAGCATGAAACGTCTTTTCGGAGAATATGAAGTGTAAATACATCTAAAGGCATTAAAGTGATAGAAAATTCACTGTTGAATCCCAGAATAGCATGAATCTTGTTTACCTGTGGTTCTGAGACACATATTGAATGAAATTAGGAAAAACTATGTATTTTTTAAGAAAATCCACTATTGGAATATGTCCGGCCTGAAACGTCTTTTCGGAGCATAAAAAGTGTAAATGCATCTAAAGGCAGAAAAGTGATAGAAAATTCACTGTTGAATACCAGAATAGCAGATATCTTGTTTACCTGCGGTTCTGAGACACATATTGAATGAAATAGAGTAAACTATGTATTCGTTAAGAAAATCCACTGTTGTACTTTTAACAGCCTGAAATGTCTTTTCGGAGCATAAAAAGTGTAAATGCATCTAAAGGCAGTAAAGTGATAGAAAATTCACAATTGAATAATAGAATAGCATATATCTTGTTTACCTGTGGTTCTGAGACACGTATTGAATGAAATTAGGAAAAAAACTATGTATTCTCTGTAGAAAATCCACTATTGGACTTTTAACAGCCTGAAATGTCTTTTCGGAGCATAAAAAGTGTAAATGCATCCAAAGGCAGTAAAGTTATAGAAAAGTCACAATTAAATAATAGAATAGCATGAATCTTGTTTACCTGTGGTTCTGAGACACATATTGAATGAAATAGAGTAAACTATGTATTCGTTAAGAAAATCCACTGTTGTACTTTTAACAGCCTGAAACGTTTTTTCGGGGCATAAAAAGTGTAAATGCATCTAAAGGCAGTAAAGTTATAGAAAAGTCACTGTTGAATCCCAGAATAGCATGAATATTGTTTACCTGTGGTTCTGAGACACGTATTGAATGGAATTAGGAAAAACTATGTATTTTTTAAGAAAATCCACTGTTGTACTTTTAACAGCCTGAAACGTCTTTTCGGAGCATAAAAAGTGTAAATGCATCTAAAGGCAGTAAAGTGATAGAAAATTCACAATTGAATAATAGAATAGCATGAATCTTGTTTACCTGTGGTTCTGAGACACGTATTGAATGAAATTAAGTAAACTATGTATTCGTTAAGAAAATCCACTATTGGACTATGTCCGGCCTGAAACGTCTTTTCGGAGCATACAAAGTGTAAATGCATCTAAAGGCAGTAAAGTTATAGAAAAGTCACTGTTGAATCCCAGAATAGCATGAATCTTGTTTACCTGTGGTTCTGAGACACGTATTGAATGAAATTAGGAAAAACTATGTATTTTTTAAGAAAATCCACTATTGGAATATGTCCGGCCTGAAACGTCTTTTCGGAGCATAAAAAGTGTAAATGCATCTAAAGGCAGAAAAGTGATAGAAAATTCACTGTTGAATACCAGAATAGCAGATATCTTGTTTACCTGCGGTTCTGAGACACGTATTGAATGGAATTAGGAAAAACTATGTATTTTTTAAGAAAATCCACTGTTGTACTTTTAACAGCCTGAAACGTCTTTTCGGAGCATAAAAAGTGTAAATGCATCTAAAGGCAGTAAAGTTATAGAAAAGTCACAATTGAATAATAGAATAGCATGAATCTTGTTTACCTGTGGTTCTGAGACACATATTGAATGAAATAGAGTAAACTATGTATTCGTTAAGAAAATCCACTGTTGTACTTTTAACAGCCTGAAACGTCTTTTCGGAGAATATGAAGTGTAAATGCATCTAAAGGCAGAAAAGTGATAGAAAATTCACTGTTGAATCCCAGAATAGCATGAATTTTGTTTACCTGTGGTTCTGAGACACGTATTGAATGAAATTAGGAAAAACTATGTATTTTTTAAGAAAATCCACTATTGGAATATGTCCGGCCTGAAACGTCTTTTCGGAGCATAAAAAGTGTAAATGCATCTAAAGGCAGAAAAGTGATAGAAAATTCACTGTTGAATACCAGAATAGCAGATATCTTGTTTACCTGCGGTTCTGAGACACATATTGAATGAAATAGAGTAAACTATGTATTCGTTAAGAAAATCCACTGTTGTACTTTTAACAGCCTGAAATGTCTTTTCGGAGCATAAAAAGTGTAAATGCATCTAAAGGCAGTAAAGTGATAGAAAATTCACAATTGAATAATAGAATAGCATATATCTTGTTTACCTGTGGTTCTGAGACACGTATTGAATGAAATTAGGAAAAAAACTATGTATTCTCTGTAGAAAATCCACTATTGGACTTTTAACAGCCTGAAATGTCTTTTCGGAGCATAAAAAGTGTAAATGCATCCAAAGGCAGTAAAGTTATAGAAAAGTCACAATTGAATAATAGAATAGCATGAATCTTGTTTACCTGTGGTTCTGAGACACATATTGAATGAAATAGAGTAAACTATGTATTCGTTAAGAAAATCCACTGTTGTACTTTTAACAGCATGAAACGTTTTTTCGGGGCATAAAAAGTGTAAATGCATCTAAAGGCAGTAAAGTTATAGAAAAGTCACTGTTGAATCCCAGAATAGCATGAATCTTGTTTACCTGTGGTTCTGAGACACGTATTGAATGGAATTAGGAAAAACTATGTATTTTTTAAGAAAATCCACTGTTGTACTTTTAACAGCCTGAAACGTCTTTTCGGAGCATAAAAAGTGTAAATGCATCTAAAGGCAGTAAAGTGATAGAAAAGTCACAATTAAATAATAGAATAGCATGAATCTTGTTTACCTGTGGTTCTGAGACACATATTGAATGAAATAGAGTAAACTATGTATTCGTTAAGAAAATCCACTGTTGTACTTTTAACAGCCTGAACGTCTTTTCATAGCATAAAAAGTGTAAATACATCTAAAGGCAGTAAAGTGATAGAAAAGTCACAATTGAATAATAGAATAGCATGTATCTTGTTTACCTGCGGTTCTGAGACACATATTGAATGAAATTAGGAAAAACTATGTATTTTTTAAGAAAATCCACTATTGGAATATGTCCGGCCTGAAACGTCTTTTCGGAGCATAAAAAGTGTAAATGCATCTAAAGGCAGAAAAGTGATAGAAAATTCACTGTTGAATACCAGAATAGCAGATATCTTGTTTACCTGCGGTTCTGAGACACGTATTGAATGGAATTAGGAAAAACTATGTATTTTTTAAGAAAATCCACTGTTGTACTTTTAACAGCCTGAAACGTCTTTTCGGAGCATAAAAAGTGTAAATGCATCTAAAGGCAGTAAAGTTATAGAAAAGTCACAATTGAATAATAGAATAGCATGAATCTTGTTTACCTGTGGTTCTGAGACACATATTGAATGAAATAGAGTAAACTATGTATTCGTTAAGAAAATCCACTGTTGTACTTTTAACAGCCTGAAACGTCTTTTCGGAGAATATGAAGTGTAAATGCATCTAAAGGCAGAAAAGTGATAGAAAATTCACTGTTGAATCCCAGAATAGCATGAATCTTGTTTACCTGTGGTTCTGAGACACGTATTGAATGAAATTAGGAAAAACTATGTATTTTTTAAGAAAATCCACTATTGGAATATGTCCGGCCTGAAACGTCTTTTCGGAGCATAAAAAGTGTAAATGCATCTAAAGGCAGAAAAGTGATAGAAAATTCACTGTTGAATACCAGAATAGCAGATATCTTGTTTACCTGCGGTTCTGAGACACATATTGAATGAAATAGAGTAAACTATGTATTCGTTAAGAAAATCCACTGTTGTACTTTTAACAGCCTGAAATGTCTTTTCGGAGCATAAAAAGTGTAAATGCATCTAAAGGCAGTAAAGTGATAGAAAATTCACAATTGAATAATAGAATAGCATATATCTTGTTTACCTGTGGTTCTGAGACACGTATTGAATGAAATTAGGAAAAAAACTATGTATTCTCTGTAGAAAATCCACTATTGGACTTTTAACAGCCTGAAATGTCTTTTCGGAGCATAACAAGTGTAAATGCATCCAAAGGCAGTAAAGTTATAGAAAAGTCACAATTGAATAATAGAATAGCATGAATCTTGTTTACCTGTGGTTCTGAGACACATATTGAATGAAATAGAGTAAACTATGTATTCGTTAAGAAAATCCACTGTTGTACTTTTAACAGCATGAAACGTTTTTTCGGGGCATAAAAAGTGTAAATGCATCTAAAGGCAGTAAAGTTATAGAAAAGTCACTGTTGAATCCCAGAATAGCATGAATCTTGTTTACCTGTGGTTCTGAGACACGTATTGAATGGAATTAGGAAAAACTATGTATTTTTTAAGAAAATCCACTGTTGTACTTTTAACAGCCTGAAACGTCTTTTCGGAGCATAAAAAGTGTAAATGCATCTAAAGGCAGTAAAGTGATAGAAAATTCACAATTGAATAATAGAATAGCATGAATCTTGTTTACCTGTGGTTCTGAGACACGTATTGAATGAAATTAAGTAAACTATGTATTCGTTAAGAAAATCCACTATTGGACTATGTCCGGCCTGAAACGTCTTTTCGGAGCATACAAAGTGTAAATGCATCTAAAGGCAGTAAAGTTATAGAAAAGTCACTGTTGAATCCCAGAATAGCATGAATCTTGTTTACCTGTGGTTCTGAGACACGTATTGAATGAAATTAGGAAAAACTATGTATTTTTTAAGAAAATCCACTATTGGAATATGTCCGGCCTGAAACGTCTTTTCGGAGCATAAAAAGTGTAAATGCATCTAAAGGCAGAAAAGTGATAGAAAATTCACTGTTGAATACCAGAATAGCAGATATCTTGTTTACCTGCGGTTCTGAGACACGTATTGAATGGAATTAGGAAAAACTATGTATTTTTTAAGAAAATCCACTGTTGTACTTTTAACAGCCTGAAACGTCTTTTCGGAGCATAAAAAGTGTAAATGCATCTAAAGGCAGTAAAGTTATAGAAAAGTCACAATTGAATAATAGAATAGCATGAATCTTGTTTACCTGTGGTTCTGAGACACATATTGAATGAAATAGAGTAAACTATGTATTCGTTAAGAAAATCCACTGTTGTACTTTTAACAGCCTGAAACGTCTTTTCGGAGAATATGAAGTGTAAATGCATCTAAAGGCAGAAAAGTGATAGAAAATTCACTGTTGAATCCCAGAATAGCATGAATCTTGTTTACCTGTGGTTCTGAGACACGTATTGAATGAAATTAGGAAAAACTATGTATTTTTTAAGAAAATCCACTATTGGAATATGTCCGGCCTGAAACGTCTTTTCGGAGCATAAAAAGTGTAAATGCATCTAAAGGCAGAAAAGTGATAGAAAATTCACTGTTGAATACCAGAATAGCAGATATCTTGTTTACCTGCGGTTCTGAGACACATATTGAATGAAATAGAGTAAACTATGTATTCGTTAAGAAAATCCACTGTTGTACTTTTAACAGCCTGAAATGTCTTTTCGGAGCATAAAAAGTGTAAATGCATCTAAAGGCAGTAAAGTGATAGAAAATTCACAATTGAATAATAGAATAGCATATATCTTGTTTACCTGTGGTTCTGAGACACGTATTGAATGAAATTAGGAAAAAAACTATGTATTCTCTGTAGAAAATCCACTATTGGACTTTTAACAGCCTGAAATGTCTTTTCGGAGCATAAAAAGTGTAAATGCATCCAAAGGCAGTAAAGTTATAGAAAAGTCACAATTAAATAATAGAATAGCATGAATCTTGTTTACCTGTGGTTCTGAGACACATATTGAATGAAATAGAGTAAACTATGTATTCGTTAAGAAAATCCACTGTTGTACTTTTAACAGCATGAAACGTTTTTTCGGGGCATAAAAAGTGTAAATGCATCTAAAGGCAGTAAAGTTATAGAAAAGTCACTGTTGAATCCCAGAATAGCATGAATCTTGTTTACCTGTGGTTCTGAGACACGTATTGAATGGAATTAGGAAAAACTATGTATTTTTTAAGAAAATCCACTGTTGTACTTTTAACAGCCTGAAACGTCTTTTCGGAGCATAAAAAGTGTAAATGCATCTAAAGGCAGTAAAGTGATAGAAAATTCACAATTGAATAATAGAATAGCATGAATCTTGTTTACCTGTGGTTCTGAGACACGTATTGAATGAAATTAAGTAAACTATGTATTCGTTAAGAAAATCCACTATTGGACTATGTCCGGCCTGAAACGTCTTTTCGGAGCATACAAAGTGTAAATGCATCTAAAGGCAGTAAAGTTATAGAAAAGTCACTGTTGAATCCCAGAATAGCATGAATCTTGTTTACCTGTGGTTCTGAGACACGTATTGAATGAAATTAGGAAAAACTATGTATTTTTTAAGAAAATCCACTATTGGAATATGTCCGGCCTGAAACGTCTTTTCGGAGCATAAAAAGTGTAAATGCATCTAAAGGCAGAAAAGTGATAGAAAATTCACTGTTGAATACCAGAATAGCAGATATCTTGTTTACCTGCGGTTCTGAGACACGTATTGAATGGAATTAGGAAAAACTATGTATTTTTTAAGAAAATCCACTGTTGTACTTTTAACAGCCTGAAACGTCTTTTCGGAGCATAAAAAGTGTAAATGCATCTAAAGGCAGTAAAGTTATAGAAAAGTCACAATTGAATAATAGAATAGCATGAATCTTGTTTACCTGTGGTTCTGAGACACATATTGAATGAAATAGAGTAAACTATGTATTCGTTAAGAAAATCCACTGTTGTACTTTTAACAGCCTGAAACGTCTTTTCGGAGAATATGAAGTGTAAATGCATCTAAAGGCAGAAAAGTGATAGAAAATTCACTGTTGAATCCCAGAATAGCATGAATCTTGTTTACCTGTGGTTCTGAGACACGTATTGAATGGAATTAGGAAAAACTATGTATTTTTTAAGAAAATCCACTGTTGTACTTTTAACAGCATGAAACGTCTTTTCGGAGAATATGAAGTGTAAATACATCTAAAGGCATTAAAGTGATAGAAAATTCACTGTTGAATCCCAGAATAGCATGAATCTTGTTTACCTGTGGTTCTGAGACACGTATTGAATGGAATTAGGAAAAACTATGTATTTTTTAAGAAAATCCACTGTTGTACTTTTAACAGCCTGAAACGTTTTTTCGGGGCATAAAAAGTGTAAATGCATCTAAAGGCAGTAAAGTTATAGAAAAGTCACTGGAATCCCAGAATAGCATGAATCTTGTTTACCTGTGGTTCTGAGACACGTATTGAATGGAATTAGGAAAAACTATGTATTTTTTAAGAAAATCCACTGTTGTACTTTTAACAGCCTGAAACGTCTTTTCGGAGCATAAAAAGTGTAAATGCATCTAAAGGCAGTAAAGTGATAGAAAATTCACAATTGAATAATAGAATAGCATGAATCTTGTTTACCTGTGGTTCTGAGACACGTATTGAATGAAATTAAGTAAACTATGTATTCGTTAAGAAAATCCACTATTGGACTATGTCCGGCCTGAAACGTCTTTTCGGAGCATACAAAGTGTAAATGCATCTAAAGGCAGTAAAGTTATAGAAAAGTCACTGTTGAATCCCAGAATAGCATGAATCTTGTTTACCTGTGGTTCTGAGACACGTATTGAATGAAATTAGGAAAAACTATGTATTTTTTAAGAAAATCCACTATTGGAATATGTCCGGCCTGAAACGTCTTTTCGGAGCATAAAAAGTGTAAATGCATCTAAAGGCAGAAAAGTGATAGAAAATTCACTGTTGAATACCAGAATAGCAGATATCTTGTTTACCTGCGGTTCTGAGACACGTATTGAATGGAATTAGGAAAAACTATGTATTTTTTAAGAAAATCCACTGTTGTACTTTTAACAGCCTGAAACGTCTTTTCGGAGCATAAAAAGTGTAAATGCATCTAAAGGCAGTAAAGTTATAGAAAAGTCACAATTGAATAATAGAATAGCATGAATCTTGTTTACCTGTGGTTCTGAGACACATATTGAATGAAATAGAGTAAACTATGTATTCGTTAAGAAAATCCACTGTTGTACTTTTAACAGCCTGAAACGTATTTTCGGAGAATATGAAGTGTAAATGCATCTAAAGGCAGAAAAGTGATAGAAAATTCACTGTTGAATCCCAGAATAGCATGAATCTTGTTTACCTGTGGTTCTGAGACACGTATTGAATGAAATTAGGAAAAACTATGTATTTTTTAAGAAAATCCACTATTGGAATATGTCCGGCCTGAAACGTCTTTTCGGAGCATAAAAAGTGTAAATGCATCTAAAGGCAGAAAAGTGATAGAAAATTCACTGTTGAATACCAGAATAGCAGATATCTTGTTTACCTGCGGTTCTGAGACACATATTGAATGAAATAGAGTAAACTATGTATTCGTTAAGAAAATCCACTGTTGTACTTTTAACAGCCTGAAATGTCTTTTCGGAGCATAAAAAGTGTAAATGCATCTAAAGGCAGTAAAGTGATAGAAAATTCACAATTGAATAATAGAATAGCATATATCTTGTTTACCTGTGGTTCTGAGACACGTATTGAATGAAATTAGGAAAAAAACTATGTATTCTCTGTAGAAAATCCACTATTGGACTTTTAACAGCCTGAAATGTCTTTTCGGAGCATAAAAAGTGTAAATGCATCCAAAGGCAGTAAAGTTATAGAAAAGTCACAATTAAATAATAGAATAGCATGAATCTTGTTTACCTGTGGTTCTGAGACACATATTGAATGAAATAGAGTAAACTATGTATTCGTTAAGAAAATCCACTGTTGTACTTTTAACAGCCTGAAACGTTTTTTCGGGGCATAAAAAGTGTAAATGCATCTAAAGGCAGTAAAGTTATAGAAAAGTCACTGTTGAATCCCAGAATAGCATGAATCTTGTTTACCTGTGGTTCTGAGACACGTATTGAATGGAATTAGGAAAAACTATGTATTTTTTAAGAAAATCCACTGTTGTACTTTTAACAGCCTGAAACGTCTTTTCGGAGCATAAAAAGTGTAAATGCATCTAAAGGCAGTAAAGTGATAGAAAATTCACAATTGAATAATAGAATAGCATGAATCTTGTTTACCTGTGGTTCTGAGACACGTATTGAATGAAATTAAGTAAACTATGTATTCGTTAAGAAAATCCACTATTGGACTATGTCCGGCCTGAAACGTCTTTTCGGAGCATACAAAGTGTAAATGCATCTAAAGGCAGTAAAGTTATAGAAAAGTCACTGTTGAATCCCAGAATAGCATGAATCTTGTTTACCTGTGGTTCTGAGACACGTATTGAATGAAATTAGGAAAAACTATGTATTTTTTAAGAAAATCCACTATTGGAATATGTCCGGCCTGAAACGTCTTTTCGGAGCATAAAAAGTGTAAATGCATCTAAAGGCAGAAAAGTGATAGAAAATTCACTGTTGAATACCAGAATAGCAGATATCTTGTTTACCTGCGGTTCTGAGACACATATTGAATGAAATAGAGTAAACTATGTATTCGTTAAGAAAATCCACTGTTGTACTTTTAACAGCCTGAAATGTCTTTTCGGAGCATAAAAAGTGTAAATGCATCTAAAGGCAGTAAAGTGATAGAAAATTCACAATTGAATAATAGAATAGCATATATCTTGTTTACCTGTGGTTCTGAGACACGTATTGAATGAAATTAGGAAAAAAACTATGTATTCTCTGTAGAAAATCCACTATTGGACTTTTAACAGCCTGAAATGTCTTTTCGGAGCATAAAAAGTGTAAATGCATCCAAAGGCAGTAAAGTTATAGAAAAGTCACAATTAAATAATAGAATAGCATGAATCTTGTTTACCTGTGGTTCTGAGACACATATTGAATGAAATAGAGTAAACTATGTATTCGTTAAGAAAATCCACTGTTGTACTTTTAACAGCCTGAAACGTTTTTTCGGGGCATAAAAAGTGTAAATGCATCTAAAGGCAGTAAAGTTATAGAAAAATCACTGTTGAATCCCAGAATAGCATGAATCTTGTTTACCTGTGGTTCTGAGACACGTATTGAATGGAATTAGGAAAAACTATGTATTTTTTAAGAAAATCCACTGTTGTACTTTTAACAGCCTGAAACGTCTTTTCGGAGCATAAAAAGTGTAAATGCATCTAAAGGCAGTAAAGTGATAGAAAATTCACAATTGAATAATAGAATAGCATGAATCTTGTTTACCTGTGGTTCTGAGACACGTATTGAATGAAATTAAGTAAACTATGTATTCGTTAAGAAAATCCACTATTGGACTATCTCCGGCCTGAAACGTCTTTTCGGAGCATACAAAGTGTAAATGCATCTAAAGGCAGTAAAGTTATAGAAAAGTCACTGTTGAATCCCAGAATAGCATGAATCTTGTTTACCTGTGGTTCTGAGACACGTATTGAATGAAATTAGGAAAAACTATGTATTTTTTAAGAAAATCCACTATTGGAATATGTCCGGCCTGAAACGTCTTTTCGGAGCATAAAAAGTGTAAATGCATCTAAAGGCAGAAAAGTGATAGAAAATTCACTGTTGAATACCAGAATAGCAGATATCTTGTTTACCTGCGGTTCTGAGACACATATTGAATGAAATAGAGTAAACTATGTATTCGTTAAGAAAATCCACTGTTGTACTTTTAACAGCCTGAAATGTCTTTTCGGAGCATAAAAAGTGTAAATGCATCTAAAGGCAGTAAAGTGATAGAAAATTCACAATTGAATAATAGAATAGCATATATCTTGTTTACCTGTGGTTCTGAGACACGTATTGAATGAAATTAGGAAAAAAACTATGTATTCTCTGTAGAAAATCCACTATTGGACTTTTAACAGCCTGAAATGTCTTTTCGGAGCATAAAAAGTGTAAATGCATCCAAAGGCAGTAAAGTTATAGAAAAGTCACAATTAAATAATAGAATAGCATGAATCTTGTTTACCTGTGGTTCTGAGACACATATTGAATGAAATAGAGTAAACTATGTATTCGTTAAGAAAATCCACTGTTGTACTTTTAACAGCCTGAAACGTTTTTTCGGGGCATAAAAAGTGTAAATGCATCTAAAGGCAGTAAAGTTATAGAAAAATCACTGTTGAATCCCAGAATAGCATGAATCTTGTTTACCTGTGGTTCTGAGACACGTATTGAATGGAATTAGGAAAAACTATGTATTTTTTAAGAAAATCCACTGTTGTACTTTTAACAGCCTGAAACGTCTTTTCGGAGCATAAAAAGTGTAAATGCATCTAAAGGCAGTAAAGTGATAGAAAATTCACAATTGAATAATAGAATAGCATGAATCTTGTTTACCTGTGGTTCTGAGACACGTATTGAATGAAATTAAGTAAACTATGTATTCGTTAAGAAAATCCACTATTGGACTATCTCCGGCCTGAAACGTCTTTTCGGAGCATACAAAGTGTAAATGCATCTAAAGGCAGTAAAGTTATAGAAAAGTCACTGTTGAATCCCAGAATAGCATGAATCTTGTTTACCTGTGGTTCTGAGACACGTATTGAATGAAATTAGGAAAAACTATGTATTTTTTAAGAAAATCCACTATTGGAATATGTCCGGCCTGAAACGTCTTTTCGGAGCATAAAAAGTGTAAATGCATCTAAAGGCAGAAAAGTGATAGAAAATTCACTGTTGAATACCAGAATAGCAGATATCTTGTTTACCTGCGGTTCTGAGACACATATTGAATGAAATAGAGTAAACTATGTATTCGTTAAGAAAATCCACTGTTGTACTTTTAACAGCCTGAAATGTCTTTTCGGAGCATAAAAAGTGTAAATGCATCTAAAGGCAGTAAAGTGATAGAAAATTCACAATTGAATAATAGAATAGCATATATCTTGTTTACCTGTGGTTCTGAGACACGTATTGAATGAAATTAGGAAAAAAACTATGTATTCTCTGTAGAAAATCCACTATTGGACTTTTAACAGCCTGAAATGTCTTTTCGGAGCATAAAAAGTGTAAATGCATCCAAAGGCAGTAAAGTTATAGAAAAGTCACAATTAAATAATAGAATAGCATGAATCTTGTTTACCTGTGGTTCTGAGACACATATTGAATGAAATAGAGTAAACTATGTATTCGTTAAGAAAATCCACTGTTGTACTTTTAACAGCCTGAAACGTTTTTTCGGGGCATAAAAAGTGTAAATGCATCTAAAGGCAGTAAAGTTATAGAAAAGTCACTGTTGAATCCCAGAATAGCATGAATCTTGTTTACCTGTGGTTCTGAGACACGTATTGAATGGAATTAGGAAAAACTATGTATTTTTTAAGAAAATCCACTGTTGTACTTTTAACAGCCTGAAACGTCTTTTCGGAGCATAAAAAGTGTAAATGCATCTAAAGGCAGTAAAGTGATAGAAAATTCACAATTGAATAATAGAATAGCATGAATCTTGTTTACCTGTGGTTCTGAGACACGTATTGAATGAAATTAAGTAAACTATGTATTCGTTAAGAAAATCCACTATTGGACTATGTCCGGCCTGAAACGTCTTTTCGGAGCATACAAAGTGTAAATGCATCTAAAGGCAGTAAAGTTATAGAAAAGTCACTGTTGAATCCCAGAATAGCATGAATCTTGTTTACCTGTGGTTCTGAGACACGTATTGAATGAAATTAGGAAAAACTATGTATTTTTTAAGAAAATCCACTATTGGAATATGTCCGGCCTGAAACGTCTTTTCGGAGCATAAAAAGTGTAAATGCATCTAAAGGCAGAAAAGTGATAGAAAATTCACTGTTGAATACCAGAATAGCAGATATCTTGTTTACCTGCGGTTCTGAGACACATATTGAATGAAATAGAGTAAACTATGTATTCGTTAAGAAAATCCACTGTTGTACTTTTAACAGCCTGAAATGTCTTTTCGGAGCATAAAAAGTGTAAATGCATCTAAAGGCAGTAAAGTGATAGAAAATTCACAATTGAATAATAGAATAGCATGAATCTTGTTTACCTGTGGTTCTGAGACACGTATTGAATGAAATTAGGAAAAAAACTATGTATTCTCTGTAGAAAATCCACTATTGGACTTTTAACAGCCTGAAATGTCTTTTCGGAGCATAAAAAGTGTAAATGCATCCAAAGGCAGTAAAGTTATAGAAAAGTCACAATTAAATAATAGAATAGCATGAATCTTGTTTACCTGTGGTTCTGAGACACATATTGAATGAAATAGAGTAAACTATGTATTCGTTAAGAAAATCCACTGTTGGACTATGTCCGGCCTGAAACGTCTTTTCGGAGCATACAAAGTGTAAATGCATCTAAAGGCAGTAAAGTTATAGAAAAGTCACTGTTGAATCCCAGAATAGCATGAATCTTGTTTACCTGTGGTTCTGAGACACGTATTGAATGAAATTAGGAAAAACTATGTATTTTTTAAGAAAATCCACTATTGGAATATGTCCGGCCTGAAACGTCTTTTCGGAGCATAAAAAGTGTAAATGCATCTAAAGGCAGAAAAGTGATAGAAAATTCACTGTTGAATACCAGAATAGCAGATATCTTGTTTACCTGCGGTTCTGAGACACGTATTGAATGGAATTAGGAAAAACTATGTATTTTTTAAGAAAATCCACTGTTGTACTTTTAACAGCCTGAAACGTCTTTTCGGAGCATAAAAAGTGTAAATGCATCTAAAGGCAGTAAAGTTATAGAAAAGTCACAATTGAATAATAGAATAGCATGAATCTTGTTTACCTGTGGTTCTGAGACACATATTGAATGAAATAGAGTAAACTATGTATTCGTTAAGAAAATCCACTGTTGTACTTTTAACAGCCTGAAACGTCTTTTCGGAGAATATGAAGTGTAAATGCATCTAAAGGCAGAAAAGTGATAGAAAATTCACTGTTGAATCCCAGAATAGCATGAATCTTGTTTACCTGTGGTTCTGAGACACGTATTGAATGGAATTAGGAAAAACTATGTATTTTTTAAGAAAATCCACTGTTGTACTTTTAACAGCCTGAAACGTCTTTTCGGAGCATAAAAAGTGTAAATGCATCTAAAGGCAGTAAAGTGATAGAAAATTCACAATTGAATAATAGAATAGCATGAATCTTGTTTACCTGTGGTTCTGAGACACGTATTGAATGAAATTAAGTAAACTATGTATTCGTTAAGAAAATCCACTATTGGACTATGTCCGGCCTGAAACGTCTTTTCGGAGCATACAAGTGTAAATGCATCTAAAGGCAGTAAAGTTATAGAAAAGTCACTGTTGAATCCCAGAATAGCATGAATCTTGTTTACCTGTGGTTCTGAGACACGTATTGAATGAAATTAGGAAAAACTATGTATTTTTTAAGAAAATCCACTATTGGAATATGTCCGGCCTGAAACGTCTTTTCGGAGCATAAAAAGTGTAAATGCATCTAAAGGCAGAAAAGTGATAGAAAATTCACTGTTGAATACCAGAATAGCAGATATCTTGTTTACCTGCGGTTCTGAGACACATATTGAATGAAATAGAGTAAACTATGTATTCGTTAAGAAAATCCACTGTTGTACTTTTAACAGCCTGAAATGTCTTTTCGGAGCATAAAAAGTGTAAATGCATCTAAAGGCAGTAAAGTGATAGAAAATTCACAATTGAATAATAGAATAGCATGAATCTTGTTTACCTGTGGTTCTGAGACACGTATTGAATGAAATTAGGAAAAAAACTATGTATTCTCTGTAGAAAATCCACTATTGGACTTTTAACAGCCTGAAATGTCTTTTCGGAGCATAAAAAGTGTAAATGCATCCAAAGGCAGTAAAGTTATAGAAAAGTCACAATTAAATAATAGAATAGCATGAATCTTGTTTACCTGTGGTTCTGAGACACATATTGAATGAAATAGAGTAAACTATGTATTCGTTAAGAAAATCCACTGTTGTACTTTTAACAGCCTGAAACGTTTTTTCGGGGCATAAAAAGTGTAAATGCATCTAAAGGCAGTAAAGTTATAGAAAAGTCACTGTTGAATCCCAGAATAGCATGAATCTTGTTTACCTGTGGTTCTGAGACACGTATTGAATGGAATTAGGAAAAACTATGTATTTTTTAAGAAAATCCACTGTTGTACTTTTAACAGCCTGAAACGTCTTTTCGGAGCATAAAAAGTGTAAATGCATCTAAAGGCAGTAAAGTGATAGAAAATTCACAATTGAATAATAGAATAGCATGAATCTTGTTTACCTGTGGTTCTGAGACACGTATTGAATGAAATTAATTAAACTATGTATTCGTTAAGAAAATCCACTATTGGACTATGTCCGGCCTGAAACGTCTTTTCGGAGCATACAAAGTGTAAATGCATCTAAAGGCAGTAAAGTTATAGAAAAGTCACTGTTGAATCCCAGAATAGCATGAATCTTGTTTACCTGTGGTTCTGAGACACGTATTGAATGGAATTAGGAAAAACTATGTATTTTTTAAGAAAATCCACTGTTGTACTTTTAACAGCCTGAAACGTCTTTTCGGAGCATAAAAAGTGTAAATGCATCTAAAGGCAGTAAAGTGATAGAAAAGTCACAATTGAATAATAGAATAGCATGAATCTTGTTTACCTGTGGTTCTGAGACACATATTGAATGAAATAGAGTAAACTATGTATTCGTTAAGAAAATCCACTGTTGTACTTTTAACAGCCTGAAACGTCTTTTCGGAGAATATGAAGTGTAAATGCATCTAAAGGCAGAAAAGTGATAGAAAATTCACTGTTGAATCCCAGAATAGCATGAATCTTGTTTACCTGTGGTTCTGTATTGAATGAAAGTAGGAAAAACTATGTATTCTTTAAGAAAATTCACTATTGGACTATGTCCTGCCTGAAACGTATTGAATGAAATTAGGAAAAACTATGTATTCTTTAAGAAAATTCACTATTGGACTATGTCCTGCCTGAAATGTCTTTTCGGAGCATAAAAAGTGTAAATAGATCTAAAGGCAGTAAAGTTATAGAAAATCACAATTAAATAATAGAATAGCACGAATCTTGTTTACCTGTGGTTCTGAGACACGTATTGAATGAAATTAAGTAAACTATGTATTCTTTAAGAAAATCCACTGTTGTACTTTTAACAGCCTGAAACGTCTTTTCATAGCATAAAAAGTGTAAATACATCTAAAGGCAGTGAAGTGATAGAAAAGTCACAATTGAATAATAGAATAGCATGAATCTTGTTTACCTGTGGTTCTGAGACACGTATTGAATGAAATTAAGTAAACTATGTATTCTTTTAGAAAATCCACTATTGGACTATGTCCGGCCTGAAACGTCTTTTCGGGGCATAAAAAGTGTAAATGCATCTAAAGGCAGTAAAGTGATAGAAAATTCACAATTGAATAATAGAATAGCATGAATCTTGTTTACCTGTGGTTCTGAGACACGTATTGAATGAAATTAGGAAAAACTATGTATTTTTTAAGAAAATCCACTATTGGAATATGTCCGGCCTGAAACGTCTTTTCGGAGCATAAAAAGTGTAAATGCATCTAAAGGCAGAAAAGTGATAGAAAATTCACTGTTGAATGAAGAGTACACTTTGCCTGAAACGTCTTTTCGGGGCATAAAAAGTGTAAATGCATCTAAAGGCAGTAAAGTGATAGGAAATTCACTGTTGAATACCAGAATAGCATATATCTTGTTTACCTGCGGTTCTGAGACACATATTGAATGAAATAGAGTAAACTATGTATTCGTTAAGAAAATCCACTGTTGTACTTTTAACAGCCTGAAACGTTTTTTCGGGGCATAAAAAGTGTAAATGCATCTAAAGGCAGTAAAGTTATAGAAAAGTCACTGTTGAATCCCAGAATAGCATGAATCTTGTTTACCTGTGGTTCTGAGACACGTATTGAATGAAATTAGGAAAAACTATGTATTTTTTAAGAAAATCCACTATTGGACTATGTCCTGCCTGAAACGTCTTTTCGGAGAATATGAAGTGTAAATGCATCTAAAGGCAGTAAAGTTATAGAAAAGTCACTGTTGAATCCCACAATAGCATGAATCTTTTTTACCTGCGGTTCTGAGACACATATTGAATGAAATACAGTAAACTATGTATTCGTTAAGAAAATCCACTGTTGTACTTTTAACAGCCTGAAACGTTTTTTCGGGGCATAAAAAGTGTAAATGCATCTAAAGGCAGTAAAGTTATAGAAAAGTCACTGTTGAATCCCAGAATAGCATGAATCTTGTTTACCTGTGGTTCTGAGACACGTATTGAATGAAATTAGGAAAAACTATGTATTTTTTAAGAAGATCCACTATTGGACTATGTCCTGCCTGAAACGTCTTTTCGGAGAATATGAAGTGTAAATGCATCTAAAGGCAGTAAAGTTATAGAAAAGTCACTGTTGAATCCCACAATAGCATGAATCTTTTTTACCTGCGGTTCTGAGACACATATTGAATGAAATACAGTAAACTATGTATTCGTTAAGAAAATCCACTGTTGTACTTTTAACAGCCTGAAACGTTTTTTCGGGGCAAAAAAAGTGTAAATGCATCTAAAGGCAGTAAAGTGATAGAAAATTCACTGTTGATACTAGAATTCCATGAATCTTGTTTACCTGTGGTTCTGAGACACGTATTTAATGAAATTAAGTAAACTATGTATTCTTTAAAAAAATCCACTATTGGACTATGTCCTGCCTGAAACGTCTTTTCGGAGAATATGAAGTGTAAATGCATCTAAAGGCAGTAAAGTTATAGAAAAGTCACTGTTGAATCCCACAATAGCATGAATCTTTTTTACCTGCGGTTCTGAGACACATATTGAATGAAATACAGTAAACTATGTATTCGTTAAGAAAATCCACTGTTGTACTTTTAACAGCCTGAAACGTTTTTTCGGGGCAAAAAAAGTGTAAATGCATCTAAAGGCAGTAAAGTGATAGAAAATTCACTGTTGATACTAGAATTCCATGAATCTTGTTTACCTGTGGTTCTGAGACACATATTGAATGAAATAGAGTAAACTATGTATTCGTTAAGAAAATCCACTGTTGTACTTTTAACAGCCTGAAATGTCTTTTCGGAGCATAAAAAGTGTAAATGCATCTAAAGGCAGTAAAGTTATAGAAAAGTCACAATTAAATAATAGAATAGCACGAATCTTGTTTACCTGTGGTTCTGAGACACATATTGAATGAAATAGAGTAAACTATGTATTCGTTAAGAAAATCCACTGTTGTACTTTTAACAGCCTGAAACGTTTTTTCAAGGCATAAAAAGTGTAAATGCATCTAAAGGCAGTAAAGTTATAGAAAAGTCACTGTTGAATCCCACAATAGCATGAATCTTTTTTACCTGCGGTTCTGAGACACATATTGAATGAAATACAGTAAACTATGTATTCGTTAAGAAAATCCACTGTTGTACTTTTAACAGCCTGAAACGTTTTTTCGGGGCAAAAAAAGTGTAAATGCATCTAAAGGCAGTAAAGTGATAGAAAATTCACTGTTGATACTAGAATTCCATGAATCTTGTTTACCTGTGGTTCTGAGACACGTATTTAATGAAATTAAGTAAACTATGTATTCTTTAAGAAAATCCACTATTGGACTATGTCCGGCCTGAAACGTCTTTTCGGAGCATAAAAAGTGTAAATGCATCTAAAGGCAGTAAAGTGATAGGAAATTCACTGTTGAATACCAGAATAGCATATATCTTGTTTACCTGCGGTTCTGAGACACATATTGAATGAAATAGAGTAAACTATGTATTCGTTAAGAAAATCCACTGTTGTACTTTTAACAGCATGAAACGTCTTTTCGGAGAATATGAAGTGTAAATACATCTAAAGGCATTAAAGTGATAGAAAATTCACTGTTGAATCCCAGAATAGCATGAATCTTGTTTACCTGTGGTTCTGAGACACGTATTGAATGGAATTAGGAAAAACTATGTATTTTTTAAGAAAATCCACTGTTGTACTTTTAACAGCCTGAAACGTCTTTTCGGAGCATAAAAAGTGTAAATGCATCTAAAGGCAGTAAAGTGATAGAAAATTCACAATTGAATAATAGAATAGCATGAATCTTGTTTACCTGTGGTTCTGAGACACGTATTGAATGAAATTAAGTAAACTATGTATTCGTTAAGAAAATCCACTATTGGACTATATCCGGCCTGAAACGTCTTTTCGGAGCATACAAAGTGTAAATGCATCTAAAGGCAGTAAAGTGATAGAAAATTCACTGTTGATACTAGAATTCCATGAATCTTGTTTACCTGTGGTTCTGAGACACGTATTTAATGAAATTAAGTAAACTATGTATTCTTTAAAAAAATCCACTATTGGACTATGTCCGGCCTGAAACGTCTTTTCGGAGCATAAAAAGTGTAAATACATCTAAAGGCAGTAAAGTTATAGAAAAGTCACTGTTGAATCCCACAATAGCATGAATCTTTTTTACCTGCGGTTCTGAGACACATATTGAATGAAATACAGTAAACTATGTATTCGTTAAGAAAATCCACTGTTGTACTTTTAACAGCCTGAAACGTTTTTTCGGGGCAAAAAAAGTGTAAATGCATCTAAAGGCAGTAAAGTGATAGAAAATTCACTGTTGATACTAGAATTCCATGAATCTTGTTTACCTGTGGTTCTGAGACACATATTGAATGAAATAGAGTAAACTATGTATTCGTTAAGAAAATCCACTGTTGTACTTTTAACAGCATGAAACGTCTTTTCGGAGAATATGAAGTGTAAATACATCTAAAGGCATTAAAGTGATAGAAAATTCACTGTTGAATCCCAGAATAGCATGAATCTTGTTTACCTGTGGTTCTGAGACACGTATTGAATGGAATTAGGAAAAACTATGTATTTTTTAAGAAAATCCACTGTTGTACTTTTAACAGCCTGAAACGTCTTTTCGGAGCATAAAAAGTGTAAATGCATCTAAAGGCAGTAAAGTGATAGGAAATTCACTGTTGAATACCAGAATAGCATATATCTTGTTTACCTGCGGTTCTGAGACACATATTGAATGAAATAGAGTAAACTATGTATTCGTTAAGAAAATCCACTGTTGTACTTTTAACAGCATGAAACGTCTTTTCGGAGAATATGAAGTGTAAATACATCTAAAGGCATTAAAGTGATAGAAAATTCACTGTTGAATCCCAGAATAGCATGAATCTTGTTTACCTGTGGTTCTGAGACACGTATTGAATGGAATTAGGAAAAACTATGTATTTTTTAAGAAAATCCACTGTTGTACTTTTAACAGCCTGAAACGTCTTTTCGGAGCATAAAAAGTGTAAATGCATCTAAAGGCAGTAAAGTGATAGAAAATTCACTGTTGATACTAGAATTCCATGAATCTTGTTTACCTGTGGTTCTGAGACACGTATTTAATGAAATTAAGTAAACTATGTATTCTTTAAAAAAATCCACTATTGGACTATGTCCGGCCTGAAACGTCTTTTCGGAGCATAAAAAGTGTAAATACATCTAAAGGCAGTAAAGTTATAGAAAAGTCACTGTTGAATCCCACAATAGCATGAATCTTTTTTACCTGCGGTTCTGAGACACATATTGAATGAAATACAGTAAACTATGTATTCGTTAAGAAAATCCACTGTTGTACTTTTAACAGCCTGAAACGTTTTTTCGGGGCAAAAAAAGTGTAAATGCATCTAAAGGCAGTAAAGTGATAGAAAATTCACTGTTGATACTAGAATTCCATGAATCTTGTTTACCTGTGGTTCTGAGACACATATTGAATGAAATAGAGTAAACTATGTATTCGTTAAGAAAATCCACTGTTGTACTTTTAACAGCCTGAAATGTCTTTTCGGAGCATAAAAAGTGTAAATGCATCTAAAGGCAGTAAAGTTATAGAAAAGTCACAATTAAATAATAGAATAGCACGAATCTTGTTTACCTGTGGTTCTGAGACACATATTGAATGAAATAGAGTAAACTATGTATTCGTTAAGAAAATCCACTGTTGTACTTTTAACAGCCTGAAACGTTTTTTCAAGGCATAAAAAGTGTAAATGCATCTAAAGGCAGTAAAGTTATAGAAAAGTCACTGTTGAATCCCACAATAGCATGAATCTTTTTTACCTGCGGTTCTGAGACACATATTGAATGAAATACAGTAAACTATGTATTCGTTAAGAAAATCCACTGTTGTACTTTTAACAGCCTGAAACGTTTTTTCGGGGCAAAAAAAGTGTAAATGCATCTAAAGGCAGTAAAGTGATAGAAAATTCACTGTTGATACTAGAATTCCATGAATCTTGTTTACCTGTGGTTCTGAGACACGTATTTAATGAAATTAAGTAAACTATGTATTCTTTAAGAAAATCCACTATTGGACTATGTCCGGCCTGAAACGTCTTTTCGGAGCATAAAAAGTGTAAATGCATCTAAAGGCAGTAAAGTGATAGGAAATTCACTGTTGAATACCAGAATAGCATATATCTTGTTTACCTGCGGTTCTGAGACACATATTGAATGAAATAGAGTAAACTATGTATTCGTTAAGAAAATCCACTGTTGTACTTTTAACAGCATGAAACGTCTTTTCGGAGAATATGAAGTGTAAATACATCTAAAGGCATTAAAGTGATAGAAAATTCACTGTTGAATCCCAGAATAGCATGAATCTTGTTTACCTGTGGTTCTGAGACACGTATTGAATGGAATTAGGAAAAACTATGTATTTTTTAAGAAAATCCACTGTTGTACTTTTAACAGCCTGAAACGTCTTTTCGGAGCATAAAAAGTGTAAATGCATCTAAAGGCAGTAAAGTGATAGAAAATTCACAATTGAATAATAGAATAGCATGAATCTTGTTTACCTGTGGTTCTGAGACACGTATTGAATGAAATTAAGTAAACTATGTATTCGTTAAGAAAATCCACTATTGGACTATATCCGGCCTGAAACGTCTTTTCGGAGCATACAAAGTGTAAATGCATCTAAAGGCAGTAAAGTGATAGAAAATTCACTGTTGATACTAGAATTCCATGAATCTTGTTTACCTGTGGTTCTGAGACACGTATTTAATGAAATTAAGTAAACTATGTATTCTTTAAAAAAATCCACTATTGGACTATGTCCGGCCTGAAACGTCTTTTCGGAGCATAAAAAGTGTAAATACATCTAAAGGCAGTAAAGTTATAGAAAAGTCACTGTTGAATCCCACAATAGCATGAATCTTTTTTACCTGCGGTTCTGAGACACATATTGAATGAAATACAGTAAACTATGTATTCGTTAAGAAAATCCACTGTTGTACTTTTAACAGCCTGAAACGTTTTTTCGGGGCAAAAAAAGTGTAAATGCATCTAAAGGCAGTAAAGTGATAGAAAATTCACTGTTGATACTAGAATTCCATGAATCTTGTTTACCTGTGGTTCTGAGACACATATTGAATGAAATAGAGTAAACTATGTATTCGTTAAGAAAATCCACTGTTGTACTTTTAACAGCATGAAACGTCTTTTCGGAGAATATGAAGTGTAAATACATCTAAAGGCATTAAAGTGATAGAAAATTCACTGTTGAATCCCAGAATAGCATGAATCTTGTTTACCTGTGGTTCTGAGACACGTATTGAATGGAATTAGGAAAAACTATGTATTTTTTAAGAAAATCCACTGTTGTACTTTTAACAGCCTGAAACGTCTTTTCGGAGCATAAAAAGTGTAAATGCATCTAAAGGCAGTAAAGTGATAGGAAATTCACTGTTGAATACCAGAATAGCATATATCTTGTTTACCTGCGGTTCTGAGACACATATTGAATGAAATAGAGTAAACTATGTATTCGTTAAGAAAATCCACTGTTGTACTTTTAACAGCATGAAACGTCTTTTCGGAGAATATGAAGTGTAAATACATCTAAAGGCATTAAAGTGATAGAAAATTCACTGTTGAATCCCAGAATAGCATGAATCTTGTTTACCTGTGGTTCTGAGACACGTATTGAATGGAATTAGGAAAAACTATGTATTTTTTAAGAAAATCCACTGTTGTACTTTTAACAGCCTGAAACGTCTTTTCGGAGCATAAAAAGTGTAAATGCATCTAAAGGCAGTAAAGTGATAGAAAATTCACAATTGAATAATAGAATAGCATGAATCTTGTTTACCTGTGGTTCTGAGACACGTATTGAATGAAATTAAGTAAACTATGTATTCGTTAAGAAAATCCACTATTGGACTATATCCGGCCTGAAACGTCTTTTCGGAGCATACAAAGTGTAAATGCATCTAAAGGCAGTAAAGTGATAGAAAATTCACTGTTGATACTAGAATTCCATGAATCTTGTTTACCTGTGGTTCTGAGACACGTATTTAATGAAATTAAGTAAACTATGTATTCTTTAAAAAAATCCACTATTGGACTATGTCCGGCCTGAAACGTCTTTTCGGAGCATAAAAAGTGTAAATACATCTAAAGGCAGTAAAGTTATAGAAAAGTCACTGTTGAATCCCACAATAGCATGAATCTTTTTTACCTGCGGTTCTGAGACACATATTGAATGAAATACAGTAAACTATGTATTCGTTAAGAAAATCCACTGTTGTACTTTTAACAGCCTGAAACGTTTTTTCGGGGCAAAAAAAGTGTAAATGCATCTAAAGGCAGTAAAGTGATAGAAAATTCACTGTTGATACTAGAATTCCATGAATCTTGTTTACCTGTGGTTCTGAGACACATATTGAATGAAATAGAGTAAACTATGTATTCGTTAAGAAAATCCACTGTTGTACTTTTAACAGCCTGAAATGTCTTTTCGGAGCATAAAAAGTGTAAATGCATCTAAAGGCAGTAAAGTTATAGAAAAGTCACAATTAAATAATAGAATAGCACGAATCTTGTTTACCTGTGGTTCTGAGACACATATTGAATGAAATAGAGTAAACTATGTATTCGTTAAGAAAATCCACTGTTGTACTTTTAACAGCCTGAAACGTTTTTTCAAGGCATAAAAAGTGTAAATGCATCTAAAGGCAGTAAAGTTATAGAAAAGTCACTGTTGAATCCCACAATAGCATGAATCTTTTTTACCTGCGGTTCTGAGACACATATTGAATGAAATACAGTAAACTATGTATTCGTTAAGAAAATCCACTGTTGTACTTTTAACAGCCTGAAACGTTTTTTCGGGGCAAAAAAAGTGTAAATGCATCTAAAGGCAGTAAAGTGATAGAAAATTCACTGTTGATACTAGAATTCCATGAATCTTGTTTACCTGTGGTTCTGAGACACGTATTTAATGAAATTAAGTAAACTATGTATTCTTTAAGAAAATCCACTATTGGACTATGTCCGGCCTGAAACGTCTTTTCGGAGCATAAAAAGTGTAAATGCATCTAAAGGCAGTAAAGTGATAGGAAATTCACTGTTGAATACCAGAATAGCATATATCTTGTTTACCTGCGGTTCTGAGACACATATTGAATGAAATAGAGTAAACTATGTATTCGTTAAGAAAATCCACTGTTGTACTTTTAACAGCATGAAACGTCTTTTCGGAGAATATGAAGTGTAAATACATCTAAAGGCATTAAAGTGATAGAAAATTCACTGTTGAATCCCAGAATAGCATGAATCTTGTTTACCTGTGGTTCTGAGACACGTATTGAATGGAATTAGGAAAAACTATGTATTTTTTAAGAAAATCCACTGTTGTACTTTTAACAGCCTGAAACGTCTTTTCGGAGCATAAAAAGTGTAAATGCATCTAAAGGCAGTAAAGTGATAGAAAATTCACAATTGAATAATAGAATAGCATGAATCTTGTTTACCTGTGGTTCTGAGACACGTATTGAATGAAATTAAGTAAACTATGTATTCGTTAAGAAAATCCACTATTGGACTATATCCGGCCTGAAACGTCTTTTCGGAGCATACAAAGTGTAAATGCATCTAAAGGCAGTAAAGTGATAGAAAATTCACTGTTGATACTAGAATTCCATGAATCTTGTTTACCTGTGGTTCTGAGACACGTATTTAATGAAATTAAGTAAACTATGTATTCTTTAAAAAAATCCACTATTGGACTATGTCCGGCCTGAAACGTCTTTTCGGAGCATAAAAAGTGTAAATACATCTAAAGGCAGTAAAGTTATAGAAAAGTCACTGTTGAATCCCACAATAGCATGAATCTTTTTTACCTGCGGTTCTGAGACACATATTGAATGAAATACAGTAAACTATGTATTCGTTAAGAAAATCCACTGTTGTACTTTTAACAGCCTGAAACGTTTTTTCGGGGCAAAAAAAGTGTAAATGCATCTAAAGGCAGTAAAGTGATAGAAAATTCACTGTTGATACTAGAATTCCATGAATCTTGTTTACCTGTGGTTCTGAGACACATATTGAATGAAATAGAGTAAACTATGTATTCGTTAAGAAAATCCACTGTTGTACTTTTAACAGCCTGAAATGTCTTTTCGGAGCATAAAAAGTGTAAATGCATCTAAAGGCAGTAAAGTTATAGAAAAGTCACAATTAAATAATAGAATAGCACGAATCTTGTTTACCTGTGGTTCTGAGACACATATTGAATGAAATAGAGTAAACTATGTATTCGTTAAGAAAATCCACTGTTGTACTTTTAACAGCCTGAAACGTTTTTTCAAGGCATAAAAAGTGTAAATGCATCTAAAGGCAGTAAAGTTATAGAAAAGTCACTGTTGAATCCCACAATAGCATGAATCTTTTTTACCTGCGGTTCTGAGACACATATTGAATGAAATACAGTAAACTATGTATTCGTTAAGAAAATCCACTGTTGTACTTTTAACAGCCTGAAACGTTTTTTCGGGGCAAAAAAAGTGTAAATGCATCTAAAGGCAGTAAAGTGATAGAAAATTCACTGTTGATACTAGAATTCCATGAATCTTGTTTACCTGTGGTTCTGAGACACGTATTTAATGAAATTAAGTAAACTATGTATTCTTTAAGAAAATCCACTATTGGACTATGTCCGGCCTGAAACGTCTTTTCGGAGCATAAAAAGTGTAAATGCATCTAAAGGCAGTAAAGTGATAGGAAATTCACTGTTGAATACCAGAATAGCATATATCTTGTTTACCTGCGGTTCTGAGACACATATTGAATGAAATAGAGTAAACTATGTATTCGTTAAGAAAATCCACTGTTGTACTTTTAACAGCATGAAACGTCTTTTCGGAGAATATGAAGTGTAAATACATCTAAAGGCATTAAAGTGATAGAAAATTCACTGTTGAATCCCAGAATAGCAAGAATCTTGTTTACCTGTGGTTCTGAGACACGTATTGAATGGAATTAGGAAAAACTATGTATTTTTTAAGAAAATCCACTGTTGTACTTTTAACAGCCTGAAACGTCTTTTCGGAGCATAAAAAGTGTAAATGCATCTAAAGGCAGTAAAGTGATAGAAAATTCACAATTGAATAATAGAATAGCATGAATCTTGTTTACCTGTGGTTCTGAGACACGTATTGAATGAAATTAAGTAAACTATGTATTCGTTAAGAAAATCCACTATTGGACTATATCCGGCCTGAAACGTCTTTTCGGAGCATACAAAGTGTAAATGCATCTAAAGGCAGTAAAGTGATAGAAAATTCACTGTTGATACTAGAATTCCATGAATCTTGTTTACCTGTGGTTCTGAGACACGTATTTAATGAAATTAAGTAAACTATGTATTCTTTAAAAAAATCCACTATTGGACTATGTCCGGCCTGAAACGTCTTTTCGGAGCATAAAAAGTGTAAATACATCTAAAGGCAGTAAAGTTATAGAAAAGTCACTGTTGAATCCCACAATAGCATGAATCTTTTTTACCTGCGGTTCTGAGACACATATTGAATGAAATACAGTAAACTATGTATTCGTTAAGAAAATCCACTGTTGTACTTTTAACAGCCTGAAACGTTTTTTCGGGGCAAAAAAAGTGTAAATGCATCTAAAGGCAGTAAAGTGATAGAAAATTCACTGTTGATACTAGAATTCCATGAATCTTGTTTACCTGTGGTTCTGAGACACATATTGAATGAAATAGAGTAAACTATGTATTCGTTAAGAAAATCCACTGTTGTACTTTTAACAGCCTGAAATGTCTTTTCGGAGCATAAAAAGTGTAAATGCATCTAAAGGCAGTAAAGTTATAGAAAAGTCACAATTAAATAATAGAATAGCACGAATCTTGTTTACCTGTGGTTCTGAGACACATATTGAATGAAATAGAGTAAACTATGTATTCGTTAAGAAAATCCACTGTTGTACTTTTAACAGCCTGAAACGTTTTTTCAAGGCATAAAAAGTGTAAATGCATCTAAAGGCAGTAAAGTTATAGAAAAGTCACTGTTGAATCCCACAATAGCATGAATCTTTTTTACCTGCGGTTCTGAGACACATATTGAATGAAATACAGTAAACTATGTATTCGTTAAGAAAATCCACTGTTGTACTTTTAACAGCCTGAAACGTTTTTTCGGGGCAAAAAAAGTGTAAATGCATCTAAAGGCAGTAAAGTGATAGAAAATTCACTGTTGATACTAGAATTCCATGAATCTTGTTTACCTGTGGTTCTGAGACACGTATTTAATGAAATTAAGTAAACTATGTATTCTTTAAGAAAATCCACTATTGGACTATGTCCGGCCTGAAACGTCTTTTCGGAGCATAAAAAGTGTAAATGCATCTAAAGGCAGTAAAGTGATAGGAAATTCACTGTTGAATACCAGAATAGCATATATCTTGTTTACCTGCGGTTCTGAGACACATATTGAATGAAATAGAGTAAACTATGTATTCGTTAAGAAAATCCACTGTTGTACTTTTAACAGCATGAAACGTCTTTTCGGAGAATATGAAGTGTAAATACATCTAAAGGCATTAAAGTGATAGAAAATTCACTGTTGAATCCCAGAATAGCAAGAATCTTGTTTACCTGTGGTTCTGAGACACGTATTGAATGGAATTAGGAAAAACTATGTATTTTTTAAGAAAATCCACTGTTGTACTTTTAACAGCCTGAAACGTCTTTTCGGAGCATAAAAAGTGTAAATGCATCTAAAGGCAGTAAAGTGATAGAAAATTCACAATTGAATAATAGAATAGCATGAATCTTGTTTACCTGTGGTTCTGAGACACGTATTGAATGAAATTAAGTAAACTATGTATTCGTTAAGAAAATCCACTATTGGACTATATCCGGCCTGAAACGTCTTTTCGGAGCATACAAAGTGTAAATGCATCTAAAGGCAGTAAAGTGATAGAAAATTCACTGTTGATACTAGAATTCCATGAATCTTGTTTACCTGTGGTTCTGAGACACGTATTTAATGAAATTAAGTAAACTATGTATTCTTTAAAAAAATCCACTATTGGACTATGTCCGGCCTGAAACGTCTTTTCGGTGCATAAAAAGTGTAAATACATCTAAAGGCAGTAAAGTGATAGAAAAGTCACAATTGAATAATAGAATTCCATGAATCTTGTTTACCTGTGGTTCTGAGACACGTATTTAATGAAATTAAGTAAACTATGTATTCTTTAAGAAAATCCACTATTGGACTATGTCCTGCCTGAAACGTCTTTTCGGAGAATATGAAGTGTAAATGCATCTAAAGGCAGTAAAGTTATAGAAAAGTCACTGTTGAATCCCACAATAGCATGAATCTTTTTTACCTGCGGTTCTGAGACACATATTGAATGAAATAGAGTAAACTATGTATTCGTTAAGAAAATCCACTGTTGTACTTTTAACAGCCTGAAACGTTTTTTCGGGGCAAAAAAAGTGTAAATGCATCTAAAGGCAGTAAAGTGATAGAAAATTCACTGTTGATACTAGAATTCCATGAATCTTGTTTACCTGTGGTTCTGAGACACATATTGAATGAAATAGAGTAAACTATGTATTCGTTAAGAAAATCCACTGTTGTACTTTTAACAGCCTGAAATGTCTTTTCGGAGCATAAAAAGTGTAAATGCATCTAAAGGCAGTAAAGTTATAGAAAAGTCACAATTAAATAATAGAATAGCACGAATCTTGTTTACCTGTGGTTCTGAGACACATATTGAATGAAATAGAGTAAACTATGTATTCGTTAAGAAAATCCACTGTTGTACTTTTAACAGCCTGAAACGTTTTTTCAAGGCATAAAAAGTGTAAATGCATCTAAAGGCAGTAAAGTTATAGAAAAGTCACTGTTGAATCCCACAATAGCATGAATCTTTTTTACCTGCGGTTCTGAGACACATATTGAATGAAATACAGTAAACTATGTATTCGTTAAGAAAATCCACTGTTGTACTTTTAACAGCCTGAAACGTTTTTTCGGGGCAAAAAAAGTGTAAATGCATCTAAAGGCAGTAAAGTGATAGAAAATTCACTGTTGATACTAGAATTCCATGAATCTTGTTTACCTGTGGTTCTGAGACACGTATTTAATGAAATTAAGTAAACTATGTATTCTTTAAGAAAATCCACTATTGGACTATGTCCGGCCTGAAACGTCTTTTCGGAGCATAAAAAGTGTAAATGCATCTAAAGGCAGTAAAGTGATAGGAAATTCACTGTTGAATACCAGAATAGCATATATCTTGTTTACCTGCGGTTCTGAGACACATATTGAATGAAATAGAGTAAACTATGTATTCGTTAAGAAAATCCACTGTTGTACTTTTAACAGCCTGAAACGTTTTTTCGGGGCAAAAAAAGTGTAAATGCATCTAAAGGCAGTAAAGTGATAGAAAATTCACTGTTGATACTAGAATTCCATGAATCTTGTTTACCTGTGGTTCTGAGACACATATTGAATGAAATAGAGTAAACTATGTATTCGTTAAGAAAATCCACTGTTGTACTTTTAACAGCCTGAAATGTCTTTTCGGAGCATAAAAAGTGTAAATGCATCTAAAGGCAGTAAAGTGATAGAAAATTCACTGTTGATACTAGAATTCCATGAATCTTGTTTACCTGTGGTTCTGAGACACGTATTTAATGAAATTAAGTAAACTATGTATTCTTTAAGAAAATCCACTGTTGTACTTTTAACAGCCTGAAACGTTTTTTCAAGGCATAAAAAGTGTAAATGTATCTAAAGGCAGTAAAGTTATAGAAAAGTCACTGTTGAATCCCACAATAGCATGAATCTTTTTTACCTGCGGTTCTGAGACACATATTGAATGAAATACAGTAAACTATGTATTCGTTAAGAAAATCCACTGTTGTACTTTTAACAGCCTGAAACGTTTTTTCGGGGCAAAAAAAGTGTAAATGCATCTAAAGGCAGTAAAGTGATAGAAAATTCACTGTTGATACTAGAATTCCATGAATCTTGTTTACCTGTGGTTCTGAGACACGTATTTAATGAAATTAAGTAAACTATGTATTCTTTAAGAAAATCCACTATTGGACTATGTCCGGCCTGAAACGTCTTTTCGGAGCATAAAAAGTGTAAATGCATCTAAAGGCAGTAAAGTGATAGGAAATTCACTGTTGAATACCAGAATAGCATATATCTTGTTTACCTGCGGTTCTGAGACACATATTGAATGAAATAGAGTAAACTATGTATTCGTTAAGAAAATCCACTGTTGTACTTTTAACAGCATGAAACGTCTTTTCGGAGAATATGAAGTGTAAATACATCTAAAGGCATTAAAGTGATAGAAAATTCACTGTTGAATCCCAGAATAGCATGAATCTTGTTTACCTGTGGTTCTGAGACACGTATTGAATGGAATTAGGAAAAACTATGTATTTTTTAAGAAAATCCACTGTTGTACTTTTAACAGCCTGAAACGTCTTTTCGGAGCATAAAAAGTGTAAATGCATCTAAAGGCAGTAAAGTGATAGAAAATTCACAATTGAATAATAGAATAGCATGAATCTTGTTTACCTGTGGTTCTGAGACACGTATTGAATGAAATTAAGTAAACTATGTATTCGTTAAGAAAATCCACTATTGGACTATATCCGGCCTGAAACGTCTTTTCGGAGCATACAAAGTGTAAATGCATCTAAAGGCAGTAAAGTGATAGAAAATTCACTGTTGATACTAGAATTCCATGAATCTTGTTTACCTGTGGTTCTGAGACACGTATTTAATGAAATTAAGTAAACTATGTATTCTTTAAAAAAATCCACTATTGGACTATGTCCGGCCTGAAACGTCTTTTCGGTGCATAAAAAGTGTAAATACATCTAAAGGCAGTAAAGTGATAGAAAAGTCACAATTGAATAATAGAATTCCATGAATCTTGTTTACCTGTGGTTCTGAGACACGTATTTAATGAAATTAAGTAAACTATGTATTCTTTAAGAAAATCCACTATTGGACTATGTCCTGCCTGAAACGTCTTTTCGGAGAATATGAAGTGTAAATGCATCTAAAGGCAGTAAAGTTATAGAAAAGTCACTGTTGAATCCCACAATAGCATGAATCTTTTTTACCTGCGGTTCTGAGACACATATTGAATGAAATAGAGTAAACTATGTATTCGTTAAGAAAATCCACTGTTGTACTTTTAACAGCCTGAAACGTTTTTTCGGGGCAAAAAAAGTGTAAATGCATCTAAAGGCAGTAAAGTGATAGAAAATTCACTGTTGATACTAGAATTCCATGAATCTTGTTTACCTGTGGTTCTGAGACACATATTGAATGAAATAGAGTAAACTATGTATTCGTTAAGAAAATCCACTGTTGTACTTTTAACAGCCTGAAATGTCTTTTCGGAGCATAAAAAGTGTAAATGCATCTAAAGGCAGTAAAGTTATAGAAAAGTCACAATTAAATAATAGAATAGCACGAATCTTGTTTACCTGTGGTTCTGAGACACATATTGAATGAAATAGAGTAAACTATGTATTCGTTAAGAAAATCCACTGTTGTACTTTTAACAGCCTGAAACGTTTTTTCAAGGCATAAAAAGTGTAAATGCATCTAAAGGCAGTAAAGTTATAGAAAAGTCACTGTTGAATCCCACAATAGCATGAATCTTTTTTACCTGCGGTTCTGAGACACATATTGAATGAAATACAGTAAACTATGTATTCGTTAAGAAAATCCACTGTTGTACTTTTAACAGCCTGAAACGTTTTTTCGGGGCAAAAAAAGTGTAAATGCATCTAAAGGCAGTAAAGTGATAGAAAATTCACTGTTGATACTAGAATTCCATGAATCTTGTTTACCTGTGGTTCTGAGACACGTATTTAATGAAATTAAGTAAACTATGTATTCTTTAAGAAAATCCACTATTGGACTATGTCCGGCCTGAAACGTCTTTTCGGAGCATAAAAAGTGTAAATGCATCTAAAGGCAGTAAAGTGATAGGAAATTCACTGTTGAATACCAGAATAGCATATATCTTGTTTACCTGCGGTTCTGAGACACATATTGAATGAAATAGAGTAAACTATGTATTCGTTAAGAAAATCCACTGTTGTACTTTTAACAGCCTGAAACGTCTTTTCATAGCATAAAAAGTGTAAATACATCTAAAGGCAGTGAAGTGATAGAAAAGTCACAATTGAATAATAGAATAGCATGAATCTTGTTTACCTGTGGTTCTGAGACACGTATTGAATGAAATTAAGTAAACTATGTATTCTTTAAGAAAATCCACTATTGGACTATGTCCGGCCTGAAACGTCTTTTCGGGGCATAAAAAGTGTAAATGCAGCTAAAGGCAGTAAAGTGATAGAAAATTCACAATTGAATAATAGAATAGCATGAATCTTGTTTACCTGTGGTTCTGAGACACGTATTGAATGAAATTAGGAAAAACTATGTATTTTTTAAGAAAATCCACTATTGGAATATGTCCGGCCTGAAACGTCTTTTCGGAGCATAAAAAGTGTAAATGCATCTAAAGGCAGAAAAGTGATAGAAAATTCACTGTTGAATGAAGAGTACACTTTGCCTGAAACGTCTTTTCGGGGCATAAAAAGTGTAAATGCATCTAAAGGCAGTAAAGTGATAGGAAATTCACTGTTGAATACCAGAATAGCATATATCTTGTTTACCTGCGGTTCTGAGACACATATTGAATGAAATAGAGTAAACTATGTATTCGTTAAGAAAATCCACTGTTGTACTTTTAACAGCCTGAAACGTTTTTTCGGGGCATAAAAAGTGTAAATGCATCTAAAGGCAGTAAAGTTATAGAAAAGTCACTGTTGAATCCCAGAATAGCATGAATCTTGTTTACCTGTGGTTCTGAGACACGTATTGAATGAAATTAGGAAAAACTATGTATTTTTTAAGAAAATCCACTATTGTACTATGTCCTGCCTGAAACGTCTTTTCGGAGAATATGAAGTGTAAATGCATCTAAAGGCAGTAAAGTTATAGAAAAGTCACTGTTGAATCCCACAATAGCATGAATCTTTTTTACCTGCGGTTCTGAGACACATATTGAATGAAATACAGTAAACTATGTATTCGTTAAGAAAATCCACTGTTGTACTTTTAACAGCCTGAAACGTTTTTTCGGGGCATAAAAAGTGTAAATGCATCTAAAGGCAGTAAAGTTATAGAAAAGTCACTGTTGAATCCCAGAATAGCATGAATCTTGTTTACCTGTGGTTCTGAGACACGTATTGAATGAAATTAGGAAAAACTATGTATTTTTTAAGAAAATCCACTATTGGACTATGTCCTGCCTGAAACGTCTTTTCGGAGAATATGAAGTGTAAATGCATCTAAAGGCAGTAAAGTTATAGAAAAGTCACTGTTGAATCCCACAATAGCATGAATCTTTTTTACCTGCGGTTCTGAGACACATATTGAATGAAATACAGTAAACTATGTATTCGTTAAGAAAATCCACTGTTGTACTTTTAACAGCCTGAAACGTTTTTTCGGGGCAAAAAAAGTGTAAATGCATCTAAAGGCAGTAAAGTGATAGAAAATTCACTGTTGATACTAGAATTCCATGAATCTTGTTTACCTGTGGTTCTGAGACACGTATTTAATGAAATTAAGTAAACTATGTATTCTTTAAAAAAATCCACTATTGGACTATGTCCTGCCTGAAACGTCTTTTCGGAGAATATGAAGTGTAAATGCATCTAAAGGCAGTAAAGTTATAGAAAAGTCACTGTTGAATCCCACAATAGCATGAATCTTTTTTACCTGCGGTTCTGAGACACATATTGAATGAAATACAGTAAACTATGTATTCGTTAAGAAAATCCACTGTTGTACTTTTAACAGCCTGAAACGTTTTTTCGGGGCAAAAAAAGTGTAAATGCATCTAAAGGCAGTAAAGTGATAGAAAATTCACTGTTGATACTAGAATTCCATGAATCTTGTTTACCTGTGGTTCTGAGACACATATTGAATGAAATAGAGTAAACTATGTATTCGTTAAGAAAATCCACTGTTGTACTTTTAACAGCCTGAAATGTCTTTTCGGAGCATAAAAAGTGTAAATGCATCTAAAGGCAGTAAAGTTATAGAAAAGTCACAATTAAATAATAGAATAGCACGAATCTTGTTTACCTGTGGTTCTGAGACACATATTGAATGAAATAGAGTAAACTATGTATTCGTTAAGAAAATCCACTGTTGTACTTTTAACAGCCTGAAACGTTTTTTCAAGGCATAAAAAGTGTAAATGCATCTAAAGGCAGTAAAGTTATAGAAAAGTCACTGTTGAATCCCACAATAGCATGAATCTTTTTTACCTGCGGTTCTGAGACACATATTGAATGAAATACAGTAAACTATGTATTCGTTAAGAAAATCCACTGTTGTACTTTTAACAGCCTGAAACGTTTTTTCGGGGCAAAAAAAGTGTAAATGCATCTAAAGGCAGTAAAGTGATAGAAAATTCACTGTTGATACTAGAATTCCATGAATCTTGTTTACCTGTGGTTCTGAGACACGTATTTAATGAAATTAAGTAAACTATGTATTCTTTAAGAAAATCCACTATTGGACTATGTCCGGCCTGAAACGTCTTTTCGGAGCATAAAAAGTGTAAATGCATCTAAAGGCAGTAAAGTGATAGGAAATTCACTGTTGAATACCAGAATAGCATATATCTTGTTTACCTGCGGTTCTGAGACACATATTGAATGAAATAGAGTAAACTATGTATTCGTTAAGAAAATCCACTGTTGTACTTTTAACAGCATGAAACGTCTTTTCGGAGAATATGAAGTGTAAATACATCTAAAGGCATTAAAGTGATAGAAAATTCACTGTTGAATCCCAGAATAGCATGAATCTTGTTTACCTGTGGTTCTGAGACACGTATTGAATGGAATTAGGAAAAACTATGTATTTTTTAAGAAAATCCACTGTTGTACTTTTAACAGCCTGAAACGTCTTTTCGGAGCATAAAAAGTGTAAATGCATCTAAAGGCAGTAAAGTGATAGAAAATTCACAATTGAATAATAGAATAGCATGAATCTTGTTTACCTGTGGTTCTGAGACACGTATTGAATGAAATTAAGTAAACTATGTATTCGTTAAGAAAATCCACTATTGGACTATATCCGGCCTGAAACGTCTTTTCGGAGCATACAAAGTGTAAATGCATCTAAAGGCAGTAAAGTGATAGAAAATTCACTGTTGATACTAGAATTCCATGAATCTTGTTTACCTGTGGTTCTGAGACACGTATTTAATGAAATTAAGTAAACTATGTATTCTTTAAAAAAATCCACTATTGGACTATGTCCGGCCTGAAACGTCTTTTCGGAGCATAAAAAGTGTAAATAATCTAAAGGCAGTAAAGTGATAGAAAAGTCACAATTGAATAATAGAATTCCATGAATCTTGTTTACCTGTGGTTCTGAGACACGTATTTAATGAAATTAAGTAAACTATGTATTCTTTAAGAAAATCCACTATTGGACTATGTCCTGCCTGAAACGTCTTTTCGGAGAATATGAAGTGTAAATGCATCTAAAGGCAGTAAAGTTATAGAAAAGTCACTGTTGAATCCCACAATAGCATGAATCTTTTTTACCTGCGGTTCTGAGACACATATTGAATGAAATAGAGTAAACTATGTATTCGTTAAGAAAATCCACTGTTGTACTTTTAACAGCCTGAAACGTTTTTTCGGGGCAAAAAAAGTGTAAATGCATCTAAAGGCAGTAAAGTGATAGAAAATTCACTGTTGATACTAGAATTCCATGAATCTTGTTTACCTGTGGTTCTGAGACACATATTGAATGAAATAGAGTAAACTATGTATTCGTTAAGAAAATCCACTGTTGTACTTTTAACAGCCTGAAATGTCTTTTCGGAGCATAAAAAGTGTAAATGCATCTAAAGGCAGTAAAGTTATAGAAAAGTCACAATTAAATAATAGAATAGCACGAATCTTGTTTACCTGTGGTTCTGAGACACATATTGAATGAAATAGAGTAAACTATGTATTCGTTAAGAAAATCCACTGTTGTACTTTTAACAGCCTGAAACGTTTTTTCAAGGCATAAAAAGTGTAAATGCATCTAAAGGCAGTAAAGTTATAGAAAATTCACTGTTGAATCCCAGAATAGCATGAATCTTGTTTACCTGTGGTTCTGAGACACGTATTGAATGGAATTAGGAAAAACTATGTATTTTTTAAGAAAATCCACTGTTGTACTTTTAACAGCCTGAAACGTCTTTTCGGAGCATAAAAAGTGTAAATGCATCTAAAGGCAGAAAAGTGATAGAAAATTCACTGTTGAATGAAGAGTAAACTTTGCCTGAATCGTCTTTTCGGAGCATAAAAAGTGTAAATGCATCTAAAGGCAGTAAAGTGATAGAAAAGTCAGAATTGAATAATAGAATAGCATGAATCTTGTTTACCTGTGGTTCTGAGACACATATTGAATGAAATTAGGAAAAAAAACTATGTATTCTTTAAGAAAATCCACTATTGGACTATGTCCGGCCTGAAACGTCTTTTCGGAGCATAAAAAGTGTAAATGCATCCAAAGGCAGTAAAGTTATAGAAAAGTCACAATTAAATAATAGAATAGCATGAATCTTGTTTACCTGTGGTTCTGAGACACGTATTAAATGAAATTAAGTAAACTATGTATCTTTAAGAAAATCCACTATTGGACTATGTCCGGCCTGAAACGTCTTTTCGGAGCATAAAAAGTGTAAATGCATCTAAAGGCAGTAAAGTTATAGAAAAGTCACAATTAAATAATAGAATAGCATGAATCTTGTTTACCTGTGGTTCTGAGACACATATTGAATGAAATAGAGTAAACTATGTATTCGTTAAGAAAATCCACTGTTGTACTTTTAATAGCCTGAAACGTCTTTTCGGAGAATATGAAGTGTAAATGCATCTAAAGGCAGTAAAGTTATAGAAAAGTCACAATTAAATAATAGAATAGCACGAATCTTGTTTACCTGTGGTTCTGAGACACATATTGAATGAAATAGAGTAAACTATGTATTCGTTAAGAAAATCCACTGTTGTACTTTTAACAGCCTGAAACTTCTTTTCGGAGAATATGAAGTGTAAATACATCTAAAGGCATTAAAGTGATAGAAAATTCACTGTTGAATCCCAGAATAGCATGAATCTTGTTTACCTGTGGTTCTGTATTGAATGAAATTAGGAAAAACTATGTATTCTTTAAGAAAATTCACTATTGGACTATGTCCTGCCTGAAACGTATTGAATGAAATTAGGAAAAACTATGTATTCTTTAAGAAAATTCACTATTGGACTATGTCCTGCCTGAAATGTCTTTTCGGAGCATAAAAAGTGTAAATAGATCTAAAGGCAGTAAAGTTATAGAAAAGTCACAATTAAATAATAGAATAGCACGAATCTTGTTTACCTGTGGTTCTGAGACACATATTGAATGAAATAGAGTAAACTATGTATTCGTTAAGAAAATCCACTGTTGTACTTTTAACAGCCTGAAACGTCTTTTCGGAGAATATGAAGTGTAAATACATCTAAAGGCATTAAAGTGATAGAAAATTCACTGTTGAATCCCAGAATAGCATGAATCTTGTTTACCTGTGGTTCTGAGACACGTATTGAATGAAATTAGGAAAAACTATGTATTTTTTAAGAAAATCCACTATTGGAATATGTCCGGCCTGAAACGTCTTTTCGGAGCATAAAAAGTGTAAATGCATCTAAAGGCAGTAAAGTGATAGAAAATTCACTGTTGAATGAAGAGTACACTTTTCCTGAAACGTCTTTTCGGGGCATAAAAAGTGTAAATGCATCTAAAGGCAGTAAAGTGATAGAAAATTCACTGTTGAATACCAGATTAGCATATATCTTTTTTACCTGCGGTTCTGAGACACATATTGAATGAAATAGAGTAAACTATGTATTCTTTAAGAAAATCCACTATTGGACTATGTCCGGCCTGAAACGTCTTTTCGGGGCATAAAAAGTGTAAATACATCTAAAGGCAGTGAAGTGATAGAAAAGTCACAATTGAATAATAGAATAGCATGAATCTTGTTTACCTGTGGTTCTGAGACACGTATTGAATGAAATTAAGTAAACTATGTATTCTTTAAGAAAATCCACTATTGGACTATGTCCGGCCTGAAACGTCTTTTCGGGGCATAAAAAGTGTAAATGCATCTAAAGGCAGTAAAGTGATAGAAAAGTCAGAATTGAATAATAGAATAGCATGAATCTTGTTTACCTGTGGTTCTAAGACACGTATTGAATGAAATTAGGAAAAAAACTATGTATTCGTTAAGAAAATCCACTGTTGTACTTTTAACAGCCTGAAACGTCTTTTCGGAGAATATGAAGTGTAAATACATCTAAAGGCATTAAAGTGATAGAAAATTCACTGTTGAATCCCAGAATAGCATGAATCTTGTTTACCTGTGGTTCTGTATTGAATGAAATTAGGAAAAACTATGTATTCTTTAAGAAAATTCACTATTGGACTATGTCCTGCCTGAAACGTATTGAATGAAATTAGGAAAAACTATGTATTCTTTAAGAAAATTCACTATTGGACTATGTCCTGCCTGAAATGTCTTTTCGGAGCATAAAAAGTGTAAATAGATCTAAAGGCAGTAAAGTTATAGAAAAGTCACAATTAAATAATAGAATAGCACGAATCTTGTTTACCTGTGGTTCTGAGACACATATTGAATGAAATAGAGTAAACTATGTATTCGTTAAGAAAATCCACTGTTGTACTTTTAACAGCCTGAAACGTCTTTTCGGAGAATATGAAGTGTAAATACATCTAAAGGCATTAAAGTGATAGAAAATTCACTGTTGAATCCCAGAATAGCATGAATCTTGTTTACCTGTGGTTCTGAGACACGTATTGAATGAAATTAGGAAAAACTATGTATTTTTTAAGAAAATCCACTATTGGAATATGTCTGGCCTGAAACGTCTTTTCGGAGCATAAAAAGTGTAAATGCATCTAAAGGCAGTAAAGTGATAGAAAATTCACTGTTGAATGAAGAGTACACTTTTCCTGAAACGTCTTTTCGGGGCATAAAAAGTGTAAATGCATCTAAAGGCAGTAAAGTGATAGAAAATTCACTGTTGAATACCAGATTAGCATATATCTTTTTTACCTGCGGTTCTGAGACACATATTGAATGAAATAGAGTAAACTATGTATTCTTTAAGAAAATCCACTATTGGACTATGTCCGGCCTGAAACGTCTTTTCGGGGCATAAAAAGTGTAAATACATCTAAAGGCAGTGAAGTGATAGAAAAGTCACAATTGAATAATAGAATAGCATGAATCTTGTTTACCTGTGGTTCTGAGACACGTATTGAATGAAATTAAGTAAACTATGTATTCTTTAAGAAAATCCACTATTGGACTATGTCCGGCCTGAAACGTCTTTTCGGGGCATAAAAAGTGTAAATGCATCTAAAGGCAGTAAAGTGATAGAAAAGTCAGAATTGAATAATAGAATAGCATGAATCTTGTTTACCTGTGGTTCTAAGACACGTATTGAATGAAATTAGGAAAAAAACTATGTATTCGTTAAGAAAATCCACTGTTGTACTTTTAACAGCCTGAAACGTCTTTTCGGAGAATATGAAGTGTAAATACATCTAAAGGCATTAAAGTGATAGAAAATTCACTGTTGAATCCCAGAATAGCATGAATCTTGTTTACCTGTGGTTCTGTATTGAATGAAATTAGGAAAAACTATGTATTCTTTAAGAAAATTCACTATTGGACTATGTCCTGCCTGAAACGTATTGAATGAAATTAGGAAAAACTATGTATTCTTTAAGAAAATTCACTATTGGACTATGTCCTGCCTGAAATGTCTTTTCGGAGCATAAAAAGTGTAAATAGATCTAAAGGCAGTAAAGTTATAGAAAAGTCACAATTAAATAATAGAATAGCACGAATCTTGTTTACCTGTGGTTCTGAGACACATATTGAATGAAATAGAGTAAACTATGTATTCGTTAAGAAAATCCACTGTTGTACTTTTAACAGCCTGAAACGTCTTTTCGGAGAATATGAAGTGTAAATACATCTAAAGGCATTAAAGTGATAGAAAATTCACTGTTGAATCCCAGAATAGCATGAATCTTGTTTACCTGTGGTTCTGAGACACGTATTGAATGAAATTAGGAAAAACTATGTATTTTTTAAGAAAATCCACTATTGGAATATGTCCGGCCTGAAACGTCTTTTCGGAGCATAAAAAGTGTAAATGCATCTAAAGGCAGTAAAGTGATAGAAAATTCACTGTTGAATGAAGAGTACACTTTTCCTGAAACGTCTTTTCGGGGCATAAAAAGTGTAAATGCATCTAAAGGCAGTAAAGTGATAGAAAATTCACTGTTGAATACCAGATTAGCATATATCTTTTTTACCTGCGGTTCTGAGACACATATTGAATGAAATAGAGTAAACTATGTATTCTTTAAGAAAATCCACTATTGGACTATGTCCGGCCTGAAACGTCTTTTCGGGGCATAAAAAGTGTAAATACATCTAAAGGCAGTGAAGTGATAGAAAAGTCACAATTGAATAATAGAATAGCATGAATCTTGTTTACCTGTGGTTCTGAGACACGTATTGAATGAAATTAAGTAAACTATGTATTCTTTAAGAAAATCCACTATTGGACTATGTCCGGCCTGAAACGTCTTTTCGGGGCATAAAAAGTGTAAATGCATCTAAAGGCAGTAAAGTGATAGAAAAGTCAGAATTGAATAATAGAATAGCATGAATCTTGTTTACCTGTGGTTCTAAGACACGTATTGAATGAAATTAGGAAAAAAACTATGTATTCGTTAAGAAAATCCACTGTTGTACTTTTAACAGCCTGAAACGTCTTTTCGGAGAATATGAAGTGTAAATACATCTAAAGGCATTAAAGTGATAGAAAATTCACTGTTGAATCCCAGAATAGCATGAATCTTGTTTACCTGTGGTTCTGTATTGAATGAAATTAGGAAAAACTATGTATTCTTTAAGAAAATTCACTATTGGACTATGTCCTGCCTGAAACGTATTGAATGAAATTAGGAAAAACTATGTATTCTTTAAGAAAATTCACTATTGGACTATGTCCTGCCTGAAATGTCTTTTCGGAGCATAAAAAGTGTAAATAGATCTAAAGGCAGTAAAGTTATAGAAAAGTCACAATTAAATAATAGAATAGCACGAATCTTGTTTACCTGTGGTTCTGAGACACATATTGAATGAAATAGAGTAAACTATGTATTCGTTAAGAAAATCCACTGTTGTACTTTTAACAGCCTGAAACGTCTTTTCGGAGAATATGAAGTGTAAATACATCTAAAGGCATTAAAGTGATAGAAAATTCACTGTTGAATCCCAGAATAGCATGAATCTTGTTTACCTGTGGTTCTGAGACACGTATTGAATGAAATTAGGAAAAACTATGTATTTTTTAAGAAAATCCACTATTGGAATATGTCCGGCCTGAAACGTCTTTTCGGAGCATAAAAAGTGTAAATGCATCTAAAGGCAGTAAAGTGATAGAAAATTCACTGTTGAATGAAGAGTACACTTTTCCTGAAACGTCTTTTCGGGGCATAAAAAGTGTAAATGCATCTAAAGGCAGTAAAGTGATAGAAAATTCACTGTTGAATACCAGATTAGCATATATCTTTTTTACCTGCGGTTCTGAGACACATATTGAATGAAATAGAGTAAACTATGTATTCGTTAAGAAAATCCACTGTTGTACTTTTACCAGCCTGAAACGTCTTTTCATAGCATAAAAAGTGTAAATACATCTAAAGGCAGTGAAGTGATAGAAAAGTCACAATTGAATAATAGAATAGCATGAATCTTGTTTACCTGTGGTTCTGAGACACGTATTGAATGAAATTAAGTAAACTATGTATTCTTTAAGAAAATCCACTATTGGACTATGTCCGGCCTGAAACGTCTTTTCGGGGCATAAAAAGTGTAAATGCATCTAAAGGCAGTAAAGTGATAGAAAAGTCAGAATTGAATAATAGAATAGCATGAATCTTGTTTACCTGTGGTTCTAAGACACGTATTGAATGAAATTAGGAAAAAAACTCTGTATTCGTTAAGAAAATCCACTGTTGTACTTTTAATAGCCTGAAACGTCTTTTCGGAGAATATGAAGTGTAAATACATCTAAAGGCAATAAAAGTGATAGAAAATTCACTGTTGAATCCCAGAATAGCATGAATCTTAATTACCTGTGGTTCTGTATTGAATGAAATTAGGAAAAACTATGTATTCTTTAAGAAAATTCACTATTGGACTATGTCCTGCCTGAAACGTATTGAATGAAATTAGGAAAAACTATGTATTCTTTAAGAAAATTCACTATTGGACTATGTCCTGCCTGAAATGTCTTTTCGGAGCATAAAAAGTGTAAATAGATCTAAAGGCAGTAAAGTTATAGAAAAGTCACAATTAAATAATAGAATAGCACGAATCTTGTTTACCTGTGGTTCTGAGACACGTATTGAATGAAATTAAGTAAACTATGTATTCGTTAAGAAAATCCACTGTTGTACTTTTAACAGCCTGAAACGTCTTTTCGGAGAATATGAAGTGTAAATACATCTAAAGGCATTAAAGTGATAGAAAATTCACTGTTGAATCCCAGAATAGCATGAATCTTGTTTACCTGTGGTTCTGAGACACGTATTGAATGAAATTAGGAAAAACTATGTATTTTTTAAGAAAATCCACTATTGGAATATGTCCGGCCTGAAACGTCTTTTCGGAGCATAAAAAGTGTAAATGCATCTAAAGGCAGTAAAGTGATAGAAAATTCACTGTTGAAAGAAGAGTACACTTTTCCTGAAACGTCTTTTCGGGGCATAAAAAGTGTAAATGCATCTAAAGGCAGTAAAGTGATAGAAAATTCACTGTTGAATACCAGATTAGCATATATCTTTTTTACCTGCGGTTCTGAGACACATATTGAATGAAATAGAGTAAACTATGTATTCGTTAAGAAAATCCACTGTTGTACTTTTACCAGCCTGAAACGTCTTTTCATAGCATAAAAAGTGTAAATACATCTAAAGGCAGTGAAGTGATAGAAAAGTCACAATTGAATAATAGAATAGCATGAATCTTGTTTACCTGTGGTTCTGAGACACGTATTGAATGAAATTAAGTAAACTATGTATTCTTTAAGAAAATCCACTATTGGACTATGTCCGGCCTGAAACGTCTTTTCGGGGCATAAAAAGTGTAAATGCATCTAAAGGCAGTAAAGTGATAGAAAAGTCAGAATTGAATAATAGAATAGCATGAATCTTGTTTACCTGTGGTTCTAAGACACGTATTGAATGAAATTAGGAAAAAAACTCTGTATTCGTTAAGAAAATCCACTGTTGTACTTTTAATAGCCTGAAACGTCTTTTCGGAGAATATGAAGTGTAAATACATCTAAAGGCAATAAAAGTGATAGAAAATTCACTGTTGAATCCCAGAATAGCATGAATCTTAATTACCTGTGGTTCTGTATTGAATGAAATTAGGAAAAACTATGTATTCTTTAAGAAAATTCACTATTGGACTATGTCCTGCCTGAAACGTATTGAATGAAATTAGGAAAAACTATGTATTCTTTAAGAAAATTCACTATTGGACTATGTCCTGCCTGAAATGTCTTTTCGGAGCATAAAAAGTGTAAATAGATCTAAAGGCAGTAAAGTTATAGAAAAGTCACAATTAAATAATAGAATAGCACGAATCTTGTTTACCTGTGGTTCTGAGACACGTATTGAATGAAATAGAGTAAACTATGTATTCGTTAAGAAAATCCACTGTTGTACTTTTAACAGCCTGAAACGTCTTTTCGGAGAATATGAAGTGTAAATACATCTAAAGGCATTAAAGTGATAGAAAATTCACTGTTGAATCCCAGAATAGCATGAATCTTGTTTACCTGTGGTTCTGAGACACGTATTGAATGAAATTAGGAAAAACTATGTATTTTTTAAGAAAATCCACTATTGGAATATGTCCGGCCTGAAACGTCTTTTCTGAGCATAAAAAGTGTAAATGCATCTAAAGGCAGTAAAGTGATAGAAAATTCACTGTTGAATGAAGAGTACACTTTTCCTGAAACGTCTTTTCGGGGCATAAAAAGTGTAAATGCATCTAAAGGCAGTAAAGTGATAGAAAATTCACTGTTGAATACCAGATTAGCATATATCTTTTTTACCTGCGGTTCTGAGACACATATTGAATGAAATAGAGTAAACTATGTATTCTTTAAGAAAATCCACTATTGGACTATGTCCGGCCTGAAACGTCTTTTCGGGGCATAAAAAGTGTAAATACATCTAAAGGCAGTGAAGTGATAGAAAAGTCACAATTGAATAATAGAATAGCATGAATCTTGTTTACCTGTGGTTCTGAGACACGTATTGAATGAAATTAAGTAAACTATGTATTCTTTAAGAAAATCCACTATTGGACTATGTCCGGCCTGAAACGTCTTTTCGGGGCATAAAAAGTGTAAATGCATCTAAAGGCAGTAAAGTGATAGAAAAGTCAGAATTGAATAATAGAATAGCATGAATCTTGTTTACCTGTGGTTCTAAGACACGTATTGAATGAAATTAGGAAAAAAACTATGTATTCGTTAAGAAAATCCACTGTTGTACTTTTAACAGCCTGAAACGTCTTTTCGGAGAATATGAAGTGTAAATACATCTAAAGGCATTAAAGTGATAGAAAATTCACTGTTGAATCCCAGAATAGCATGAATCTTGTTTACCTGTGGTTCTGTATTGAATGAAATTAGGAAAAACTATGTATTCTTTAAGAAAATTCACTATTGGACTATGTCCTGCCTGAAACGTATTGAATGAAATTAGGAAAAACTATGTATTCTTTAAGAAAATTCACTATTGGACTATGTCCTGCCTGAAATGTCTTTTCGGAGCATAAAAAGTGTAAATAGATCTAAAGGCAGTAAAGTTATAGAAAAGTCACAATTAAATAATAGAATAGCACGAATCTTGTTTACCTGTGGTTCTGAGACACATATTGAATGAAATAGAGTAAACTATGTATTCGTTAAGAAAATCCACTGTTGTACTTTTAACAGCCTGAAACGTCTTTTCGGAGAATATGAAGTGTAAATACATCTAAAGGCATTAAAGTGATAGAAAATTCACTGTTGAATCCCAGAATAGCATGAATCTTGTTTACCTGTGGTTCTGAGACACGTATTGAATGAAATTAGGAAAAACTATGTATTTTTTAAGAAAATCCACTATTGGAATATGTCCGGCCTGAAACGTCTTTTCTGAGCATAAAAAGTGTAAATGCATCTAAAGGCAGTAAAGTGATAGAAAATTCACTGTTGAATGAAGAGTACACTTTTCCTGAAACGTCTTTTCGGGGCATAAAAAGTGTAAATGCATCTAAAGGCAGTAAAGTGATAGAAAATTCACTGTTGAATACCAGATTAGCATATATCTTTTTTACCTGCGGTTCTGAGACACATATTGAATGAAATAGAGTAAACTATGTATTCGTTAAGAAAATCCACTGTTGTACTTTTACCAGCCTGAAACGTCTTTTCATAGCATAAAAAGTGTAAATACATCTAAAGGCAGTGAAGTGATAGAAAAGTCACAATTGAATAATAGAATAGCATGAATCTTGTTTACCTGTGGTTCTGAGACACGTATTGAATGAAATTAAGTAAACTATGTATTCTTTAAGAAAATCCACTATTGGACTATGTCCGGCCTGAAACGTCTTTTCGGGGCATAAAAAGTGTAAATGCATCTAAAGGCAGTAAAGTGATAGAAAAGTCAGAATTGAATAATAGAATAGCATGAATCTTGTTTACCTGTGGTTCTAAGACACGTATTGAATGAAATTAGGAAAAAAACTCTGTATTCGTTAAGAAAATCCACTGTTGTACTTTTAATAGCCTGAAACGTCTTTTCGGAGAATATGAAGTGTAAATACATCTAAAGGCAATAAAAGTGATAGAAAATTCACTGTTGAATCCCAGAATAGCATGAATCTTAATTACCTGTGGTTCTGTATTGAATGAAATTAGGAAAAACTATGTATTCTTTAAGAAAATTCACTATTGGACTATGTCCTGCCTGAAACGTATTGAATGAAATTAGGAAAAACTATGTATTCTTTAAGAAAATTCACTATTGGACTATGTCCTGCCTGAAATGTCTTTTCGGAGCATAAAAAGTGTAAATAGATCTAAAGGCAGTAAAGTTATAGAAAAGTCACAATTAAATAATAGAATAGCACGAATCTTGTTTACCTGTGGTTCTGAGACACGTATTGAATGAAATTAAGTAAACTATGTATTCGTTAAGAAAATCCACTGTTGTACTTTTAACAGCCTGAAACGTCTTTTCGGAGAATATGAAGTGTAAATACATCTAAAGGCATTAAAGTGATAGAAAATTCACTGTTGAATCCCAGAATAGCATGAATCTTGTTTACCTGTGGTTCTGTATTGAATGAAATTAGGAAAAACTATGTATTCTTTAAGAAAATTCACTATTGGACTATGTCCTGCCTGAAACGTATTGAATGAAATTAGGAAAAACTATGTATTCTTTAAGAAAATTCACTATTGGACTATGTCCTGCCTGAAATGTCTTTTCGGAGCATAAAAAGTGTAAATAGATCTACACATAGATCATGAATCTTGTTTACCTGTGGTTCTGAGACACGTATTGAATGAAATTAGGAAAAACTATGTATTTTTTAAGAAAATCCACTATTGGAATATGTCCGGCCTGAAACGTCTTTTAGGAGCATAAAAAGTGTAAATGCATCTAAAGGCAGTAAAGTGATAGAAAATTCACTGTTGAATGAAGAGTACACTTTTCCTGAAACGTCTTTTCAGGGCATAAAAAGTGTAAATGCATCTAAAGGCAGTAAAGTGATAGAAAATTCACTGTTGAATACCAGATTAGCATATATCTTTTTTACCTGCGGTTCTGAGACACATATTGAATGAAATAGAGTAAACTATGTATTCGTTAAGAAAATCCACTGTTGTACTTTTACCAGCCTGAAACGTCTTTTCATAGCATAAAAAGTGTAAATACATCTAAAGGCAGTGAAGTGATAGAAAAGTCACAATTGAATAATAGAATAGCATGAATCTTGTTTACCTGTGGTTCTGAGACACGTATTGAATGAAATTAAGTAAACTATGTATTCTTTAAGAAAATCCACTATTGGACTATGTCCGGCCTGAAACGTCTTTTCGGGGCATAAAAAGTGTAAATGCATCTAAAGGCAGTAAAGTGATAGAAAAGTCAGAATTGAATAATAGAATAGCATGAATCTTGTTTACCTGTGGTTCTAAGACACGTATTGAATGAAATTAGGAAAAAAACTCTGTATTCGTTAAGAAAATCCACTGTTGTACTTTTAATAGCCTGAAACGTCTTTTCGGAGAATATGAAGTGTAAATACATCTAAAGGCAATAAAAGTGATAGAAAATTCACTGTTGAATCCCAGAATAGCATGAATCTTAATTACCTGTGGTTCTGTATTGAATGAAATTAGGAAAAACTATGTATTCTTTAAGAAAATTCACTATTGGACTATGTCCTGCCTGAAACGTATTGAATGAAATTAGGAAAAACTATGTATTCTTTAAGAAAATTCACTATTGGACTATGTCCTGCCTGAAATGTCTTTTCGGAGCATAAAAAGTGTAAATAGATCTAAAGGCAGTAAAGTTATAGAAAAGTCACAATTAAATAATAGAATAGCACGAATCTTGTTTACCTGTGGTTCTGAGACACGTATTGATTGAAATTAAGTAAACTATGTATTCTTTAAGAAAATCCACTGTTGTACTTTTAACAGCCTGAAACGTCTTTTCATAGCATAAAAAGTGTAAATACATCTAAAGGCAGTGAAGTGATAGAAAAGTCACAATTGAATAATAGAATAGCATGAATCTTGTTTACCTGTGGTTCTGAGACACGTATTGAATGAAATTAAGTAAACTATGTATTCTTTAAGAAAATCCACTATTGGACTATGTCCGGCCTGAAACGTCTTTCCGGGGCATAAAAAGTGTAAATGCATCTAAAGGCAGTAAAGTGATAGAAAATTCACAATTGAATAATAGAATAGCATGAATCTTGTTTACCTGTGGTTCTGAGACACGTATTGAATGAAATTAGGAAAAACTATGTATTTTTTAAGAAAATCCACTATTGGAATATGTCCGGCCTGAAACGTCTTTTCGGAGCATAAAAAGTGTAAATGCATCTAAAGGCAGAAAAGTGATAGAAAATTCACTGTTGAATGAAGAGTACACTTTGCCTGAAACGTCTTTTCGGAGAATATGAAGTGTAAATAGAATAGCATGAATCTTGTTTACCTGTGGTTCTGAGACACGTATTGAATGAAATTAGGAAAAACTATGTATTTTTTAAGAAAATCCACTATTGGACTATGTCCTGCCTGAAACGTCTTTTCGGAGAATATGAAGTGTAAATGCATCTAAAGGCAGTAAAGTTATAGAAAAGTCACTGTTGAATCCCACAATAGCATGAATCTTTTTTACCTGCGGTTCTGAGACACATATTGAATGAAATACAGTAAACTATGTATTCGTTAAGAAAATCCACTGTTGTACTTTTAACAGCCTGAAACGTTTTTTCGGGGCAAAAAAAGTGTAAATGCATCTAAAGGCAGTAAAGTGATAGAAAATTCACTGTTGATACTAGAATTCCATGAATCTTGTTTACCTGTGGTTCTGAGACACATATTGAATGAAATAGAGTAAACTATGTATTCGTTAAGAAAATCCACTGTTGTACTTTTACCAGCCTGAAACGTCTTTTCATAGCATAAAAAGTGTAAATACATCTAAAGGCAGTGAAGTGATAGAAAAGTCACAATTGAATAATAGAATAGCATGAATCTTGTTTACCTGTGGTTCTGAGACACGTATTGAATGAAATTAAGTAAACTATGTATTCTTTAAGAAAATCCACTATTGGACTATGTCCGGCCTGAAACGTCTTTTCGGGGCATAAAAAGTGTAAATGCATCTAAAGGCAGTAAAGTGATAGAAAAGTCAGAATTGAATAATAGAATAGCATGAATCTTGTTTACCTGTGGTTCTAAGACACGTATTGAATGAAATTAGGAAAAAAACTCTGTATTCGTTAAGAAAATCCACTGTTGTACTTTTAATAGCCTGAAACGTCTTTTCGGAGAATATGAAGTGTAAATACATCTAAAGGCAATAAAAGTGATAGAAAATTCACTGTTGAATCCCAGAATAGCATGAATCTTAATTACCTGTGGTTCTGTATTGAATGAAATTAGGAAAAACTATGTATTCTTTAAGAAAATTCACTATTGGACTATGTCCTGCCTGAAACGTATTGAATGAAATTAGGAAAAACTATGTATTCTTTAAGAAAATTCACTATTGGACTATGTCCTGCCTGAAATGTCTTTTCGGAGCATAAAAAGTGTAAATAGATCTAAAGGCAGTAAAGTTATAGAAAAGTCACAATTAAATAATAGAATAGCACGAATCTTGTTTACCTGTGGTTCTGAGACACGTATTGAATGAAATAGAGTAAACTATGTATTCGTTAAGAAAATCCACTGTTGTACTTTTAACAGCCTGAAACGTCTTTTCGGAGAATATGAAGTGTAAATACATCTAAAGGCATTAAAGTGATAGAAAATTCACTGTTGAATCCCAGAATAGCATGAATCTTGTTTACCTGTGGTTCTGAGACACGTATTGAATGAAATTAGGAAAAACTATGTATTTTTTAAGAAAATCCACTATTGGAATATGTCCGGCCTGAAACGTCTTTTCGGAGCATAAAAAGTGTAAATGCATCTAAAGGCAGTAAAGTGATAGAAAATTCACTGTTGAATGAAGAGTACACTTTTCCTGAAACGTCTTTTCGGGGCATAAAAAGTGTAAATGCATCTAAAGGCAGTAAAGTGATAGAAAATTCACTGTTGAATACCAGATTAGCATATATCTTTTTTACCTGCGGTTCTGAGACACATATTGAATGAAATAGAGTAAACTATGTATTCTTTAAGAAAATCCACTATTGGACTATGTCCGGCCTGAAACGTCTTTTCGGGGCATAAAAAGTGTAAATGCATCTAAAGGCAGTAAAGTGATAGAAAAGTCAGAATTGAATAATAGAATAGCATGAATCTTGTTTACCTGTGGTTCTAAGACACGTATTGAATGAAATTAGGAAAAAAACTATGTATTCGTTAAGAAAATCCACTGTTGTACTTTTAACAGCCTGAAACGTCTTTTCGGAGAATATGAAGTGTAAATACATCTAAAGGCATTAAAGTGATAGAAAATTCACTGTTGAATCCCAGAATAGCATGAATCTTGTTTACCTGTGGTTCTGTATTGAATGAAATTAGGAAAAACTATGTATTCTTTAAGAAAATTCACTATTGGACTATGTCCTGCCTGAAACGTATTGAATGAAATTAGGAAAAACTATGTATTCTTTAAGAAAATTCACTATTGGACTATGTCCTGCCTGAAATGTCTTTTCGGAGCATAAAAAGTGTAAATAGATCTAAAGGCAGTAAAGTTATAGAAAAGTCACAATTAAATAATAGAATAGCACGAATCTTGTTTACCTGTGGTTCTGAGACACATATTGAATGAAATAGAGTAAACTATGTATTCGTTAAGAAAATCCACTGTTGTACTTTTAACAGCCTGAAACGTCTTTTCGGAGAATATGAAGTGTAAATACATCTAAAGGCATTAAAGTGATAGAAAATTCACTGTTGAATCCCAGAATAGCATGAATCTTGTTTACCTGTGGTTCTGAGACACGTATTGAATGAAATTAGGAAAAACTATGTATTTTTTAAGAAAATCCACTATTGGAATATGTCCGGCCTGAAACGTCTTTTCTGAGCATAAAAAGTGTAAATGCATCTAAAGGCAGTAAAGTGATAGAAAATTCACTGTTGAATGAAGAGTACACTTTTCCTGAAACGTCTTTTCGGGGCATAAAAAGTGTAAATGCATCTAAAGGCAGTAAAGTGATAGAAAATTCACTGTTGAATACCAGATTAGCATATATCTTTTTTACCTGCGGTTCTGAGACACATATTGAATGAAATAGAGTAAACTATGTATTCGTTAAGAAAATCCACTGTTGTACTTTTACCAGCCTGAAACGTCTTTTCATAGCATAAAAAGTGTAAATACATCTAAAGGCAGTGAAGTGATAGAAAAGTCACAATTGAATAATAGAATAGCATGAATCTTGTTTACCTGTGGTTCTGAGACACGTATTGAATGAAATTAAGTAAACTATGTATTCTTTAAGAAAATCCACTATTGGACTATGTCCGGCCTGAAACGTCTTTTCGGGGCATAAAAAGTGTAAATGCATCTAAAGGCAGTAAAGTGATAGAAAAGTCAGAATTGAATAATAGAATAGCATGAATCTTGTTTACCTGTGGTTCTAAGACACGTATTGAATGAAATTAGGAAAAAAACTCTGTATTCGTTAAGAAAATCCACTGTTGTACTTTTAATAGCCTGAAACGTCTTTTCGGAGAATATGAAGTGTAAATACATCTAAAGGCAATAAAAGTGATAGAAAATTCACTGTTGAATCCCAGAATAGCATGAATCTTAATTACCTGTGGTTCTGTATTGAATGAAATTAGGAAAAACTATGTATTCTTTAAGAAAATTCACTATTGGACTATGTCCTGCCTGAAACGTATTGAATGAAATTAGGAAAAACTATGTATTCTTTAAGAAAATTCACTATTGGACTATGTCCTGCCTGAAATGTCTTTTCGGAGCATAAAAAGTGTAAATAGATCTAAAGGCAGTAAAGTTATAGAAAAGTCACAATTAAATAATAGAATAGCACGAATCTTGTTTACCTGTGGTTCTGAGACACGTATTGAATGAAATTAAGTAAACTATGTATTCGTTAAGAAAATCCACTGTTGTACTTTTAACAGCCTGAAACGTCTTTTCGGAGAATATGAAGTGTAAATACATCTAAAGGCATTAAAGTGATAGAAAATTCACTGTTGAATCCCAGAATAGCATGAATCTTGTTTACCTGTGGTTCTGTATTGAATGAAATTAGGAAAAACTATGTATTCTTTAAGAAAATTCACTATTGGACTATGTCCTGCCTGAAACGTATTGAATGAAATTAGGAAAAACTATGTATTCTTTAAGAAAATTCACTATTGGACTATGTCCTGCCTGAAATGTCTTTTCGGAGCATAAAAAGTGTAAATAGATCTAAAGGCAGTAAAGTTATAGAAAAGTCACAATTAAATAATAGAATAGCACGAATCTTGTTTACCTGTGGTTCTGAGACACATATTGAATGAAATAGAGTAAACTATGTATTCGTTAAGAAAATCCACTGTTGTACTTTTAACAGCCTGAAACGTCTTTTCGGAGAATATGAAGTGTAAATACATCTAAAGGCATTAAAGTGATAGAAAATTCACTGTTGAATCCCAGAATAGCATGAATCTTGTTTACCTGTGGTTCTGAGACACGTATTGAATGAAATTAGGAAAAACTATGTATTTTTTAAGAAAATCCACTATTGGAATATGTCCGGCCTGAAACGTCTTTTCGGAGCATAAAAAGTGTAAATGCATCTAAAGGCAGTAAAGTGATAGAAAATTCACTGTTGAATGAAGAGTACACTTTTCCTGAAACGTCTTTTCGGGGCATAAAAAGTGTAAATGCATCTAAAGGCAGTAAAGTGATAGAAAATTCACTGTTGAATACCAGATTAGCATATATCTTTTTTACCTGCGGTTCTGAGACACATATTGAATGAAATAGAGTAAACTATGTATTCGTTAAGAAAATCCACTGTTGTACTTTTACCAGCCTGAAACGTCTTTTCATAGCATAAAAAGTGTAAATACATCTAAAGGCAGTGAAGTGATAGAAAAGTCACAATTGAATAATAGAATAGCATGAATCTTGTTTACCTGTGGTTCTGAGACACGTATTGAATGAAATTAAGTAAACTATGTATTCTTTAAGAAAATCCACTATTGGACTATGTCCGGCCTGAAACGTCTTTTCGGGGCATAAAAAGTGTAAATGCATCTAAAGGCAGTAAAGTGATAGAAAAGTCAGAATTGAATAATAGAATAGCATGAATCTTGTTTACCTGTGGTTCTAAGACACGTATTGAATGAAATTAGGAAAAAAACTCTGTATTCGTTAAGAAAATCCACTGTTGTACTTTTAATAGCCTGAAACGTCTTTTCGGAGAATATGAAGTGTAAATACATCTAAAGGCAATAAAAGTGATAGAAAATTCACTGTTGAATCCCAGAATAGCATGAATCTTAATTACCTGTGGTTCTGTATTGAATGAAATTAGGAAAAACTATGTATTCTTTAAGAAAATTCACTATTGGACTATGTCCTGCCTGAAACGTATTGAATGAAATTAGGAAAAACTATGTATTCTTTAAGAAAATTCACTATTGGACTATGTCCTGCCTGAAATGTCTTTTCGGAGCATAAAAAGTGTAAATAGATCTAAAGGCAGTAAAGTTATAGAAAAGTCACAATTAAATAATAGAATAGCACGAATCTTGTTTACCTGTGGTTCTGAGACACGTATTGAATGAAATTAAGTAAACTATGTATTCTTTAAGAAAATCCACTGTTGTACTTTTAACAGCCTGAAACGTCTTTTCATAGCATAAAAAGTGTAAATACATCTAAAGGCAGTGAAGTGATAGAAAAGTCACAATTGAATAATAGAATAGCATGAATCTTGTTTACCTGTGGTTCTGAGACACGTATTGAATGAAATTAAGTAAACTATGTATTCTTTAAGAAAATCCACTATTGGACTATGTCCGGCCTGAAACGTCTTTCCGGGGCATAAAAAGTGTAAATGCATCTAAAGGCAGTAAAGTGATAGAAAATTCACAATTGAATAATAGAATAGCATGAATCTTGTTTACCTGTGGTTCTGAGACACGTATTGAATGAAATTAGGAAAAACTATGTATTTTTTAAGAAAATCCACTATTGGAATATGTCCGGCCTGAAACGTCTTTTCGGAGCATAAAAAGTGTAAATGCATCTAAAGGCAGAAAAGTGATAGAAAATTCACTGTTGAATGAAGAGTACACTTTGCCTGAAACGTCTTTTCGGAGAATATGAAGTGTAAATAGAATAGCATGAATCTTGTTTACCTGTGGTTCTGAGACACGTATTGAATGAAATTAGGAAAAACTATGTATTTTTTAAGAAAATCCACTATTGGACTATGTCCTGCCTGAAACGTCTTTTCGGAGAATATGAAGTGTAAATGCATCTAAAGGCAGTAAAGTTATAGAAAAGTCACTGTTGAATCCCACAATAGCATGAATCTTTTTTACCTGCGGTTCTGAGACACATATTGAATGAAATACAGTAAACTATGTATTCGTTAAGAAAATCCACTGTTGTACTTTTAACAGCCTGAAACGTTTTTTCGGGGCAAAAAAAGTGTAAATGCATCTAAAGGCAGTAAAGTGATAGAAAATTCACTGTTGATACTAGAATTCCATGAATCTTGTTTACCTGTGGTTCTGAGACACATATTGAATGAAATAGAGTAAACTATGTATTCGTTAAGAAAATCCACTGTTGTACTTTTAACAGCCTGAAATGTCTTTTCGGAGCATAAAAAGTGTAAATGCATCTAAAGGCAGTAAAGTTATAGAAAAGTCACAATTAAATAATAGAATAGCACGAATCTTGTTTACCTGTGGTTCTGAGACACATATTGAATGAAATAGAGTAAACTATGTATTCGTTAAGAAAATCCACTGTTGTACTTTTAACAGCCTGAAACGTTTTTTCGGGGCATAAAAAGTGTAAATGCATCTAAAGGCAGTAAAGTTATAGAAAAGTCACTGTTGAATCCCAGAATAGCATGAATCTTGTTTACCTGTGGTTCTGAGACACGTATTGAATGAAATTAGGAAAATCTATGTATTTTTTAAGAAAATCCACTATTGGACTATGTCCTGCCTGAAACGTCTTTTCGGAGAATATGAAGTGTAAATGCATCTAAAGGCAGTAAAGTTATAGAAAAGTCACTGTTGAATCCCACAATAGCATGAATCTTTTTTACCTGCGGTTCTGAGACACATATTGAATGAAATACAGTAAATTATGTATTCGTTAAGAAAATCCACTGTTGTACTTTTAACAGCCTGAAACGTTTTTTCGGGGCAAAAAAAGTGTAAATGCATCTAAAGGCAGTAAAGTGATAGAAAATTCACTGTTGATACTAGAATTCCATGAATCTTGTTTACCTGTGGTTCTGAGACACGTATTTAATGAAATTAAGTAAACTATGTATTCTTTAAGAAAATCCACTATTGGACTATGTCCGGCCTGAAACGTCTTTTCGGAGCATAAAAAGTGTAAATGCATCTAAAGGCAGTAAAGTTATAGAAAAGTCACAATTAAATAATAGAATAGCATGAATCTTGTTTACCTGTGGTTCTGAGACACATATTGAATGAAATTAGGAAAAAAACTATGTATTCTTTAAGAAAATCCACTATTGGACTATGTCCGGCCTGAAACGTCTTTTCGGAGCATAAAAAGTGTAAATGCATCTAAAGGCAGTAAAGTGATAGGAAATTCACTGTTGAATACCAGAATAGCATATATCTTGTTTACCTGCGGTTCTGAGACACATATTGAATGAAATAGAGTAAACTATGTATTCGTTAAGAAAATCCACTGTTGTACTTTTAACAGCCCGAAATGTCTTTTCGGAGCATAAAAAGTGTAAATGCATCTAAAGGCAGTAAAGTGATAGAAAATTCACAATTGAATAATAGAATAGCATGAATCTTGTTTACCTGTGGTTCTGAGACACATATTGAATGAAATTAGGAAAAAAACTATGTATTCTTTAAGAAAATCCACTATTGGACTATGTCCGGCCTGAAACGTCTTTTCGGAGCATAAAAAGTGTAAATGCATCTAAAGGCAGTAAAGTGATAGGAAATTCACTGTTGAATACCAGAATAGCATATATCTTGTTTACCTGCGGTTCTGAGACACATATTGAATGAAATAGAGTAAACTATGTATTCGTTAAGAAAATCCACTGTTGTACTTTTAACAGCATGAAACGTCTTTTCGGAGAATATGAAGTGTAAATACATCTAAAGGCATTAAAGTGATAGAAAATTCACTGTTGAATCCCAGAATAGCATGAATCTTGTTTACCTGTGGTTCTGAGACACGTATTGAATGGAATTAGGAAAAACTATGTATTTTTTAAGAAAATCCACTGTTGTACTTTTAACAGCCTGAAACGTCTTTTCGGAGCATAAAAAGTGTAAATGCATCTAAAGGCAGAAAAGTGATAGAAAATTCACTGTTGAATGAAGAGTAAACTTTGCCTGAAACGTCTTTTCGGAGCATAAAAAGTGTAAATGCATCTAAAGGCAGTAAAGTGATAGAAAAGTCAGAATTGAATAATAGAATAGCATGAATCTTGTTTACCTGTGGTTCTGAGACACATATTGAATGAAATTAGGAAAAAAAACTATGTATTCTTTAAGAAAATCCACTATTGGACTATGTCCGGCCTGAAACGTCTTTTCGGAGCATAAAAAGTGTAAATGCATCCAAAGGCAGTAAAGTTATAGAAAAGTCACAATTAAATAATAGAATAGCATGAATCTTGTTTACCTGTGGTTCTGAGACACGTATTAAATGAAATTAAGTAAACTATGTATCTTTAAGAAAATCCACTATTGGACTATGTCCGGCCTGAAACGTCTTTTCGGAGCATAAAAAGTGTAAATGCATCTAAAGGCAGTAAAGTTATAGAAAAGTCACAATTAAATAATAGAATAGCATGAATCTTGTTTACCTGTGGTTCTGAGACACATATTGAATGAAATAGAGTAAACTATGTATTCGTTAAGAAAATCCACTGTTGTACTTTTAATAGCCTGAAACGTCTTTTCGGAGAATATGAAGTGTAAATGCATCTAAAGGCAGTAAAGTTATAGAAAAGTCACAATTAAATAATAGAATAGCACGAATCTTGTTTACCTGTGGTTCTGAGACACATATTGAATGAAATAGAGTAAACTATGTATTCGTTAAGAAAATCCACTGTTGTACTTTTAACAGCCTGAAACGTCTTTTCGGAGAATATGAAGTGTAAATACATCTAAAGGCATTAAAGTGATAGAAAATTCACTGTTGAATCCCAGAATAGCATGAATCTTGTTTACCTGTGGTTCTGTATTGAATGAAATTAAGTAAACTATGTATTCTTTAAGAAAATCCACTATTGGACTATGTCCGGCCTGAAACGTCTTTTCGGAGCATAAAAAGTGTAAATGCATCTAAAGGCAGTAAAGTTATAGAAAAGTCACAATTAAATAATAGAATAGCATGAATCTTGTTTACCTGTGGTTCTGAGACACATATTGAATGAAATAGAGTAAACTATGTATTCGTTAAGAAAATCCACTGTTGAACTTTTAATAGCCTGAAACGTCTTTTCGGAGAATATGAAGTGTAAATACATCTAAAGGCAATAAAAGTGATAGAAAATTCACTGTTGAATCCCAGAATAGCATGAATCTTGTTTACCTGTGGTTCTGAGACACGTATTGAATGAAATTAGGAAAAACTATGTATTTTTTAAGAAAATCCACTATTGGAATATGTCCGGCCTGAAACGTCTTTTCGGAGCATAAAAAGTGTAAATGCATCTAAAGGCAGTAAAGTGATAGAAAAGTCAGAATTGAATAATAGAAAGGCAGAAAAGTGATAGAAAATTCACTGTTGAATGAAGAGTAAACTTTGCCTGAAACGTCTTTTCGGAGCATAAAAAGTGTAAATGCATCTAAAGGCAGTAAAGTGATAGAAAAGTCAGAATTGAATAATAGAATAGCATGAATCTTGTTTACCCGTGGTTCTGAGACACATATTGAATGAAATTAGGAAAAAAACTATGTATTCTTTAAGAAAATCCACTATTGGACTATGTCCGGCCTGAAACGTCTTTTCGGAGCATAAAAAGTGTAAATGCATCCAAAGGCAGTAAAGTTATAGAAAAGTCACAATTAAATAATAGAATAGCATGAATCTTGTTTACCTGTGGTTCTGAGACACGTATTGAATGAAATTAAGTAAACTATGTATTCTTTAAGAAAATCCACTATTGGACTATGTCCGGCCTGAAACGTCTTTTCGGAGCATAAAAAGTGTAAATGCATCTAAAGGCAGTAAAGTTATAGAAAAGTCACAATTAAATAATAGAATAGCATGAATCTTGTTTACCTGTGGTTCTGAGACACGTATTGAATGAAATAGAGTAAACTATGTATTCGTTAAGAAAATCCACTGTTGTACTTTTAATAGCCTGAAACGTCTTTTCGGAGAATATGAAGTGTAAATACATCTAAAGGCAATAAAAGTGATAGAAAATTCACTGTTGAATCCCAGAATAGCATGAATCTTGTTTACCTGTGGTTCTGAGACACGTATTGAATGAAATTAAGTAAACTATGTATTCGTTAAGAAAATCCACTGTTGTACTTTTAACAGCCTGAAACGTCTTTTCGGAGAATATGAAGTGTAAATAGAATAGCATGAATCTTGTTTACCTGTGGTTCTGAGACACGTATTGAATGAAATTAGGAAAAACTATGTATTCTTTAAGAAAATTCACTAATGGACTATGTCCTGCCTGAAACGTCTTTTCGGAGCATAAAAAGTGTAAATGCATCTAAAGGCAGTAAAGTGATAGAAAAGTCACAATTAAATAATAGAATAGCATGAATCTTGTTTACCTGTGGTTCTGAGACACATATTGAATGAAATTAGGAAAAAAAACTATGTATTCTTTAAGAAAATCCACTATTGGACTATGTCCGGCCTGAAACGTCTTTTCGGAGCATAAAAAGTGTAAATGCATCCAAAGGCAGTAAAGTTATAGAAAAGTCACAATTAAATAATAGAATAGCATGAATCTTGTTTACCTGTGGTTCTGAGACACGTATTGAATGAAATTAGGAAAAACTATGTATTCTTTAAGAAAATCCACTATTGGACTATGTCCGGCCTGAAACGTCTTTTCGGAGCATAAAAAGTGTAAATGTCTCTAAAGGCAGTAAAGTTATAGAAAAGTCACAATTAAATAATAGAATAGCACGAATCTTGTTTACCTGTGGTTCTGAGACACATATTGAATGAAATAGAGTAAACTATGTATTCGTTAAGAAAATCCACTGTTGTACTTTTAACAGCCTGAAACGTCTTTTCGGAGAATATGAAGTGTAAATACATCTAAAGGCATTAAAGTGATAGAAAATTCACTGTTGAATCCCAGAATAGCATGAATCTTGTTTACCTGTGGTTTTGAGACACGTATTGAATGAAATTAGGAAAAACTATGTATTTTTTAAGAAAATCCACTATTGGAATATGTCCGGCCTGAAACGTCTTTTCGGAGCGTAAAAAGTGTAAATGCATCTAAAGGCAGTAAAGTGATAGAAAATTCACTGTTGAATGAAGAGTACACTTTGCCTGAAACGTCTTTTCGGGGCATAAAAAGTGTAAATGCATCTAAAGGCAGTAAAGTGATAGAAAATTCACTGTTGAATACCAGAATAGCATATATCTTGTTTACCTGCGGTTCTGAGACACATATTGAATGAAATAGAGTAAACTATGTATTCGTTAAGAAAATCCACTGTTGTACTTTTAACAGCCTGAAACGTCTTTTCGGAGCATAAAAAGTGTAAATGCATCTAAAGGCATTAAAGTGATAGAAAATTCACTGTTGAATCCCACAATAGCATGAATCTTTTTTACCTGCGGTTCTGAGACACATATTGAATGAAATAGAGTAAACTATGTATTCGTTAAGAAAATCCACTGTTGTACTTTTAACAGCCTGAAACGTCTTTTCGGAGCATAAAAAGTGTAAATGCATCTAAAGGCATTAAAGTGATAGAAAATTCACTGTTGAATCCCACAATAGCATGAATCTTTTTTACCTGCGGTTCTGAGACACATATTGAATGAAATAGAGTAAACTATGTATTCGTTAAGAAAATCCACTGTTGTACTTTTAACCGCCTGAAATGTCTTTTCGGAGCATAAAAAGTGTAAATGCATCTAAAGGCAGTAAAGTGATAGAAAATTCACAATTGAATAATAGAATAGCATGAATCTTGTTTACCTGTGGTTCTGAGACACGTATTGAATGAAATTAAGTAAACTATGTATTCTTTAAGAAAATCCACTATTGGACTATGTCCGGCCTGAAACGTCTTTTCGGAGCATAAAAAGTGTAAATGCATCTAAAGGCTGTAAAGTGATAGAAAATTCACTGTTGAATTAAGATTTAACTTTGCCTGAAACGTCTTTTCGGGGCATAAAAAGTGTAAATTCATCTAAAGGCAATAAAGTGATAGAAAAGTCAGAATTGAATAATAGAATAGCATGAATCTTGTTTACCTGTGGTTCTGAGACACATATTGAATGAAATAGAGTAAACTATGTATTCGTTAAGAAAATCCACTGTTGTACTTTTAACAGCCTGAAACGTCTTTTCGGAGAATATGAAGTGTAAATACATCTAAAGCAGGGGTGCCCAATACGTCGATCGCGATCGACCAGTCGATCGCCAGGGTAGCGCGGGTAGATCGCATGCCATTAAAAAAGAAAAAAAAAAAGTATCTTCCCTACGACATTTGCCACTTGATTGATATACAGACCAGCCAGTGTGTAAATCAATGTCCATCACCACGGACGGTGCGCCCGCATGGTCGGCCGCTTGAATGCATTATTTGCGCTTCTCTACTCCCGTGAGTTTACTCAACTTTATGTGGTTAATTTGCGCCATTTGCTTTACTCGCGGCTGAAAAGGGGCAGGGATATCTCCGTGGCTTATCTCCGTAAAAGCGGTACCATTTCCGCCATCCACCATTGAACTAACCACTAGTTCTGCTTTATAGTTATTGTGGAAATCCCTCAAACGTCGGACCATCAGACGCCCCGTGTCCATAATATCATCTGTAGCCGCACAACAGCGTCTGAATGACGGCTGCTTCCAGCGCTGCTTCAGGCGGACCAGCAGCAGTTTGATTCAGCACCGGCAGGACAGCAGTGATGATGCGGCGCTTCTCAACGCTGATTGGCTTTCACTACGCAAATCTTTCGCCCAAGTTATTCGCGTCATTTGCGCTGCCCGGCGGCATTCGCGTCTGTCTTCATGCTGAAGCACTCCAACTAATAAAGATTCGAAGAACAATAGTTGGGTGCTTCATGCTGAAGCACTCCAACTAATAATAATAATAAGTTGAATAAAGATTCGAAGAACAATAGTTGGGTGCTTCATGCTGAAGCACTCCAACTAATAATAATAATAAGTTGAATAAAGATTCGAAGAACAATAGTTGGGTGCTTCATGCTGAAGCACTCCAACTAATAATAAGCCCGCAGGAGAACATGCAGTGTGCTTGCAGCAGGGCTCTATGAGCCCTTGCTTGCAGCGCCACACTAATAATGGTTCTTATGGTAAGCAAGTCGGTAGTTAAAGGAGATAAACTGTAAGTTGTTGGCTTGGCTGGTTATCTTTTGGGAACATAAGTGTTATAGTTCATGCCTTTGTTGGTGTGAGCTGTGTTTGGGTGCCTCTTTGTGCTGTGGATGACTAGTGGGCCTGTCAGAGGAACCTTTTGGATGCTACTTTGGGATAGTGCTTATGGTTTAGGTCAGTTTGTTGATGATTGGTAATTATAGAAATTCCAGTTCTGTCTTCACTACTCGTTCCTGCATCTCTATGCATGAACCTCTTATGAAACTGTGCTTGTCAATCTTGTGCTGTTCCATATTACAGTGTAATCTCTCTGACCTTTCTTCCTTCTCAGCTCATGCTTGGATGCTTCTCGAGATGTTTGGGGTTGCTGTGTGGAGATTGCTTGACATTGCTTATGTCAGTATTACTGGTGGGAACACTATTTTTATGGAGGCGAGGGGTGTTCCGAGCCCTCTCTTGCATTGGGGTGTGGGTACTGTTTCTTTGTCTTTCAGGCTGTTCATCGTCGGCTGATGAGCCACACCTGAGCTTGGTAGGAGTGCCGGCTATAAAGGCACACCACCTGAACATGGAGGCTGGTCACTCCCTTGCCTGGCTGTCTGCGCTTCTTTGGCTGACGCTGCTTAGTTTCGTTTGAACTAGTTTTGGTATTCTAAATGTTTGTTTAAACTTGTCTGGTCTCCCTTCATGTTGCAGGCGTTGAGCTGGGTTGTAACACAGGTGTAATTAACACTGTACTTTAATAATATCTGTAGCTTTCATCTGAAATTAGTATTGTACATTTGTAGGGTTCTGTAGGCATTATTGGAATTACTAATTAGAATAAGTGCCTTATTTTGTTGTCTGGATTGTAGGTTTATGCTAAATGAACAGACGATTAATCTTTATTTAGCCATTGAAATGTGGTTGTTTCAGCAGACCAGGGACACTAATGCAGAGTAATAATTGATTTATAAAAACTAGAATATAGGGCTGCAACAACGAATCGATAAAATCGATAAAATTCGATTATTAAAAGCGTTGGCAACGAATTTCATTATCGATTCGTTGTGTCGCGCGATTATTACGCCACTCAATAAGTCACGGAGATGTTTGAGTATGAAAAGAAAAGTTGAGTTGAGCGCGGAGCAGAGCGGAGGTCGAGGAGAGACCAGCTGAGACCGTAACGTTCAACAGGCAGCTAGTAGAGGCACTTCCGGTTGAGGCTCCGGTGCGGCAGGTTGTGTTCCGTTTTGAAGTGAAGACGTAACGTCCCTCCAGCAGCTCTTCTGCTGTTTACTCGTTATTAGTTTGACAAGTTAGCGTTAGCTCGTAAGAACAATGTGTCTGAACAAAGGGAGTGAGAGAGAGAGAGAGAGAGAGAGAGAGAGAGAGAGAGAGAGAGAGAGAGAGAGAGAGAGATAGTGTGTGTGCGCGCGCGCGTCTGCGAGTGTTTGAGTGAGTGTATGTTTGTGCGCGTTTGTGAGTGTGTGCGTCTGTGCGTGTTTGAGTGTGCGCGTCTGTTAGTGTGAGTGTGTGTGTGTGTGTGTGTGTGCGCGCGCGCGTCTGTGAGTGTGTGTGTGTGTGCGTTTGTATGTGCGTGCGTCTGTGAGAGTTTGAGTGTGTGTATCTGAGTGTAGTGTAGAGAACCAGTTCTGACGTTCAAACAAATCCTGTTAAGTTTTCTGATTAGTATTTTTCTTAAGTTATTTATTGTTCTGACAGCTCAGGTCCCTTTAAACAAAATGTTGTGCAAAATGTTTTGTGCACTTTATTTAATAAAAGCCTATATATTTGGCAGATATAAAGCATACATGTGTATGTTTGTGTTAGTCTATTATTTTTTTAATTATTATTACTTTAACAGCTCAGGGATGTTCAAGGAGCAACCTGTTTGTGCACTTTCTGAAGATTTTTGCACCGTCAGTTCTGTTTTTGAATAAAGGGTTGGAAAGTAATGTTTTTTGTTTTTTATCCGATTCATCGATTAATCGGAAAAATAATCGACAGATTAATCGATTATTAAAATAATCGTTAGTTGCAGCCCTACTAGAATACAAATTTGTCAATCAAAATGGCAAAACAAGTAATTTGATTGCCTTAGTGCATTTTCAATGTTAGATGAGCTGCATATTGTCAAAGGGAAATATGTGAACACATTTGAAAGAGTGAAATGTATCACCAACTGTAAGAAAAGAAAAGCCTTTATCTGCTTCAAGATGTGATTTTACCTTTGTACCACAAGAGGTCATCCTACTAAATCATTTCTAGAGAACAGAAAAGTGTGGCACACCTGATCTAGGTTTACCAGACTTTCAACAGAAATGGCACATGTTTTGCAAACGCTTAATTACGAAACTACTTTTTTATTTTTTACGATTTTAACTTGGCCTAGTAAACATACCCGTCTGCAGATAAACAAAGGGGGACGTAATGGACTCAACTAACTCGCCTTATGTAAAACTTAAATGTGCACTACAACAAAACCATTAAATTAAACCTCTGTAAAATCGAAAAAGAAATCCGACGTTTTCCCCTTCAGTCTTAAACTAAACGCCGTCATTTAATAACTAATTCAATCTCCGCAACAAGTTGTCGCCAAACTGGAGTTTTACTTTGAAAAATGTACCACCGGATATACGGGGTTTCCTCATCTTGTCGAGCTTGACACCAAGGGACTGACTCTCAGCATGGACCCAGTATCTTCCCAACCAGCTCCCGAGCTGGAAAATGATTTGTACTTGAAAGGAAATGGTATTGTTCAATAGTGTCGCCTGCGCTTTTTTACTTCGAGAAAGGAGACATTTGCGCTAAAGAGCTCCCGAAAGATACTCAAGCCGCAGTTGGCGTGAAACACAAAAGACGGGCAGCGCAGGGGAGAGATCTCAGTCTGGAGTCAATGCTGCAACAAGGTAAGAAGATAGCTTTGTCAGAAGCGACGGCAATCTGTCCCACCGCCGTTAGTGCTTACATTTCAACTTTGTATCCGCTGCGGTAACGTTACGAGGACAAAAATGCAAAACAAAAGTTTTTCTTTCCTTGAGTTTGGTGGTTTTATGCAACTTTGTTGCAGCTACGTGTTGCAACGCTGCAGCTTCTAACAACGACCCTCTGAGGTTTGGCAAGAAAAGGCTTTTTTTTCTTTTTTTTTTAAAAACTCTTCTCTCGGTATAACTTAACGTCAGTTTGATGCTGTCTACACTATGTATCATATTAAAGTTACTCAGTAGTAATGCCTTTATTATTGTCTGTTCTAGATAATACACATTATAGTTGCCCACAGGACCCCTCCTGGGGAGAGGGGGGGTGCCTACAGCTGTGATTTTAGCTACCTAAGCTAACACACACACACACACACACATACATATATATATATATATATATGTGTGTGTGTGTGTGTGTGTGTGTGTGTGTATGTTAGCTTAGATAGCTATCACAGCTGTAGGCAACACATATATATACATATCTATGGATATTATAAACGGGTCCAGGAAACGAAATATCTTGGTAACACTGCTGTGCTAGTTTGTATGGTAAGCACACAACAGTTGACCATTGGCTTAGAGTAAGGTTGCCTTTCTTTTTTAACCTTTTTTTGAGTGTTTACTATTCTGAAGTTCACTAAAGTGATGATGATGATGATGATGATGATGATGAACCTGATGCTCTCACATTCCAGTAGTGGCAGCCAGGTTGCTCCCATGGTTCACCTTCTTTGACTCCAGGATTGGTGTGTATTTTTTGTGGAGGATTTCAGCAGATAAATCTCAGCCCTCTCTTTGGTTAAAACCTCAGAAATCTTGAAAATCACCGTCAACTCAGGGGTGTTGTGTGTGTGTGTGCGTATGATGTCCTCAATGTTTCCCACCATTCTCGTGGGCCTCTGGTTTCTAAGAAAGCTGTAATTATGTAAACAGATGGTGATCACTCCAGTAGAAGGTCAACAGGGCTGATCCATAAAAAAAGAAAATACAAATCAGATTTATTCAAAAAAATCAAATAAGACTTGAGTGTATCAGCACTGTGAGATTATTTTTAGGCACTGCAAACGCGGTGCAGAATGTTGCATAAGTACCTTGCCGTGTGTGTTGTTGACTCCGGTTATTTCTGACTCACCTTATATTTGTGGGACTGAACTGCTTGTCTCGCTGGCAGTAACATTTAGGTATTTGAATATGGCTTTAGTTTAATGTATGAGGCTCTTTTTAATATCTGGCTAGTTTTTATTTTGTTAAATTCCAATAAACAAATGTCAGGGGGAGAGAGAGAAAAGATGATTTGAAATCACTTTTTTAAAACATGTTAACTTACAAAATAACTTTTCCAACTTAGCCAGCTTGTTCTTTGAAGTCATATAATTAATGTGACAAAGACTTTTGTTGGATGATATATTGCCCCAAATATTGATTGCAATAAACAATATAATTGTTTAAGATCATTTTATGCCACTGATAAAATGGTAATATAGTAGCAAAAACAAAGTACGGCCATTAGAAGAGCAATTCATTTTAAATTCATAAGAACATCCAGACAATCAAATTGGAATGTGAAAATAAAATTGAATATCGTTAATAAATAAAATATACGGGACATAAAACCACACAAAATACCACGGCCGTGTCCATTTATCGTACGATAAATCAATAATGTAAGAATTACCACAGCCGTGTCCATATATGGAACAAAAAGTAAATAACGGAAAAATGATCGAGGTTGTGTCCTTATTTATTGAGAGATAAGTCGATAACGTTGCCCAATTATCATGAAAGCCTATGCTTCAATAAAAAATAAATAAAATGGTGCTTGATTTATGCAAGGAAAACGGATTGGAGCAAAGTGGCATGCTGTTTTCAAAGGTCGTCCAAGTACAGTCATGCAGAAACAAGGATGGAAAGGTTTTGGGGCAAAAAGTCACAGCATAACAACGGCGGAGCTGAAACAGCGACACATGCAGATGAGGTAACGTGAAGATAAAAGAAAAAAATTTGACTGGCCGAACAAGTTTGTTCCCTTCTCTTTTTTTCTAAACAAGCCTCCACATCTTTATCTTGAAGCTCTGTTCGGGAGGTGTTTGCACGACATGGAAACAGAGCAGTACATTTCCAGCAGAGGAAAACAGAGGTGCCCTTTTGACAAGGTGACACAAGGCAGATATGTGAAGTATCGCAGACCGTTCCCCCGGAACCCTGTGACGGAGAGGAAGGCTGTAAATCTGATCATTCGCTCTCCAGCTGCTTCCCTTTCTGTCTCCATGTACAGTCGAGCTGCTCGGTCAGCACGGTCACAATTCCATTCATACCAGCTTTTCCTGTTTCAAAGGCGAGATGGGAAGCAAGGGAATGAATATTGCTACTTTTTATACGGGACCGTCGGGAAAACCAGCCAGACAATATGTCCTCCAGACGAACACAGACCGAAAGAAGTAAAAGGCTTAAAAAAAATTACTTTTTGACAAGTTCTTGTTGGTGTTTGTGTTTACTCAGCATTTGATACTTGACAACTTTTGCTCCCTTTTTATACTAGGGTGTTGATGTTTCTTAAAGTAAGAAAAAAAGTACGGAGGTGCAAATCTTATAGGCCCTGATCAATACCAATCCGCATTAAATATAGCTTCTTTTGGCATTATTAAATATACTGTTTCCACTATCAGTTACATTCAAAGTCAGTCATGGCAGGCCACAAAAAACATCTCCTCGGAAAAAATCAAAACAAGTATTGTTTTGATTGCGTTGGTAGCAATACTATAATTATAGTATCAGCAAAGCATCAACAGTCGATTGGCGGAGACGCCGTTAAAGCTGTTGGCAGGAATCTGCATCGCGGCCCAGAAGGTGACGGTGCACAGGGTCGCAGAGCACAACGCACATGCTACAGAGCACCACGTGTGCTCGTAAACTCCACCGATGTCCTTCAACCGACAGGCCCCCTATGGTCAACAGTTCTGGGTGATCGGCCACACGGGGAGAGGAAGAGCGACGCGGGCAAATCACCTGTTGCCAGTTTTTCAGCTCCTTACTTTCACATCGAGAGTCAACAGAAGGGTGTTCCCTCTTTGCTTCTGTTTTTGTTCCAACGTTACCTTGAGTCAGGGTTTCTCAACTGGACAGATTTCCGGACTGTTTCAGATCAAGTGTGGAAATCTGGGAATGCGAAAAATGGGCAGACCTACTGCATGCTGAGGGAGGGGAAACGAGTACTGTGATGAGGACAGAAGACATTTGCTTTACAGAATTCTCACAACAGTAGGACCACCAGATGTCCCATGTTGGCTGTCAAGCACTCCTTTATTAACAGCCCTCCGTTATCTCATGTCTCCACGGCGGTTTCAAAGGCAGAACCACACCACTCCGAAAGCACACCCTTTTTCTCCATGTCTCGCCCTCTCCCTGTAGTTCAATGTGTCACACACAGCGGTATGCGGGGGCCAACAAGTGTTGGATGTTTTACTGTTGAGTCACGCTATCTCGCTATCTCTCTCTCTCTCACACACACTCTCTCCGTGTCCTTGTAACTTCATCTACTGGAGGGTCACTGCTGCGACGCACTCAGTACATCTGAGTGCGTCCGCCTGCATGTAGCGGCACGTTCATCCCTTAATCCCCGGGTTTTAACCAAAACGGGCGTCTCATTGATGATGGGGACATTTCAGGGCGTATGTTATGCTTCTTGGAGTCTGGCACAGAAAATCGTGAGCAGGGTTCTTAAAGGCGCAGTCTTTAATATTCAGGAGGATCTATTTGCAGAAATGTGTATCATATATATGATGCACATTTCTGCAAATAGTTATATTTCTCATCCATACATTTCTGTAAATAGATCCCCCAGTCAACAAACCAATGGGGTGACATCACAACGACTACGTCCACTTGAACTTGACAGGAATCCTCAAACTGACAACAAAGTACATTTGTACTCTTTGTAACATGGATGCTTGTATCTTGAAGGTTTAGTATTTGTAAAACTTTCTCATTGTAGCGTAAAGTTTTTTTGTTTTTGTTTTGTTTGCATCATGTCAATGTGAAGTCAGCGGGCCGGCGGGGCCAGCATGCGTTTTGTGCAGCTGTTTTGTCACAGGTTAACTTGTATTTTATTCAAATGTACATGACAAAGAAATTATTGGCTTTAGGGCTGTTTTGAACACAAAGTTCTCAGAAATATGTTTGCATTGAAAAAAAACTGATTGAAATAGGGATTTTATTTTTTATTTTTCCCCCTGCAAGCTTGGACTTTTGTTTTAGGCTTCTGTGATACACCACCAGCTACCGTGCAGTTGCCAGATACGGTCAATGACCACAGGCTTGGGTTTTGGACTCACACCTCCAGCATGTAACTAAAATAGTTTTTAACATTTTTGTTTCTTATGTTAACTGGTGAGTTTTAGAGGTGTTGGTTTTCTTTTTAAAACAAATAATTTTGGAGCCAGCTTACCAGTTTCTTTCCAGTTTTTATGTTAAGCTAGGCTAACGTCCTGAGATTGGCATCGATCTTGTCGTCTCACTATTGTAAAGAAGGCAAATAAGACATGTGACATGGCTTTATATTTAACATCTGTCTCTACATAAGTGGAGGGAAATGTGCAAATTTAGCACTCGGCAAGTTTATGTTCCAAGGCTGGATTTTCTTTTCATCGTTTAATGTCAGTGCGGTTTTCTTACTTCTGGCAAAGTAAGAGCTGGCAAATTGTGGCAACAAGGAGCGCCACTCGTTTGACATTTCACAACACTTGAAAATGTCCTTCTTGCACAGCGAAGGTGGAGCACACGGAAGCTGGCAGATTTTCAAGCAGAGACTCATTTGAGTCCCGGAGCTTTGTTCCACTGTTGTGCTCCGTTGTCAGGCTGTGCCACTTGCCAAGTGCTCCGCCTGGAGAGACGCACCAATTAGCAGTTGTGGGTGGTCACATTACAGTAACGTCACTTCATCCAGTTATGGAGCGGAATGGAATTATTGTTCATTCTGAATATTTGCCGTTTAGGTCTTTGTTATTATCTGCCACTGTATATGTCAAATGCAAATTATTCATTACATTGAGTATATAGTTTGTATAGTCATAAAAACCAGGAATACAAATTAGGTTTGTTTGTATTAAGGTAATAATAATCTGATTAAGAAGCAGATAACAAAAGGCTCCTGATATAAGTAGTTGAATGGGTAATTGGAAGAAATTACTTTCTTGTCTAATCTTTATGTGCAGGGCATTCCAAAGTCTGGGAACATTATTGGCAAAGGCCCAGTTTCCTTTTGTGTTCAGTCAGGAGGTTGTTACCCCGGGGTCTCAGACAGGCCTCCAGCTTAGAAGGCCACGTAATACAGTTGACCTTTCGCTAAGTCCCGCCCCTGGAACACAGGCCGGCCAATCGCAGCTAGCGAGGACTCCACAGACTCTCATGCACTTGTTTCAGATGTTCTTCGTGTTCAAAGCTGGCTTCCTGGATTTGGAGCTAGTCCTGGTTAAAACGTTGTGTAGTAGTGACTCTTGTGACCCGGAGAGGAGATAAAACCCTGGAGAGCAAACAATAGTAGAGCACGTTGGCACACCATTAACCAGCATTATTAGCTACTGAGGGTGTACTGAATGTAGATGCTGCTTTATCCATCCATCCATCCATTTTCCACCGCTTATCCGGGGTCGGGTCGCGGAGGCAGCAGGTCAAGCAGGCTGACCCAGACTTCTCTCTCACCCGCAACATCTACCAGCTCATTCTGGGGGATCCCGAGGCGTTCCCAGGCCAGCTGGGAAATATAATCCCTCCAGCGTGTCCTGGGTCTTCCCCGGGGCCTCCTACCAGTTGGACGTGCCTGGAAAACCTCTAAAGGGAGGCGTCCTGGAGGCATCCTAATTAGATGCCCGAACCACCTCAGCTGACTCCTTTCGACACGAAGGAGTAGCGGCTCGACTTCAAGCTCCCTCCTGATGTCCGAGCTCCTTACCCTATCTCTAAGACTGAGCCCGGCCACTCTACGGAGGAAACTCATTTCGGCCGCTTGTATCCGCGACCTCGTTCTTTCGGACACGATCCAAAGCTCGTGACCATAGGTGAGGGTTGGGACGTAGACCGACCAGTAAATTGAGAGCTTCGCCTTCCGGCTCAGCTCCTTCTTCACCAAGACGGCCCGGTGCAACGCCTGCTTTACTGCTGCAGCTGCACCGATACGCCTGTCGATCTCCCGCTCCATTTTACCCTCACTCGTGAACAAGACCCCGAGATACTTGAACTCCTTCGCTTGTGGTAGGCACTCTGTCCCCACCCGGAGGGAGCAATCCACCGGTTTCCGGCAGAGCACCATGGCCTCAGATTTCGTGGTGCTGACTCTCATCAGAGACCGGATGGCTTGTTGCAAAGGGTCCGGCACACCATACTCCCGCAGCACCCCCCACAAAAAGCCCAGAGGGACCCGGTCGAAAGCCTTCTCCAAGTCCACAAAGCACAAGTAGACTGGTTGGGCAAACTCCCAGGACCCCTCCAGTATCCTTGCAAGGGTAAAGAGCTGGTCCACTGTTCCACGACCAGGACGAAACCCGCACTGTTCTTCTTTAATCCGAGGTTCGACAAACGGTCGGAGCCTCCGTTCCAGCACCCTGGCATAAGCACTGTGCCCGACCCCCATGCGACATTGAAGAAGCGTGTCAGCCAAGACAGCCCAACAAAGTCCAGCGCCTTCAGCATCTCAGGGCGGATTTCATCCACCCCCGGCGCCTTGCCACCAAGGAGCTTTTTGACTACCTTAGTGGCCTCTGCCAGGGAGATAAGTTCATCCACCCTCAAGTCTTCAGGCGCTGCCCCCTGTTCAGGGGACATGTTGACCGGGTTTAGGAGTTCCTCAAAGTGCTCTTTCCACCGCCCGACAATATCCTCTGTCTGGGTCAGCAGCCCCCCTCCCACGCTGATAACAGCCTGGGGAAGGCCCTGCTTTCCCTTCCTGAGTCGTCGGATGGTTTGCCAGAACCTCCTTGAGGCCATCCGAAAGTCCTTCTCCATGGCCTCCCCGAACTCCTCCCATGCCCGAGTTTTAGCATCCGTGACCACCGCAGCTGCAGCCCTTCTGGCCTGCCTGTACCCGTCAGCTGCTTCAGGAGACCCCTGGGCCAACCAAGCCCGAAAGGCCTCCTTCTTCAGCTTGACAGCTTCCCTCACCCCTGGTGTCCACCACCGGGTTCTCGGGTTGCCACCACGACAGGCACCGATGACCTTCTGACCACAGCTCCTAGCGGCCGCGTCCACAATAGAGGCTTTGAACATGATCCACTCGGATTCCATGTCCCCAACCTCCCTCGGGATGTGTGAGAAGTCCTTCCGGAGGTGGGAGTTGAAGACCTCCCGGACAGGATCCTCCGCCAGACGTTCCCAGTTCACCCTCACTACACGTTTAGGCTTGCCAGGTCTCTCTGGCCGACTCCCCCGCCATCTGATCCAACTCACCACCAGGTGGTGATCAGTTGACAGCTCTGCTCCTCTCTTCACCCGAGTGTCCAAAACATACGGCCGCAGATCAGATGATGCTGCTTTAGCGTTTTTTAAAGATTGTAAAAGTGAATTGCAAACCAACAGTGTTGTTCCTTCATGTCTTTGTCTTCTGACTTGATCGCCAGGTGATGTGGTTGCTCACTTTTACACTGGGATCTGTAGTTTTAAGCTTCTACCGTTTAAAAATCTTTGTAACCTGTTACCACTGCAGACTCAGTTTGATGTCCTGGATATGTCCTTCAAACAAATATTGTTGACCCCTCTGTCTCCTCAACCGCTTTTTAGTTTTTTTTCCAAAGATAAGATAATATTTCTTCAGTGAGTGACAGTGTGGGCCATGGTAGCTCTGACAACTCGACGAAGGAGCAGCAAATTAGGAGCAACAACATAGCAGTTTATAAGTGATGAGAGAACATTTATACCAAAGCTCAGTGGTTGAAAAGGAAGATAAAAAAGGAGTGAGGTGCAATAAGTACATGTTCTCTGGTAAGAGCCAAGCAACAGTGTTTTGTAAGAAGTGTTTCATGGAGCTTGGTCATTGGCTTGTGGCTGCAGCGGGAAGTGAGATAATTGCGGTACTCATGAGGAGATGAAAGCATTGATAATCTGCAGGGGTCACTGTTAGGTTCGGCGTGTTTCTTAGGTGAGAGAGATAGGATTGGGCCACTTTCTCAACCTGCTCCACCAATCTCCAAACCAAGAACAACTCTTGCAGAGGTTGGTGTTTGAGTGAATCACATTTTTGGAACAAACTGAAACAGTTTATTAATTTTTTTCAGACTTGCCCTGTTTAAATGGCAACTTAATGAAGATAAGATAAAGGCCTAGTCCCAATCTCCACACTCACGGACTCCCGGACTTTGAGGCGCACTCCCAAAAAGTCTGTGAGGGTTTAGGGCTGTCCCACTGTCGAATCGCAGAGTGTTTGAGGGCTCTTTTGCAGACATTTGGAGCTCTTTATGAACCCTTTACGTAAGTAAAGTACATCTACAGTACTAGGTCAAGGTGTCAAAATATACATTTAAAGAAAATCCCAAATAAGGTCAAATTATTCTTGATTTAAAAAGTTCTGATTAGTTTGTGTTATAGGTAGATGAGGTCCCCATTTAATAGTGCAGTTTCAGTCCCATTAACAGTATTGATATGAGCCTAGGAAGACCCTCTGCTTATTTCTAAATAGGCTGAACATGCTGCATACGTACATGTCATTGCCCCCTTCACTGTAACGCCGAGCACTGTTCAAGGGCAAATTGTTTCACAAGCTCAGCACAGAGCAGACATGACCCAAGAAAAGTGCGTATTTGTATTGTGAATCAAGTAGGGCTGCAACTAACGATTATTTTAATAATCGATTAATCTGTCGATTATTTTTTCGATTAATCGATGAATCGGATAAAAAACAAAAAAGCATTACTTTCCAACCCTTTATTCAAAAATCTTCAGAAAGTGCACAAACAGGTTGCTCCTTGAACATCCCTGAGCTGTTAAAGTAATAATAATTAAAAAAATAATAGACTAACACAAACATACACATGTATGCTTTATATCTGCCAAATATATAGGCTTTTATTAAATAAAGTGCACAAAACATTTTGCACAACATTTTGTTTAAAGGGACCTGAGCTGTCAGAACAATAAATAACTTAAGTTTTCTGATTAGTATTTTTCTTAACAGGATTTGTTTGAACGTCAGAACTGGTTCTCTACACTACACTCAGATACACACACTCAAACTCTCACAGACGCGCGCACACACACACACACACACTAACAGACGCGCACACTCAAACACGCACAGACGCACACACTCACAGACGCGCACAAACATACACTCACTCAAACACTCGCAGACGCTCTCTCTCTTTCTCTCTTTCTCTCTTTCTCTCTCTCTCTCTCTCTCTCTCTCTCTCTCTCTCTCTCTCTCTCTCTCTCTTCTCTCTCTCTCTCTCTCTCTCTCTCTCTCTCTCTCTCTCTCTCTCTCTCTCTCTCTCTCTCTCTCTCTCTCTGTGTGTGTGACGAAGCTACAAGCCGATTTGGCAGAAGCGAATGCACGTAAATAAAGTAGCTCCACCCGCTGCGCCATCAGCAGTGAGCGGAGAACAATATATTCTGCTGCCTGCTCAAGAGCGACAACAGTTGTTACGGCTATGCACCGGTATGACGGTATATGAAAAATTACCGTATGGAAATTTGAAACTGGTATACCGGTGCCCAGCCCTAATATATATTAGATATTTACTCCTGTCTTTCTGCTCAGATTTCCTTTGTTCTGCTGAGTAACGGGTGCGCTCCATGATGTTCAAAAAGTGCCTAAGTTATATATATATAATTTGTGTCTTCTTATTTTTGCATGTCAATCCGATGCTGTTTGGCCGGTATCGGGTATCGGGGGCCGATACTGCGTTAAAATACTCGTACTCGTATTCGTTTTCAATTGCCGATACCAAGAACTGATACCACTCAACAGTATTTCACTACAACAAACTGGTCGCGCTTTGTGGAGAAAAAGATTTGTTGTCCTACCTGACTTCAACGTCTAGGGCAGGGGTCGGCAACCCTTTCGTCGCTCTCTTGCGGCTCTTGCAGCAAGGTGTGTAGAGTAATGGTGCGTTCACACCGAACGCGACGCAAATTACTGCCGTCCCGCCGGTTTGAATCAAACTGTTGCTGGTCCGCCAGAAGTGGCGCTAGCAGCGGCCTCATTCAGACGCTGTTGTGCGGCTACGGATGATATTATTGTAGCCGAGTGTCTGTTGTGTGTCTATATTTGTAATTCTAATAAAATGAAAACACGCTCCAGGGTTACTTGAACCACGTTTTTATCTCCTTCACACACGTATATCCCACAATTCCACTCATCTTTTCCTTTCCGTTTCTCCCTCCACAATAAAAGCACCGGAAACATAACTTGGAACACAACTTCCTATATAATTGCTCGATCCATAATATTATCGCTTACATTATGAACCCGGACACGGGGGCGTTTTATGGTCCGACATTAGAGGGACTTCCACAAGAAGTTTAAAGCTTGGGATAGCCTTCTGTTAATTTTGTACTATAGGCTTGACATAATCTGCAGAGGATAAAATAAAATCTGCCTCCAAATTAATTGCACTTTCATGGAGACCAAATCTAAGAAGTATCGGTATCGGTACTCTGTATCGGCAAGTACACAAATAAAAATACTCGTACTCGTATCGGTTTGTAAAAAAGTGGTATCGTTGCATCCCTAGTGTAGACCACATCATGTAAATATCATGTCAATCCGATGCTGTTTGGCACATTTCCTGTTTTGCCAGTAGGTGGCGCTATCACAAACCAAACGTGTCTTCTTGTATTGTGATCAGACCATGGCCAGCATCAAGCCTGAGAAGTTGTGGGCTGGTAGCATGCAGTACCTAGGATTTACCACACAGCATAGTATGCAGTTAATTGCAGCTACACCAGCATAGTATGAGACAGAGAAGAGCAAAAAACGGGTGCGTCTTTGGATGCACATAACGTCGTGGTTTATGGGGCGATTTGGCTAAATAGCACAACTTAAGGTCTCGAGGGTCTTGGGATCGCTACGGCACCGAGTTTCAGTCGATCGGATAAGTACTCTAGGACGAGTTCGTTAAAGTACGAATGAAAATTTCGTCCAAAAACAGCGAAAATCGTCAAAAATCGCCATATTGGCGGAATTACTGTGGCTCCCCCTTTGGCCGAAATCGCACGAAAGATTTATTGCAGGTAGAGGGATGCGATGTGCACAAATGGTGACAATCTGAAAGGTTCTAGGACAAATAGTGTTAAAGTTATGAGCATTGCAAGTTAGGACACGCCCCTAAGAGGTTCATTGGTCAATATCTCGTAAACGAAATGAGATATCCGAGAAATCTCACTTGCTCTATGTCTATACGCCTCCATTGATGATGCCCAGCAAGTTTGGTATGAATCGGACCAAGTATGTTGGAAATATTCAAAAAACGTGTTTTTTCACAAAAGTCAAAATGGCAGAACATTTTGGTAGGCGGACTTTATGCCTCTGAGAGGCTTTTTTTTAGAGCAGGTGGAGACGGACATGTGTGAATTTTTTCAAGTCGATCGGACAATCTGGGCGAGGGGCGTCGCCGGGCCAACTTTGAGGGGGCGCTAGAGAGCAGTTTTTTTTCCCGCTAATTTGACGTCTATGTAGGATCGCTATTTTCGCCAAGCCTGACAGCCGTGCCAAATTTGGTGCGGATGTTAAAAATAAGAATCAGGCGGAATAATAAAAACCCTTACAGACGCAATAGGGTCCTTGCTGGACTGTCTTCGACAGTCGCTCGGACCCTAATTATAGAACCAATTAGGTTGTAGTCCCGCCTCAGAGGTATGTTAAACAGGACATGTGTTATTCATTTGTCTGCACATTGTGGTTAGCTGATGATTTTACAGTAGAGATCTTCCAACACCATTGATACCGCATTTGATACCTGAACTTGCGTATCTGCCGATATCGAGTACCGGTCTGATGCCGGATCAGGTTAAACCACTTTTGTAGAACATATACAAATTTCTTTTGAACGTGACCGAGGACATCTTGTGAAACATCAGGTTTTCAGCATGTAACCTTTGGTAATTATTAAGGCGTATACCAAAGAATTTATCAAAGAAGTTAACGCCGTTGTGCTGATGTCACTCATTGGTTTGTGGACTGCCGATTTGAAGCCTCGAGATCGCCATACTCTGCTTTATGGTCTATGACTCTAAATGGAGCATCATTTACTAAATGAACATCATGCTGTATTGAAGAAGACTTGAAACTAAAAATCGAGACATAAACTCATGTTTACTGAGGGAATACATCAAGAGAGGAGTTATTTTATATAGACTTGTATACAACCAGATGTATGTTTGTAACCAGAGGAGTGGAGAGGAGAATGCAAGTTTGACATGAGGTTTCTACATTTGCTTCACTTGGCAGAACCAGAGGTTGCCTTCTGGCTTAAACTTAATAATATTGTTATCAGAGCTTTGTGATATGTGATTTATCAGCTCTGCATTGAGGTCCAGTGTAGAGGATTCAGACATATCTGTCCATGGAGTTACAGATTGCAACCAACAGAATACTTTACCGGAATTTCACAAGCCTATAGGAGAACTACGGTGGTCGCAAGTAACAAAAAAAAGGCCCTCTTACAGAGTCAGCATTGGGTTTGTCCATTCTGGGCTACTGTACAAACATGACGGAGGGGCATGGCGGACTCTCCAAAGAGGACCCACTCCCTATATAGGCATGAAGGGCTCATACTAAGCAAACAAAAGAAATGACCCGCAGTCTCAGGTGATACCACTCTACTGAAATCATAGTTATTAATGTTATATTAAATTTCTGATAATATATCCCCCTTAAATTCCAAACACTGGTCCTTTAACGCCGAGGTGTTGTACAAAAAAACATGTGGGTCCAGAGAGAGAGAGAAAAGAGACAGAGATCATGTCTCCTTTGTCTGCTAACAAACCTCCTCTGACAGCTCTGAAATCACAAAAGCGGCCGCTGGCTCGCACACTGCCAGCAGGAAATGCTTGGACCTTTCTTTTTTTTTTGCTGCACACGAGACTCCACGGTCGTATTTTCACATAAAATCACTGAGTGGCGGGAATGTTTATAAACCTTGCATTTGGTCCCACAGGGACTTTGCTCATAAGAGCGCTGCTCGCCTGCAAGGTAATGAGGCTCTGTGATGGCCATGTGCCGTTTATCACCTTGACATAGATGCAAAAACACACAATTGGTGTGCGTTTCAGCCTGTTGGGTCAAGAGGTGTGTGTGGGTGTCAGGGGAGGGAGGGTGGGGGGCAGGTTCCTTTCTCTGGGGCCATGGGTTAGGGTTGGTAAGGTGCAAAGCCGTCCGTGGGCAAGCGGCGACCGCACGCTGGTCCGGCTCTTGGTGGCAAATGGTTCAACGCCACCACCATGATGTGTTGATGAAGAAGAGATGACAGAGAACCACGCTCACGCTGGAGGCACAGAGCCGCCAGGGCAACGAGGCATCTATAGTTCCACTCATTACAGTCTGGTAGAAGCTTTGTTTGCTGCTCTTGTTGGTATTATTATGTTTGATGTTATTATGTTTGTTTTTATTTAGTAATTGGGGCTTCTTAGTAGAGGTGGGAAAAAAATGTAATATAGTAGAGTAAAAGTGTGGCAATATGGCATCAATACAGAGATCAACCTTTTATTATAGAAACTATTAATATTGCAAATGCAAGTTAAGCCATTTGGTAACGATTGCTTTTGTAGTTTTATTTTTTCTCTGGTGCGGTCATGGGTGAAGTTGACAGGAAGTTGGTTTAAAACTGAGACGGAGTCTGTGTGACTGACAAAAACCCTTTGCTGAAATAAAAATTATTGTAGTGAAATGAACCGAGTGAAAACGTCCTCCTAATAGATAAAGCACACACTGCATAACTTGCATTATTATTATAACATATTATATATGAAATGGCGATAATATGGTATCAGGACTTAAGTATCAGGATGCTATCGTATCTACTTTATTTAGTAGAAAAGTGTGTTTCATGCTCTATGTGGGTAACATACTGAGCGAGTGCGAGCGTGTAGGTTTTTCCTCAAGAAGATGAACGCTGTTGGTTGGTTTAAGATACAAAAAGACAAAGCTGGCCTAACACTGATGACGGATTGTAAAAAAAGACAACGTGAGGCCGGACCCGGGTTCGTCATGTGGCTAAACCCAGACAATAATATGGAACCATATTGTTCTCCGCACTCTCTACCATAGTGAGTGTGTGGTTCCGTTGCCGTCTGCAGATCCAGCCACAATATTCTAATCTGAGGCACATAAAGAAAACGTGTAGCCTGCGTTTTCTTTTTCTACAATTATTTCTGTGTCGATGTTCTCTTCATTTGATCCTCTAAAAACACACTACATCAAACGATTTCAAGGAGGCACATGTGAGAGGGTATGTTTTCCATCCTTTTAGTCCTTTAAAAAAAAAAAAAAAAAAAAAGTTTGAAGAACCTCTTCAAACTTTGAAGAGGTTCTTCAAACTGGTGCTTCTGGTGCAGCTGCATCTGCACCAGAAGCAACGCCTGAGCTGGTAAACAACGTTGTGCTTCAGTTTGCTTCAACGTCCCGTTGAACTTGATTTACATCAAGTTCAGCTTCTGCCAACTTCCTCCTGTGATGTCGCTGGGCGCCGCTTAACTCGCTGTTCCTCAGCGGGCTGCAGTGCCAGGTCCCATTCACACTCATGGCAGCCGGAACAGGAGCTTTCAGGGCCCCATTGACTGGCCCCACTTTGCCCTATTGGTAATCTGATAATATATAATAAAAGGCCCACTGCTTTATGAGTTTCACTCTTTCCTCTCTTCTAATGCAACTGTTGGCCGAGAAGTTCCAGTGGGTCCTCTTTTCCCATGAATTTCTCCCTAACATCGGTGTCAAACTGTGGCACAAAGAATCCCTTTCCTCTGTTATTTTGACTCACTCTTGACGTACTCTCTGACAGCTGACACTTTTTCTTCTCCTTTGGCTGCACAGGAAGTACTGTCTTTTAGGCACCGTAAAATCGATGTGCATTGACGGCTGGGGTCTCAACCGTGACCTGCATTGTGGTGGAGCAGCAGAAGCAGTGCGGCCATGCCTTTAGTCGCCCTGGCTTGTTGTGATAAAGCCCCGGCCCGCTGCCACTTTGCATGTGCAGCCGGCGGAAGTGAGCGGTGAAGCAGCAGCAGACCCCCCTCCCGCTGTACACCGCAGCTGAAAGCAGGAGGTTGGGCTCGGATTAGCAGCCTCCGTGACGGCCTCCCCGTCTCTCCTCCCTCTTCCCCGTCCTTCCACTCCGCGTCCCTCTCCCTTTCTCTTTTTTGTCTCCCCCGTCTCATTCCTTCCATACCAAACATAACTTCTGGCCAGCTGATTTAGTCCCCAGCCTCTCGCTGTACCTCTCTGTTAAAAGAATAGCCGGAGTCAGCATTCAGTTGTATAACACATAATTACAACAAGTTGTGGAAACATAGCCCCCTGCCCCTCCCTCTCTGCTCCTCTTACCACAACTATGTGTGTGTGTGTGTTTGTGTTTTTGTAGCACGAATGTGGCTAAGCAGCCTTCATGTATGTCATGTTTAAAAGGTTCGCCCATCTGAACCCTAAAACCCGCTGCCGGGATTGAGAGAAGCATGTTTTATTTACAGTCACCAAAACTACACAGTTTATCTCAGCCCAAAACTGGAAAAAAATAAATAAATGTATCGTCAGATTTTCATCTCTCTGACGGTCCTCGAACACGGACCCTTCAGTCAGGAAAGGCAACCGAATTGGAGTTTGAAATTGGGAAGTTTCACCCCAAATAAATGATTTGCTCTCAGGAAAACACAGTGCAGTGAGGAGAAGCTGGAAGTAGTAAACATTGTTTAAATAAATACATGTAGCATATTTTTACAACATTGGCATACACTTGATGTTAGATATATAGATTCTACTGTTGCAATTCTTGTAAAACAAATAATCTTTTTTAATGATTTACGGCATTGTAACTGTGTTACACTGGACAAAAGACCCGTTTGGGTTTCTCTCCACTTCTAGCTGTGGTTGTGTCTGTGTCGTTTCCCTAGAGGTGCCCCATAACTGCCTGGACTTCACGGTCCAGTGTCCAAATACGAAATAAACTGTGTGAGCACACAAAGACGTGACTAAGCAGACGCATTATGCTTTATAATTATACAATTTATAAAGCTGTGGATACACACATTTTTATATGATAAATTATCTTCATACAGAAAACAAATATGTCCGAATGAGCCTCTGAAACAGAGGGAGGTAGAAATAAAGGCCTGTCTCTAATACAAGTCTGGTGCCCACTTCAACTGAGCTAAATAAAGTCTAAATTCAAACGCCTTCCTCAGTGTCATCATTGCGGGCGAGCACGGTTTGATCGCCCGGTGACCCCACAGGAGGTCAAACCCCGTTGGACAAAATCACAGAAACTTGCAGTGCCTGTGTTTTCCGCACGTTTTTAGATGCACATCATGTGAACAGCCCCTAATATTCCTCCTCCTCTTCCTCCTTTTCAGAATCAAGCTCCTGTCCATCAGCACAGGTGATGGACACTGCCATCATAAGTGGCCTCGGCCTGTTATCATGACAGATGCCAGCATCTGTCAGTTATACATTCAGTTAGACACGCACGCACACACACACACACACCTGCTGTTAAACTCTGTTAGACAGTCAGACGGAGGGGGTCACGTCTCCCATGTGAGCGGTTACAGATGCTTTGGCTGCTTGTGAATATGGAAACAAATTCCACAAGCCATCCCCAATTACCTTGTCTTAAGTCTTATACATCTCCCACATAAGTGGCCTCGGCTGTTATCATGACGGATGCCAGCACGCATTATAGCAGTTATACATTCAGTTAGACACACACACACACACAGGAATAAAATCACGACGGTGTTTTAGCACAGGACATAATTTCTGGTACTTCACAATGAAATTAAATGTTTTTAAAACGTGCTGCGTCCTCGTGTCCAAACCATTGAAGTGGTATGCGGCCTAGCAGCAACCTCCAGTCCTGCCGAGTAAAGCTTATGCAGAAGTGTTTGAAAACTTGCATTTTCTTAACTGACCAGCAGGGGGCGACTCCTCTGGTTGTATAGAAGTCTATGAAATGACTTATCTCTTGATTTATACCCTCTGTAAACATGAGTTAATGTCTCAATCTCTAGTTTCAAGTCTTCTTCAATACCTGATGTTCATTTAGTAAATTATGCTCAATTTAGAGTCAAACAGACCATAAAGCAGGGGATGCTTTAGGGCGGGGCTTACTGTGATTGACAGGTTGACGTATAAGAAGTCTCTACGTCACTCCTCCACATTTAAAACATGGTAACTTCTGTTCACTGGTTGCGGAAAAAACAACAACATGGCGACAACTGTAATCAAAGATGGCTAAGGCAAAATCACGGAACTTAAGGCTTCATAATATCAGTCCACAAACCAATGGGTGACGTCACCGTGACTACGATATATATACAGTCTGTGTTTGCGAGTCTCACAAAACCCACCTTTCTTCTCCCGCTTCAGCATCTGACAGCTCTCGTTTGAAACCTCTCCTTCCTATAATTAGACCAGATGTGATTTATAAAAAATATATAAACATCACTGCCAGCTCTGGATATAGAGGCAGAAACGATAAACCCTATCGTGCCGTCTGCAGTTTGTTTACGTGGAAAAGTCACAGCATGTGATTTGCATCATGTTCATCCTCATCAAAAGAATTCAGTGATTTCTTTTGACAGAATGTGAAGGGGGCCTCTGTCGGCCGCGACCGCTCGGTGCACCGGCCTCTGTGAGCCAGTCTGTGTTGACTCACTATAAGTGGGCTTTGGAACAGACTGATCCCAAATGAACCCCCTGCTGAGGGATGAGGGTGCCGGGTGGGCTACGTAGCAGGATTAACTCTGCAGCCAGACAGACAGAAGGACAAGAGGATCCGACACTGTAAACGATAAGTCATCTTAATGCCTCCTGCTTAACGTCCTTCAGCGACTGAACCTTCCCCATTTTACATGCAGTAGAATACGTTTTCCGTTAACATGCTAAATGTCTCACTAGTCCTTCAAACCATGAATTAGAAAAAGCAGTGTGTCTTCTGATTTCCTTGTTCAAAGCTGGTGTAAGGCAGCACTGGGAAATATCATCACGTGAACAGTGGAAGATGTTGATACACAGGCCGACCGCTCATTATCCAACCATTGTTGTACAATAAGCCAATATAGTAATTTATTGTAAACAGGCCTACGCAACAGAATTCAATGGTGGTGCCCACTGACAATAAGTCCACACCGTAAATTCAATGGAAGGTTTTTGTAGCCTCCGCTCCGTCAGCTGATCGACTCCTTTGTGGCGCAGTTTGCACTCTACGGAGTTTGAACGTTGTGACACAGCGACTTCCTCCCGTCGGCCTTTAAAAGAGAACTCTTGTCTGTCTGAGACGCTTCACCTGCGTCAGAGTCAAATGTCATAGATCTACATTTTGTCCAACACGGTGCTGGTTATTACATTACACTGATGCTTTTATCCAAAGCGACTTACATGCTATACAGTAGACCGTAGACACAGCAACGGTGAGCAATTAGGGTTAAGTGTCTTGCTCAAGGACACAACAACACGGACTGGCTGAGCTGATCGTCTGATTGAAAGTCAGACCTGCTAACCAGTGAGCCACAGTCGCCCCACTGTGTGTGTGTGTGTGTGTGTGTGTGTGTGTGTGTGTGTGTGTGTGTGTGTGTGTGTGTGTGTGTGTGTGTGTGTGTGTGTGTGTGTGTGTGTGTGTGTGTGTGTGTGTGTGTGTGTGTGTGTGTGTGTGTGTGTGTGTGTGTGTGTGTGTGTGTGTGTGTGTGTGTGTGTGTGTGTGTGTGTGTGTGTGTGTGTGTGTGTGTGTGTGTGTGTGTGTGTGTGTGTGTGTGTGTGTGTGTGTGTGTGTGTGTGTGTGTGTGTGTGTGTGTGTGTGTGTGTGTGTGTGTGTGTGTGTGTGTGTGTGTGTGTGTGTGTGTGTGTGTGAAGGGGAATTGTAAGGCTCCTCTGTTTCCCCCCAACTTCCTGTTTCCTACCCATTCCTACACATGGGCTGACCACATCAGTGCATGTGTAGAGGAGTTGGGTGCTGACCCCCCTCCCCCGGCTCGTCTTAGTGACACGTCTGTAATTAACACCGGTGCTTTGAACACTCGCCGCTGCCTTTCATGCACGTGATGAGAGGCCGTGTCTTCGAGCATGGACTGAAGAACTCTTCATCTTCAGCTCGCACTCCTCAGCCGGTCACTCCTGGACCACTGGACCATTTACTACAGCTGACTCTGCTGTCGCAGTGCTGCTGCTGCTCATGACAAACTGTACAAAGCACTTATAAAGTGGAAGGAAGAACAGGTTTTATAATCCCCGCTGACATGTGACCGCTTTGCTGGGGCACTTGAACGGAACAGTTGCGTTTGTTCACGTCCGAATGTCTGCTGGGAGGAGACAGGCCGTCTGAGATTCACCAGGAAGAGAAAGAAACCTTATTACAAAATCCTTTCTTTCCCAGATTGAGTTATGATAGAATCAGAATCAGAACCATTTATTGCCATGTATGTTTACACATACAAGGAATTTGTCCTGGCGGGAAGGTGCATACATTTAACATTTAACAATACACATTTAACAGTTAACGCAGTGCAATAAATGAGGATGAATGGATGAATGAATATTTACATTGAAACAGTAGCATATCAAAATATCAAAATACCAAAAATAAGATAAAGTGCATGGAATGTGCATGAGTGTAAGTGTTGTGTGAAAGTGGCAAGAGTAGTCTTAAGTGATATTCTAATCTTGTGCATATACCTTAATCATTGAATGATTAAGAGGCAATAAATACGGTGACAGACAAAGAACAGATGAGTTGCATCCTGTTCAGATGCACAAACCACACCATCAGTCGACCAATCTTTTGGTTTCCACAAATCAGACGTTGTGGCCATGAAAACGAAAAATGCCTAATTGTTTCATGTTTTTTTTAATAGGGCCTTCGGAAGAATAAAATCAACACCTGTGATGGTGCGTGGGAACTTGAAATCTGTTTTGTGCACAGCACACCTTGAAGGGTTTGACTACACTGACGCACCAGCAGAACGAGTGGATTTGTTCCATTAACGCCATCTAACCCGTCCAACAGGCTCCCTGGCGATGGTTTCCAGCAACACGCTGTGTTTTATGGAAAGAGGAGTGTCCGCATGAAACTGAGCACTGACTGTTGCCGCGCCAGTTGCAAAGAGTCGCTCGTGTTTTCAGTACGGTGGCCAATAGAGCTCAATACTGCAACGTTAGAAAACGCATGCAAAATGGTCGGGACACTGATCAAAAAACTATATGTGACCGATAAATAAAAAGATGTAAATTTACTGAATTGTTAGTTATTACTGAAATAATAAATTGTACACTAGAAAGTTGGTCAAATAATAATAATTCACAGGAATTACAATTCAAAACTTTTTTTGTAAACCTTTTTGAATGCAACAAAAAGTTGGTCAAGTTCCAGTGTATGACGTATATAGTATATATAAAAGGCTGTGCAATCTATCGCTATTGTTACTATATTGTCTTAGATTTAGTATATCAAAGTATGGCATAAGTGTTGTCTTTTCCTGGTTTTAAAGAATACATTACAGTGAAATCACATTATTTTATGAACTTACTATTAATTTGGATTTACCCACCTAATAATTATATCCACATGACTGATCATTATCACAAATCTCGATGTGTAAATATTGTGTAAAAGCAAGTTGTCTACTTGTTGCAGTGTATTGACCTTCAGAGCCACAGTAGAACTGGCCTGTGGGTAAAGAGTCAATACATTTGTGTCAGAGATCCACTCTTTCACATATGTATGAGAGCATTCAGCTATCCCAACCAACGCTGATCACTTTGTTTTTCCACATAAATGCCCACACCTCTGCCCTTTTTTTTCTTCTAGAGTCCATCGTCATGAAACTGAATCCCAAACAAGCTCCACTCTATGTAAGTATATGTCGTCGTCATTATAGTGCATCATAATGAGACAAAATGCCGCAACAAAATGTGCTACAAAACTAATTATTTTGGCTGATAAAAATTGCTGGTGGCTTTTTTTTCTCCCATTCACATGCTGGGTATTGAAGCAAGTAGAAAAAAGTACTCAATCACTTTGTGTGTGTGTGTGTGTGTGAGATCTGAAACATTCCTGTGTGCTATTGTTAGTCCGTGTTCGTGTGGGTGGGGCTGTTAACAGGCTTTTTAATTGCATGTTCAGCAGAAGTGCGTGCATGTTTAGCACACACACAAGCAATGTACAACGCATATACACTCTACTCTCTATTCTGTTTGTTTCTTTAACCCTGTTAATGAAAACTTTGCAACATGGTCTGTAGCCAACCAGCAGTCAGAAGTAACACCGATTAGTTCAAGTCCTTTGTTGTCATGTGCACAGCAAGAGACACCAGACCAGAGAGGTCTTTGATCTCAGGCACCCTCCAAAATGTTCAATGCTATTTCTATTATTATAACAATAAGACATACAATTATGCAAATTAAATTATGGAGAAAAAATATATGAAATTAAGTAATTATTCCGAGAGAGATTTCTTCGTATAGACGTAAATTCACAAGAAAGAAAATTACATTGTCTGAGATTTAAATTGTAAACTCTCAAGAAAACTATTTCTTTTACAAATTGAGATTATAAAGTCATAAATATTCGGAAAAGAAACTACAAAATCATCATCTGCCATTTGAATCCTCAATAATGGGTTAACAACTAAATCTTAAAGAATGCCTCTCTGACGGACGGCCCTGAAAGATACACAAACAGCATTTTGTTCTGTTCTTTCTGTGGTCTTTTATCAACACGTTACCGTCGCGTTTAAAGGGGTTCTCGGGAATGTCTGACTTTCATCTCAGACAATTTCTGAGCTTTTTCTTCTTGTAAATTGACTTATTCAATCTCAGAGATTTTAACCCCGATCTGATTCCCTAATGGCACAAAACCACTTCCGAACCCTCAGTAGCCTCGGTTCCCCACAAACCCTCCCGACATGAGGAAAAAGAAACACAGGAGTGATATACTTTTTCTGTGTTAATGAATCAGAATCAGCTTTATTGGCCATGTGTATTTACACATACATGGAATTTGACTCCGGTTTCACGTAGCTCTTCGTACTTACTCTTCGTACTTTGTGTATATACATACACAATATACAATAAGCAAGATAAATATAAAAGAAGACAACAGAGACCAAAAAGACAATTAAAGACAACAGTCAGTCTATAGCGCCATCATCAGGCCAAAGAGGAAAACACAACAGTATCTGCGATCGCTTGCATCCCGACATCCTTGTGAATAAAAAGTCTCACACTCTGAGATCCCGTTAACGCGGTCCAAATGTGCGTCTGAGCATTTCCACTTGTTCTCTCGGGAAAGAGAGGCTGGTGGTGGTTACATATTATCACTGTGACCCCGGGAGAACGGTGTCCACCCTGTCGTCACGCAGCAGCGAGCTACTGCAGGCACACACACAAAAGTTATGCAAGCTGACCTCAGCACAACAGCCAGCTCCTCGTGACGCTGACTCACACACACAGCACGCACACACACAGCACAAACACACCACACACACCACACACACCACACACACCACACACACCACACACACAGCACACACCACACACACCACACACACAGCACACACGCACACACCACACACACGCACACACACACACGTCACACACACACACACACACACACACACACACACACACACACACAGCACCACTACAAATTACTTTATCAATTTCTTAGCGTTTAACCACACAGAGTTTTTCACTTTTCTTTGTATCTCACTATTCCAAGTAAACAAACCAACTTGAACTTAGCTTGCGCACATCTTTTTGTCACATTGTTTTGCATAAAAACCTTTTTTGAGGCATTTTTATTTTTGCTTTCCCAAACTTGGTCTCAAAGGCAAATAATTAACTTATTATGCTCCATTGTTAGCGATAGTTAAATGCTCGAACCTCATGAGATCCAGAACCGTAGCAAGAAGCACTTTTGTGTCTGGACACACACACACACACACACACACACACACACACACACACACACACACACACACACACACAGAGAGACACACACACACAGACACACACACACTTCCCATTATTCCCATTAATACATGAAACAAACAGAAATGGCACTTTCACATCATGTTTCCTTTTTTTCATTCTTCTTTTTGATCTCCGACCGGGGAATCGGCTACACCTACCGTTTTATCACCCATCAACCAGTGAATCGATGTTCAAAGAAAAAGTGGGAGATGGAAACGAGCGTTCTTTCACTTTTTCTTTAGACCAATTTTCGCTCATTTTGCCAGGTTCAGTGTTTAGTAGCTATTAGGTAGCTGCCAAGTTTCAGGTAGCTGTCAGACACAAGAATTAATTTACAGAGTGTATATTTAATTGGACAACTTTCGTGCCAGTGTTGATGGCACAAGTTAAACAGAATCCATCTGCATTGGCAAGACAACTGTGTGTTTATCCTAAGGCGTGTGGTTGAAGTTGGGTTCATTGTCTCTTTGTGTGTCCTCTCTCAGGGCGAGTGTGTGTTGACCGTTCAGCTCGACGATGGAGACGCGTGTCGTGCCGAGAGAGAAGAGGAGGAAGGGGAGGAGGAGGCCGTGGTAGCAGAGTTTTATCTTTTATTCTCAGGATCCACCCAAAGACATCTGACCAGCACACTGCGAGTCGACCATAACACACTGCAGGCCGTGTGTCCAGGTACGACACGCATAATCGCTCATCATATTCTATTTATGTTCTCTCCTACATTTTGGTCTTAAAAGAACCTCAAAGTTCATTATCCTGCTTTATCCGTAGAGGGGCTTTTTCTTCTTCCAAAAAGACAACTTTCAACAACATCTCAGTTTCATCTCAATATTTCAGTTACTCTCGCTCAACACTGGACCAATTTCAGATATCGTTGTCCCTACTAGTCAGTGAGACAGAAACGGGGTCCAGGTTGAAAATGACTGAAGTTTCCCTTTAAGAATGCAGCACTCGGATCACCTCAATGTGGCTCCTTTTCACCTGGAAGTTCTCGTTGGTGACTCGAAAACTGTACTAATGGGATGTCTGAAGGCCCAAGACAAAACATATCGTAACATACATGGGAATGTATTCATGCTGACTGGAAAGCATTGTGCTAGCGATGGCCTCAAAGATTACAACCGAAGAACACGAAAAAACAATAGAGGAAAAATACAAACATACGTAAACAATAAAGGAATAAGTAACCTGTGTAAAATAGAATCACTATAAGACTGATATCAATTTAGTTAAATAAGTGAACTAAAATAGAAGTAAATAGCAACAACATGGGAATAAAAACAAGAGTAAAACTATCTAGTTCGTAAGAGGTAAGGTCTAGTGCCTAATAGAAACTAAAATAGAAAATTCTATGACATCTGTAGCTTACAGTTCTTCAGGCTTTATGAGCGCACTTGTGTTTATTCATCTGTGTCGAAAGTTACTTTTCATATTTATGGGATGTTTTAACATGCAGATACAACGTGTGTGTGTGTGTGTGTGTGTGTGTGTGTGTGTGTGTGTGTGTGTGTGTGTGTGTGTGTGTGTGTGTGTGTGTGTGTGTGTGTGTGTGTGTGTGTGTGTGTGTGTGTGTGTGTGTGTGTGTGTGTGTGTGTGTGTGTGTGTGTGTGTGTGTGTGTGTGTGTGTGTGTGTGTGTGTGTGTGTGTGTGTGTGTGTGTGTGTGTGTGTGTGTGTGTGTGTGTGTGTGTGTGTGTGTGTGTGTGTGTGTGTGTGTGTGTGTGTGTGTGTGTGTGTGTGTGTGTGTGTGTGTGTGTGTGTAGCCCATGATGTATGTGAGCAAGTCTTGGTGACACTGTGTTTGGCCCGGCCCGGCGGACCAGTCGACGCACACTCACAGGAGACCTTCTGCTTCACTCAGGTAACGCATGGTGCTTTCACTGCATTAAACTGGACACCTCCTTTTCCAGATCTCTGTCTTTCTTTTTTTATTCTCCTTTTCATTGTTTGCAACATGCATGCCTGTTTGGAAATAGCTGGCGCAAGAATTAAAACGGAAATGATTTGTAAAAAAAAAAAGGCAGAAGCTGTTTGGCCTTCTGTGTTTATCCTAAACACGCCTTTTTTTTTTTTTCAAACACACCTGAGGTTGTGTTTGCTGGAGGACAAGAGTTCACTTTCGTAGCTTGATTTACTATAATTTAGCACAGACAGGAAATCCAGTGCACTATTCAGTGACCACTTTATTAGGTACATCTGTACACTTGTTCGGCAATGCAAATGTGTAATCAATCCAACGGTGTGGCAGCAACTCAAAGCATAGGAGCACGCAAGACGTGGTGGAAAAAGATTAATTTGTTGTTAACCAAAGATCAGAATGTGATCCACGCAACTCTGACTGTGGAATGGTCGAGTGTCTCGCAAACAGCTGACCTCCTGGTTTTCACCGCTTTTAGGAGTTGCAATAAAAAAAAACATCCAGTGAATGGCAGTTGAGTGGATGAAAACACCTCGTCATCTCGACGTCACCCATTGGTTTGCTGCATTTTTTAAGCTTCGATTTCGTCATTTTGGCCATTGCCATCCTGCATTTTTGCAACCAGAGAACGGAAGTGACCATTTTTGGATAACGGAGGAGTGACGCAGAGACGCCTTAAACGGCTCTGGTAGTGGCAGCAACCTGTCCATCACAGTAAGCCCACCCTAAAGCATACCCTGCTTCATGGGGCGATGGGGCTTAGTGGTTAGCAGAGGGTCCTTCAATCAGAGGATCGTTGGTTTGATCACTGGCTCCGTTAGTCCATGTTGATGTGTCCTTGAGCAAGACACTTGACCCAAATAGAATATACAGTTAGGTCCATAAATATTTGGACATTGACACATTTTTCATTATTTTGGCTCTGTACACCACAACAATGGAGTTGTAATGAAAAATCAAGATGTGCTTTAAGTGCAGACTTTCAGCTTTAATTTGAGGGTATTTACATCCAAATCAGGTGAACGGTGTAGGAATTACAACAAATTCAAATGTGGCCACCCTCTTTTTAATGGACCAAAAGTAATTGGACAATTGGCTGATCAGCTGTTTCAAGGTCAGGTGTGTGTAATTCCCTCGATATTTCATTTACAAATAGTAGATAAAAGGGTCTTGGGTTCATTTCAGGTGTGGTATTTGTGTTTGGAATCTGTTGCGGTCAACTTTCAATATTAAGTCCAAAGAGCTGTCACTATCAGTGAAGCAAGCCATCATTAGGCTGAAAAATCAAAACAAAACCATCAGAGAGATAGCAGACACATTAGGTGTGACCAAATCAACTGTTTGGTACATTCTTAAGAAGAAAGAACGCACTGGTGAGCTCAGCTACACCAAAAGACCTGGAAGACCACAGAAGACAACTGTGGTGGATGACAGAAGAATAATTTCCCTGGTGAAGAAAAACCCCTTCACAACAGTTGGCCAGATCAAGAACACTCTCCAGGAGGTAGGTGTATCTGTGTCAAAGTCGAAAATCAAGTGAAGACTTCACCAGAGTAAATACAGAGGGTTCACCACAAGATGTAAACCATTGGTGAGCCTCAAAAACAGGAAGACCAGATTAGAGTTTGCCAAAAAACATCTAAAAGAGCCTGTACAGTTCTGGAAGAACATCCTACGGACAGATGAGACGAAGATAAACTTGTACCAGAATGATGGGAAGAGAAGAGTATGGAGAAGGAAAGGAACTGCTCATGATCCAAAGCATACCACCTCATCAGTGAAGCATGGTGGAGGTAGTGTTATGGCGTGGGCATGTATGGCTGCCAATGGAACTGGTTCCCTTGTATTTATTGATGATGTGACTGCTGACAAAAGTAGCAGGATGAATTCGGAAGTGTTTCAGGCAATATTATCTGCTCATATTCAGCCAAATGCTTCAGAACTCATTGGACGGCGCTTCACAGTGCAGATGGACAATGACCCGAAGCATACTGCGAAAGCAACCAAGGAGTTTTTTAAGGCAAAGAAGTGGAATGTTCTGCAATGGCCAAGTCAATCACCTGACCTGAATCCAATTGAGCATGCATTTCATTTGCTGAAGACAAAACTGAAGGGAAAATGCCCCAAGAACCAGCAGGAACTGAAGACGGTTGCAGTAGAGGCCTGGCAGAGCATCACCAGGGACGAAACCCAGCGTCTGGTGATGTCTATGGAATCCAGACTTCAGGCTGTCATTGACTGCAAAGGATTTTCAACAAAGTATTAAAAGTGACAATTAGATTTATGATTATATTAATTTGTCCAATTACTTTTGGTCCCTTAAAAAGAGGGTGGCCACATTTTAATTTGTTGTAATTCCTACACCGTTCACCTGATTTGGATGTAAATACCCTCAAATTAAAGCTGAAAGTCTGCACTTAAAGCACATCTTGATTTTTTCATTTCAACTCCATTGTTGTGGTGTACAGAGCCAAAATAATGAAAAATGTGTCAATGTCCAAATATTTATGGACCTAACTGTATGTTGCTCTGGATAAGAGCGTCAGCTAAATGTAATGTAATGGTCTGTTTGACTCTAAATGACCATAATTTACTAAATGGACATTATGCTGTATTGTAGAAGACTTGAAACTAGAGATTGAGATATAAACTCTTGTTTACAATGTTTACTGAGGGAATAAACTAAGAGAGAAATAGAGTAATTTTCTATAGGCTCTTTTTTTTTTCAACCGGAGGAGTCACCCCCTGCTGGCCATTAGAAAGAATGCAGGACTAGAGCAGCAGAAGACTACAGCGGGTTCCACTAATGTCAGCAAAGCCTACAGCGAGCACAGGCTCACCAAAATCGGAAGGTACAAGATGGGAAAACATTGTCTGGTCAAACAAATCCTGATTTCTGTAGACCTGTGAAGATGGGAGGATGGGAGGAATTTTGTGTAAACAAATCAAGTCCGTGGATCCTTCCTGTCTTGTGTCAGCAGGTCATGCTGCTGCTAGGGAATGGTATGTGACACTGTCATGCCAACATGGAGCAGAATCTCAAAGGAATGTTTCCAGCACCTTGTTGAAAACACAAAGCCAAGATCTCAGGCTGCTCCGGTCTTACCCTGCATGAGAATAGTTTACCTAATAAAATGGTCATTATTGATGTGAATAGTTTACCTAATAAAATGGTCATTATTGATGTGGATTTTTATACAAGAAATGACAGCACAGAAAGTCCAAAGAATGGTTTCATTCAGAATTTTTTTTTGAGATAGTCTGTCCGGCTGATGTATCATCTGTAACAGTTCTCTCTTCCAGTAGTTGGTTATAATGTTTTTACATTGACATCATGATAAAGTCAATAACAATAATTAATAATATTTAATTTAAGAGTGTGTATGTGATTGTAGGACTTGGCTCTCGACATGGCCAGCTTCCTGCTCGAAAGCATTGCTCCACAAGATGCATTCCTATTGGACGATGAGCAGGTAAGTTGGGAAAGACTTTGAGTGCTCTTGAAATGTTGACTCACTTTAATTTTGTATTTTTTTTTTTATTTGAGGTCTCCACACAATTGTTTCTGTTTTTCATGCTGTTTCATTTGTTATCTTTGACACTTGTTGTGATATTGTCCACAGTGGATTTAAGTGAAACGAAAATGTCCGACGTGCCTTCGTTTTGTTTGCGTGTCAGATTCCGTTGAAAGAGTGTGCGAGGTTGGATCAGAGCCTGGCCATGGCCCTTAAGCATCTCACCCAGCCCCACCAGAGGGCCGGACCGGGCGCGGATGGACAGGTGGCCATTGCAGATACACACGGCGGCACCGGGACACACGGGGAAACGCGCACCGAGATCTCCACACCTCTGGACAGCTGCACCGGTGAGTTAGAAAGGCCTTTTCCCCTTAAGCGGGACACCTAAGCCTTCATCTCTACTGAGCTGAGGGACTTACCCAAGGGTTTTGCACAGAATCCCTTGAATGCCTTGAAATACATTTTACAGCCTTGAAATACATTTTACAGCTGTAAAATTTTACAGATTCCATGGAGACCATTTGTGATATATTTTACTGCCGAAAAGACAAGGAAACCAAGTTGGTCAACGGGGGACAAGATTGTACTTCAGAAGTCGAAGAAAAAAACAATTAGGAGTTCTCCGTTCTGGCAGTCAAATCTAAAATCAGTTACTCATCGTTAAGTGTATCCATGCATTCATCTTCTTAATTCGTCACCATAAACTCTGCCATGTTGTGGTTCAGATAGTTAGAGAGGCACATTATGTTCTTTTAACCAACTCTTTCACTGACTTTAACGGGTTCCTTGAAGAATAAGATCAAGATCAGGAGAAATTGAAAACTTGAAACTTTTAAGACTGTTGTATCCTCGTTTGAAGAATGGAAAAAAAAAAGCAAGAAATGCATAATGGCACATTACATTTAGCTGACGCTTTTATTCAAAGCGACTCACATGCTATACAGTAGACCGTAGACACAGCAACGGTGAGCAATTAGGGTGTCTTGCTCAAGGACACATTGACATGGACTAGCAGAGCCGGGGATTGTATGTCGGACCTGCTAACCACTGATCCACAGTCGCCCACTTTGATGGCAATTGTCACGGTGGGCTCGTCCGACGCTGAGTCTGTACGTACACTGAGCATGCACTCCCCTGTTAAGTATCATAAAGATTTAACACTTTACCCCCCATTCCACCCCAGCAATGTTTTTAGCCAAAATTGCGGATGCTTTTTCTCTCACATAAATCCTGATTATCTCCTCATTCACAAGGTCTATTTGAAAAATTAAAAAAGCTATAAAATACAGAAGACCCTTGTGAAGATAGATAATAAGGCCATATATGTGTTAGTGGTATATTGGTTTATGATAATACACATACAAAAAAGAAAAGTAAAAAGATGTATTTTTTGAAAAAAAAAGATTTACACATCGATTTGAACACTTTTTTAAATTACTATAAAATAGCTCAATGTTGTAGGAGTATCTGTGCGAAGTTTGGCTTTGATTGAGTGAAGTTAAGTATTTATAATAATTATTTAGTTCAGAAAAATGTCAAACTCATGTTAACTCCGCTCAAGCATGACAGTTCCCACAGTCCTCGGTGGTCCCTGGACGGGACTCGTTTCACTGCATAATGGTGCTCCTTGGCCTTAGCTGTCAGTAGGGAGCAGGAAGGCCTGGAATATTCATATTTCAGCCATAAGTAAGTCAATTTTCATATTCTTTGCTGGACACAAATTACATTCTTGTGCATATCTTTGCGATGCTTTGTGTGAGAGTGGAATGGTTGGTATTGGCGGACTCTGTAGGCTCTAAGGATTCTAAAACCGTTGAGTTTAGCCTAACTTTTTTAATCAGCATATTTCAAAACTCGGGGTCCATACTTAGTCGTTTTTGAGTCACTTTAAGTCATGCTTATGGTTTATGTTTAGAATTATTGTGTAATAGTGTTATAAACATGACACAATTAACTTATATGGACTTGTGAGGCAGGGATTTGACATTTATTTGGTTTTTATTTTTATTTATTTGATTCTTTTGGAATTTTTTTTATATGCTCAGTCCCAGAGGCTGAACCCAATGTTCCAAGATCGGGTCTGACGGGGCTTATATCCCTCCAATTCAAATTGACAGCTCAAATTCTGAACAAAAAGAAATAAAAATGACAAGATCATAAACATGACATGCATGCATGTATGTGGCCACAGGAATTATTGTGTAAAACTGTTTTATTTCCTCCCTCCCAATTCTTCCCCATAGGAACCGCTGAGACTCTTACTCAACTTTTGCGAAACGGGTCAGCAGTCAAGCTGATCTGTCGATTTGAGTCAACAAATGCGATCGCCACATCTGCACAAAATCACCCTTCCTTGGTGCGGACCGCTCGGCTGTTAGACAGAGGCTAAGAGGCGCCACGTGAAGTCAAGTGTCCCGGGGACCACACTGACTGCTGGCTCCCAGTCTATGGCAGCATTGGATTTAATAGAAAGCAGTGATTATTTTATTTTTATCCGTCATATATACGTCATATTTTCTTTAGCTATATATAAAGTCAGGAAACAAAGTTACACGGGGCTGCTGCTCACATGATGTTATAATATTGTTACTTAATTCTCTGAATCCAACATAATATTTTTTTTGAGAACAGTGACCGTGATACTTGGTCATAGTTGACTGTCTAGAGCTCTGCCTTCTGGTTGGCAAAAGAAGGGAAACGGCTTCACTCAGTCAGTCAGTCTTCTGCAGCTCTCCCTGGAGCCGCTTCACCAAAAAAACGACCTGATAAACCTCATGGCTTCTCTTTTTATATATATATATAAATATATTCTTATAATAATATATATTCTTCCAGTTGTTAAATATTTACTAAAGAAAAAGGTTTCATTAAAGTATATTAAATAAATGTAATTAATTTGGATTTCAATATTTAAAATGATAAAAAATAATTGATTCAGAACCCCTGAAAAAGATATTTGTTTTTTAGGCTAAAAGCTAATAATGGGACACTTTGAGCTTTGAATGCAGGGATTTCATCATAAAATATAATACAATTTAAATCCAACTTCCTCCAAACAGTTTTGAATAAAGACTGACATCCGTCATTGCAGACCTGCTCTCACGTCTCTCTCTCCACTTTGCTCCGCTCCATTTCATCAGTTGAGTCCACCCCTTCAGCATTTCTTTCTCTTCTCCCCCCTCCCATCCCCCGCCCTTCTTCCTCTCCAGCCTCGTCTCAGTGGCAGCAGCTCTCGAGCCTGCTGCACTTGGCAGCCAGCCACGGTCTGAGGACGGTGGCAGAGTTCCTCCTGCAGCAGCCGGGAGGCAGGGAGGCGCTGAGGAGGCCCAACGCTCGGGGCCTGACCGCAGCACATCTGGCAGAGAGCAGAGGACATGGACAGCTGGCGGAGCTCTTCACACAGTGAGTACTTCTACACTACAAGCTGACGAACAGGAGCTGTTGATTTTTGCATTAAGAGTTTGTTTCGAACAAATGTCATTGAAATGTGAGAATGGCGTTCGTTTTATTGTGGAAAAAGAGCCGTAAAGTGTGTTTTTGAACCGTCAAAACCCGTTGCTGAGCTTTGCCGTCGACATTTGGAATACAGAGGAGTGACTTAGAGACGCCGTATACGGCTCCGGTAGGGGCAGCAACCTGTCGATCACCTTGTGAAAACCAAGTTTTATATATAATACTGATAAAATGTTATGGCTCACACATATTCACACATATCTGCACTGATTCTTTTTGGTTTTGTACAGGTTGCACGTTAATGTTTAAAAAAAATATCCAGTGCAAAACAGCTTAATTGCAGCTACAATAAACTATTATTTTGTCAAATATTAGTTATTTTTTGTACAGATATAACTTTATTTACATTGCTCTAACAAAGTGATTGCACATTTTATTTGTTTTTGTCTGATGTTGTTTACTTGAAAGTGATTTCAATTTTCTTTCTTCTATTATTTGAAAACGCACGGATGGAGGAGTCACTAAAAGTTATTTCAATACCAATTCAGCAGGGACCATTTTGTTACAATTTAGTTGGGGCGGTGGGGCATGAACATTTTTCTTCCAGAGTGGGGCGTGACAAGAGTTTGAGAACCATCGAGTTAACTGATGAACATCTCAGATCTATTGTGAGAATTAACACAACCAAACATTGATGGACTGGCAAAAAAGGGTGACCAACAACACTGTTCCCACTGAAATTAAATGTAGGTTTTCTTTTTAGTTAATGGCTTTTACTTTTTATTTATATTAGTTCACACAATATTATATTGTAAATGTAATATGTTTCTATTGCACTGTGTTGATTGTTGTTGTTTGTCTAACGTATGCTCCACCCGCCAAGACAAATTCCTCTTATGTTTAACATACCTGGCCAATAAATGGTTCTGATTCTGGTTCTGACAAACTCTCTCCATCCATCTGATACTGGCCCGGCCCGTCTGTCAAATTTAAAAACTCATTCTGGCCCCCGAGCCAAAAAGTTTGCCCATCCCTGCTCTATAGCATCAGAGGCGGACATGATTAGATTCAAACCAGTTTACAAATCACCAGTTTTCTGCAAAATACCATGAGAATCTCCATTGCAGTGGATGGACACAATAATATGAACACCTGCATAACATAATGCATTCCAGTTTGACAACCTTGATGCCGTTTTGGTCTTGTTTTGATCAAGCCCCAAAATGTAAGAAATTATAATGCAGAAAATGATACATTTCTCATTGGGTGGGCAGCTGACAGCCCACCTCCAAAGTCTCCCACTGCTACAATTTAGTTTCTCTAACCGCCTTGCCACTCACCACCCACGTTGCAAGACTGTAATTGTCTACATTGATTTTCATCAAATCTTGGCTAAAATTTGTTGTCAGATTTATCAACAGAAACCTTACATCATGTTGCAGGAAGTGCATCCTGTGCACCGCAGTTCGGTTTTTGCTGTGACATGTTGTATGTAGCCACGTGTTTGAGCACTGTAATAAAAGACTGTGAGGCGACTGTGGGACAGTGGTTAGCAGGTCCGACTTTCAATCAGAGGATCGCTCTGCTAGTCCACGTCAATGTGTCCTTGAGCAAGACACTAAACCCTAATTGCTCACCGTTGCTGTGTCTACGGTCTACTGTATAGCATGTAAGTCGCTTTGAATAAAAGCGTCAGCTAAATGTAATGTAATGTAATAAAGAAAAGTGTGTAATATCGATCGCACCAGATTTGGACATAATTGTAATGTCTGTCAACAGTAGGGATTAGTCTTTTAATTCCGAACTCTATGTAACTTAAAATAAACTATTGTAAGACCATGTACAATGGGACAATCAACGTGAGAATAACAGTAGAATGATAATAATAACCATTATCATTTTTGTGTAAAAAAAATGTCCTTCTACAGCAGGGGTGGGCAAACTTTTTGGCTCAGGGGCCACATTGACTTTTAAAATTAGACAGACGGGCCGGGCCAGTATCAGATGGATAGAGAGTGTTTGTGTGAACCAATATACATTATAAATAAAAGCCAATAACTAAAAAGTAAAGAGAACTTACATTACTTACTAACGAATATAACTTAAATGACTCAGCTTTTTTGTTTAACTTGCTGGCTAAGTCTTCGTCAATTAGTTCTACACGCCGAGTCACTGTCCTGCGTGATAAACTACATTTTTCGAATTTGTTTTTGCTCTCTGGACACAAGAGACCTGTTGCAGAGGGGCTCCATGCAGGAAGCTGGCAGGAGGCTGGCAGGCAGAACCTTATATGTCACATGAGCGCGCAGGGCGGCGCAGTCCCGTGGGTCTGATGTGCGTTCGTTATGCCGTATAAAACGGACCATGTCTCCGTGGCGCGCTGGCCTGTGGGGGAGGGGTGGAGGTGAGCAGCGCAGACAGCAGCAGCTGGACTCGCAGCCTGATGCGCTGCAGAAAGCACGGCACGTAAAGACCGCTGTAACGCTTCTCCGTTCCCGACTTGAGTTAAGAAACATCGATGCTGGTCTTTTGCCGTCATCGTGCTTCGGAAAAACGCCCAACGGGCCGGATCCGGCCCGCGGGCCGTAGTTTGCCCACCCTTGGTCTAGACTCTAGAATTTGCTGCGGGCCAATAAAAACTGACCCGCGGGCCGCAGTTGGCCCGCGGACCGTAGTTTGGACACCCCTGTTCTACAGGGATGAAATGAAAACCAGGAACGCTAGGGAGCAATGTGTTCACTTTAGTTTGTGCCATGCATGCACACAGGCGCCATGTTTGTTTCACGCTGTCGTCACTGACTGACAGTCGGTGGAGATAACGCACCAACTAACTTCTCTGTGCGGTAATCCTACTTTTATTTAGTCCTGTATCAAATGTCCTTTTAAAAAAAATCATATTTAGTCAACCTCATCCTGTTTTGTTTTCTATTCAAGTTTTAATTGAATAAAAGTCATTTTTGTCTTGTCTTGGTCCAAGAAAACGTAAAATATTTTTGGGATAGTTTTAGTCAATAAAGATTGACATTTTAGTCAATCTAGTCCTCATCATTATGCGCGTGTACAAAGGCCCCATCGTCAGGACAAAATATCAGCTGTACTCCCCTCCAACCCAAACATGTATCTGTCCAATGTGTGTGTGTGTGTTGTGTGTGCGTGTGTTGAGGTGCTCATGTAGTAGAGAAGAGGGTGACTCACTTCCTCGTACACAGAAGAGAGTACAGCCTCTCACTGTTCCTGCTGCTCTCCCCATCCTTTTTACATTTGTTGTCTCACTTTAATGACATCACAGCAACTGAGTCGGCCGGTCCCCTTCTCTCAGAGGGAAAAGGGAAATAAAAGGGGGGCGGAGGACCGATGAATAGAAGGAGGAGAGTTGGAGAACAATGGTGTTCTACAGTACACAGCTGCTGGTTACTGAGAGAGAGACATAAACACAGGCGGGGGGCTGAGGAGTGTTGGCTGTAGTCGTTTCTATATGAGTGTGTTTTTCACCGTGCTTGGCCCACAAAAACAAAATCACCACCAACTCTGTGATCTTTACCGGCTCAACCGCGACACAGAGGGCTGGTGTCAAAACTTCCACTGGCTCCCAAACAGCAAAGAACCCAGTCCAAGAGCTCCTCATCACATACGAAGCCCTTCACAACCCTACACCCCTTCATACCTTCTGACCTCCTACACACACACACACACACACACACACACACACATATACACACACACACACACATATCTTATCTGGGGGGTCAGGGCCTTCTCCATCCCCCCTGGAGCAGTCTATTTATTGGAGCTATGTCTCCTGAAACAACGCCACGAGAGCAGCAAACCAAAACGGAAGCTGAAAGCTGAGGCAACAATGATCCCCTGTGTGTTGATCAATTAAGGACTCTGTTGGCAGACGGGACGATCTAATGCTCTCACTATGAAGAGAAACCAGTTTTTGTTTTAAGCACAGCGCTCTCTCGGTGTGTGTGTGTGTGTGTGTGTGTGTGTGTGTGTGTGTGTGTGTGTGTGTGTGTGTGTGTGTGTGTGTGTGTGTGTGTGTGTGTGTGTGTGTGTGTGTGTGTGTGTGTGTGTGTGTGTGTGTGTGTGTGTGTGTGTGTGTGTGTGTGTGTGTGTGTGTGTGTGTGTGTGTGTGTGTGTGTGTGTGTGTGTGTGTGTGTGTGTGTGTGTGTGTGTGTGTGTGTGTGTGTGTGTGTGTGTGTGTGTGTCACTCGGTGGGTGTCTTTTGACAGTTACTACCTAACACCCACTCAGCATGTGGTTGTTGAGGAGAAAAAGAAGCACGCGACTTGACTCGACTCTGTGCACAGCTGCTCCGTGGCGGCTCGGGCTGGACCGGGAGGCGCTCCGAGAACAATGAGCGGCTGAGCCCGGCTCAGGGTGTGGGTGAATCTGGGAAAAAAAAAAAGGTCTACATGAGTGATGTGATGTCATTCCCCACACATAGGCTGGGTGTTTTGCCCCATGTCGGATTACGAAAAAAGAATTGACACAAACTACATACAGCATCTTGTTTTGGAGTGTGGGTTATATTTAAAATGAATATACCAAATAAAAAATAAAATAGAAAAATGTAAAAGATGATTGACTTTTTGTGGCTTTTATTCTTATTTAATTTTGGCAGCTCCTCCTTGGTTAATTTGTCCATACTTTGACTCGGGTAAGAGGAGATAAAAATCTCAGCGACGTAGTTTACGAGTATGTCAGTAATTTTTCTGTGTGTGTATTAATGAAAAAGAAGGGTTTCTCAGACGGATGTATCGGCTCGTGTCATTGCAGGTATGAGACGTCCCAAAACATCCAAGCAGAACCAAAGGAGCAACCTCAATTTCACCCGGGGGGCCGAGTGTTCCAGCACCACGCAAGACTCGGTACCTACACTCTGACATTCCCGGGCCTCCGGCGGAGGAGGGAGGACGGGGGTGGAGAGATACAGGAGGAGGTAGAGGAGCTGAGGAGGCATATCCACCTGCACAGGGAGGAAAAGGTAAGGCGGCAGCATGTTAAATTGTAATCTTGCCTGTTTTATACCAGAAGATGTTTGTTTATAGTCTAGAATGTACATTCATAGTTCAGAGCACCAGCACAACACTAGAGAGTGCGTCATATGGGACTTCTCCTGTATTCCCCATAAGGGGTGGAAGAAAATAAATACTTGAGGCGATATGTTTGGACATACTGATATCCAACTCTTAAAAGATTTTTTTTTGTTGATCTTTAATTAATACTTTATAAAGCAGTGTTGTAATCCTATCACAGTGCCAATGTTAGCATTAGCAAACCTAGCTGATTGGTAACTTTACCAACGATGATATTAACAGCATGTGTGTAGAAATTCAGCTTCTTGCTCCTTGTGAGCGCTTGATCTCTGCGGTGGAAGTATACACAGCACAGCAATTCAATCAGTACAGTACTGTAATTGGAAACAGCTGTTCTGTATTTTAAACCAGTCAATAATATTAAGTAGAAAGCGAAGCTGTCCCTTTCATTACTTTGTATTCATAATAAAAGTGTCAATTAGATAGTAATCGGCATTAGGAATAGGACACAAATTGGCTAATAATAATTTTTTAATTTTACTGTATTTTGCTGTGTTGGTGAAGCATCTTGTGTAATGACGTTTCCCATCACCGCTTTTGCAGGGAAACACTGACTTTGATGTCACCATCGCACCAACACGTGACCTGGTAAGCCCTGCCTGTGGGCCGCAGGCCCGCTTCAACGGCCTGTCTGCCATAACCAGAGAGACCTGCAGCACGACCACAGAGGAACGGGGACGTCCTCCGTCACTGGAGGAGAGAGCACAGGGGGAGGACTCTGCTGTTGTCACTCGCACTTCCTGTACCAGTAGAACTCTTTGTCAGAGGCAGGAAGCTGGGGGAGAACAGAGGGGCAAACCGGCTGCCAACTCTCCTGCTGGCCGCAGCAGGAAAAACAGAAAGAGGACTACAAAACACGCAAGACTTGCAACAGAATCTCCAGGACGGAACAGAAGCACTCCAGAAGCTGGTGGAGGGAGTGCACGGAGACTTGCGAAGGCTACACGAAGTAGTGCAGATGTGACTGGTTCACCCAGAGGGCCTGCGGTGGCGTCTGTGACTCGTGACGACGACAGAGCCACGGAAACTCACAACAGAGCAGGGGAGACTCCATTACCCATAAGGCCAGTGTCTGCACCAGGTGGTGATTGGAAGTGCGCTGGCAGGAAGGCTGCGGACTTGCCCGCCACCATCATCGTAGAAAAACAGGAAGGAGAGAAGTGGGAAGTTGACCTGCTGATATGCGAGCAAGTTGCAGAGACAGAAGCAGTGACACAGATCGAGCAGGGAGACACTGAGAGTCTCGCAGCAGGAGAAGTTCAAGTGGACGTTGCTCCGGAATCGGCTGCAGAGAGGACCGGTGAGTCCAGCGGTGTGTCAGCGAGTGGGTTAGTTTGAGAGTCACTCAATGAATGGGCTTATTTAGGCTTTTTACCTAAATAATACAAATCAACTAGTGATTTGAGAAGGAGATTGACTGGGTCCACAGAAGCTGTGTCACCATTGATTGAAGCATATCAGAGTAACTGTTGGGAATCTGGGAACATGGGAATATGGACCAAATCAGAAATATTTTATTGTGTCGTCTTCAGGCACGATCAAAAGATTTTGTCAGTAGGGAAAAATCCCTACGACAATAATCTCTATAAATATATATACATCTTATATGAAACCTCCTGGTTAGTCAGTTTAGGAATGGAATGATGAAGGTTAATGAAGTAACATTATTTATTTATTTTATTTTATACACATTTTAAAATTGTGTTCACACAGTTAATCTGTGTTCAATCTTGCTTCCATAGAAACAATGACCAAAGCTTTAAGATGAAGGTACCAGATGTACCCTTAAAAGACAATAACAAGTGTCTTCTGCAGTGCTTAATCTAATCCTATCTCCTTTCAGCAACCATGGGTCAGGAACAATCCCAAGATCACCATGAAAGCCAGTCGGACCCGGAGGAGCCGGGCCAACCTGACACCATGGACGGGAGTCCTCAGTCTGGCAGGAGGACCAGCCCTAAGTCCCCGGACATGGAAAGGAAACCCCGGAGAGTGCTGTGGCGGGACGGAGGCTGGGTTGGAAGCAGAATGGGATCCCCCTCCCCTGGACCAGAAACTGTAGCAAAAACAGTCTGGTATAAGGGTGAAAAGCCGGACCAGGATGCCGAAGATGACTGCAACAGGGAGAAAGGGAACTCCCAGTTCAGTCAGTCAGTTTGGTATGACAGTGACACCGCAGATCAGAGAGAATGCGAACAACTGGAGCAGGAAATGAAAGAGCAGAAAGAATGTGATTTGAACTCAGCGCAGGTTTCTGGTCTTAGTTCTCCACAGCTGTTAGAACAGCCTCTTAGTTCTCATCAACTGTCTTCAGCTCTTAGTCAGCCACATGCTGCTGGAACGCAGCCAGCGCTGTCACATGGGCCGGGTGCACAAAGACGGGAAGTACACGGATCACAGCGAGAGGAGGAAGTAGGGCCAGATTGGAAGGAGGGAGGAGTGGAGGGAGACGGAGAGGAGGTCAGTAACAGAGAGGCGACTCACAGCAGAAAGAGTTCTGAAACGGCAGACGTCGAAGAGGGACTGGAGGGAGAGAGGCAAGAGAGTGGAGACAAAGGAGCAAAGGGCAGAAAAAAGAGGAGGAAGAAGAGGGGGAGGAGAGGAGGTGCCGAGCCAAAGCTTAGCTCCAGCTCCAGCATTGAGTCCCAGAGTCAGATAGAGTTAAAGACGCAGAGAGATCAAGTGTCGGACCCGAGCACTCAGTCAGAAGCTAAGGATACAACAGGAGTGGAGGAAATAGAGTCTCCAACCAAGGACGCCATGCATCTGCCCAGCCAGACTGAGGGCCACACCAGGGACGTTCATGGTCCGGACCACACAAACTCGGATCCTAGTGAATCAAACCCAGAGTTTAGTTCAACAGAGCGCGGGAGAACCGATCTCGCTGGAGTTATGGCTTCACAAACTCTGGAAACAAAGGAATTAACAGAGGACGATGGTGAGAGCCCGTATTCTATTGTCACTGCTTCAGACCTTCAAATGGACATCAGAAAGGCAGATATGGAGGGAATTACAACTGTGCAACCAGTAAAAAAGGAAATACTTGACCCGACAGAGCTGGGGCTTGCCGGTCCGGTCCACCAAATAGTGGATAATGTAGAATCAAAGGAATGGTCAGTAAACGAGGATTCAAGAATCGCTGGTAACGCCGTACCATCCGTGGACTGGACTGGTTTGGTGGAATCTAACTATACAAAGGAACTTCCTGTCAAACTTTCAGATCCTACAGAATTCACAGAGGACTTGTCTCTTGCGGAATTTCCTGAACAGAATGCACAACAAGAACAATCCGCAGAGTCAAGCAAACCGGCGCAACCTGTGGATCCCACGGGAAGACAACAAGGATTTATGAAATCGGCATGTCCTGCAGAAGCCGAGGGTCTGCCATTTGAAGGCACAGCGGATGTTTTACCTCTTCAAATGCGGGAAGGAAGCACTGAGACAACTGCAAGGGAATATTCAGAGCATTGTTTGGCCCCTGGGATACCGAGAGATCAGCAGCATAGAGAGGAAAGGAAGAATGAGTCTCGGGTGGGAAAAGAGGAAGCGGGTGAGGAAAGGAGTAGGAGTTGGGAAAATGACAGTGTGACTGTGCGTGGCGAGGAGTCGTCTTCCATAGAACAAGGGCAGGACCACAATGAATACGTGGTTGCCACGGCGGTAGCGGTCGTAACTATAGCAATAGCATCAGCCATGGCGAGCATAGAGCTGAGCCAACAGTTAGCAGACAATCAGTCAGCGAGCCAAGAGCCATTAAACCAGACGCCAGGCGATTCACTCAACACTGTTCAGTCTGCACAGCTGATGGACAGAGAGAACTGTCAACTGCGACCAGCTGAGACAAAAAACCCACCTGTAGAGCATTCATTAGGTGGGTTTCTCATTGAAGCTACTGATCAATTTGCCTCTAGAGAGCTCAGTAGTGTTGAAATATCAGAAGAGTCTGATTCTGCAGTGTTGCAGTGCAACACTGGGACAGAGACGCTACTAGTACCACAGCTAACTAGCAACCAGCAGGCTAACCTTGAGCTGTCAGCCATTGCAGAAACTCCTAGTTTACCACAACTCTTGGAAGAGGCGATCCAGACAGAAATTGCACAAAACCAAATATTTGCTTGTCCACTGCCTAAAGCAGAAGACGTTATTGCAGAATCTTTGCCAGAAGCAGATGAAACCATTACAGCTGAGCCGGGGCGACGTCCAGAGGCTGGCACGCTCTGCACTGGTTCTGAGGAAAGCCTCAGACCTGGCGAGCATAGAGGCCCCCAAGATCAGTCTATCTGTAAGGAAGAGAGTGGGATGCAACACAGACTCTACAGAGACGCCAGTCCTCCTTTCGAATCCATTTCTTTCGAATCCATTTCTGCTGAGGGTGAGGTAGAAAACCAGGATAGTCCACACAGCTTGAAAGCGTTCAAATACATGTCAGGCCGAGAGCGTGGGAGAGCTCCACAGCCGGGTGGTCAGACGGAAACACCACGCGAAGAGGAGATTCCAACCTCGCCGCTAACTTGCAGCCCAACACTTCAAGTCACCCCCTGTGACTCCACCCCCGTGGCCGATACCAGTCCAGAGGAACTGACTGGCCCCCAGGATGCGGAGACGGCCAAAACCCAGTCAATAACAGACAAGAAGCTCGTCCCTGCCATCCCGCTTGAACATGGCAGTAGCACGCTCAAGAGCAGAAGCCAAGAGCCTGACGCCGTGGATAATGAGGACGGTGTGTTTGAAGGGCTGGAGACAGACTCTCTGGATGCAGTGGACGGGTGGAAGGAGAGAGAAAAGAATAGGCCGAAAAGTGAAGCGGAAGCAAGGAACGAGTCGGTCACAGTGGACGTCACATCCCAGACGGGTAAATAACTCTCCATACAGTGTGTCTTTCTGCTTGTGTCTAAACTCATCACTGTGCGTTAGTGCAGCCATTACGTCTTTCATTTCCTGCCCTGTCAGGATAAGTTTGTGGCAAGCATGATCACATGTGTGTTTATGCATGAAAAGAATCATCACTTTGCTTGTTATTCATTCATTAAAACCGCTAAGTAATTAAGTAAACCTTTCTAACTTCTCCAGAAAGAACTGACCATTAGCATCTTACCTTGTATTAAACATTTACTGCTTTTATTTTGAAATAATCAGAGCAATTCAAAAGTTAATATGTATTGATCAAAGTTGCATGTACGCTGGTGGTAGTAATGGCAATCTGCTGGTTGGTCACGTCTGCACTACAGCTGCTTAAGCTAACAAATGCTCAAATGTTTTACTCGGCTGCCTGTCTGACAACAACAACCGAGCTAGCTGCTAACCGACTGTCTGGAAAGGGTGTGACCGGCTACATCGCGTATCTAGAAAGGAAAGGTTCACTTGCTCTTTTTGAACAACAAAGGGACACCATCCATTCTCAAATATCAACACCATCTTTGGCTTCAGCGGAAATGAAGCATATACTCTGGCATGGTAATTTACGTTAGCAGGCTACAGCTGGTTGTCATTGTCATGACAGTGGTCATTGACTCAGACTTTTACCACAGCCTGTTTAGATATTAATGATGCAACTAGATTTAAAAATAATGGAGTCATCCGTTCTAATCTTTATGTATGGAGATTTTAATTTTAGCATCACAGCTCCGTGGGATTTAATTAGTGTCTGTCTGACATTTAGTGACCCTTTTATTTCACTCTCCATTTTGAACTGTGGTGGATAGTTTTAGAATAGAAGGAAGCCAAGAGACACAGCAGAATAATGTCGTGTGTGTGTGTGTGTGTGTGTGTGTGTGTGTGTGTGTGTGTGTGTGTGTGTGTGTGTGTGTGTGTGTGTGTGTGTGTGTGTGTGTGTGTGTGTGTGTGTGTGTGTAAGACGGCTGTTGATCCGGCGCCACTGTTTGTATGGGGCACGGTATCCAGGCAACCTGATGATGTCATCAGGATTTAACAGTGGACAGTGAAACTAGAGGTGGGCTGAGAAATTGCGCCGTGTGTATGTGCGTCTGCATGTGTCACTGTGTGAACGTCCTGTTGCATTCTACAAGTGTGTGCATAGTGTGTGTTGCTTGATAAGACTCAGGCTAAGTGTCTATTTTATGTGAACTTACATTTTAAGGTGAAATGAAGAGGGAATTTCTTAAAGCCCCTGTGTGCCTGTTTATGTTTGTGTGTATTCTCGTACTAGCGATGTTGTGAGGACCAAGGTTTTTAACCCACGTGGTGAGATAGTGTTTGGATAGTGAGGGTATTGCAGGCAAGGATTGTTCAAGTGTTGAGATTGAGTTTTAAGGTTCAGTTTAGAGTTCGATTTAGGTAAGGGATGGAGTTAGGCATGTAGTTGTCATGTTTAGGGGAAGTGTCTCGGGAATGCATGAAGGGTCCTCACAAGGGGAAGAAGTACAGGGATGTGTGTGTACGTGCATGCGGGTCAGTTATTTCAGAGCCGCGATGCAGAGCCACATTATCGTCTTGTAATTGTTGTGACTCAGTGACTGACTCGCTGTGTGTGTTGGAAGCGGTCCGTCACATCCTCCTGTTGAGGTGCTGCACTGGTTCAATGCTTGAGTCTCAGCCGGGCCACTAATAATGGTAATGCTAACATCTGTCATTTTCATTGAGCTTGTCGTCCAGTCCCTACCAGAGGCCCACTATAATATCAAGACCAGCTCGTACTCTGAATGGGAACGGATGCTGTGCTGGTAGAACATCAATTTTTTTAGAAGAGGAACCTCGTCAATGCCGAATCCTTGTACTTGCTGAGATCTGGTAAAGCTCACTAAAAATAGCTGATCAGACAGATTGGAAACTCTAAATTGGTCAAAAGATAAAAGTGTGAACATAACAGTTTACAGATTAACTTTTCTTATTAAACTTTAATGCACCATAATTACATGCAAGGTGTGATTATTTCCAACGTGTGTTTAGATTATCTGAATGAAAAAAACAAAACACAAGCTTTAATGATCAAATGAGTGATGGCTAAATTCCATTTAGCTGCTTCAGTTTCAGGCTCCTGGTATTGTTCATGCTGGCTCATCATCACACTATCGTGGTTTTTCTGGGACACCTGAAGAAAAGAGACCCATTGTAAATAATATTAATATTTTGATATAACTTTAATTTATGTGGTAATGTATAAGGTAATATTCTGCAGCAGATACCTTTACCTAACGTTAGCCAGGAATGTTAATGTCGTTAACAAACTGACCTTAACTTTGGCTGAAATAATTTCATGAAGCTTTTTTGCATTTTAGTTCCGGTTTGTTGTGCTAACGTTAGCAGACTCATGACGTTATCTAACTTTTTTAATTACAATTGTATTAAAATTTAATTTTGTATCGATTATCTTGTTGCTACAGTGTGACACTGTACGTAATACAATGTATTAAATACAATAGGCTGCTTTATTTATTAACGTCAAAAACCGTGATAAATCAATGCACTGCTCAATATATTACAGTGACATGTAAGTGTTATTTATTGATAAGGAAGCGCTATAAACATGTGATTTTTCACCATCGGTCCTGGTGATGGAGATCTCAGAGAAGGTATTTTGCGTGTGCAGGTGAAGATGACAAAGAGGATGCCCACAGCAAGCATCACATCATACAGGAGTTGGGATGTGCCTTCCACCGATACCCGGTTCTAAACGAGAACCAATAAGACAGTAGTAAATACCCAGAGTATTGATGAGGTCTGGAGTTAACGGTTCTGCTTTCGATACTTAAGAAGTTACGGAGTGAGATCTCTGCAGGAAGAAGAGGTGTCGCAAACCCTCTCTCTCTGTCTCTCTCTCTGTCTCTCTGTCTGTCTGTCTCTCTGTCTCTGTCGCTCTCTCTCTGTCTCTGTCTCTCTGTCTCTGTGTCTCTCTATCTGTCTCTGTCTCTCTGTCTCTGATTGTCTCTGTCTCTCTCTGTCTCTCTCTCTCTCTCTCTCTCTCTCTCTGTCCCTCTGTCTGTCGCTGTCCCTCTCTCTGTCGCTGTCCCTCTCTCTGTCACTGTCTCTCTCTGTCTCTCTCTCTCTGTCTCTGTCTCTCTCTCTGTCTCTCTCTCTGTCCCTCTCTCTGTGTCTCTGTGTCTCTGTCTCTGTGTCTCTCTGTCTATGTGTCTCTCTGTCTCTTTGTGCTTTACTCTGACACACACAGCGACTCCGGCTCAGTCCAGCGTGAGACTCACATTATGGCAGGGAGGAGACAAAGATCCAAAGTGAAGCTACATTTGACTCCACTAGTTGTCTCAGACTCAATAAAACCCTCAGTAGTATTAGGGAGGAAACAGCAGCAGTTGATCACAAACATTCAGCCAACAAGCAGAACATCAATGTGCTTCCTCGTCCTCTGCGGATAACGTTAGTGATGTCGTATGGAGTTTGATCATAAGAACAGGATAATGATCACTCAGCACATTTTTTAGATCAAGTCTCCTAAGACAAGCAGCTACCGGGAAAAAGACACAAGAGAGAATCAACGAGTGTCTGAGGGCTGATACCCAGTTTATTGCCAAAGGCCTTTTTTTTTTTGAATGAGCTGAAACAGGCAGCCAGAGGAGACAGCTCTGGATGTATGTAACCTTCTAGCATTTTCCAGTCAGGATGGCTGTGTCAGGGAGAAGCTTTCCATTTCACCCCTTAATTATTCTAACCAGGAACATTACTGACTCACCATGACTGGAGGGAACTCCCTAACAGGATCTTCATTATCATATTCCTATCCGAGCTCTCGGTTATCTGACTCACCCACTTTGTTTGTCTTGATAATGCCCATTTAATAAGCAAGCCATCACTCTCATCTACCTATTACACACTATTTATTTCCTAGTAGGGGGCGACTGTGGCTCAGTGGTTAGCAAGTCAGTCTTTCAATCAGAGGGTCGGTGGTTCAAACCCCAGCTCAGCCAGTCCATGTCGTTGTGTCCTTGAGCAAGACACTTAACCCTCATTGCTCACCGTTGCTGTGTCTACGGTCTACTGTATACTGTATATCATGTAAGTCGCTTTGGATAAAAGCGTCAGCTAAATGAAATTTAATAATGTAATAATAGTAAATAGAACGTGCACTTCTAATCAAAATATACAACATATCAGGACGATCAGAGCGACGGACATTTTAATGTGTTCCGTTGCTATTGCGACCGTTGTAGTGGGCTAACTTCTGTGTAAACTAACCCTACTTCATAGCACAAAGAGAGAAATGCCATACCCACTGACAATGAGGCAAAAACTGGAACACTAACTAACGATGGTGGACTCGTGTTTTCTGTCCTCCGCAGCAGTAGAAGAAGAAGAGTGGCAATGGACGAGGCGTGACTCAGACGGTGCACGCACTCTGCAGGTGAGTTTATACTGAACGAGAAAGAAAGAATGTTCCAATGTCATGGCTCCTATGTTGCCTTGTGCTGTGTGGTTAGGGTGCGAAACCCTGTCTCATTATCACACGGTTCAGTGGGCTGGTTTGTCCATGCAAACACCTTTTAATGGGATTTTAAGATTCACTCTCAGTGGTTTCTGTGACATGAGAAATACTTTCACAATATTCACGTTTAAAATTAATAAAAGGCTAAAATACAACGGCTACCGCCAGGGCCGCATTCACACCAAGTGGGAAAATCACGGCAAGCCAACAAGGAAGTCCAAACACTCCAGACGTGTGCGACGGTGTATTCCTCGGGGTGGGTCAGGCACCCCAAATCGCCGAAGATGGTTTTTACGCACTGGTAATTCATCTCTATGGCCTTTTTCTAAAATTTCCAATGTTGTGCATAAAACCCAGCGGCTCGGTACGTGCTACCGCAGAGAAAGTCAGTTAAGTAGGCGGGGCCTCAATGTAGATCAAGAACAGGACAGGAGAATGTGGCCACATGCGGTCCCGACCACTTCTGAATGTGGTTCACTGAGAGGGTTAGGGTGTGAACTAACGGCACAGCTCAAGGTCATTCGTGTTTAGTTTCACTTGGTCATTCAAACCACAAGGGCCACAGCAGGAGTTTTGTAAAGAATGAAAGGAGGGAAGCGCTGCCTACTTTCTCTCCTACGCACACCCATTGTTGCATTGTCTGTTTTGATGGGTTTGAAAAGTTGCAGAGTAGTTCAAAGAAAAAAAGAAGAAAAAAAGTGAGCTTTTTGACACAATAAGATATCGTTCACTAGCGGACGAGGCAGTTACATGCAAACAAACCAAAACAAGCTGTGGGAATCAGCCAGCAGATAAGAGTCCACTTCCGCTGACTGGTCTCCAGATAAGAGCTGCCGAACCCACAGCTGCCATGATGCTACCTAGCACACTCCTTCCTCCAGACGATATGAACAGGAGTTAGCTGCACTCACGTCCTGCCAGTCTCCGGGCCTTTTGGAGGTTATATCAGACCAGGCCAAGGTCACCTCTGAAACCATATAAATCGTTTTTTCCCCAATGACGCAGGAGTTGGTCTCATGGAGCAGCAGGTCACAGTAGGAGATATGGGAACCTTAAGGTGTGTGTGTGTGTGTGTGTGTATATATATATATATATATATATATATATATATATATATATATATATATAGCAAACTGTCAATAAAAAAAAATATTTTCAATTACAAGAAGCATCAGTAGAAAACAAAAAAACATGCTAGGCCTATGACAAATGATTAAACTGTTAAAAAGCTCAATATAACCAAACTATATATTGATATTAAACCGTTTAATTGACATTTGAGTGAGTTGTCAGTTTCTACTGAAGGTGTTGATGAAGTGAGACAGCAGCAGGAAGGAAGGACCGTGAGTGAAGAAGCGTTTCATAAAGCTTGCATGCCGGAGCATAATAGAGTCCCCGGGGTAGCGTTATCGTTGTGCTTTTTGTAGTCCTTCTTGGTTGTAGTTTCACCACAGCAGACCTACATCCGCCGTCGCCTCATAAATACGTAGTTTAGTGAAGGTGGAGTCTGAGCTTTCCAAATTCCTCGTGAATTCTCATCACATCTTTCCTAGACCTCTTCAATCGAGGAAAAGTGGTTAGGAAAAGACGCTAGGAGGCAACATTTCGACCGTAGCCCAGGACTTGGTTGTCCACATGGAGAACAGGGCCGGGCTCTCAGTTCTGTGTTTGTGTGTGGAGGTCAGAGGTGTGAGCGTCGGTTCTCTGCTGCTTCCTTGTGGTCAGAGCAGGTATAACCACTTCCAGATTCTGCTCGTTATTCCGGCCAGTCCGTGGGAGAAATGCTCAATATGCAAATTATTGTAATTAAAAGATTTAATAAAAGATGATGACAAAACAGTTATACATTACTCGACCGAGGCCATATCCTCTCCAGCAGACTCACAGACTGGTCCCAGTTAGCTGCCGCCTCTGCTTTCGAAGAAAATAGACCGTTTCATTTCGCGCGTGTTAGTTTAAATACTTTTCAGCCACGGAGCTTAAGGCCCTCTCATTGGTTAGTTATTCTTAACATCCCGATTGTCCATAGGTCCATTTGCTTTCGGAGAAGGCGGAGGCTCTTCATCCTCCAGGGACAAAGGAATAGTCCATCTTCCAAGTATCCATGCGCGCGTCCTCCCGGGTCCCAAATGTCTCAGTGTCTCACTCCGCCTTCCGCCCAGCAACATATGGAGGAACTACTTCTTCTTAAAGAAACAGTCCCACATTCCTAACTCCTATAGAATCATTATATAAAAACCATTCACACCTAAACATTAAACAATATGACATACAGTGACTTCCTTAATACATACAATTACATATCCTTCATAATGCCCTTCATTATTTATCATCTCCTTCTCATGCATTGTAATGTACACTTAAACAATCCTTTATTACACATGTACAGGCAATTTCAAGCTCACTAATCTATTAGAACTTAACACTACAGTAGTATTTGTGTGCCGCTGATTGGTTACAGATGCAGCTGAACGTTTCCACTTGTTGGTTGTAAGTTGGTTGTTTAAGACCGCTTGCAACACCCAAAGCATCATGGGAATTATAGTTTCATAACAAAAGACATTATCCCCAACATATGTGACACACATATAAGGTGTTATATTATGGCTCTGATTTATAACAATAATGTAAACAACTCTGATGAATAAGAGGGATGAACGTTTGCTTTTTGATCGCGCACATGGGTGTGACTGAAGTTTATAATTGAAGCTTATCCGTAATTACCAAAAGCGCTGAAGGGCGGTTAGAGTGTAACGCAGCAGCCGACTCCTCTGAACGCCCTTCTTTCTTTCTCAGTTCCAGCAGATTAGAGCTCCAATTGTTCTGTGTGTGTGTGTGTGTGTGTGTGTGTGTGTGTGTGTGTGTGTGTGTGTGTGTGTGTGTGTGTGTGTGTGTGTGTGTGTGTGTGTGTGTGTGTGTGTGTGTGTGTGTGTGTGTGTGTGTGTGTGTGTGTGTGTGTGTGTGTGTGTGTGTGTGTGTGTGTGTCAGTGGAGAGGCAGCAAATGGATGAGAGGGAGTTTGTTTCATAAAAGGAATGACAGATGTGATGGTTGTGTAGGAGAGAGAGAGATAGAGAGGAATGGGAAAAAGGCAGAGCGAGTGGGAAGGAGGGATGGATAGAGGGAGGGGCCACCTTTTGAACAGATGTGGGCAGAGGGCTCATTTTCCAAAACCAAACTGCAGCGAGAAGGAACACAGCGATACGTAGACGTTTATTGGATTACACACCTCGAACTGGGCACATGTCGGACCTTTTTGTTTTATATTTTGTTCTGACGTCACGTTAAACATTGAAGTTTTTCATCCGGAATCTGCAACGGCAGAGTTAAAGTTTGATCCGACCACATCTTCTGCGGCTTCATTAGTCGTACAACAAACCGCTCATGCACAGTTTATTTGTTTCTTTTTTCTCTCTCGTGGTGTGAAGAAAAACAGCAGCCTGCAGCTCTGGAAACCAGTTTTTCTGTGCCTGGGAACTCCACCCTCAACCGTTCTTATAAATGCTCTATTGTTTTTTTCCTGACTGAGTTGCGTTCAAGAGAGAAAGAGAGAGAGTGGTAGTTTGGGATTCATCCTGTGAAATGGTTACATGTTAACACGTCGACCCTCGACTGCAGGCGGCATGTACGAGAGACACAGGAGGAGGTACAGCTTCTGTGCCAAGGGAGAGAGGACTGTGGATGTGGTGCTGATTAAGGTAGGTGTGGGTGCGTGTGTGTGTGAATATAAATAGGTATACTCTGAATATTTGTACAAACAGGTAGGATTGAAAAGTGTATTTATTATTTAGCTGTTTTTAACCCACACCTTTTTGGATTTAATTGAATCATTCTTTTCGTTCAGAACAGAACAAATCAGGAAATCAACGTACACATATGGTCAAATGAAACAACCAACTTTGTCCCAGCATTGATGCATGCGTCCTTGACAAAGTCAGACATAAATAATATAATGAAATAACTACTAAATTAAACTAAATTTAACAAAACAAAAAATAAAACATATTGAATAACATTTTTAAGAGGTCATGGTCTTGCATGTCATAATTAATGTCAATGTCTTGCAAGTGTTTTGCACATTTTTAAATGTGTGTATTCTGCAACCAATATGGAGGCCTCCATTAACTTTCCATTCCATTTATATACAGGATTTAAGCAAATTGACTCATTTCCTAGCTGGGATAAACATTTTCTGAGTTATGGGACTTACACTTTTCCATCATGCTATGGTGTGATGTAAACAGGAAGTGCAGCGTTGCCACAGAGACAGCGTGGCGCTACCGTGGCTCATTGCAGCCCTTCCTCTCGCATCCTCCCAGGGAGAGAGAGAAGGGAGGAAGAGCCGTGAGCCGTTTGTCTGCTTAGAAGCTGCAGGTACAGAGAGTCTGCACTACAGGTAGTCTGTCTAACAGGCTCCACAGCGACGTCAAAAAAGAATAAGATTGATGTCATTAAGATTTAAGAAGGTTTAAGATGAAGTGTTTTATTTATCTCCCAGGGGGAAACAGATTGCTTATGTCATGTTTCTGAACATGGAAGCTAGGCCCTGACGTAGGTTTCAATGTCCAATGGGGCTCCTTTAGTAGGAAGTGCTATTTATTATCACTGAATGAATCATTAGATTTGAGACCTCCAGAGAAACTCACCTGGACAGAGATGATACCACAGAGAGAGAGTGGACGTAGTCATGGTGACGTTACCCGTTGGTTTGTGGACATTATGAAGCCTGGAGTTCAGCGATTTGGCCGCCGCCATCTTGGATTACAGCAGTTTGTCATGTTGTTTTTCCTGCTTATGGACTGAAGTTACCCTATTTGGAATGCAGAGGAGTGACGTAGAGACACTGTATACGGCGCTGGTAACAATCTGTCAATCACAGTAAGCCCCGCCCTAAAGCATCCCCTGCTTTATGGTCTATTTGACTCTAAATGACCATAATTTACTAAATGAACATCATGCTGTATTGAAGAAGACTTGAAACTAGAGACATAAACTCATGTTTACAATGTTTACTGAGGGAATACATCAAGAGAGAAGTAGAGTCATTTTCTAATAGACTTCTATACAACCAGAGGAGTCGCCCCCTGGTGGATGCAGGTTTTAAAACATTTCTGCATCGGCTTCACTCGGTTGCCTCCTGGATGATGCATAGACGGATATATACAGTATATGTACAGTGTATGTACAGGCCACACCAGCTGCGCAGACTTGATGAGTGGTGTTCTCGTCCCACGTCGCTCACGTCCTCTCTTCATCTGGGAGATTTCACCGCTGTTTATTCCCCCTCTCTTTAACAGCACAGCCCACATGTCATTTGAGGTCTCTCATGTCTGACTGTTCGCTTGAGGGTTGCAGACAGCTTCTCATTGTACGTGTCACACTGAGGCACACCTATACATAATGAGTCTGATTTGGGAAAATCTCATTGTGAGCAGGTTCTGTCATACCGGGGGAAGCTCGGAGCTCCTGGCAAAGACTGGACACCAGCGCTATACGTTTCATCCTTTTATTCATTGTGAAGGCACGGAAACCAACACCACACACAACACCAGCACCACTGATTCCCCGTGTGCATCTCACTGTGCGGCCTTTTATGCCGCACTTAATCCCCGCGCTCATCAGGACCAGCCGTCCCCACTAATGAGAACGGCTGCTCCCAATGAGCGCGCCCCTCTCTCTCGTGTCGCAGGTGCGCTAACCACGCCCCTCGCCCACATACCCCCACCACCCGACTTAGGCCGGGGAGCCACCGGTCTAACCAACTCCCCCCCCCCTCCCTCCCACTGGGAGCGAGAGGGGAAGCCGGCCCCGACCATCTGCATCCCCGACCTATGGACCACCATGGAATTAACCTGCTTCTCAGCCCGATGCCAACGGGTGGTCCGGGCGTTGGCATCCTCCATCCGTGGGGGTCCGGGCGCGGGACGTGGCCCGAACAGAGGGCGATCGAGCGCCCCGGGAGGCAGGTTCCCTGCGCTCTCCGCCGGCCCCCCCCCCCCGGGACCAAACCGGCTCTCCCCCTCCGTCCGCCGCGGCAACCTGCAACACAAGAGAGAGAAGTTCAGGGAACCACCAACCCCAGTGCGGAGCTGCGCTCTGCGCGCTCCTTAATCAGCTGGGTCTCGACCCGGCCCCGAGCCTCCCGCTCGGCCTGGAGTCTCTTCTCCAGCTGGGCGATCGTCGCCCTGTCCCGGAGTCTGACCCCGAAGGCGTCCCGCAGCTGCCCCCGCAGCTTGTCCACTTCCTGGCGCAGCTTCTCTTGGACGAAGTTCCGCCCGTCGTCCGCGCTGCTCCAGCTGTTCCGCCAGTCGGTCTGCTCCGTCTCCTCCGGCCGCCCCACCAGGTTGACCGGCCGGATCCATGGCCTCTCCGGCCCCGGCTGTTGCCGGTCCCTGCGACGCCGTCTTCTTCTCGCCCTCCGGGCCCGTCCCGACCGCCTCGCGGTTCCTGGTCCCGGCGGTGGGGCCGCGATGTCCCGGCCGGTTCCTGCTCCGGTTCGCCCGACCCGGCTCGCGAAGTCCACCTCCATGAGGTCACAGTCCTTCCGCTCATGGCCGGGCCGGCCGCAGGTCCAGCACGTGGGGCCCCTGGCCTCCGGGCCCCCCCCGGGCTCCGGACGGCCGAACCTCCACTCCTCCGGCGCTGCCCTCGGCGCCGGCCAGCCCCGGACTGCACTCTCCGCCGTCCTCCCTCTCCGGCTCTGCCGCGCTGGTTGGCGCGGCCCGCCGGTCACCTCCGGGCCCCGGTCTGGCTCCGCCCTGGCCACCGGCCGGGGCTTCGACTTCGGCGCGGCCGCTCCCGGCGCCGTCTGCGTCGCCACCGACGTTGGAGCCGCTGTCACGGCTGCCTCCGCCGGCGTTGCTGCCGCGACCGCCGACGTCTGCGTTGCTGCCTCCGCCGTCGTTGCCGCGGCCGCCGACGTCTGCGCCGCCGCCGTCGTCGCTGCCGCGCCCGCCGACGTCCGCGCCGCTGCCTCCGCCGTCGTTGCTGCCGCGACCGCCGACGTCTGCGTTGCTGCCTCCGCCGTCGTTGCCGCGGCCGCCGACGTCTGCGCTGACGTAGGTTTCAATGTCCAATGGGGCTCCTTTAGTAGGAAGTGCTATTTATTATCACTGAATGAATCATTAGATTTGAGACCTCCAGAGAAACTCACCTGGACAGAGATGATACCACAGAGAGAGAGTGGACGTAGTCATGGTGACGTTACCCGTTGGTTTGTGGACATTATGAAGCCTGGAGTTCAGCGATTTGGCCGCCGCCATCTTGGATTACAGCAGTTTGTCATGTTGTTTTTCCTGCTTATGGACTGAAGTTACCCTATTTGGAATGCAGAGGAGTGACGTAGAGACACTGTATACGGCGCTGGTAACAATCTGTCAATCACAGTAAGCCCCGCCCTAAAGCATCCCCTGCTTTATGGTCTATTTGACTCTAAATGACCATAATTTACTAAATGAACATCATGCTGTATTGAAGAAGACTTGAAACTAGAGACATAAACTCATGTTTACAATGTTTACTGAGGGAATACATCAAGAGAGAAGTAGAGTCATTTTCTAATAGACTTCTATACAACCAGAGGAGTCGCCCCCTGGTGGATGCAGGTTTTAAAACATTTCTGCATCGGCTTCACTCGGTTGCCTCCTGGATGATGCATAGACGGATATATACAGTATATGTACAGTGTATGTACAGGCCACACCAGCTGCGCAGACTTGATGAGTGGTGTTCTCGTCCCACGTCGCTCACGTCCTCTCTTCATCTGGGAGATTTCACCGCTGTTTATTCCCCCTCTCTTTAACAGCACAGCCCACATGTCATTTGAGGTCTCTCATGTCTGACTGTTCGCTTGAGGGTTGCAGACAGCTTCTCATTGTACGTGTCACACTGAGGCACACCTATACATAATGAGTCTGATTTGGGAAAATCTCATTGTGAGCAGGTTCTGTCATACCGGGGGAAGCTCGGAGCTCCTGGCAAAGACTGGACACCAGCGCTATACGTTTCATCCTTTTATTCATTGTGAAGGCACGGAAACCAACACCACACACAACACCAGCACCACTGATTCCCCGTGTGCATCTCACTGTGCGGCCTTTTATGCCGCACTTAATCCCCGCGCTCATCAGGACCAGCCGTCCCCACTAATGAGAACGGCTGCTCCCAATGAGCGCGCCCCTCTCTCTCGTGTCGCAGGTGCGCTAACCACGCCCCTCGCCCACATACCCCCACCACCCGACTTAGGCCGGGGAGCCACCGGTCTAACCAACTCCCCCCCCCCTCCCTCCCACTGGGAGCGAGAGGGGAAGCCGGCCCCGACCATCTGCATCCCCGACCTATGGACCACCATGGAATTAACCTGCTTCTCAGCCCGATGCCAACGGGTGGTCCGGGCGTTGGCATCCTCCATCCGTGGGGGTCCGGGCGCGGGACGTGGCCCGAACAGAGGGCGATCGAGCGCCCCGGGAGGCAGGTTCCCTGCGCTCTCCGCCGGCCCCCCCCCCCCGGGACCAAACCGGCTCTCCCCCTCCGTCCGCCGCGGCAACCTGCAACACAAGAGAGAGAAGTTCAGGGAACCACCAACCCCAGTGCGGAGCTGCGCTCTGCGCGCTCCTTAATCAGCTGGGTCTCGACCCGGCCCCGAGCCTCCCGCTCGGCCTGGAGTCTCTTCTCCAGCTGGGCGATCGTCGCCCTGTCCCGGAGTCTGACCCCGAAGGCGTCCCGCAGCTGCCCCCGCAGCTTGTCCACTTCCTGGCGCAGCTTCTCTTGGACGAAGTTCCGCCCGTCGTCCGCGCTGCTCCAGCTGTTCCGCCAGTCGGTCTGCTCCGTCTCCTCCGGCCGCCCCACCAGGTTGACCGGCCGGATCCATGGCCTCTCCGGCCCCGGCTGTTGCCGGTCCCTGCGACGCCGTCTTCTTCTCGCCCTCCGGGCCCGTCCCGACCGCCTCGCGGTTCCTGGTCCCGGCGGTGGGGCCGCGATGTCCCGGCCGGTTCCTGCTCCGGTTCGCCCGACCCGGCTCGCGAAGTCCACCTCCATGAGGTCACAGTCCTTCCGCTCATGGCCGGGCCGGCCGCAGGTCCAGCACGTGGGGCCCCTGGCCTCCGGGCCCCCCCCGGGCTCCGGACGGCCGAACCTCCACTCCTCCGGCGCTGCCCTCGGCGCCGGCCAGCCCCGGACTGCACTCTCCGCCGTCCTCCCTCTCCGGCTCTGCCGCGCTGGTTGGCGCGGCCCGCCGGTCACCTCCGGGCCCCGGTCTGGCTCCGCCCTGGCCACCGGCCGGGGCTTCGACTTCGGCGCGGCCGCTCCCGGCGCCGTCTGCGTCGCCACCGACGTTGGAGCCGCTGTCACGGCTGCCTCCGCCGGCGTTGCTGCCGCGACCGCCGACGTCTGCGTTGCTGCCTCCGCCGTCGTTGCCGCGGCCGCCGACGTCTGCGCCGCCGCCGTCGTCGCTGCCGCGCCCGCCGACGTCCGCGCCGCTGCCTCCGCCGTCGTTGCTGCCGCGACCGCCGACGTCTGCGTTGCTGCCTCCGCCGTCGTTGCCGCGGCCGCCGACGTCTGCGCCGCCGCCTCCGACGTCCCCGCTGCCGCGCCCGCCGACGTCTGCGTCGCCCGGCCCTTCTGGCGGCCGGCGTCGGTCTGCGTCCCTCCGGGCCTCAGACGCTTCACCTCCGTCTGCGTCGCCGCTCGCGATGTCGGCCGGGCCGTCGGCGCCGGCCTGCCGAGGCCCTCCGCCGGTCTGACGTCCCGCTCGGTGGCCGCGTTCCCGCCCAGGTGGTCTTCCGCCAGGGTGACGGCGTCCCTCAGCCTGGCCGGGCCCCGGGCCCGAATCCCGTCGGCCATCCAATCCGGCAGTCCCCCCAGGAACTGCTCCAGGACTACACGCTCCACGACCTCCGGGACTCCGCCCACGCCGCCTGACTGCAGCCACTGCCTCGCGGCGTCCTGCAGCCGTACGGCAAACATCGCCGGCCAGTCCCCCGGTCTCAGTCGGTCCGAGCGGAACCGCCGCCGGTGTTCGTCCGGGGACTTGGGCAGCGGCAGCTGCCCCGCCCCCCCTGGTGTCGGCGGGACCCGCTCCGCATGGGCCACAACCCTTGCTTCCGGTCCCCCTGGCCGTCCCTCGCCAGCCATCGCCGCGTATAACGCCTCAATCGCCGCATTGCCATCGTCCATCGGCTGCCCTGGCTGCCGTCTCCTCCCCTCCGGTACTCCCCGTTGGGCGCCACTGTGAGCAGGTTCTGTCATACCGGGGGAAGCTCGGAGCTCCTGGCAAAGACTGGACACCAGCGCTATACGTTTCATCCTTTTATTCATTGTGAAGGCACGGAAACCAACACCACACACAACACCAGCACCACTGATTCCCCGTGTGCATCTCACTGTGCGGCCTTTTATGCCGCACTTAATCCCCGCGCTCATCAGGACCAGCCGTCCCCACTAATGAGAACGGCTGCTCCCAATGAGCGCGCCCCTCTCTCTCGTGTCGCAGGTGCGCTAACCACGCCCCTCGCCCACACTCATGACTTATAATTTTGGCTTTTATTTCTCTTTGATTTACACAATACAAAAAATAAGAAAACCCAGGTGATGGGTAAGTTCATATTTTGTTTCTCACTCGCACATTTACTGTATGTTGAGTTATTGCTAACTCACTGCCATCATTTCCCCTGTCTGTCCATACTGGCCAAGAAGGGATCTCTTCCTCTATGAATACACTTTAAAAGATGTAACACAGAATCCACAGTCCTCGTTTCTGTGCAGAAAATACGTTCTTAAATTCAGAGAAAGTTCCTATGAGGCAGTTTGAGTCAGAGACACAAAGAAGTCGAGTTCATGTCTTTTTTTAGTAGCGAATTGTTCGTTTCCATGTCCTGTGTTTCCTTGCTGAGGCAGCAGAGGGAAACATCATACGTTTTCTTCTTTTCAGGACAAAACTTTGCCAATAAATCTACATCAACTACCAGAATAAAGATAGCCTGTTGATTTCATCTCACGCAAATTAAACTTCAAATCAACTCTCAAATGCTGCTTCGCTAGTACTTGAAAATTCTTCATGAGTGATATTTCTTCTTTAAATATTCAAAATAAAAGAAGTCACAAATGTACATATTCTTATACTTATATATCATCCTAAAGAAGCTTTTAAAAAAGGAGGAAATAGTGCATTTGTTGGAGACTATATATGGATTAATTCACATTGGGAGAGAGTAGAGAGAAGGAACATGTCATCCAGTTCTAAGTCGGCCATCTCTTCGTTATTCAACTAATTGGTCGTTTCTCTACTCAATTAGTCTTTTTTTCATGCTTTTTAAAGCTGAATGACTTATTTCCAAGAAATGTATGATCTCTGGTAAACAAGTGATGCTTGCATGGATCTTTGGGGAGAAACTTTCAAGGCCGTCATGTATTCAACAACTAACATCGCACGTGATATATGTTGTCAAAACAAACCCCTTAAAATCTATTGACAATCTTTTAAGATTTTAAGATCATCTTAACAACAGATGCCGTATGCTCTATGTAGTTACAGTTCTTGTATTGGAAATTCAGGAAAGGGCAGGGGAAGTAACATTTCTATTAATTAGGGTTTAAAGGAGCCTTCAAGTTGTCACACAGACTCCCAGCATGTGCAGCTCGCTGTCGACGGATGAATGCCGCCCGTTGTCGCCTACGTGTTGGAGAGTCGCTCTTTTGTGCGGGATGTTGATAATACACAGATCAGGCATCATGGAGACAAAGACAACCGACCCATTGAGACAAGTGGACGAGGGGGACAAAAGACTTCAGTCATTTAAACAATTGCACGACTTAATATGAAGTCATTCTGATGGCTCGGCCCACAGAGAGGGGGACTTTGAAATGCCTCATTTCAAACACGAAAGGTTGTTCATGTCCAACGCATTCTGCAGCTTTGGTTTGGTTGGTTTGGAGTGTCTCTTCAGGACCAGAGCAACTGTGAGGGCTCGTTGTGACAGTAGCATCCACATGGAACACGGTTGACGATGGAGTTCGGCTTCACGAGGGATCTGTCGTGCTTCTTTCGCCTTCCTTGTCCTGCAGCCGCAGCAGCCAGGATTCAGACCTGCTCACTGCACAGTGTGTTGTGGGGCATGTGCCAGCCTGATTACAAGGCGACATTGAACTGCACTCTTTGAGGGTCTGAGCAAAACAAGCACACAGGTGGTTGATAAAGGCCCATTTCTATGCTGATGAAACCATCTTCAATGCCATCGACCTAAAGTTATTGATCCAAATAGTTTTTATGTAATAAAAACATGAAATGAGTTAGACTGTATCTTGTACATTAAATACATGTTTACCTCTGGTGGTCAAACCTTCTTTAAATGACCCAGTGTGTAGGCACCACTATGTCTGTGATGAGATCAGACTGACCCTCCAGTGCTACCAACAATAAGTACACTCTGCTTAACACAACAGAACAAGGTGAGGAGGGTGAGAGCGACGCCGAAGGGACTTTTTCGTTAAAACAGATCTCGTCAGCTGCTCCTGTGGATTGTTGTTTCACATATGGCCTGTTTGTGTGTCGCTGTCCCGAGCATTTGTGTCTGGGAAGCAGTGCAGAAACAGAGGTCTGATAGAGAACCCCTCTTTTTTTCTTTGACATTACACTGAAACTGGCTGTGCCTGGTCGCAGGGGTGGAACAGTCACTCGCTTGTGACTTGCAACCGATGCGCGTGTGCATCAGTGAGCGAGATGCTCGCACTATAGCTCAGACATGTGAGACAAACGCAGCACTTGTGTGCTGGTGGTGGTCATGGGGCGGGGGTTCCAAGAGTCACATGTGAAGCCAGTGGGTGTTATGGTTGTCTTGGCTGGTACCACGAGACAAAACCAGTGCGATAAAGAACTCAGTAGAATATATCAAGTACTCCAATCAACTACACAAGCTTAATGTTGTTGCTCTGTTCATCAAAGAAATGACTCTTCCTTGTTCTCCTCTATATTCCTCTCTTAGATCCAGAGGGAGAGGGATGTTTTCTGTCCTGAGCCCAACACAGTGACAACATGTACAGGTAAATTATTATTATTATTATTTTATATCATTCTGTAGTTTCCCAGTTGTGTTCTGTATGTAATGAAATCATAACATTAAAATTTTGGTTGAAATACTTATGCATCAATTGATGCAGCGGTGGTAAAATTAGGTTTTGGTGACTATTTTGGTGGCTTTGAAGACAAAGTGATATAATGGCTGAGGTAAAGGGGTTGGACATTTTGGAAATATAGCGTACACCTCAACTGATATTCAATCTTTTTAGGTGGCTAAAATCTGCTGCCCCCGTCCACGCACACATTTAAAAAAAATAATAATAATTCCAAACTCACCCTTTCAGTTATTTCCAAAATTAGTTATTTATGATCTTATCGATTACGTTGCTGCTTTTTTCATATTGATTTATAACAAAAAAACACATTCTAAACCATTTTTCAATTCAATGACCTTTAAGGTCAAGTATCATAATTATTCATAATTGCTGGTCACTCACTGACATGTATTCTTTGCAAGGATCACAGTGCATTATAATTAAAATCTATTATAGACCCAGACATCGTGGGCAGGTTTTATGTACTGTGTGGTCTGCTGCTCAGCTGTAACAGTTGTGGTGATGTCATTTTAAAGAAGTAACCATGAAACAGCCCTTATATTCAGCAGGCCTGCTGACTGTCTCACGTATACACACACTCTGTGGTTTGGGTGATATGAGGTCAACTTCCTGTCTCGGTGGATTGCAACCAGCGTTGCAACAACCCACTGTTTCTGAGACACAGCAACAAGTATTCTGTCTCGCAACAAGCTCTTTCACCTCCTTACCTCGATCACTGACCCAGCAAGGTGTTTTTGTTTGTCTTTTTGTCTCCTCCCACCTCTCCCTTCCTCCTCCGTTTCTCTCTCCAGACGTCCACCCAGACAAAGGGGAGTGTGTGTCGGACAGCGTGAGAGTCCCCGCTGAACCGGATGACAGTGTCTTTAAAAAGGTGAGCGACGCGTACACCTCCATGTGTATGCTCCCGGGTAGGAGCTCACATTCAGATCTCTTCTTGGTACTCTACAGAAACACAGATGTTGGATGTTTTCTTCTTTTTTTTTTACGTCAGCACAGCAGATGAAATTCATAACACACGGGTGTGCGTGCCAGGGCCCGAAAATAACACAGCCGCCGCTTTCTACCTTTTGCGCTTTTCTAAAAATGAACCAGGGTGGGAAAAAAAGACCGACTGGTGAGAGGAGTGTTACGCAACAGACACAAAACCCTTTCCCCCTCCGCAGCTTGGCAGGAAGCGAAGGAAAACCAGTTGGCTGGTCACTCCACGCGACTGCACGGAGCGCATCAGGGACGACGTGTGACCTCATAGACCTCCCTCTAGATTGGGGATCGGTTGGCATTTTTATTCAACATTTTGACATTGGTGAAAGTTGTCAGACATTTGTGAACTTTATTATTGAGAGTTTTTTTGAAGGGGTCTCCTCCTCTCCTGTTCCCTCAGAGTGCAGATCCGTGTGACTCACTTGTTCTGGTTGAGGCCTTTTTCCACTGACGCTTCTCACAATCCTGCAACTCCAGAGACAACATGTGGTTTATGTTCTCTCCCCCCCAGAACCTTGTCTTACAGGATCTTTGGAAATCTGACCCCCAACACTCAACTCAAATGCTCTTGGGAGGGATTGTAGGGGCAGGAGTCTACGTACGTGGAGTACTTAAGTCCCAAATACCAAATGTCCTCACAGGGATAGAGAGATCAAAAAGGACAGATTTGCAACCACATCGGACTAGTTTAATATGACGGTGTGTTTGGGGAAAAGTAGTCCATAGGTGTCCTTTTAGAACCTATCACGTTTATGTGTGGGTGACTGAATTGGTTCAGACCTAAATGAGACGTTGTCACTGGTAGACTGGAAGATGGAATCCACACGGTCACTAGCACTCCCTGAACACTTTTTTTTTAAAACAGAAAATTGATTTGCATACAGAAGAGTCTACAATAAGTGTTTGAAGCCAAAAAAAAGCAAAAGCAGCATGTTTATACGTTCTTCAGTAGACGTGCTAACACTGGTTAATGATGTGCTAACATGCTCTGCTAATGTTAGCGCCACAGAAACATAACGTCCTTCATTCGTCTCATTACATAATTCATTACATTTCATTTAGCTGACGCTTTTATCCAAAGCGACTTACATGCTATACAGTAGACCGTAGACACAGCAACAGTGAGCAATTAAGGTTAAGTGTCTTGCTCAAGGACACAACAACACGGAATGGCTGAGCCGGGGTTTGAACCACCTGATTGAAAGTCAGACCTGCTAACCACTAACCCACAGTCGCCCCCAAGTCTCCAAGTAACATTTAACTTTACTCGTTCCAAATCCACTAAACCAGTCTGAGAAGGAAGAAAATCTTACATGAGCACATGAGTCTGTGGAGCGTTTATTTATTTGTCTAATTGTTTTAAGGACCTCCTTGAAAACAAAGCGATGGTTCATCTCGAGGGGATTATCCTAATAAATGTCTCCACTTCATCTCCTGTGTCTTCTTCTCCTCTCCAGCCCAAAGACCCACCCCCCTGTGTTGGACACGGGGACAGAGGGGTTGGAGTCTCCCGATCGTCCAGCGACGATGCATCGACACGGGGATCCCTCAGTCCCACTGAGGGGGCCTTGTTGGTGGGCACCCCTGACGCTGTGACCCCTCGTAGCTCCAGACTGTCCTGGAAGTCCGAAACGGAGGACCGAGGTAAAGCAAGGCGTTTGGTCTTTATGCTTCCCAACGGAAGCTGTTCTTTGTTTTTCCAAAATGATTCCAGAAATGTATTAATATTTAATAACAATGAAAAAAAAGACAGATTGCTTCACAAACACTTGATTTCAGCAGAAACAGCAGTGCTTTTGCATTTTCTTCACATTTCTCCTTTTACTTGTGACATTTTGTTTTAAAGTGGTGTATTTGTTTTTTTAACAAATCTTGGTATTTTAGTTTGTGTAAAAATGGAAAACAGTCAGCTTTACACCCCTCATAGCTTTAATTAAATTAAATTAAAGCTATCTCTTATAGTATCTCAAAAACCCATAAATATATATTTTTGTTTTTGCTTTTCCATTCATACTATATATTCTATGCTTGTTCCATTCGATTTCTGTAATTTAATTAACGTACATAATGTATAATATACATATAATAAGTATATAAGTAATACGTTCTGTCTCATATGTTCCTACTATATTTATGAGAAACATGCGGCAAGAAACACCAAATGATTTATCGACTGGTGCTGATTTAGAATAAATTAACCTGTAATTGTATCTCTGAATAATTAGAATACAGTGTCTTTCAGTACACAACACATTCAGTTTCCCTCAAAAGGGAAAGCGATGTGGAGGCCCGTCTAGTCGAGGGGTTGAGGGGCTGACCACGTCACCTCTAATGTCTCTATCTAATAAAACCGTAGAGGCCCCCAAAAATATACCTAAAAAAGCAAATGTATTTCATAAGAGTCAGAGTGGATAATAGTTTTATACTTCTGTTATGAAACCCAGGAGGAGGCGAGACAGAAGAAGAAGAAGAAGGAGGAGGAGGAGGAGGAGGAGGAGAAGAAGAAGAGAAAAAAGACCAGCTTCCAGAGAACCCCGTCCATCCTGCCGTCTTTCGAGCCTCCATCTCTTCCCTGTCTCCATTTCGTCGTCACAGCTGGGAGCCGGGCCGGAACAACGCCAGCGCAGAGACTGACATCGCACAGCACAGGTAATAAATCCAGGCCAACAGCATCCCGAAAGGCTTTCTGGGTTTGGATCATTAAATATAGTCCTCATGGCTTTCCATGTCCAAGCGTCTCATAGGAGGAGTCTGTTTTGTCCCAGAGACTAACCCCGGAGAGTCCCACCCAACCAAATTCCCTCAGGACCGCTGAGCAGCTGCTGCTATCTGACAACATCTGTGTTTAGCTCATCTTTCTCGTCTGTATTCTCTGTTATTTCACCTCCTCCACTGTTGCCGAGACGTATGAAGAAACACATTGATTGTCCCTCGTCATGATAAAATACCTCACGTGATACTTTATCCAACTTTAGTTTGTGGTGTGGAAGTGCGAGCTCTTCGTCCAAGTGAAAAGGCACCAAGCTGACCTCGGTAGCACGTTTATGAGACGGTGGCCCAGAACAGCTCTTGGATTACGACCGTCGGCCATGTTGTTGTTTTTGTGCTGCCTATAAACAGAAGTTACTATATTTGGAATGCGAAGGGGTGACGTAGAGACACTGTATATGCCTCTGGCAGCAACCTGTCCATCACAGTAAGCCCGCCCTAAAGCATACTCCGCTTTATGGTCTATTGACTCTAAATGGAGCAGAATTTAAGACTTGAAACTATTTGCATGGACACTTGTCGAATCACATCCAATAATGTGTGGATGTATTTTTGTTTGGTGTGGAAATGTTTTTTACATGAACATATTGCATGTGAGCACCTCCCTCACCTGTCTTTTTTTATGGTCCACCTGTCCCTTCTTTCAGCTCGTTGAAGAGTCCGTCAGGAGAGGTGAAGAGAGACAAGCCCCTCCTCCACCGGAGAAGGTACACCCTCATCCACGCTCCTCCTCTCCACTGCTGTACATTGTGTATTTTATGCTACTAAAGCCACTGATACACCAGTGAGTCACTGTCCTTTCCCTTTCCACACGAGACGGCCAGTAACTCGGCACCGGATTCTTCCAAGTTAGTCACTAATGACCAGAGCTTCAGACACACGGTGGAAACTCTGTCTGGAGGACAAGAATGTAGAAATGAAGCTGAGCATTCTTGTCTTTTGAGTGGAGCGTCATCTTTCCAGCCTCAGACTGCTCACATGAAAGTCTATACACACACACACAGACAGACAGACAGACAGACAGACAGACAGACAGACAGACAGACAGACAGACAGACAGACAGACAGACAGACAGACAGACAGACAGACAGACAGACAGACATTTTCAGTACATCGACTGACGCCATTAGATTTGATTTATTCTTAAAAGTTAATTGTTCAGTCTCAACATTTCAACTCTATCCTAAAAATGCAAAAAATACATTTTAAATTATTTCTCAGAATAATTTTTTGTAATGCCTGGCCTTAATACTCCTCCATGAACTGGGGAGAGACATTTAAAGGAATTTATCAGTCAAGCAGTCAAATGCATACAATGAATGTGCTTGAAAGATATTTTCCTCTCTATGCATATCACCAATTTGTAACAGCTGTCCTTTATTTTTTTCCGATAAATTCTTCACAATAAAAGTCCCCTTCTTCCCTGCAGTCCTCTATTATTTTGTTATTGAAAAGCTTTTATTTTGAAGCAGCAAAATCCAGAAATATTGTGTCTTCTTTGGCAGTAAGTTAACAGGACTCACAGGTGTGATTGGCTTTGTACTGATACAGATCTTTTCTTCTCTCTGTCGTGAAAAAGAAGCTCATTTCATAATTCATACTAGGAACAAGAAAGGGTCACTTCAACAGATCCTTTTAGTCATTCACTAAGAGTTGAGACGCATTTTTGTCATTATAACACGACCATCATTAATCTCATTCTAGATTCAAAACACGCTTTCATTAAACATCTAATCCTCTCCCCTCTTTCTATTCCATGTTTTCTCATCTTCCATCATCCACTCTTCATCTTTTCCACTCGTCCAGCATGAGCTGGTGTCCATCCAACCTGCGTCGCCCCGATCAGGAGCAAATAGACAACAGAAGGTAATCGGCGTAGGTCCAGGAGGAACCTGGGTTCCCCTCAGAGGCCGCAGCACCAACGACAGGTCCAAAAGACATGATGGTTACATGCTTGTGTTCTTTCTCCCTCCCCTGCACGTGTGCAGCTACAGCCTGGAGGGTCTGGAGGTGGAGAGAGGAGCGGCCCGGGCTCAGTGCCCCAGCTTCGGCGATCAGGAGGAGAAGAGGGCCGCGGGGAGGAGTCTGCGCCTGGACGGCCAGGAGAGAGGCTCGCTGGTCTCCCTCACCGAGGAGGAGCAGGAAGGAGACGGAAGCAGCATGGACAGCCAGGTGTGTGTGCGTGTGTCAATCAAAAATTGGGATTTAATGTTATACTATAATCAATATTGATACGATAATATTGCTAATCGTTTTCCCATCGTGTCTGTGTGTTTTTTAAGACATCACATCAGATACTGTCAGTGACAAACCGCTGTCCCACGATGTTCCATCACCAAACCCTCACCAAATCCATCTCCATGGTTACCATCGGTCAACGCGATATAGATGGTGAGTTTTTGTTTCTCAACGATCTTCTTTTCTTTTTTTTCCCTCATCGTTCCCTTCATCCTGTCACCCTCCTTTGAGTTTTGAAGCTGTGCTTTTTAAACTTGTGCAGTAAGATTGTACTTCTGCTTCCCTGTTCATCTCGCCGCAATCCCATGAACGCCCCTCCCCCCTTTTTAGCGAGCGGATGCCCTCGATCCAAACGACGAATCCGCTTCTCCCTCAGCATCTCCCCGCTCCTCCCCAAAAGTAGACGCTTCTTTGCAATTGGCTCCTCCAGCGATGAGGAGGAGGAGGGAGGGAGTAAGTATGATGAATGTAGACGTGGTCCCGTTGTCCCCCCTTGTCGGTGTGGTGTCCCGTAACACTGTCCAACAAAACCGACTAAAAATATGTCCGCTGTCTCCTGTAACTGCAGAATCAGATGGTTTCCTGGAAGTAATTAAAACCCGATTGTTGGAAGTATTTGCCTACTTTTTGTAGCTGTACGTGACCAAAACCCTTTTCCAAATTTGATTTGCTACATTCTTATAGAAGTGACCTTTTGTTTTTTATGGGTTTTTTACACTGTTGATATCTTTGAGCCACATGTCTTTCCCTCTTTGTTTTCCCTGGTCAACTTTGTGTTTACCTCTTACTTCCTCATCATTCAGCACTTTACCTCTTCCCTTGAACTGCCACTGTGCTGGACCAGATGTAGATAATAACACTTTGTCGCAGGTACAAACATGTCTTGCCATGCAGTGTTGTAGCAGCTGTTCTCTGATCAGACGATGTCTGTCCTCTCTGCTTCCTGTAGGGGGCAGCGCATTCTCCAGTAACTCCGGGCCACTCGAATACAGGTAAGATGGGGAAACTGATATGGACAAAATATACTATACGTTCCAGATATTGATACAGGCTTTAATTTAATGAATGGTCCTTCCACTTGAATGAACCGGTTTGATTTTGGTGGTCAAAAAGGTTACAAATAACTTTCATGAAAGGAAGGAATCTAAATGGATCATAATTTACTAAATGAACGTCATGCCGTATTGACAAAGATTGAGATCATAAACTGAGGTAATAAATCAAGTTAGAAGTAGAGTCATTTTCTCATAGACTTTTACGATCAGACTTCTCTTTGCCACCAGAGGAATCGCCCCCAGCTGCTCAGCCTAGTTACTGAGAGAACTAACAAGATTTACCCGCTAGCAAAACGTATTCCATTTGATTAAAATGAGCAGACTTTGTTATGTGTGTTAAAGCGGCTCGGCTTCAATCAGGTGTATGTGTGTCAGTATTTCAGAGGAGGAGCCGGGCCCTCTGCGGAGCGACACCGAGGCAAAAGGAGGACCTAAAATCAGCCGGACGTTCAGCTACATCCGCAGCAAAATGACCAAGAAGAGCAAGGTGAGAACACCTGCGGCCATGAGTACCTTTTTTATTGTATTTGGTTGTTGAGGGAGCCGCCGCGGTGTTTGTTGTACATTATTGGATGTTGAGAAGGGGAGTGCCCGTTGTTTTCCTCAGGCACATGATTCCGAACCACCAACAGTCCGAAAAAACAAATGCCTGTTGTTCCGCAGGCACATTGCCTTGAAAATACAAACAGAAGCACATGGCTAATTATTATGCAGAATGATTCCAATATTTTGTATAACATCAGTTGTAACAAAGGCCAAACATATATTACAAAAAACGAATGGAACCAATCCGATGATCACCAAATGTCCTGCAGCTGTACCGTCTGAGCAGTGGATCTCCACGATGAAGTATTAGTAGTAATAAATGTATGACCATAGTTTTCTCTGAATATTACCCCCTTCCCCCAGCACTTTAATAATATTTTCTTCAACCTTAAACGGCCATACAAGGGCGTAAATACCACTCAGGGCACTGTCTTGTCAAACATGTGCATCCTCTTGATCGATTGATTTTATTTTCAGAAAAGAAAAAAAACACTCTTAGTGGTGAGTGTTTACATCAAAGGAAGTCAGGATGACACAATATAGCTCTGAGGCTTGTTCTTACAAGCGGTGTCACCATTGATACTACAGCCTCATGTGCAGTACAAGTTCTCATGCAGTCACTGCAATGGAGTAACGGCCCATTTGGGATTTGGGATTATTTCAAGTTCACTCGGCTGAATTCAGGTGTGTTTAATTTGCGTGTCCCAAATACAACTGATCCCTGGTCCTCCAAAGGTCCACAACCGCATTAAAACCTCATTTAAAGAATAGAAGAAGTAAAAGTTAAATAGAATTTGAGGTACAATAATCCTTCAGGTAATGTGTGTATACCAGTGCTCATTTTGGGCATGTACGCTGAAATTGTGGCTTTGTGAAGATGACAAGACGAACAGAAAAAGAGTGTGTGTGTGTGTGTGTGTGTGTGTGTGTGTGTGTGTGTGTGTGTGTGTGTGTGTGTGTGTGTGTGTGTGTGTGTGTGTGTGTGTGTGTGTGTGTGTGTGTGTGTGTGTGTGTGTGTGTGTGTGTGTGGGTGGAGGGGGCGTATGCAAATGTTAGATGCTAGCTCACTTCCTGATTTGAAAGCAGACAGACTGACACCAGTAGCAGCTTTTACACAATGGCTAAATTATAAAGACAGGATGCTCAGACAGAGAAAGAAATCCACACGGGCAGGATTCATATTGCGCAAAGAAGCAGGCAGACAGTATAGACAGAGTATAGAGGGACAGATGGCAGAGAAGGAGACAGGAGGACAGTTCCAGCCATGCTGAGTAAGAAGTTCAGCCGCTCTATAAGGTGGAGAGGAGAAACCATATCAGAAGAGGTAAAATGGTGTGTGAGTGTGTGTGAGAGAAACGTCAGCTACCTTCATGGAGATGTATAAGACTTAAGACAAGTTAATTGGTGATGGCTTGTGGAATTTGGAAAAATAATGAAATGGAGGCTACAGTCGTCATTATGATGATGATGAAGATTAAGAATGTACCAATCAGGTGTTTTACGGTAGATAGAGGACACAGGTTTGGTAATGAAGTCTGCAAAGGGTGGCTAGAGGTTTGTTGCTCACATGGCAACATGGTGCAATAAGGAGGAATGTGACCTGGAGACCGATTCATCACATTTACTGATCACTCTCCCCTCCGACACGTGCCGCTCATCAAACAGCAAACGCCACAGCTGTGATGATGTGAGGACCCAGCGTATTAGCAAGTGTTCGTGTCTTTGATAAATAAATACTCAACGGTGTTCTCTATGTCTCTGGATATATTGGGACAATCTGGACCGTGTTGCTAATGACCGAGCTGGACTTTATGACCATCGACTGTATAGGAAGTGGACGATATCACCGTGACACGGCAGTTGGTTTGCAGGCTAATGTTTTAAAGCCTCAAGTTTGCCGTTTTGCATCTTGTTTTTTTGCAACCAGAAGTAAAATGTAGTAGTTATATGACATATTCCAAACCAAAAAGGTTATAATTAAGTCTCAACATAAATTAGTCAAACACGAATTGGAAGACAAAGAACACAAACAAGTCTTGGATTGGAGTAGCTAGCCGTGCTTGCTCCACAAACTTATCACCATGAGAGTAAACAAACAACATGGCTGTTGGAACTCACTAGCAGCTCGACTGGTAGCTTGGTAGCCCGTCCCGTCTTTTTCTTTGCCGAATTAAAGGATTAGACGGGATAATTACAGTCCTGCCACAGCCACACAGACCAGGTTTTGTCAAAGTATATGATTTATTGTTAGCAGTTACTATGTTAAGTAAATGTCAATGAATAAAACAAATAAAGGTTCGTAAAATGACCCACCCTAGCTTTAAATCAATATAATAATAATTAAATGACAGAAAGCACGGAACAAAAATTCTACAGGTTTATTCAATAATACAATAAACAGTAGAAGTCCCTGAATATTTTCTCTAATTTGATTTTCTCTTTTTTGTTGCTTCCAGGAGAAGGAGAGGAAAGGGGAGAGGGAGCGGGAGTGTAAAGAGAGAGAAAAGAAGAGTGCAAACGGCCACTTCTTCATCCCAGTCAGCCCCTCTCTGTCCACGTCCTGCCAGCACTGCACCAAACTCCTGCACAACAAGGAAACTTTCCTCTGCAACAGTAAGAACATCTGTACTTCGCCCCGCTCTCCTTCCCTCCTCTAGTTCTTTCCCTCCTTTAGTTCTTTCCCTCTTCCTCCTTCTCGTCTTGCCCTTTTCATTCCTCCTCCTCATCTGTGGCCACCTCTTTCTCTTGTAGTCCCTTCCTTCACTAGTTTCACTGTGACATGTCTCTCATTTCCCTTTAACTCTGCATTTGTCACTGTAGGAAACCACATACGGAATCAACCCTGCGGCCTTATTAATCCACAGAGTTTGTAAAAAAGAAACACATTAATTTCCCAATGTAGCAGAAGCTGGTTACTTTTGATTTTGTTCTGGAAAAAATGACCTCTTCTCTTCCCATCCTTGTCGTTTGTAGACTGTGTGACGGAAGCCCATAAAGTTACGACAGGAATCTTTAATTTATGTTGATTTCGGCGCCTCCTGTGGACAAAGGCTGGCGGTGTCCCTTTTTAGAAAGCCCTTGAATGTACAGCAGCAGACGATCTGCCCCGCTCAGCTGGGCTTCTGGTTCTGGTTCCCAGCGGGCTGAGCAATAAGGCCTGGGCCTCCGGCAGCCTAGTGCCGGGCACATCGCACATGTGAAGAGTTTGTGGTTGAGTTTAGCGGCGTGAGTTATACATCTCAATCTGTGTCTTGTTTGGCGGCACTTGAGGTACGTCCCTTATCACTGATATAGACACGCATATGAAGAAACAGCTCATATCTATGTCTCAATCGTCACGGTCACCGTGAGACTGTGGATAGGAAGAACTACAGGAACTAACAGGAAGCTGAAGGTTTGAAGAGGCAGACATGCACACGGCCACAGTCCCTCTGTAAATGAGGACTTCTTGCTGACTTTGTGCTTCTTAATTCAGAGTTTTTAGACCCATGAGTGGTAGGAGGAGAGGAGGGGCCTTCTGCTGACTCTCCAGTCTTACAGTCTGTTGCATCACTCAAGTGTGTCTGTGTTTTGTTATCGTCATAGTTACTAGAGCAGCGTTAGCTGTGTGTGTGTGTGTGTGTGTGTGTGTGTGTGTGTGTGTGTGTGTGTGTGTGTGTGTGTGTGTGTGTGTGTGTGTGTGTGTGTGTGTGTGTGTGTGTGTGTGTGTGTGTGTGTGTGTGTGTGTGTGTGTGTGTGTGTGTGTGTGTGTGTGTGTGGTCCACATAGAGAGACTGTGACATCACAGTAGGTTTGTCGCTACAGAAATCTAGTTTTCTCTCAGACTACTTGAATTACAATATGCTTGAAGGTTATTGTGGAATTTCTGCCAAATGATGCCAAAAATATATACTGCCTTCCCTCTTTTGTCTTAAAGTGGAGTTTCCATCAGCAGGGCAGATATGAACGCGGATCAGGTCCTGGCCTGTTTTATTATCTGGTTAACTCTGTTTTCCAGGTCATCCAAGCAGCTCTTTGTTTTGGTCCCGCTCGTCACCAGCTAGAGGCTCAGCCAGACGGCCCTGAAAGTTATTAACGGTCCCTCTGAGCGCGTCTACGGAGCTCTGCAGCGACTTGACCGAATCTCCAGTTACTGTAGACCTGTTCCCTCAGAGGCCGGCTCGTTGTGTTTCCAGTGCAAGTACCAGCAGGTTCATGGAGAGCGTTTCTTCATTGAGGCCGCTGTGCCGCTTGTGCTGCTGCCGTCTGTTTGTTTTAATTACGGGGGCATCTAGCAGTCTTTCCAGCTTCCAGACCTCTTTCACCTGATTGCCACAACCTGAAAGTTGAAAAATGCTTGTTTCTAATGATCATAATGTGTTGTTTGCAGACTGTGGAGCCCATGTCCATAAGTGCTGCAGAGAGAGTCTGTCCATCTGCACAAAGAGCAAAACAAAGGTAGGTCTGACACTTATCTATCGAAAAGCATCTGTGAATCCAGTTGAGATAATATACAAAACCGAAAATCAGATTTTTAAGATAGGAACTCAAATAATGATCAATAATCATCAGTGTCATGTTGTAGCTTGTAGGTTTGTTGTAGTTTTCACCTTTCCCCTAAAGATGTCCTGTGTTTGTTTCCAGCAGCAGTCGCTGGTGCCAGAAGCTGTTCCTGGGTCAGCTGTTAACATGAGGAGTAAATGTAAGAGCACATAGGAACGAGCAAGCTTTTGTTCAACGTGTTAATTAAACGATCAAACGCACAAACTGTCTTTTTTTATTTTTATTAAATGTTTTTGATAAGATTTTGATGACGTACAATCTTTTAACATCATTCACAATTGTTGTTCATCATTTAACCTTAGTGGGTTTTAAGAGGTTAAAAAGCAGGTCCACTTCCTGTCATCCATCCATCCATCCATTTTCCACCGCTTATCCGGGGTCGGGTCGCGGAGGCAGCAGGTCAAGCAGGCTGACCCAGACTTCTCTCTCACCCGCAACATCTACCAGCTCATTCTGGGGGATCCCGAGGCGTTCCCAGGCCAGCTGGGAGATATAATCCCTCCAGCGTGTCCTGGGTCTTCCCCGGGGCCTCCTACCAGTTGGACGTGCCTGGAAAACCTCTAAAGGGAGGCGACCTGGAGGCATCCTAATTAGATGCCCGAACCACCTCAGCTGACTCCTTTCGACACGAAGGAGTAGCGGCTCGACTTCAAGCTCCCTCCTGATGTCCGAGCTCCTTACCCTATCTCTAAGGCTGAGCCCGGCCACTCTACGGAGGAAACTCATTTCGGCTGCTTGTATCCGCGACCTCGTTCTTTCGGACACGATCCAAAGCTCGTGACCATAGGTGAGGGTTGGGACGTAGACCGACCAGTAAATTGAGAGCTTTGCCTTTCGGCTCAGCTCCTTCTTCACCAAGACGGCCCGGTGCAACGCCTGCTTTACTGCTGCAGCCGCACCGATACGCCTGTCGATCTCCCGCTCCATTTTACCCTCACTCGTGAACAAGACCCAGAGATACTTGAACTCCTTCGCTTGTGGTAGGCACTCTGTCCCCACCCGGAGGGAGCAATCCACCGGTTTCCGGCAGAGCACCATGGCCTCAGATTTCGTGGTGCTGACTCTCATCCCCGCCGCTTCACACTCGGCTGCAAAACGTCCCAGTGAATGCTGGAGGTCATGGTCCGAGGAGGCAAACAGGACCACATCATCTGCAAACAGCAGAGAGGCTATCCTGAGATCCCCGAACCTGACATTCTCCGCCCCACGGCTGCGCCTAGATATCCTGTCCATGAAAGTCACGAACAGGACCGGTGATAAAGGGCAGCCCTGGCGGAGGCCAACACCAACCGGGAACGTATCTGACTTACTGCCGAGGATACGAACACAGCTCCTACTGCAGGCGTACAGAGACCGGATGGCCCGTTGCAACGGGTCCGGCACACCATACTCCCGCAGCACCCCCCACAAAAAGCCCCGAGGGACCCGGTCGAAAGCCTTCTCCAAGTCCACAAAGCACATGTAGACTGGTTGGGCAAACTCCCAGGACCCCTCCAGTATCCTTGCAAGGGTAAAGAGCTGGTCCACTGTTCCACGACCAGGACGAAACCCGCACTGTTCTTCTTGAATCCGAGGTTCGACTTCCTGTCATGTATTGCTTTATTTGTTGTTTTTATTGCCATGTGCAGTGACAGAAAGTCTCCATTTAAGACCATTTCGGACAGATCTGTTGATAAAGACATCTCGGTCTCAGTCAGACCTCCGGTTCTGCCAATGTGGAGGTGTCTCTCTACCGACCAGCAGGAGGCGACTCCTCTGGTAGCGAAAATAAGTCTAACTGTATAGAAGTCAATGAGACAGTGACTCTACTTCTCTCTTGATTCAGTAAAAACACAAGTTTATGGTCTCAATCTCTAGTTTCAGGTCTTCTTCAACATAGCATGATGTTCATTCAGTGCTTCAGTACTGCTACTATGACTCCTTCTTATCTACAGTCTGTGGTCAATTCTGAATCTATATTTCCTCATAAACGACAGCTGGTATAGCGAGTCCTAAATGTGCACTTTGATGTTCCCATCTAGCTACATCTTCAGCATCCTCCGTATCCTCCACATCCTCCTCATCGTCACGGGAACGCTGGTCCACAGCAACCACCCCTGACGACCAGCTCCCTGTGATTTTCCCATGGAGACACCCCAGTCTGTTCAACACACATAGCAACCTGGCCAAGAGCATCTCCACCAGCAACATAGCAGGGTGAGACCTCACACACTCCCCTGTACGATGTCTCTATCTTGATACAATGCATTCCCCTCACATTACAACCAAATGCCTGACCCCAACATGTACCCCAGTGGATCCCAAACTGTAACAATAGGGCTATATATAATATGGTTGCTCCGAAGAAATAAAAAGAAATCCAGCGGAACCGACGTGCCATGCATTGTGTTCCAGAGCGGCTGACTTAAACCAGAGAGAGACACACAGCGACACAGAGAGAGAAAGAAAACAAGATAAGAGATAGGAAGGAAGTGATGTACCAAGAGCGGCAGATGTGGGAATCAGTGGAGGAGTTAATACTTCCTGCAGCCATTGACATGGTGTCATTAGTTATTAATGACGCAACTATCAAAACTAAGACAATTTGAGGTAACGGACAGCAATAAAGACAGTTTGTTAATAACATATGTTCAGTTTATTGATGGTAAAGAGTTTTTCAATTTCTGGATTAATTCAGTTTGATAAACCTACTGTTAAATGTGGAAATGTAAGTTGTTGCACTGTTCCTAACTTACATTTTTGCTATATCATCAAAGGGGGGCTCGACAGAAAAAGCTTGGGAACCACTGACTTACCCTAACCTAACCTTATTATAACTCAAATCTTAAAACCAAGTCTAAACCCTCAAGCAGACCAGAAAAATGTCCTCACTTTCCAAAATGTCCTCACTCTGCAGGTTAAAAAAGAGATCCTCACAAAGATAGATGTACAACTGCACACACACACAACATTTTTTTGTTATTCATGTATGATGGTAAACAAATCTCACGCTGTCATGATAATTTTATGAAAGGGTTGTGTTGTAGTGGATTACTTAGGTGTGCATGTAACAACAGTACAACAGTCATCTTGTGACTTCCTTTAAGGCACCACAAAGAACACATTTTCATACAGAACAATATTTCCCCAGTAAGCGGTGTGTTTTGTTCCCAGTCTGTTTTGAATATATATTTTCTCTCTGTATCCATGTTATTTTATGGTCCTGGTATATCTTTCTGTTGTGTTGGTGTGAAGCAGCAGACAGTGTATGCTGTCACACTAAAGGTTGTGATTGCATTTTGTAGGGATTTGACCTATTGGAGACTCAAACCTCCTCATGGTTTTGTTCCCTACAGGTTAGATGAAGTCTCACTGAAAGGCCTGAAGTTTCTGTCCCAGTCCACCGATTCTCTCCATAAGGGGAGCAAAGTCAATGCCTCGACTGAGTCCCTCACCGATGAAGGTAGCGTACGCCCACACTGTAGTGTATTTTTGTGTTCTGTATATGTAGATGGATGATGCGATTACATTTCCTTCCGCTGAACATAAATTAAGCCATTTATGCTCCCATCTTGGGCGTTTACAGCAAGTAGGTGTGATCACGAAGGTGGAGGTGGCGTGTCGATGTCCCGCCCACACACCCTCCCCGAGAAGAAACGTTAACTGATATGAACACACACAGCAGTCCGACAGCTCTGGCTAACTAGTGGAAATGTTGCTAAGTTAGCTAGCGACACGGTTGATTTATTTATTTTTTGGCCCATGTCCCGTCCGTTTACATGGAGGGGTCCACCAGGGGGCGAGGTATTATTGTCGTCCATCTTTTCATATACGAGCTGATAACAGAAGGTTGTGTCTACGACGTTGACTCTTACATGTGCCCTTTAACCATAAGGTACAGAGATGATGGACAGCCTGCTGATGGGAGAGTTTGAGTGCGACACAAAAGATCTGGAAGCCGACTCCTGGAGCGGCACAGTGGACAAGAAGTTCTTGAAAACGCTGAAGAAAGACGAAGTCAAGAAACAAGACGTCATCTACGGTAAAGAAAAAGAGTTGCCACTTGTTTTGGCAGGGAGATGAAGTTCATGTGTCAAGACGTCTGATAAGATAAGAGTCCCTTCTCTCCACAGAGTTGTACCAGACTGAGTTCCACCACGTGAGGACGCTGAAGATCATGTCTGAAGTTTACTACAAAGGTCTTCAGAAGGAGCTGCAGCTAGACACTCACACTCTGGACAAGGTGACCCATGTGCTCAACAGCAGTTTCACCTGTGCACGCACATCGGAAATTTTGATAAGCAAATCATCGCTAAGCTACACACATTAACAGTGAGTCAAATTATCTTTTTTTTCTGTAGATTTTCCCAGTTTTGGACGACATGTTGGACACACACACACATTTCCTCACCCTGCTCCTGGAGAGAAAGAGAGCTTCAGCAACCGAGGGACAAAACAACAACGGCTTCCTCATCTTCAGCATCGGGGACGTCCTGCTCAACCAGGTGTGCCAGGAGAAAAGAGGCTGCAGGGACCAAAGCACGGCCTGCTCTGGATATGACGTCTGATAGACTCAAGAGATGAAACTAGACCCACGGGTGTGAAGGATGTATGAGATTGTATGAGAGAGAGGATACACTCTCTTATACAATCTGCAATGATGTGTGCGGAAATACCAACCCACGTTAAATCTTAGCGCAGCATGATATACTCATTTGATCATTTTCAAAGCAGGTAAATTTGCATGCAATTATGAAATATAAAAAAACACCCAATAATATGCTGTCATCAGCCACTGAATAAGAGACGTTTTTGAGGGTGTCATACACCAGCGATACTCAACTCAACCATTTTCTAATTAACTATTTTTTACTATAAATGTCAATATAGTGCCAAAGTGCATAAAAACATGACAACTAAGTTACGACGAAAATGCTTGTGCAGCTATTAAATACAGCAAAATATCTGTCATGTGTCAATCCTTGAGCCGCGTTAAGTTAGTTAATAATATTAATAAGTAAGATGATATGTGATCCTGTCATCGTGTTTTTGATCTAGTGTTTTTGAATCCAGTTTTCAGGCTGCAGTGCTGATCGCATGAAGAAGGTTTACGGCAAGTTCTGCAGTCGCCACAACGAGGCCGTCAACCTCTACAAAGACCTGCACGCCAAGGACAAGCGCTTCCAGGCTTTCATCAAGGTCGGCATTCGCTCTTCTGCACACGTGCATGTTTCCTCTGTATGGGATTAGATTGGGATGTGTGTGTTTGTGTGTGTTCGCGTTTGTGCAGAAAACGATGAGCAGCAGCATCGTGCGGAGACTCAGTATCCCAGAGTGCATTCTGTTGGTCACTCAGAGGATCACCAAATATCCCGTTCTCATCCAGAGGATACTGCAGCACACGAAAGGTAAGGACGAACAAATCCCTCAAAGCAACCGTGCTCGGTACACGTTGAATATGCCTCATGCGGTTCCTCTCCGCTCTCACAGACTCAGATGAAGACCACAGCTGTGTCTGTGAAGCTCTGCGCTGTGTGAAGGAGCTGATCACGGCTGTGGACAGCAAAGTCAACGAGCAGGAGAAGAAGCATAGGCTGAGGGAGGTCTACAGGTACATGAGTCCGACTGGACTACTGACTGTACACATCAGATCTTAGATCAGCAGTTTAGCTCCCCAGGGCACAATACTGTGTACAATAGCCATCTCATTCTCCTCTCTGGATGTGGACATTTGACTTTATTATAAGAACAAAAAATTCCAGAGCGAAGCAGCAGGATCAGCTGGAACCTTATTCTCAGTCCAATGTGTGTTTTACCAATGCTCTTGTTTGTCGCTCGGTGTGGGCGAAAAGGCTCAACGTGGAGTGTGTTTTCTGTGATCTTCCAGTCGCACCGACAGCAAGTCCATCATGAGGATGAAGAGCGGCCAGATGTTTGCTAAAGAGGACCTGATCAGAGGGAGGAGGCTGCTGCACGACGGAGCGCTGCAGCTGAAGAACTCCGCCGGACGCCTCAAAGGTACGCGGCTCTCTTTGCTTTGCTCTCCAGAGGACGTAAAGCAGTCGACTCGCAGGATGTTGCAAACATGGTCTTTTGTGTTGCAGATGTCCAGGCCATGCTCCTGTCGGACGTGTTGATCTTTCTTCAGGAAAAAGACCAGAAATATGTCTTTGCCTCATTGGTAAGTACCTGCAATCACAGTGCTCATGTTTCCATATATATATCTATATATATATAGATATATATATAGATATAGATATAGATATATATATAGATATAGATATATTCTCACAAAGATTCAGTCTGACATGGAACTCTTTGCCCTTAGGACCAGCGCTCTACGGTCATCTCTTTGCAGAACCTTATAGTCAGAGAAGTGGCCAATGAGGAGCGAGGTCAGGCTTCCTCTTCTTCTTCTCTGCTTTGCACACACGCCATTACGTCCACGGACGAGCCCGTCATTGTGTTGATGTGAACCGGTGCATTTCGGTGGAAATGAAAGAGTGAGTTGGTGCGATGTCTCCCTGCAGGTCTCTTCCTGATCACGGCTGGTACAGATAGACCAGAGATGGTGGAGGTGTTGGCCAGCAGCAAGGAGGAGCGCAACACGTGGAGGGCTATCATCCAGGACGCCATGCACTGCATGTGAGGATACAGCACGCTTTGTGTTCTTATGGATACTGTACCAAACTGCGTCAGAGCTCCATTGAGTACTTTAGTTTCTGTGTAAACGACAGGGTCACGCTCCAAACACCGTTCCCTTATGATGAAGGCCCACTCAGTGGCAACGTGTTCGTCACTGTAAATGTTCAGCAGGGAGAAAGTGACCATTAGGGCCGGGCAGAAGAGGACAATAATGATACGTTTTATTCATATGTTTGAGTTATTCATAAGACTACAAGTGTTAGCATGTATAGTGAAATCTTTACTTCATTCTCAAAATGTTGACTTAATTCCCGAAACGCAAAATTCCCCCTTATGCCTGGCTCTAATACTAATATTAGTACTCTGGGGGTTGTGGGATAGCAGCAGAAATTGTCTGTGATATAAGAAGAAGGGGAGAGAACTCAAGGTTTTTTACCTTTTTGTTCAAACAAAACGTGTCAGAGTTGTCCTGGAACACAAGCGTGACACGTTTTGTTTGAACAAAAAGGTAAAAAACCTTGAGTTCTCTCCCCTTCTTCTTATATCACAGACAATGTCTGCTGCTATCTCTTCTTCTGTTTTGTCTGGATGGGTAAGATCATAATTGCAGTTTCTGAACTCGCAGTTCAAGTCACTTTTATTTATAAAGCCGAATATCACAAATCACAAAGTTGCCTCCCAGAATACAAAGTGCAAAAAAAAAAATAGTCGAAGGTTTAAGGACAAGTAGTGGGTTGTTGATTTACGCAGGCTTGCTTATTGGTTGAATACATCACCGTCACATGTGTCAACAACAAAAGAAAAGGTCTTGCTGCATAGACCTTCATCAGGTCCTAAATAGGTTGCTGGACCCACGTGGAGCAATCAGGTAACGCTACAAAATGACATCACTCAATCCATCAGGAACCACAATCATTTACATCATGCCACCTACAAGATAAGCAGGAAAACATAAACATAACCTCAATAGATCACAAATGCACAAAGACCTAATGTAGAAAAGCCGCCTCACCAAGTTAAATGTTTGAAACATTTAACTCACAATTGGTTGGAGCTTGAAAATATGTATTCTAGAGTCTGTCTAGACAAGAAGGGGGAAGAAATAGAATCAGAGAAAAACATATGTAAATCCAAATCTGTCATAAAAAGGTACGATCAGTGAAATGTAATGGAAGCAAGAGGCTCGACCCAACAGCCAAGTGATACAAAACAGGATCAGAGTGCTTTAACGGGACGGTCTTTGATGGAGAGACCAACAAGAAAACAGGTGAATCCCAGTTCCACTGATCGAGTGAGAAGAAATGATGAACAAAAATAAGATGGTGACATGTATTGTGCATTGACAGGGAGAAAGACGATGACGAGGGAGTCCCCAGTGAGACGGAAGAGGACAGGAGGCAGCAGGAGAACAGAGCAAAGGAGATCCGCGAGCTTCTACGACGGAAGGACGAGCAGATCCTCTCTTTATTGGAGGAGAAGGTCCACATCTTTAGGGACCTGGGTGACTTTAGTCCCGCCCCCGACGACACAAACCCACCAGTCAGGAAGCGGATGCTGTTCATGGCCACACCTGACGATGTCACAAAGGGCGAGCCAATCATGAAGGACGCCCTGAAGGAAGGTGAGTAAGACTTCTGAGGGTCTCATTTTGTTGTCTCGTGTCCTGGGGATGGAAGATTTGTGAAAACTGTGTTTCCCCCCCCCCCCCCCGTATCTCTGTAGTGGAGACCCTGCACGGTTTAGTCAGCAGCGGTGTCGGTGGAGCAGGCTGCAGTGCTCCGGTTGGCCTGACAGGGGGCGACGTGGGACCGGTCTGTCTGCCCAGGAGAGCGGAGACATTCGGAGGCTTCGACAGTCATCAGATGAACAGTAGCAAGAGTGAGAGACACACACACACACACACTTTTGATCAGCAGTTGCGTAAATGCCGTTTCATGCCGTTTATCCCGCATGTTGGCTGCTGTAACAAAAAACACCTGATTCACTTCTCAGCTCCTTTTTCTTCTCTGTCACCAGATGGAGAGAAGGAAGAGGGGGATGAATCACTGGACCTCCGCAGGACTGAGTCAGACAGCGTGTTGAAGAAGGTGTGTGTGTGTGTGTGTGTGTGTGTGTGCGTGTGTGTGTGCGCGTGTCCGTGTGTCCGTGTGTGTCCGTGTCCACAATGCATTATTTATGGAGGCATTTTGTTCCAAGATGTGATTTGGAAACTGGATGTTGGTGTCACTGAGTGCACCCAATAAACAAAGCAGAAAATGGATGAAATTGCTTTCCGAGCCAGCGGTTCATCCCGGCAGTTCGGACTCATGACATGTGCACACCACCGTGCATATGTTAGTTTATTCTGATTCACCAATGACTAGTTAGTGATTTAGAATGAACTGATTCAGCTGATATTAGCTTTTAGCTTAAGGCTCTAAGAGCTGCGAGCATGGCTGTAGAAACAAGAAAAGGAAAAAGGGCCACAACAATGTGTATGACATTCTGTCTGCTCCTCCGTGCCTTCCCAATATCTCTCTGCTGCTCACAGTCCAATATGCACTCTGCTCTCATTATATTATTGCATGGCTGTGATATTAAATGTGCTGTAAACACATGTGTCCTCAGGGAGCCACTGCCAGCCTTCAGATGTTGCTGAAGAGAAACAATGAGGTAAGAGTGTGTGCTTCTTGTTTCCATCCTGCCCCACCCTACTGGCCTGTTCCCTCCACTCACTGCAGGGTGAGAGGCTGGAACCACAAACATTCATGGAATAAGTTAAAGCTAATGTTATCTTACTATCTAGCTACCAAACATGTGACGTGCGGGTTGCTAGCTGCAATAGTTCCCCTCTAAAGGCTTGTTTCCCCAAATTAGAAAAGTCCTATGAGCAAAGATATTACTCTTTGAACATTATCCTTAAAAGTGTGATATGATTCCTTCCTTAGTTTCATTTTGGTCTGCCCTCACTGTCTCGTCTTTTCCCTGAAATTGTCTGAATCCTGATGTAAATTACCCAGCGAGCATTGCCACGCGATTGTTTTGAAAAGCTGTGCTTTAATATCATGTCGGAATGAAAGTTGAACACATTTGCTGGTATCATCAGACTAAAATTTACCCTAACTTTTTTTTACCGTCTAGAAACTTGCTGGGTCTTAAAATAAAATACTATAATCTGTCATCGCTGAAACCTCAACGTAATTAATTCTGTGTGACTCCAGCAGGTGCAGCACAGTGTGACACATCTCCACGACCTGCTGATTTCACTGCAGGTACCAGAGACACACCTCCAGTAATAAAGATACCACACACACACACACACACACACACACACACACACACACAGGCCGCGTTTACACTTGACCTTCGCTCTAACTCCTCTTCTCCTGCCTCTCAAGGCTGTGGTGGTCCAGCAGGACTCGTACATCGAGGATCAGCGGCAGACACTGAGTGAGCGGCTCACCGCCAATTCCTCCAGACACTCGTCGTCCTCCTCGCTCTCGTCCTCCTCCTCGTCCCGCCCCTCCTCCCTCATCGAGCAGGAGAAACACAGGAGTCTGGAGAGACAGCGGCAGGAGGCGGCCACCCTGCAGGTTCACTTTCCCCGCCGCTTCCTCCTGATCCCCGTCCGTTACATTTGTTTGATTATATTCATCTGTAGCAGTGCTTGTGTTCTCTTGTGGTTTGTTGCAGAAACAGCAGGCCGCACACCAGGAGGAGAAGAGGAGGAGAGAGAAGACGTGGGAGCTGAAGGAGAAAAGTCTGGCAGAGCGGGAGGAGAGGCTGAGGGCGGACGAGGAGCAGACCAGGAGGCGGCGGCGGGAGGTGACGGAGGAGTGGGAGACGCTGCAGCGGAGGAAAGAGGAGTACCAGGTGGAGCTGGAGAGGCTGAGGGAGGCGCAGAGGAGGCTGGAGAGAGACAAGGAGTCCCTGAGGAGGGACACCGAGAGACTGGAGGCTATGAAGAGAGACGAGGTCAGAGTCCAAGTTTGTGATCAAACTTTTCACGTAACTTCACATTTCATTTGTTTAAAGATTTTCAGATTTGGGGATTTAATGTGTTTCATTTTCCCACATGAATATAACCACAGTTTTAACCACATAACATCGAACAAGAGTTTAGCACCACAACTTATTTACCCCACTACCATCCGATTTACATTTTTAACCTTCTCGCTGCTGAATCAGTTCGACATCCTGGATTTATGCTTCAAAATATTTTTTTTTCTCAAAAGAAATTATGCATTGAATCAGAATCAGCTTTATTGGCCATGTGTGTTTACACTCACATGGAATTTAACTCTGGTTACACAAAGCTCTCGTTGTACATATATACACATTTACAATAAGCAAGATAAATATTTAAAAAAAGACATTAAAAAAATGTGTGCATTTGTTTGGAAATCCTTTATTAGAAATAACACTTTGATATGTACCGTCTCATTTTCAAGGACAATTATATATTAACAACATGTATAATCTAATTATATGTATAATTAGATTGTAAACAATTCTACAAGCACAAATAATGAAACAATACCTAATATGATAAAAATAATAATAGAACCAGGAGGTCATACTCAAACAGAGCATGAAAATGGATAATTATTTCATTCAGTGGTAGCATTAAGTAATAAAGTCATAAGACATAATTATAGATATTTCATTACAGCACTACTGATCCTATAATAAGAAGACAGCACATTTTTGAACAGGTGGAAAGTTGGTGACTGTGTGCTCCATGGCAGCTCTGACAGCTTGACGGAAGCAGTTCCCTTTAAGGGTGTTAATACTGGGTTAAAGATGAAACATCTGTGTGTGTGCGTGTGTCTGTGTCTGTGTGTGACTGTGTGTGACTGTGTCTCTATGCATAACTCAGTCGGAGCAGCTGCAGCGGTACCAGCGGACTCCCTCCACTACCTCTGACGAGTCCATAAGGTTCCACAGCTCCGGGTCTCTGGATCTGGACTCCAAAGAAGCGGCCGAACAGCCAAAAGTGGTAAAAAAAAAAACAATGATTGGTAGAAGGAGATCCGAGTAGGCTGCTCAATGAGTCCCAGAACAACAAAAAAAAACGAGCTGCCCTTTTTTTCTGGATGCACCACAGGTGGAGCTCTCGTCCTCTGTCCCAACCAAAGAGCCTTTCCTCCGCATCGGATCCAAGAGGATGGGTAAAAACTTTAACCCCTTCTCCTCGTCGTCCTCGTCCTCCTCCAAGGGAGCAGAGAAGGAGTCCCAGCTCCCCAACAGACTTCTCCAGCTGGCCAAACCCAAGGAGAAGAAAGACAAGAGGAAGAAGAAGGGCAAAGGAGAGCAGACACAGACAGGTGCGATGAACAAAAGCTATCCTGATGTTAGCCGCTCCCCTTGTTCCTTCACCTGGAATATGTCTAAATAATCTCTTGATCTGTTAGGTAAAACTATTTAGGAGATAAAATAAATCACCCATCTAACTTGTTATTTCAGACAAATCTTGGGAGTAGAACATTTTTCATAAATGGCCGCTTCCCTTTAAATCTATTCTCGATTAATCACGTGTTACTGAGCGGGTTGAGTGGCGCATACTATGAGGATTATAAATCAATATATCAGAGGCTACGTGGTCTAAACAAAGATGGCAAACTTCATTACTTCTTTCAACCTTGAAAGCACTCGCCTGTTCCACTCTTTCTGTCCGTACCTTCCACAATAACAGCCCTAGATCATGTTAATATTCGGATGCAAGTATTTCATATTTTTGTGTCATTTATTCTTCCCGTCCCTGTTGTGTAAAGTCAGGTTGATACTCTTTTAATGTAAGGAAGGGGTATAGACAATATTGAAATGATTGAGTATTGTAATTTATTCTTTTGGGATACTGTATTGTTGATCAAAAATACTAAACAATTTTTTTTAATTAAAAGTTTACATTTAAAGATTCATGGCAGACAGCAGCTCAGTAAGCACAAAAGGTAGTGCTATGATGTCACCAGGATCTGTGGTTAAGGCAGATTCAATACATTTTCTACAGCCCAAAATCACAAATGTAGGGCTTTACAATCTATATAACCAGGCAGATTGTTAGCCTAGCTTAGCATAAAGACTGGAAACGGGGGGAATTAGCTAGCCTGGCTCTGTCCGAACGTAAAAAACGGAAAACTCCATGACCAACATGTTTTATCTTGTTTGTTAAAAAAAACCTGACATGTCAAAGTGTAAAAAATAAATAAAAATAGTTTTGTTAAATATGTGCAAATATTTCTGGGCCAGATTATTACTTGTGTCTTCGTGTCTCTTCCAGAGAGCAAAGTTGCAGTGATGTCGGATCCTCAGAACGACGGAGACATCTTCTTCTGCTGAGGACGGGGGACGACGCACATGTGACCCCTAACCCGGCCAGTGCAGCAGTCAGGACCCCCGAGCGTCCCCCTGACTCTCTATTTGGATATTTAATGCCCACGTGGGGTCGCTGTCCCGACCTCAGGGACCTGACTAACCTGCACGCACCAAGACGAGCAAGTCACGCTGAGCTGCTGAATCAATCCAAGGGGCTTTGATCCCCCCTCTCCAACCTTCAATCAGTAAGAGATGCCAAGGAGAATCTAAACTGTAGCTTTAATACGAACCAACGACGAGTGCCATTTCTTTCAGCTAACTTCACTTTGAGCAGTTCCACAGTCTTGAGTCTCACGCTGAGCTTTTAATCCGCACATTTGCCTCAACTCCAGCTTCCTCTGTCAGGCTGTCCAACAAGCCATAGGCGGGGCAGCAGGCCGCCGCACCGTGCAGCGTCTTCAGCAGTCAGAGACCCCCGAGGTCAGCAGCGCGTGTGGTCACACAGGCTTCCAGGCGCAATCGATCGCAACACGCCAGCCTCCGGAGAGAGATGGGCTGAGTGGTCGGGACACAAGACTGCAGTGGGGAATGATCACCAAAGACTTTCTAGTGCCTTAAGCCTCTGATATAGTCTCCGTCTGATGGACGCAATCCCAACAAATCAAAGGACTCTTCAGCGTAGAAAGAAAGTGTGACAAATCACAGCAGCTCAAGAGGATCAGGAATACAGAGATTTTAAACATGCACTTTATACACACACACACAAGAGAGTGGTGCTTAATTTGTAGGGTTTGTCATTTCCCTCTTAATAATGTAATCATAATTTGTGTCAGTAATTTGGTACTAAACGCAGGGGAGATGGGATCAGCCCGAATAGATTAGCGCCATTTAAATCAAAGAAAATCTGCCTTTCATTAGGGAAAGCTTTATTCTGAATATATGTTCAATCGTATTGTGAAAGTACGGAGCCCCAAGGAGTCATGGAGAAATGGAAACGCGTATTGAGCAGTCATTTCTGTTTTTATGGACGTCACTGACGGAGGTCTTGGTTCACTCTTGACTCCAGATCCCTTTAGCAGCTCTCCTGCAGCTTTCGCCCTCGCCTTCATCGGCAGGTTGAATTTGCCCCATTCTGAGCACCATCTATGTTGATGTCAATCAATTTGGATGATTTTATAAGTAATATTGCATACATTTCCCCCTGTGTTATACTTGTTGATGTCAGAAGAAAAATAATATCGCCCAGCCCTACTTTGTAGAAAGTCTACAAAAGAGAGACAATCAGCGAGCTTCCTCTCTACTTAGTAAATAAGTAAGAGCAATGACCTCAGTGTTTTAGGAGGACCCCCTCTTGTTCTCTGGTGTAATTTCCAGTCGTCGTGTTAGTCTGTTGCAGTTCAACACTTCTTCCATCTGTTACATGTTTGAACTCCATCAGGAGTTAAGTGGGTAAAAGCTGCTTCCTTTCCCGGAAGGTCTTTTATTTTGAAACAAAGTGAAATCAATGGAAGTGGATTCCACCGAGAGAGAAGAGTAGTGCAGAGTACTGCGGGGATGGAAATACACATTACACCCACAGTACCTTTCACGCCTAGTATATTTACTGGGTTTTTTAATTACTTTTTCCCTGTTATTTCACATCCAGTCAAACAATCCTCAACTCATTGAATTGAACTGAAACTGAAGTGTGAATAGAGCTCAGGATAAACAGTAATGTTTTTTTGTTTTTTTTAACTCCAACATATTTTTTAATATTATTGGAAAGATGATTCATCGGTGCTTTGGATTTCATGAGTGAAATGAGGATAACTATTTAAAAATAGTTTCTCTGCAAAGAACTTTACAGATACTTTAATACTTTAAATCTACTTACAAACCCTTTGAGTCTCTGCAGTGCAGATATCCCCGTTATTTTGAATGTATCTGAAAAGGGCAAATGCATCCAAAGCTCAGTATTCGTTAATACCCAACCCCATCCTCAAAAGCCTCCCCCATAATCCCAATACTCCGATTCTTCACTCCATGCAGCTCCTCGCTCCCGCTGTGTGTGCGTGTACGGTTTGTCTTCCTTTCAGTCTCCAGCATTCAAGGGCAAAGACTTGAGAAGAAAAAACACCTTTTTCTTTTCTCCCTGATTCACATCAAAAGCCAGCCATATGTTTCCAGATGACCACACAGCCTTAAGAGCGTTCAAACGAGTGACCTGTCATGTGCATTAGTGCCTTCAAGTTGTTTTGTGCTCCAAGTAGATCTGCTCTGTAAATAAGGTGCCCTGTGCGCTCTTTGTTTTTGGAGGGGGGTTCATGTCTATGCATTAACTAATCAATCTCCGTCTTCAGCAGATATTTAATTGAACGCGGTTTGCTTGAAGCTAGAACTGTCCCTGTTCTATCACCGGCTGACCGGAACGGGGACTTGGACGCAGAGGGAGGCCGCAGACTTTGAACAACTAGCTGCTTGAGCTAGTTAGCTAGCCAGCTGTGGCACACATGGGTCAGTTTACATGTTGAATCATTTAGCCGTTATTCTGCCACACCTTAGCTTTGAAGCTACATTTAGCAGCAGCCTCTTTTTCCTTCCCCTTTCAGTGATGATAAATATCAGCAATACACGTAAAAAAAAGGGGCTAATTGGGATTCCAGTCGTACTGAAATACAAATTTAGCCTTTTATGTATAGATGAACTGTTATGAAATGGATCCGAAATTTAAGTCTAAGATCACAAACAAATCTTAATTTATTACTTTTGTTGTGTTTAATGTGTTGAATCGGGTTGTGCTGCAAGTATGTTTCTAATGACTATTGAATGAGTATTTTGAAGTTCCCACTGATACACGGTATTATGTGTAATGCCAAACACACTGTAATAAATGCAGCTCCCTAAACTGTTTGAAACTTTAGAAAGATTAACTAGCACGTAGTTCAAATCTATTCACACAAAAAAGAAACAAGGTTTTCTTTCTTTTAATCTTTATTCCAACACGGTTCTGCATTTCAAGCTGAAGGCACAGAGGATTCTTAGTGAGAGAAAGTCCAAGCAGCACGTTCAGAGTCCTGCTGAGAAGAGGGAGATTAATTTAAATACCAATTTACACTTGTCATCCAGCCCCCTCTCCGGTCCAGACAGCCTCCCACAGTGACGTCCTTCAGTGGGTTTCCGTGTCCTGTAATGTGTAATCAGTGGAAATGAGTCCAGTAGAGGCTGCGCTCCATTGTTTTCCCTCTTGTGCTTCACACAATCTGCAGCTTTCGGATGCCTGAAACACAAGCTAAAATCACAGAAACAATGTCAGATCATGAGTTTAGTGGTGGTTTGAGTCTCCTCCTCCACATTGTTACCATTCATTAGATTTGAACTAAAACCGTTTATAAGGAATTTTACGCACTCACATTAAACCTCATTTTTGCACTGAGCTTTTTGAAATTGTATTTGTACTAAAAAAAACAAAAAGGTACAATGTTTATTTTTCTTTTATGTACAAAGGAAAAAAAGGGCAAAGCAACACATTTTGTAAATATGTTTTATGTACAAATTTGAACTTCCAAAGTACTGATAACTGTGGATTTTGTTTAGTTGGATTATTGTTTTTTTTTGATTAAAAATAAAAAATAAAGCTTTATTTATCTTTCCTCTTCCTGTTATTCAAATGTACAGTCATGTTCTCTCTTGAATAAATGAGTATGCTGTTTGTCATGCGACGCAGGTTGTGTGGTTCTTTTGATGGAGGGGGAGGTTTACGGTTCCATCCCAGTCCATGGAGCCCCTCTTCCTCCTCTTCCTTTGCTGGCGCAACTGTTTTCACACATGCTCACAATACCGATTACTGACTTCCACATTATTTTGAATTTATTTTTCTTACTTTGTAAATAAATTTGCTCATTTCAAAACTTTATTATTCATGGGATACCGTGATGGAAACGGAGAATAAAGACCAGAGGACAAGAACAATGCATTAATGCTGGTTTTTCCTCTCGTGGTGGTTAATGGAAAAGTCAGTCATTTTACAATGTGCTGCAATGATCTTACCTACTGCCACGCTGTCTTCCTCGTTTGAGGACTTTGAAACACAAATTAATTCATGTTCTACGACCTAAAGCGAGACATGCATTCATCATCCTTCAGCCAAGAACCACGCAGCATTTAAAAAGTGAGTTGTTTATTTTCACCAGTAAAAACATACAGCATCTACATTTTTTTCCTCATTGTTTAAAAAAAAAAGAACTCAGTTCTTTCAAAAAAACACATTCACTTCCTTAAATTCTAAAGAACAGGGGGCGTCTCTTCACTTCTGTGCGGCAGCTGAACTCTATGAAGTGATACAACTCAAGACAAAGTCAGACATTTTATTTTTGTACACTATGTGCAGTCTCCTGACGCAGCACATTTAACTGTTTGGGAGGACAAGTGCAAAGAACACCAGCATACACTGTATCACAGAGACAATACAACCAATCAGCCACCGTGCAATCCGTGTCCTGCAGAAATCCCGTTAATCCATTTTGTGCCATCTTTTTTTACACCCCCCTCCCGCCCAAAAAATCTTGTGACAGCTGGTGTTATCTCCAGCATGTAGAAAAACATTCCACACCTGTGGGACAAAGACGCGCCAACGCTAACGAATGCATTGACGAATATCATAAAAGTGCATCGGTGTTACTGAAAAAAAAGAAATATATTCGGTTTAGGGTTCTGCTTCAAAGCGGCTCTTTGGCCGTGTGGTTTCTGCAGGACACGCCGCGCACCAGGCCGGCTCTGTTCCTCGTATCGCTCCTATAAAAACCTTGAGATTTAAGACTTCCCTTCAACACTAAAACATGCTTCTGGAAAGAAAAGGAGTGCATGTGCAACGTAAAACACTCAGCCGTCCACAGAACAAGCTCCCACATATGTCTCCTGTGCTTTTGTTATTCTTTTGGAAGTAAACGCATGTACAGAATAGACTGGAAAACATTGCAAAATGAGAATAATTCACGGAAAAGCTTTCAGCCGAGACCCGTTCCTGCGTACAGCCTCGTCGCCCAAAAGCAGAGATGAGGTGAAAAGACTTTTTGCCGACGCTACGTTTTTTTTGTAGGTCTTCAACAAGATCTCATCTCAATCATCATCCCATAGTTTCCGTATAGATTTCTGGATATATTAAGTCCCGCCCCCACACCTGGTGGGGAAAAACAATTCATCGCTCTCCCTCGACTTTGTGTTGCGTGAAGGTGCCACCTGTCACTTAAGATTTAAAAAAACATCTCACCGTGTGTGAGAGACGCATTGAGAAGACAATACATTGTTTCTATTTTATAGAATATGAATTATTTTGGGCATCTTTTGTAAAACTATTGATTAGTTCCCTGTAATTAGTAGTTACCGGAACCATTTATGTTATTTCAGGTTCCCAAAGTAATGACAAGTCCAACTTATTCCTCACAAGACCGCTACAAACAGCCACATGGTCCTCTGGGAGAAAAGGGTGCCAAAATATTCCTTTGACGTGACGATTGCAAAGGCAGTGCTCAGAATGAAGGAAGTCCCGTTGTCAATACAAAATAGCACCTGGGACCCAAAGATCAAAATGTCTGGGACAGTCTACAGATGAATCTACGGATGAAGCGATTACGTTCACATGTCGAGGTGGTTACCAACTCGACCGCGCAATCGGGAAGGAGAGGGCCCGAGATGTCCGCCTGGAGTTCTGCAACGTTTCCAGGTGTGGCGGGACGAAGCCAAAGGTCTTCTATTCACTGCACCCTTCAATTTCAAGCTCACCACTTTTCGTGTGTTGAGTTTGCCTTTTATTTAAACGTCTCCATTTAGTGTTGTCTGAAGGGTTAGTGAGGATGGATTTCCCCGTTTGAACCTCTCCTCGAGTGGAACGACAGCAAAGACTGTCGACTTTTTTTCATTGCTCAGCAGAAAGAGAGCAGAGTCAAAAATGCGTTCACATTTAGCTTTAACATGATAACTTGTCTTCACTAATTGTGCAAACTGTATATTATTTTTTATTTTTTTTACATTTCTGTAAAACTGCAGCGCCTCAAATATTAAAAAAAAAATCTACAAATAACAATCGGTATTCCACCGTGAATGTCTAATTTACCCATCCCAAATTTAAAAACGAATCAAATATTCGCTTGATGTGCACTGATAAGTTACCTGATATGCTGATCCACCGGTAATTGTAAAAAATACATTAAAAAGCAAAAATCAGCCAGACTTTTCTTAATGTAAAAGATAAAGAGACGACAGTTTAAATCCTCTTTGATGACGAGATCTGAACCGCAAACTCAAACCAACACTGTATTGGTGCACAAGTGGTAGCAATACTAGTGTAAATACAGCCAGTGTGTGCAGTGCAACCTGAAGTCAGGTTTACTGGGTTCAGGTTCACAGGAAACTGACTTTTGGGTTTCTTTGTATTTTAACAGTGTTGGTCTTTACACTGGAATGGTTTTAGTAGTGACTACTAAGACATTAAAGAATGTACACACACAAACCTCTCCCCATAAAAAGTGTGTGTGTGTGTGTGTGTGTGTGTGTGTGTGTGTGTGTGTGTGTGTGTGGACCTGTTGCTGGGCCGTTGGCTTGTTTGCCACGCCGCTCAGGGCTGACTCAGAGACTGAGGTGCAACTTTGTTTTGTTTTGTAAGGATTGGTCCGGTGTGGTGCTCCAGCCTCAGACTGCAGGGCTGGATCCTCAGAAGATCCTCCTCCAGTCAAAGTTGCTTCTCAGAGGACAATCAACACCTGAAAGAGACGGGGGACGGGACGGGGGGGGACACATGTTGGTAATGAGCCTCTTTCATCTGCAGCCACCGTTTTAGTGTTTTTGATGAATTTAAATCACATAAATCATTGAGTTTCCTTTATAGTCTGAGCCGAATTGATTTGCTGAATGTTAACTTGCTGTTAAAGTTATAATGTTATGATCGTGGCTCTAAGGGCAACTTTCTATAACAGACGTTAATGCCCTGTCAGTTTTATTTTTGATTTGATTACATTAATGTTTAAGTTGAGATTTACAAGAAATATTTTAACCGCTACTGTTAAGAGAATACTGCTGTTAAAAAGCACCTTACTTGTTTTAAGTGTTTGCAAACCAAAAGTTATTGCACTTTTGTTCATAGAGCAGTACTTTTATAATAAAAGTGCGCAAACATTGTTTTTTAATTAATTATTGAATTTTGCACATGGCAATGCAATTAACGGATGGAAATTGTAATCGTCACCCGCACTAATTATGTATAATTGGGGAGCAACCCCAAAAAAAAAAAAAAAAAAAAGCAGCTTTGAGAGGAGGAGCAGTTCTTTTTGTTATTTTTCTTTTGGGAGCTTGGTGCGTGTTCAGTTTTTACTGTCTTTACTTAACAGGGATTGTCCTCTCACTCCACCCTGTAGACCCACCACCCGCAGGGACAGACATCGGGGTCGGGTGCTATGTAGACCGGGCGGCGGGCCGGGCAGGGGGCCTGGGCGAGCCGATCGCCGGCGACATAGACTAGCTCTAGGGACGTGGAACGTCACCTCGCTAGCGGGGAAGGAGCCGGAGCTGGTGAGGGAGGTGGAGCGTTACCAGCTAGATATAGTTGGGCTCACCTCCACGCACAGCGCTGGCTCTGGAACCAAACTCCTGGAGAAGGGTTGGACTTTGTTCTTTTCTGGAGTCGCCCAGGGTGAGAGGCGCCGGGCGGGAGTGGGGATACTCACGAGTCCCCGGCTGAGCGCCGCCGTGTTGGAGTTTTCCCCGGAGAACGAGAGGGTCGCCTCCCTGCGCCTACAAGTTGCGGGGAATAAGGCTCTGACTGTTGTTTGTGCTTATGCACCAAACAGCATTTCGGAGTATCCGGCCTTCTTGGAGTTGGTGGGAGGGGTCCTGGAAAGGGCGCCGCCTGCCGACTCCATAGTTCTCCTGGGAGACTTCAACGCTCACGTGGGCGACGACAGAGAAACCTGGCGGGGAGTGATTGGGAGGAACGGCTTGCCTGATCTGAACCCGAGCGGTGTTTCGTTGTTGGACTTCTGTGCTAGCCACAGTTTGTCCATAACAAACACCATGTTTGAACATAAGGTGGCTCATAAGTGTACCTGGTACCAGAACACCTTAGGCCGGAGATCAATGATCGACTTCGTAATCGTATCATCTGATCTGCGGCCGTATGTTTTGGACACTCGGGTGAAGAGAGGAGCAGAGCTGTCAACTGATCACCACCTGGTGGTGAGTTGGATCAGATGGCGGGGGAGTCGGCCAGAAAGACCTGGCAAGCCCAAACGTGTAGTGAGGGTGAACTGGGAACGTCTGGCGGAGGATCCTGTCCGGGAGGTCTTCAACTCCCACCTCCGGAAGGACTTCTCACACATCCCGAGGGAGGTTGGGGACATGGAATCCGAGTGGATCATGTTCAAAGCCTCTATTGTGGACGCGGCCGCTAGGAGCTGTGGTCGGAAGGTCATCGGTGCCTGTCGTGGCGGCAACCCGAGAACCCGGTGGTGGACACCGGGGGTGAGGGAAGCCGTCAAGCTGAAGGAGGCCTTTCGGGCTTGGTTGGCCCAGGGGTCTCCTGAAGCAGCTGACAGGTACAGGCAGGCCAGAAGGACTGCAGCTGCGGTGGTCACGGATGCTAAAACTCGGGCATGGGAGGAGTTCGGGGAGGCCATGGAGAAGGACTTTCAGTTGGCCTCAAGGAGGTTCTGGCAAACCATCCGACGACTCAGGAAGGGAAAGCAGGGCCTTCCCCAGGCTGTTATCAGCGGGGGAGGGGGGCTGCTGACCCAGACAGAGGATATCGTCGGGCGGTGGAAGGAGCACTTTGAGGAACTCCTAAACCCGGTCAACATGTCCCCTGAACAGGGGGCAGCGCCTGAAGACTTGGGGTTGGATGAACCCATATCCCTGGCAGAGGCCACTAAGGTAGTCAAAAAGCTCCTTGGTGGCAAGGCGCCGGGGGTGGATGAAATCCGCCCTGAGATGCTGAAGGCGCTGGACTGTCTTGGCTGACACGCCTCTTCAATGTCGCATGGGGGTCGGGCACAGTGCCCATGGACTGGCAGACCGGGGTGGTGGTTCCCATCTTCAAGAAGGGGGACCGGAGAGTGTGCTCGAATTATCGGGGTATCACACTACTCAGCCTCCCGGGAAAAGCTTATGCCAGGGTGCTGGAACGGAGGCTCCGACCGTTTGTCGAACCTCGGATTCAAGAAGAACAGTGCGGGTTTCGTCCTGGTCGTGGAACCGTGGACCAGCTCTTTACCCTTGCAAGGATACTGGAGGGGTCCTGGGAGTTTGCCCAACCAGTCTACATGTGCTTTGTGGACTTGGAGAAGGCTTTCGACCGGGTCCCTCGGGGCTTTTTGTGGGGGGTGCTGCGGGAGTATGGTGTGCCGGACCCGTTGCAACGGGCCATCCGGTCTCTGTACGCCTGCAGTAGGAGCTGTGTTCGTATCCTCGGCAGTAAGTCAGATACGTTCCCGGTGGGTGTTGGCCTCCGCCAGGGCTGCCCTTTATCACCGGTCCTGTTCGTGACTTTCATGGACAGGATATCTAGGCGCAGCCGTGGGGCGGAGAATGTGAGGTTCGGGGATCTCAGGATAGCCTCTCTGCTGTTTGCAGATGATGTGGTCCTGTTTGCCTCCTCGGACCATGACCTCCAGCATTCACTGGGGCGTTTTGCAGCCGAGTGTGAAGCGGCGGGGATGAGAGTCAGCACCACGAAATCTGAGGCCATGGTGCTCTGCCGGAAACCGGTGGATTGCTCCCTCCGGGTGGGGACAGAGTGCCTACCACAAGCGAAGGAGTTCAAGTATCTCTGGGTCTTGTTCACGAGTGAGGGTAAAATGGAGCGGGAGATCGACAGGCGTATCGGTGCGGCTGCAGCAGTAAAACAGGCGTTGCACCGGGCCGTCTTGGTGAAGAAGGAGCTGAGCCGAAAGGCAAAGCTCTCAATTTACTGGTCGGTCTACGTCCCAACCCTCACCTATGGTCACGAGCTTTGGATCGTGTCCGAAAGAACGAGGTCGCGGATACAAGCGGCCGAAATGAGTTTCCTCCGTAGAGTGGCCGGGCTCAGCCTTAGAGATAGGGTAAGGAGCTCGGACATCAGGAGGGAGCTTGAAGTCGAGCCGCTACTCCTTCGTGTCGAAAGGAGTCAGCTGAGGTGGTTCGGGCATCTAATTAGGATGCCTCCAGGACGCCTCCCTTTAGAGGTTTTCCAGGCACGTCCAACTGGTAGGAGGCCCCGGGGAAGACCCAGGACACGCTGGAGGGATTATATTTCCCAGCTGGCCTGGGAACGCCTCGGGATCCCCCAGAATGAGCTGGTAGATGTTGCGGGTGAGAGAGAAGTCTGGGTCAGCCTGCTTGACCTGCTGACTCCGCGACCCGACCCCGGATAAGCGGTGGAAAATGGATGGATGGATGGATGGATGGATGTCCTCTCACTGTACGGAAAGGATTGACAGATTGATAGCTTTTTCTTGAGCTGAGCTGGAAAATAGAGAAGTAAGGATTGCGCGCGTGTGTGTTGCAGTGGGGATGACAGGCAGCAGGGCTACTTTAAAGCAATCATATTCATAAACTATCATAAGCCTGGGTGAACACTGGCAGCTCTTGCCTAAAGAAGAAGGGCTTCTTAATCTTTAAACATTCTTGCCATGATTTGTTTTCATCTCTGGCCAAGGCACTTGAAAATGCATTGAAAAGTATGAAATAAATGATTTTACCTTGCCACTAAAGTAGGGCTGCAACTAACGATTATTTTAATAATCGATTAATCGATGAATCGGATAAAAAACAAAAAAGCATTACTTTCCAACCCTTTATTCAAAAACAGAACTGACGGTGCAAAAATCTTCAGAAAGTGCACAAACAGGTTGCTCCTTGAACATCCCTGAGCTGTTAAAGTAATAATAATTAAAAAAATAATAGACTAACACAAACATACACATGTATGCTTTATATCTGCCAAATATATAGGTTTTTATTAAATAAAGTGCACAAAACATTTTGCACAACATTTTGTTTGGACCTGTCAGAACAATAAATCTCTCTCTCTCTCTCTCTCTCTCTCTCTCTCTCTCTCTCTCTCTCTCTCTCTCTCTCTCTCTCTCTCTCTCTCTCTCTCTCTCTCTCTCTCTCTCTCTCTCTCTCTCTCTCTCTCTCTCTCTCTCTCTCTCTCTCTCTCTCTCTCTCCTGGAGGGACGTTACGTCTTCACTTCAAAACGGAACACAACCTGCCGACTAGCCGCAGCACCGGAGCCTCAACCGGAAGTGCTCTACTAGCTGCCTGTTGAACGGCCTTCCTCCGCGATGTGTTTCAGTCAACGTTACGGTCTCAGCTGGTCTCTCCTCGACCTCCGCTCCGCGCTCAACTCAACTTTTCATACTCAAACATCTCCGTGACTTATTGAGTGGCGTAATAATCGCGCGACACAACGAATCGATAATGAAATTCGTTGCCAACGCTTTTAATAATCGAATTTTATCGATTTTATCGATTCGTTGTTGCAGCCCTACACTAAAGATAAATAAAAAAAAGTGTAGCGCCCTTGAGAATAACTGGTGATAGACCAATTCATGTTTGTCAAAATGTATATTCGAGCCTGCCACCATGCTAGCAGCTCTGTGGGGCTTGAACCAGTGATGTTTGGAGCTAAAAGCGAACATAAGCCAACACATTTATGATGACAATGTTCATCTTGGTTTAGCATGTTAGCATTGCTAGCTTTTACAGTAGGTAGATGGGAATGTCACTTGCCTTTCAAATACCTGCAAAATTGATCAAAATGACCACAATTCTTCCTCAGGGGACCACGACATCCAGGACAGTTAGTGGAGCCACTGACAAAGTCACTGACCATTAAAGTCTGCCGCTCGGTCAGTGGCCCAACGCTTCAAACTACGACGCTCCAGGTTCCCCTCTAGAGCCAGTTTAATATACTCTTTTTTAAATAAACTTCCTACATAGGTTTTCTTAATTTAGTTGTGCATCAAATCTCCTTGTTAGGCCGAGGGAAACATTGGTTTGGGTTAAAACATTAAGCAGGTCCAAATCCCAAAGATTCATCATGTTCTGGCTGATAAACATCATTAACCCCAGTAGTCTCGCTATATGGATGCGTAAAGGCAGCAAAGAGCGGCAGCAACTCCTTCAACTGGAAACTAGATCACCACGATGGTGGCGGATGTGTTGATACGTGAGCCGAGATAGAGACGCAATGAGAACGTGTCAGAGCTCCGTTAGTTTACCCTTTTCCGATGTACCAGCCCATTAGGACAACAGCTCACATCAGGGCCGGATCGCTCCAATTCCTGTGTTAGGATACATTAATCATCATAATAATAATAATAATATGAGCAAAATGGGTTTTAATGGGCTGTTAAAGTCTTTGCCTCTATGTCCTGTTTTGATGATGAATAAATCATAACCATAAAACAAAGTGAGGCAAACACTGCAGTCAATGCTCAATTAGGCCAGGCTCAGTGAGACCCCGGGGGAGGTGGGAGGCTGTTACTGCTGCGCTGAGTGCTGAAGTGCTGCTAAATTCCAGGATGATCCATCACAAATCTTTGCGTCACAGCTAGAAGAACCGAGACAAATGTCAGGGGGGAAAGCGGACAAGCTGGGGATGGGAGAAGACATAACATACATATTTTAAGAAGTAGGGGACACAGAGGGAGTTCAGGGATGAACGAGACTGAGACACAGGAGCTGGAAGTATGATGACATGGTTCTGGGAGGAGCAGGCTGCTCTTGGACTCCAGTTTCATAACATGAATTTCTGAGGGGGAGCTGGAAAAGAGGGAGTGGGAGGGGAGAGAGGGGAGGGGGGGAATGTAGGAGAATGCACATCGGTGGGTGGATTATGGACGGAGGTTATTTATGTGCTGCAGTCCCACAGCACAGGGGGGGTTCCTACACTTAGAGGACGAGGAGAACGCAATCTCAGGAAGACGGCGTCTTCACAGTGCTCAGCACACACGGACAACAATACGCACTACTGTGATCACAGTGTTACAATGGAGCGAGCATCAACCACATCAACCACATCGTCGGCAAAGATCCACACACACAGCACAGCACTTATTCTTACAGGATACTACGTCAGGTGGGCCCGCTACTCTCCTGATCTCCTTATTTGAAGTTTGGTGTGTTTTTATTATACATACTGACGTTTGGCGTGTTTTTACTATACATAATGACGTTTGCCGTGTTTTTACTATACATAATGACGTTTGCCGTGTTTTTATTATACATAATGACGTTTGGTGTGTTAACTGCGTCAAAGCAAACAAGGCTAAACTGCCTCTTCAGTTACTCGATGATTTGGTTGCTGAAAAGTAATGTGGCCTTTAAAAGGTTGTTTTATCAAAGTGCTCAGTGCTCACTAGTGTAACGTACGGTTCTCCCCTCACTCATCATACTGGAACAACAAAAAAAAGATCTGTTTCGGCCCATATTGATCATCTGGGATGATCAATATGGGCCGAAACAGACAATTGTTATCGACGGCAGCCAAAAGAAATGTGATCAGGGCATAGAAAAGGTTATCTTTGTCCGCTTTTTTTTCCTTTACACCAAACCGTGACAGGATCCAAACCGTGAGTTTTGTGTTCACTCCCCATAAAACGCACAGGGGTTACATTACATCACGCACATTTCACAGAAAACGATGAGGGTAAGACAGCAGCACACATAATGATGGTCCTGGTTTAAAACAATCAAGTGGATTAGATCGAGTTACTGACATGCTATGGATAAAAGTTAAATGGAAGAGGTATCACTCTTTTGGAGTTCTTGGCCTGTGCTCATAATGCTTATGGTGCATGTTTGGCCGTTTAAAACAATAGGTGTTTGGGCCTGTGTCATTTGCTACCGAGCCCGTTTGCAACCTGGCAGGCTGCTGTCAACGGAGCTGGAAGTCGCCAGCCAATCACAGGGCGGACAGAGCAGGACGCCTACTCGCGTTCACGGGCAGAAAGAAGCTCTGGTGGACATAACCGAAGGCAGTCCTGCACATCACTGGAGCAATGTGGGACATAAACACACTCGGTCTGATTCTTCAACCTACTTCACTTCGTATTATTCATCTATGTGATTTAGAGGAAGGTCAGAGGTTAACTTATGAATTCAATGATAAGACCTCTGCCGGCCAGAGAGCTTTTCTTAACACTAGACTTGTTGTGCTTCCGTACGGATTTTCTTTTGAATTGCAGTGGCTCCACCTGACAAATCCGTTCAAATATAAATCATTTTGGAGATACGTTGGGCCAATCAATCATTTATTGTTACTCTCTGCGAAGCGCTGACGGTGATGCGTGGGCTCCAGAGACTGGGACATGAAGTCTCGGATCAATAAAGTGGAAGAGAAGGTTTTCGCGCTAAATTCATTTTTTCCCCGAACGGCTTGTTCTCAGGTGGTTCTAAAGTTATGATGGTTTGAGTTCCGACTATTTTAGTGAGAAAAGGTGGAAAAAGAGCAAACAGAGAGCCTTAATTATGTAAGTTTGTGATCCACTTTGAAAAACTGCTCCCCCCTAGATTTGGCAACGCTCAGAACCCAACGCACAATCACTGCAGTTATGCACGTAATAAAGAAACTAAAATTGGCTACATTTATGCTGCGAGTTGTGTAAATCAAAGCTCTATATATATGGGTTGAGTCCATAAAATGCAAGTTGTGAACTGTAGATGTAGCTGCATTGAGAAATATAGAAATATATCATCGAGCGATCCGTTTTGCCCATCATGGGTGAGATGGGCAACTAAACTTGTCTGAAAAGCCCTCTGTGAAGACTAGCTGAATATAATTCAGGGATCGGGGGCTGGGCATCATCAGTATCAATATCAGTACGCTTAACGTGATAACGATACCTTAATTATTCGATACCCATCATGTGATTGTTTTTTTGTGAGAGCCTGGTGACTCAAATGTATGAACATAGGTAAAAAAAATAAATGAGATAAGAGGGAAATAACAGGAAAGTTCAGGAATCAGTGAGAACATGGGGCCTTCAGATAACAGATTACATTTTCAGTGTGTGTCTTGAGAAAGTACCTGGAATTATTGGCCGTCGGTGTTCTCCCCGTTAGGCGGGTAGGTGTTTCCATGTGCTGACAAAGGCGGTGGGGATCAGTGAATAAGGCACCGTGGTGATGGAGTTCCAACTGTCTGACGTGGGGTCGTAACAGTCCAGCGTTTTACACCGCTGCGTCCCGAAGTACCCCCCGACCACGTACAGCTTATTTCCAGAGGCCACGGCATGGCAGCTCATCCGCTTGGACGTCATGTCCCCGACTCGTGTCCACTGGTTGGTTTCACAGTCGAAGCGGTAGGCGGAGACGGCGGTGAATTCGGTGTCGCCGCCCATGATGAAGATCTGACTGCCTAAGACAGCAGCCGCCGTATAGCGCCACGGTTGGGGGCATTCGGCCGCAATATTCCAGCGGTTACCCACGGGGTCGTAGCATTGGACCTAGACACAGAAGACAAGAAGTTTGCCCGTCACATCAGAGTGTAGTAGTTAGTTAGCTGTGGAATGTGGAGAGCTGTGTGGTGAGGAGTTTTAAGGAAGGTTGACATACAAATCCACCAACCTTGGAGGCCTTGTCTCGGTGTATGGTTGTCCCCCCAAAAACAAAGAGTTTGAGTTTGGCACTGACAACGGCTGCGTTACTGACTCCATCTCTTAGAGGAGCCATCATAGTCCATTTATTACTGAGGGGGTCATACCGCTCCACCTAGGAGGATATCAAACACTTTAATACACGTCATGTCTGATTTCTAATTGACTGATTCAGAGGTGACTAATGTCCAGCAGCAGATATTTGACATGATAAAACGATTCCGGGCTGTATGTACTTGTGTACGTGCCACACACAATTAGGTTTTCTGAAACTTTTCTCCTAAAAAGAGTCAATACCTGTTTTAGGGAGACGGATGGAGAGGCGGGAAAAACTCCAGCTATGGCTGTATGACCTCCAACAACGTAGAGACTGTTCTCCAGCTCAGCAGAACCATGGCCAAACCTGCAGAGGAGAACACCCACATGATCTTTACACCTTAGGTTCTCAACCTTATTTTGTGTCAAGGACCCCTTAATGGATGCACATTAGGTCATGGACTTAAGATTTTGCTTCAGAGACGTTCGTATGAAAAGATTTTAGTTGACTAAGACCAGAATTCCATAGTTGTCAACTACTTTGAGGAGATGACCGAGGAGGAAAGTGAAACTGCTGACCAGAATAGTCCCTTGAAAAGGGGGCTCTTAATCACACTGTGCTCACTTCTAGAGTGAATCAAATCGTGAAAATGACCTGTCCCTCATTTTTTGGGGGACCCTCTGAGAGACACTGTGACATGCATGATCAAATAGACACGTGTGTTATGTAGCGGTGCAATGGATGATAAAACTCCTGGTTCGTACCAAATCACGGGTCAGAGTCGCAGATCGGATCACAGATCAGCACTAAAGAAAAAAGGGAGCAAACAACTTTTAAAGATGCCTGATCATGTTTTTTTGCAGCCGATACTAATTTTTAATCATTGATAATCCATACTGGCAGCTACAGATGCAATTTGGTGATCGATTACAGCAGCTGGTGTACGAGGCCCTGGACATTTTTCTTCTTTTTTTAGTCTGAAAAATCTTCTCAGCCGCTCTGTAAGTCTGTAACCCATCACAAAATGTTTTTTCCCTTCATAAAAAAGGGACACAATTCAAACAATAAGCAAATAAAATATTGTATTTTTATGGATTAAAACAAATAGTCATTAGTAGTTTTAATAAAGTATTATTGTGCTTATAAGTAGTGTAAAGAGCTCATAAATCATCTCTAATATCTATTTATATTAATGTGACAGCTCCTGGACAACTGGATTTATTCCAAGTTTCTCACCAACACGACATTTTACAAGATGATGTGAACACATCATGAAAACGTCACAATTTAGCGCCGCCCAATACTCCCCGTCCCAGAGCAGAGCCTGAATGTGACTCACCTGGCTATCAGCATGGGCGCTCCTTTAGACCACTCCTCGTGGACAGTGTCGTAGATCCAGACGTCTTTCGAGACGCCGTTCTCCGATCCCCTTCCTCCTGTGACGTAAACCTTACAGCCGATGGCACACGCACTGAACTCCTTCCTGGGGCTGGGGAGGTCTGCCTTTGGTATGATCTCCTTGGCTTTATGGTCAACCTAGAAAAAGTTTGTTAATGGCATATTAGTTGAGGTCAATAAAAAACAAAGTGTGTATATATATATATATATATATATATATATATATATACACTGCTCAAAAAAATAAAGGGAACACTTAAGCAACACATCCTAGATCTGAATGAATTAAATAGTCTTATTAAATACTTTGTTCTTTACATAGTTGAATGTGCTGACAACAAAATCACACAAAAATGATCAATGAAAATGACATTTATTAACCCATGGAGGTCTGGATTTGGAGTCACACTCAAAATTGAAGTGGAAAAACACACTACAGGCTGATCCAACTTTGATGTAATGTCCTTAAAACAAGTCAAAATTAGGCTCAGTAGTGTGTGTGGCCTCCACGTGCCTGTATGACCTCCCTACTACGCCTGGGCATGCTCCTGATGAGGTGGCGGATGGTCTCCTGAGGGATCTCCTCCCAGACCTGGACTAAAGCATCTGCCAACTCCTGGACAGTCTGTGGTGCAACGTAGCGTTGGTGGATGGGGCAAGACATGATGTCCCAGATGTGCTCAATTGGATTCAGGTCTGGGGAACGGGCGGGCCAGTCCATAGCATCAATGCTTTCGTCTTGCAGGAACTGCTGACACACTCCAGCCACATGAGGTCTAGCATTGTCTTGCATTAGGAGGAACCCAGGGCCAACCGCACCGGCATATGGTCTCACAAGGGGTCTGAGGATCTCATCTCGGTACCTAATGGCAGTCAGGCTACCTCTGGCGAGCACATGGAGGGCTGGGCGGCCCTCCAAAGAAATGCCACCCCACACCATTACTGACCCACCGCCAAACCGGTCATGCTGGAGGATGTTGCAGGCAGCAGAACGTTCTCCACGGCGTCTCCAGACTGTCACGTCTGTCACATGTGCTCAGTGTGAACCTGCTTTCATCTGTGAAGAGCACAAGGCGCCAGTAGCGAATTTGCCAATCTTGGTGTTCTCTGGCAAATGCCAAACGTCCTGCCCGGTGTTGGGCTGTAAGCACAACCCCCACCTGTGGACGTCGGGCCCTCATACCACCCTCATGGAGTCTGTTTCTGACCGTTTGAGCAGACACATGCACATTTGTGGCCTGCTGGAGGTCATTTTGCAGGGCTCTGGCAGTGCTCCTGCTGTTCCTCCTTCCACAAAGGTGGAGGTAGCAGTCCTGCTGCTGGGTTGTTGCCCTCCTACGGCCTCCTCCACGTCTCCTGATGTACTGGCCTGTCTCCTGGTAGTGCCTCCATGCTCTGGACACTACGCTGACAGACACCGCAAACCTTCTTGCCACAGCTCGCATTGATGTGCCATCCTGGATGAGCTGCACTACCTGAGCCACTTGTGTGGGTTGTAGACTTTTTTTTTTTTTTAAATACACATTTTGAAGCCTGTTCATGCAATGTAAAGATTTTAAGCAGCTTTGCTGGATGGTTCGAAGTATGTGTACGACTTTGTTGAGAGCTAGCAGAAACCAGAAACGTTTGCAGTTCTATATCAATGTAGCTGAATCTTTTGACTCGAGTATTGTTTCTGAATGATAGATGTGGGTTAATCTTTGGTATGTACTGTACATAAATGGACATCATCTGGGAGTGACAATATATTTTTCACATAATTTGGGCTACTACTACTCACGTCTGTCATATGCATTGACTATGTTGTTATTGTATTATGTTGTTTAGTCTTCTGTTGTACAGATTGTAAAGCTCTCTGAGGCAAATTTGTGATTTGGTTTTATTTGCCACAGACATGCACCAGGAGCATGGTGGGTTTTAGGGTGTTGCTTAAGGGCACTGACGTGTGGACAGGAAGACACTTAAATCCAACCACCACCTCCTCCTCTATTTATGGCAGGCCGATGTTGCAATTACATGGTATACATCCTTCATCTTTTGTTTACCCACCATGTGTTATTCAAGCAAGTCATACACAACACGTGTTTCTGGCAAACTCTAATTTAGACATTTTGGTTGAGCTGCTGTATGTAATCTGGAACTCAATGACCTTTCAACACTGCTTTACTAAGTGAGCTAATGCCTCCCATCTAATTACATTGAACAGGGGATGGTAGGTAGGATTAAAATACAAAACACTGCATGCGTTGAACGAAGATTCTTTCAGTGAAGCAAACATGACAACTTATACAACACATGTGGTTTCTTTTTACACACGGAAACAGGCTGTCCAAGTATGAACACCACTGTGTTTGTCTTTCACCTGGTATATCTTGTCACACATGAAGGTCTGGCCTCCCAGTATAAGCAGTGTGTGGCCTGCCTTACGCGGTCGAGCACAGGGACTAGTCACTACTCCGTCATTCTGAAGGATTTTCTTCTTGCACTGCATTGCCTCTTCAACTATTGACCTGTAGAGGAGAGTTTAAATACAATCCGAGAGATGAAGACACGTTTGGCACATAATGTCTTCACTAAACCCTTCGCCTAATTCTTCATCAACTGCTGACATGTCTCAATTCCCACAAGTGTCTTTTAAAGACAAGTTCAACTTTGTACAGTGGAACATTTCCCCAAATGTAAAAAAAACCCTCAAGTTCAGAACTCATCATTGAAAGGAGAGGAAAGAGGGAAAGAAAAGGAAATAGGAAGGAAGGAAATAAAAGAGAAGAGGACAAAAGAGGATAAGAAAGAGGGAACATTGAGAGAAGAAAAAAGAGAAGAAATAAAAGAGGAAAGAGGGAAGGGGAGAGGAATCAATCACATGCTAAAATCTGAATTTGTGGAATAATTCAGTTTTTTTTTTCACAAGTTGATTTCAATCACACTAAACTTTTGAACAGTAAAAACAGTGAGTATCATACCATGCCCCTAATGTATCAGTGCATCAGTAAATCAATGCCTTTCAATTTTGTACTGAAACGGATTCCTTAATTCCTTAATTGAGATGATTCTTATCAGGCTAGATTATATGCTTAATGCGAATACAGTGTTTCCCCATGTAACATTAGTTGCTATATGTAACTTGACTTCTTTGAGGATGAAACCTTTGTATTTTCTAATCTTAGGTAGCAGACACTGAAATAGAGACACCATAGCTTCTTTTGGATCGATTTACACAGCCGTGACAACCATACCTGCTCCTCTTGTCAGCCATGACCAGCTCCTCACAGGCCACGGCCTCCAGCAGACACTCGGATGGCAGCAAAGCCAACCTGATGCCCCTCAGCAGCTCCGGTAAATGGTGGCGACGACTCTCCAAGTCGTACCGCACCCACCGCATCACGGAGTTGAACACGACCTGGTAAAAGAATAACATTTCGGAAAATGAGGATCTATCTTGTCTGGACACTGTTATGATCACCGTTGCTTTGTCTCTGGTCTACTGTATAGCATGTAAGTCGCTTTGGATAAAAGCATCAGCTAAATGAAATGTAATGTTGCTCTAATGGATGGAGCGAATTGCATTTGGGAGCACACACAAAATTTGGTTATGGATTACCGGTCTTCCAAGAATAATGATTAGCAACTGATTAAAGAATATTTGGGACAGAAACAGAGAATAGAAACTGTTGAAAGCCTGTGCATCTGCCTCGTAAGAAAAGGCTTGTCAGGAAGCCTTCACAATGTTATAAAGGAAGAGAAAAGGGAAGAATACACAGGAAAACTCCAGCGAGGACCACTCACCTGCTCATCTTCTATTTCAAGCTCATCGCTGAGGATGAGCTCCAGCAGCTTATCTTTAGACAGGCTGTAGAAATCCTCCGATTCTCTCACCTAAAAGGACACACCGCCGCTTTGATTACACGCGTTGTACATTAAACCTGTACATCACGCTATCGGCAAATACACAGATCTAAAAAAATATCTACGTCTTTCTGTATTTCAGCTGCCAACTCTTAATTGTGGGATGGGAGGGGCAAGAATAGGGAGGAACAGCTGCCAACTTAGTTGGCTATAGCTGCACAAAAAAATGTTTAAAGAGCCGAAATAGTGAGGATTGGAGCTACAGCGACCAAGAAAAAAAAACTGAAACACTTCCGAAACCCATGGGTGACACTGTTGACACCAAGCGCTTACGGTAAGCAAGGAAACAACGTGCATCGTGGTTACCGTCTCGTAGTGTAACAGACACATCCTCCACGACAGCTCGTACAGTCTTTTGCACTGATGGGCGTCCGATAACTGCATCATGCCCAGGCAGTTGGAGGAGTGCAGGTTCTTTTCTAGAAACTCTGCCGCCGCGTCCCGGATGTCATGAAACTGCAACATGTCACCGGCCTCCAGCAGCGACTCGGCGTTCTCCTCGTTTATGATGACTCGAGACGAATAGGCGAAGTCCAGCAGAAGCTCCAGGACCTAAAAAGGTGAAAACAAATTAAAATAACTCATGTGCTTTCAATCAATCTCCTTGGTGCAGGTGAATACATCACCATGCACACTAAATGGCATTTAAAGATGCCCCTTTTGAAAATGTCTTGGCCAATCCCAATTCCCGACTTTATAAAAGTCTGACCTGCTGATTGCGATTTCTTTCCAAGAAAAAAAAAATGTTTTAACCACAGTCCCAGAAAATACCCCCGGTAAAAGAAATACGGTAGAACTGCGGCAGTACCTCGGGGTGTATACTGTCTCTGAAGTTGACGTCGCCGTCCAGACTTTCTCGCAGTCCTCCGCTGAACATGGCCTCAAAGTAACGGCTGCATGCCGCCAAGACAGCCCTGCAAGACACAAACACTGCATTTTGTCAGTGACCAAAGACTTGTCAAGGTCGTAGGTCGGGTGACGGTCGCGTCCGCTGCCTTGAGAGCTGCTAAGCAAAATGCACAAATGGTGTCGGCGTGTCCGTGTACCTGTGGCATGGGAACGAGCGGTCCCCGGCCCACAGGATGACATCGGTGAACATGCACTGTTTCCTCAGCGTGTTCAAGTGGGTCAGCACGCTGTCGGGGTGCGAGGGCTTGTGGAACAGCGAGATGTTCATAGAGCCCGTGCTGGTGCGGGACTTGCGATTCTCGTGGACGGTCACCGACATGGCGGCTTCGTTTGGCGCCTCCAGGGAGTCGCCCGAGATGATCTCTCCCACTGGAAATAAAAAATGGGTGGGGGGCGGGAGTTAAGTTAACGCATAACATGTTTACATTTCAGATGCGGTCGACAAGCAGGTGGCCCGAGAAGCAAACGTGTGTTGAAACTTATCCTGTACTCCAGGATAAGTTTCAACACACGGACTGGAGTATGTTTGCTTCTCGGGCCACCTGTGGCTCACACACTGACATTAACATCTATGCTTCCTCTGTCATGGATTACATCACCACCATCATTGATGGCGTCACCACAGAGAAGCAGATCACCACATACCCCAACCAGAAGCCATGGATGAGCAAGGAGGTGCGACTCCTGCTAAAGGCCCGCAACACGGCCTTCAGATCGGGGGATGCACAGGCCTACAGCACATCCAGGACTAACCTGAGGAGGGGCATCAAGAAGGCCAAGAACTGCTACAAGCAAAAAATAGAGGGTCACTTCTCCAACTCCGACCCCAGACGCATGTGGCAGGGCATCCAGGCTATCACTGACTACAGACCCAGCAACCTCACCCCCACAGCCACAGACATCTCCTTCCTGAACGAGCTTAACCACTTCTATGCTCGCTTCGAGAGGGAAAACAGAGACAGAGCCACCAAGACAACACTCCCAGCAGATCACCAGCCCACCACACTCTCCTCCACTGTTGTCCACACAGCACTGAGCCGGATCAATGCACGCAAGGCGGCTGGACCTGACGGCATTCCTGGACGTGTGCTCAGGGCATGTGCGGAACAGCTCACTGGGGTTTTCACGGACATCTTCAACCTGTCCCTTGCCCAAGCAGCTGTACCAACATGCTTTAAAACCACATCCATCGTGCCAGTGCCGAAACACTCCAAGCCGACGTGCCTCAACGACTACCGCCCTGTAGCACTCACACCCATCATCATGAAGTGCTTTGAGCGGCTGGTCCTGGCACACCTGAAGGACTCCCTCCCACCCACACTGGACCCACTCCAGTTTGCCTACCGCAGCAATAGGAGCATAGACGATGCAGTCTCCTCAGCACTGCACTCTGTGCTCACACACCTGGACAACACCGACACCTACGCGCGATTGCTGTTTGCTGACTTCAGCTCGGCTTTCAACACTGTCATCCCCTCCAAGTTAATCACTAAACTTGGAGACCTAGGCACCAACACCTCCCTCTGCAACTGGATTTTGGACTTTCTGACTAACAGACATCAACATGTTAGGTCAGGCCATACCTGCTCCACCACCATCTCACTCAGCACCGGTGTGCCACAGGGCTGTGTACTCAGCCCATTCCTCTACTCACTCTTCACCTACGACTGCAGACCTATGCATGGATCCAACTCCATCATCAAGTTCGCAGACGACACCACGGTGATTGGTCTCATCAGCAACAACGATGAGACAGCCTACAGGGAAGAGGTACAGCACCTGGCCACATGGTGCGCCTAAAATAACCTGCTCCTGAACACCAGCAAAACCAAGGAGCTCATCGTGGACTTCAGGAAGGAGAAAAGAAGCAAGCATGCGCCCATCCACATCAATGGGATGGATGTTGAGCGTGTCTCCAGCTTCAAGTTCCTGGGGACCCACATCTCGGAAGACCTGTCTTGGACCACCAACACCTCCAGCCTTGTCAAGAAAGCTCACCAGCGCCTCTTCTTCTTGAGGACACTGAAGAAAAACCATCTGTCTTCAGCCATCCTGGTGAACTTTTACCGCTGTGTGATCGAGAGCATCCTAACCAACTGTGTCACAGTCTGGTATGGGAGCTGCTCTGTTGCGGAGCGCAAGGGACTGCAGCGGGTGGTGAAAACTGCCCAACGCATCACAGGAACTCCACTTCCGGCCATTGAGGAAATCCAGAGGAAACGCTGTCTGCGTCGAGCTCGCAGCATTCTCAAGGACGCCTCCCACCCTGCACACAGACTGTTTTCCCTCCTGCCCTCAGGCAGACGGTTCAGATGCTTCCGGACAAGGACCAGCAGACTGAGGAACAGTTTCTTCCCCAGAGCTGTTTCCTTATTGAACTCTGCCCCATGCTGACACCCCCCCATTCCCCAACCACCTCCACCCACAAACCCATCTCCCCGTCATCTCCCCCCACTGACCAAAGACTTTACACCTGCACTCAAACACTTTTGAACTGTCTGCACTAAAAACTGAACATTGCACTAGTCTAGTAACGTTAGGCAGCTACTGTTTATTATTATTATGCACTATTTAACGTTCACTCAATCTGTATTACTTAACTTATCATATGCCCATTTGCCTTTTGTAAATTATGTTTATAGTTCCTGCTTATAGTCTACCTACATTTAATGCACAAATCAACCTGTATAACATGTACATATTACCGCAATCAATCTGTATATCCCGTACCTATATCACTAACTTATTATCTGTAAAATACTTATTATTATCTGTATATTGGTATTTACTGCTATTGCACTTCTGGTTGGATGCTAAACTGCATTTCGTTGCTCTGTACTTGTACATGTGTAATGACAATAAAGTTGAATCTAATCTAATCTAATCAAAGCCCGCCACATTAACTTGCATCATTGAACCTGGAAATGAGAGAGCGTAAACACCATCGTGGAAAAAACAAACAACAGTTAAAGAAAGTGAGCGGTGAACCTTTATCCTGTACCCCTCTGTGAGAGACTAGATGTAATCTACCGCCTCCAAATCTGGTGATTCCCTCTCAGAATCCAGGATTCAGAATCAGTTTCTACTAGTCCTTAAAAGACGCGCTCAGAGGGACCGTTAATAACTTTCAGGGCCGTCTGGCTGAGCCTCTAGCTGGTGACGAGCGGGACCAAAACAAAGAGCTGCTTGGATGACCTGGAAAACAGAGTTAACCAGATAATAAAACAGGCCAGGGCCTGATCCGCGTTCATATCTGCCCTGCTGATGGAAACTCCACTTTAAGACAAAGGAGGGAAGGCAGTATATATTTTTGGCATCATTTGGCAGAAATTCCACAATAACCTTCAAGCATATTGTAATTCAAGTAGTCTGAGAGAAAACTACTGTGATGTCACAGTCTCTCTATGTGGACAAGACACACACACACACACCTAATATTTCAAAAACCTACATGTACTGGTATTTGTAGGCAGCAAACCAAACGGGACAAGCGATTGCTAATTAAAGAGCCGTGACAACAATAAGCGCAGTGGCGGCGTACTTTGTGCTTGAACACTCCATACTAAGAAAGTTGACAGTAAATGTGGACAAGCAGGGACTTGTTTTCTGTCTCAGAGCATTACTCGCATGCCCACATGTACATTGAGAGTTATCAGCCGCTGTTCTCGTCCATTCTGGCTCGAGACGACGGAGGGCAAAGCCTCTAGTCCTGTGTAAAAATGACCTCTGAAGTTCAGCTGAAGCGTCGACAGCCTCAAGTGGATACATCTTCCAAGGTTAAGGCAAAATTCTGTTTGTTTTAGCGTCTCAGAACGCATACGATGTCTGTGTAGCAAGGAATATTCACAGCAACTGAGTCAGCTTTCTCAGTGCACATGTGATGGACGTTATCCATTAAAAACTATCTAAACCTACAGGCTATACCTGCGTAAAGGAATGTCAATAATAAACGTGTGTGTGTGTGTGTGTGTGTCCATCTATATTTGCTGACATGCAGTTTCAGGCAGGAGCCACAACAGATCGGTCACGGGGTGTTTTAGTGGTTCACCGATCACAATGCAGGGCCTGACGAGAACCTCAGCGCAGCTCAATTGTTTGTGTCAAACGAACAACAAGGTGAGAAGCACAACGCATGCACACTCAGGGAGTCACAAGAACCGATCAGGGATGTTCCAATACCATCTTCTTTCTCCCCTTTCCGGAACAGACACCTGGACATATCGGGCACGTTCGATAAAGAAAAACGTATAACGGGTCACGAGTTCCTCTGTCGTGTCGGTTTTAAATTTCCGTGAAAATATTTCCTTCAAACATCTGGATTTATTTAAGTTTATCGCCATAAACTCCATTCAATACCCATTTGAATGGGTATTGTGAGGATTTTATCGATACCAGAGAACACGGAGAAGCTCAGGCTACAACACTCACTCTCATTCCCCCACTATATCTTCACATAGCGAATAGCTGCCTGCTGCTATTTAAATGCTCCGATTGTACAGTACCAGTACTTGGCTGTACTGGTACTGTACTTTCCCCACCAGGTGTTTCGTCACACTGCATGATCTCGGCAGATGGTTGACATATTGTTTACATTGAGGGCACAGCCCTCAGACGCTGTCCAAAGGGACAAACACTCCTCAAAAGCACAGAGGAGCTGCATGAGGGTGAACAAGGAGAGTGAGGGAGGAACCAGTGGGAGGCCTGTGGGGGTCAGTTATAAACCTCTATTTAGGAAACTGGAACATTACCACTGCCGTAAAATAAAGACTGCAGAAGGTTGTTCTGCTGCCACTCTGTCCATCTTTAGCCTGCTTTTTGTAGCCTGGTCTCATTCTCGTTCTGAGATGCTGTGCCCCAATAGTGTCATTAACATTGCCTCATTGAGATGGATCGTAGCTTATGTAAACAATGCTCAGACAGCAGCATTTTGGGTAAAAGTTCTTCCTACTAGAAAACCAGCCAAAGGTTAGCCAGTGTTTCAACTCCCATGTTTACTAGTTTGGTGTGGCAGCGAGCTTGTACCTCAGGCGCATTTCTGATTCATGCTTTTAAATCCACATAAATAAATGACTCAAAACTAATGCACTTTGTGGACAGGAGCTGAAACAATATTTAATTGATGCAAGCTTGAAATCGCAGCGTTTTGTATTGTCACAAGTTTACGTGACGTTATCGAATCGTCTTGAGGCATCGCGCTTCGGTTATCTTTACAGGAAGTAAATGTTCACATATACGGAACAGAATCAGCATTATGGCTTCAGCTAATGTTCATAAAATGTCGGTCAATGACGAACAACGCACGTTTCCCAGAGCGCCGTCAAACATCTTAATAAATGATAGAAGACTATAAAATCTATTAAATGATGATCACATTTAGTTTATTGATTAATTATCTGACAATCAGCTAATTGATGAAGGGATCATTGCACAACGGCCCCTTGACCCATCTGTACTGGGTCGTCCATAACTTATGACCTCCATTGTAGTGATAACTTGCCATTGGTTAGCAGGAAAACCAAAACAGATGTTTAAGGGCAAACCATTGGAAATAGAGAGATTATGAGATTTTTGCCATGGTTACAATTATCTTTTCAATGCGACTCGCAAGGGCGAGTTGACTGTCCAGATCGGATCTCGCTCGCATCGGGATCCGAATCGAATTGAATTCGGATAACTTATCGGACGTCTCTATGACTGCTCTTGAAAACACATCTTTTACGGATATTGCTGCTTCAAATTAAGAGCTTTTGAACAACAATAAACAGCAAGATCAAGTCAACAAATACTGGGGCAGACTGTGGGCACACAATCACAGAAGTCACATTGTAAAAAAGACAAACTTAACCACAGTCTTTGTTGCACCGGCACACGATGCATGAATGGGACTCACGGGAGGGAGCAGGCAGAGATGACTAAACCAAAGGGAAACTTATAATTTAAAATACAAAATAAAAAGGGGAGTTTGCAGGGCTTCATTCCACTTACAGGCTAACTTACGGTGACAGAGATTGCTGACCCAGGCACAGGCACTGACGGTCAGGAGGTGAGGGGGGCTCTGCATCCCCAGGACTGCTACACGGGACGAGTGAACACAAAGAGATTTAGGGAAGATCTTGTATGCATCGACACATGTAAAGTAGTGAGTGGGTGTGCCACAACGTGATGTGTGATGCCGTGTCGCGCATTGGCCACCGCTGCAGTTACAGAACTGCTTCGGTTGCACCGGATCAAAGTCAACATCAGAAGTGATTTCACAGCATGCAAACAAGCAAATGCAGGACAGATGACATTTGTCAGCTGTGGAAAATGTTTAAAAAGTAGCTTGAAGGACATTTGAACCCACACTTAAAAGTGAACTAGAGATGATGTTAGCCTCATTCTTCTTCTTCCTCAGAGTGATTTGAACCGTTTTGACTAGTGCAATATAGACAATCAATACAGGTCAATATTCTCGTATTGGTATTTCAGCATCCTAGTGCCATACCTTCTCTTCTGCTATAGACACTCACAAACATACACAATCCTGTCTTGCAGCAGCACAGCTCACCAGTGGAATACCAACAGAGCTGCTGAATAGACTGAGGCCTTGCAAAGAGGCTGGTAGTCAGTAGGCCTGAGCTTGTTTATCCACAGCTAGCATAGGTGGCAACAAGTCCAGCTTTCCAGTGTGTGTGGAATCTGAAAGCTGTTGTAGGAGAATACTTTCAGCGATTATGAAAACAAGAAAAATCGACACAAATTGATTATTGTGCAGCATTTCGTTGTGCAACGATGGTCTCGTTTGGTCTTGCGTTTTTAATCCAGTGCGACTTATTTTCCCCTTTACAGCGGGTCAGGAACGGCTGCTCTGTGTGGGAGGATTGCCACTCTCCTTTGTGGCGCCGTGCTGAAGGTTATCATGATCATAGATTTACAATACTAAAGCCAGGACCAAAGGAATAAGTCAAAAACAAGTGTGCCAGAATTTTACCAACGGTGTGAGAATGATTGATTCGATTGGTTCATAGCTGTGACATAACGGCCACATACCACTGCTGTGGTACATCATACAAATAACGTAAATAGAGAGACAAATAACGCAATCAATCAAATCTTTTCCAAGGTTTGTTTTGCTTTGATGTTTATTTAAACTGTTAAGCTGATAGCATTAATCAAAATTCTCGAGCATGGATTCTGCTTAGCACTTCCACACATCGTTGGAATCCGATATGAATCACATTTTAAACCACCCCATTACATGATGCAGTTTTGGATCCGATTTGCCAAAACTAAATGGTTTTTTTTGCTGTCCAGACTTCCAGATTAGAACTGGCAGTCTGAGCAAGGCCTTAACACAACCAGGTCCAACACAACCAGGTCCAGGTCCGTGAACAGCTGTTGCTGCTGTAAGCTTGCATCTTGTCCAATTTTAGAATTTTTGTATATATTTTTCATTTCATACACACTGCACGTTCCAATGTCACAGTGGCATTATTCCACAATTTCCACCATTTAAGAGAAAACTAATTCCCACCAATTCGTCCTATTCAGAATTATCGTTGGTTTTCTTACTGAGCATCCAACAGTACTACTGATTAATAAAACACACACCTAAAGCTTTGTTTTGTTTTTGTGCAACCCTTTACATTTGGCTGAAAATAGCTGAAGGAAGGGCAGTGGAGAGGATGAGGAGGCTGCCTGCCAACACTCGACTGAGCGAGAGGCAAGACGCAGAGCAGGCTCTCTCGCTCTATGACATTAATGTCACAAAGTAATGGCTTTCAGTGGTTGAGACATATTCATCAAATGAATAATCCAATGAGTCTCAACGCTTGATGTATGGCTACGGTATGGCCTCAGCACCCAGTGACCATCCAAGACTACAGGCAATAAAATAACAGAAGACTTTATTTGCAGCCAATTAACAGTGCAGCCAATGAGATCTCAATTATTTGTACTTCTTAACACACAAAAACAAACACACGCAGTATTTTTCTTGCATGTTAATGTACCAAGAAGACAACATTGAGGTAAAATGATCTGGGAATTCACAAATATGAACAATAAATAAACGATGCTTACAAGTAACAAAAATAAATAAAAGAGCTGCATCCAAACAGAGCACGTGGAATAATTATAAATAATGTATTTCATCAACCTGTGAGGATGAGACAGTGTTCATGGAGACTACACGGGGCCTGAAAGGCTGTCAGTAAACATCACCCGGAGGGTCTGGGTGACTTTTATTTCCGAGCGCGTCGCACCCGCCTGGATCCTTTAAATCGTTAAACGATTAACCGGCATAGTCGAAGAACAACGTCAACAAGGAACTGTCCCTGGCGGAGGTAAAGAACCGGGGGAACAAAGGGTGACCCTGCTGTGGCTGACAGCAACCCGTGAATGAAAAGGGCGTTAACGACACAACGGCTTTACTCGTTAAACGATACCAAAAAAAACGGTTTAACGGTTGCTCTAAATTCTAAACAATTCCCCAGCAATTGGAAATTAGCTAGCCGTTAGCTCCCAAGCTAACGACTGAATAACTTGCTCATTCGGGCAGCAATACCAGCGTCAGATGCTAACCGACCGCGTTATCAATAAATGGACGGTATTGGTTTGCCTCACATATGTAACCCATAGCTTTACAATATATTCAACTTGAACGTCCCAAACAAGTTCGGCAGGAACTACGAAAATGTTATAGTCAAACGAGATCGCGCGAGCTCTGCTGTGCAACCAACTTCAGCGTCGTGGATAGCCAGCCCGAAGCCCCTCAACTTCACTAACGTTGACGTTACTTCTCTCACAACTGTCTGGTTAAATCTAAAAAACAAAAAAGGATCACATACTTTGGCATGTGGCCACGAAACAAAGACTTAATTATTAATTCAACGAGGTTTTGTAAAGTTAATGCAGTTGTATACGACGCTCCAACGTGGTCATTGACTGATAAAACGGCAACATTAAGTTTGCTAATTTCACTGGACAACAGTATAGTTGAGATAGCTTAACGTTACACTACGATTCCACTTGTGTCTGCCTCTGACTGCCCGCGTGGGAACTACGAACAAAGATAATTGCTTTACTCACAATTAATAGTACTTGCAGGAATAGAGTTAAATCCACAGAACGTCTACCCTTGGATTCGTTGATAAAAACATTATATTTCTGTGACAATCGCTGAAGTATGTTTCGCCGTCTTCAGCCGTCTCTCCTTGTCTGACTGGTTTTGGATGAGGAAAAAAAAACTCAATACTGCACTAACGTCAACAACCAATGACTTTTGATTGAATCATGACTGACGTCTTTCTAGCCAATCTCCAGTCTCAACCACCCATTGCAGGGACGGTTTCTTATCCAATCAATGACAGAGTAGGCGGGATTTCATCCGCTTTACCGAGGGCGACTGACATCACCATTATCACCTGGACCATCTACCGTTGGATTGCGTCGCACCCGATCTCACATCATGTGGAGTTTTAATCTGCTGCTTTGGATCGCGCTATGTTGACTCTCACGAGCGCATCTCTGCCGCTCCGTTACTCGGCAACGGAGATGTTACGTCTCCGTACCTTCTCAAGGACCCCCCCACCTCAGCTTGCATCCCACCACTACATTCTCAAGCGAGCAAGATACATCCACCGTGGCTCTGGACGGAACTTTCAATACACTCAACACAACAGCAACACAAACATCCGCTCCTTCTGGTCCACAGGGCTCCCCCCCCCCCCCACCCCCCACCCCACACACACACACACACACACACTGCCCGTCCTGTCAATCACAGTGTACTGTCCCCCCTGCTCAAAGCAACCACCTACACACCACTCACCTGTCTGAAACTTTGTCTGTTGAATATCAGATCCCTCAGTAACAAAGCTCTGTTGATTGCTGACTTTATTGTTGACCATAAGCTAGACATTCTATGCCTCACTGAGACTTGGCAACAGCCAAATGACTTCTCCCAGCTTAACGAGGCTGTCCCACCGGGTTTTTCTTTTATTAGTAAATCCCGTGCAACTGGGAGGGGGGGTGGTCTCGCTCTCCTTCACCGTGATAACATCAAAGTCACTGCTGTCACAATCCCCCATCACTCCTCCTCTGAATGCTTAGCTGTAAAACTCACAGGCCCCAAACCCGCTATCATTGTAACCATCTACAGACCACCAAAACCCTCTGCTGTTTTCCTCAATGAATTCTCATCACTACTAACTTCTGTATGTGCAATGTCCCCCACTGTTATCCTCCTCGGCGATTTCAACATCCACATTGACAACCCATCTAGTATCTTTGCTAAAGACTTCACATCACTCCTGGACTGTTTTGATATTATACAACATGTCAACCTCCCAACCCATAACAAAGGTCATATACTCGACTTGATCTGTTGTACTGACATCACTCCCACTAACATTGATGTCACTGATTTCCCCATTTCCGACTACAAAGCTACTTTTTGACATTCACACCCAACTACACAAAGTCAAAGAACAACGGACCATCTCCTTCAGAAACATCAAAAATATCGACACCACAGATCTCTCCACCCTTATCAGCTCTTACCCCAGCCCTCCCCCAGCATCCTCCCTGGCTGACCTTGTAACTCACTACAATAACTGCCTCTCCTCTTCCCTCATCACCCTGGCCCCTCTGAAAAGTCGCTCAGTCTCATTTACTCACACTGCTCCCTGGTTCACACCAGAGCTCCGCCAGCTCAAAGCCACTGGCCGTCGACTGGAGCGACTCTACAAAAAGACTGGACTCACGGTACACAGCCAAATGTACCTGGACCACCTTCATCACTACAAGAGAGCCCTCACCACTGCTAAATCTTCATACTATTCCAACCTAATCAACACCGGTACAGGCAACAGCAGAGTCCTCTTCTCAACAGTCAGCCACTTACTTCAGCCTCCTAAAACCCTCCCTCCAGACATCTCCACTGATCAGTGCACTGCCTTCCTGGACTTCTTCAGCTCTAAAATCAACACCATTCACCAACAACTGGCCTTATCTTGCACCTCCTCAAACAATTCACCCTGGATGATCACCACTGGCCAACCTCTCATCAGCTCCCTCTCCGACTTCACCCCAGTATCAGAACACACCATCTCGGAACTCATCCATAAAGCCAAAACCACCACCTGTCAGCTCGATCCTCTTCCCACCTCCCTTGTCAAAGCCTGTCTGCCATCCATTTCCCCCATGATCACCAACATAATTAACTCCTCCCTCACCACTGGTACTATACCCCCCACTCTCAAACTGGCTGCCATCACACATTACATTACATTACATTACATTTCATTTAGCTGACGCTTTTATCCAAAGCGACTTACAATAAGTGCATTCTACGGTTACATACAAGAATCAGAACAACAAGAATCAAGAAGGTACAATTTCGACAAAAAGTTCAACTACAAAGTGCTATCAGTAAGAGCCATTTCAGTGCTACTAAAGTGCTACTTCCTTTATTCAAGGTATAGTCGGAAAAGATGTGTTTTTAGTTTGCGACGGAAGATGTAGAGACTTTCTGCTGTTCTGATGTCAATGGGGAGCTCATTCCACCATCGAGGAGCCAGGACAGAGAACAGTCGAGACTTTGTGGAGTGTTTAGCTCGCAGTGACGGAGCTACAAGCCGATTGGCAGAAGCCGAGCGGAGCGCACGAGTTGGGGTGTAAGGTTTTACCATGTCCTGGATGTAGACTGGACCAGATCTGTTCGTTGCACGGTACGCCAGTACCAATGTTTTGAAGCGGATGCGGGCGGCCACCGGTAACCAGTGAAGGTCGTGGAGGAGCGGAGTAGTGTGGGTGAATTTCGGGAGGTTAAAGACCAGTCGAGCTGCTGCATTCTGGATGAGCTGCAACGGTCGGATGGCACCAGCAGGTAGACCCGCCAGGAGGGAGTTGCAGTAGTCTAGGCGCGAGATGACCAGAGCCTGGACGAGAACCTGTGCCGCCTTCTGGGTGAGAAGTGGACGTATTCTCCTGATGTTGTGCAGCATGAATCTACAGGAACGAGTTGTTGCGGTAATGTTGGCAGTCAGGGAGAGTTGACTGTCAAGGGTCACACCGAGGTTCCTGGCAGTCGGGGTCGGGGCCAAGACTGAGTTGTTGAAAGTAATCGTCAGGTTGTGAGTGGGGGAGACTTTTCCTGGAAGGAAAAGTAATTCCGTCTTGTCAGGGTTAATTTTCAGGTGGTGTGCGGACATCCATTGTGAAATGTCAGTCAGACAAGCAGAGATTCGTGCTGCTATCTGTGTTTCCGATTGTGGAAACGAGAGGATCAGTTGGGTGTCATCAGCATAGCTATGGTAGGAAAAGCCATGCGAGCGAATGACGGAGCCAAGAGAGTTGGTGTACAGGGAGAAGAGGAGAGGACCGAGGACTGAGCCTTGAGGGACCCCAGTAGTGAGAGGACAAGGTTCAGACACAGATCCTCTCCAGGTTACCCGGTAGGTCCGATCACTGAGGTAGGATGAGAGGAGGGAGAGCGCAGTGCCTGAGATACCCAGGTCCTGGAGGGAGGAGATGAGGATCTGGTGGTTCACTGTGTCAAAGGCAGCAGAAAGGTCCAGAAGGATAAGGACAGAGGAGAGAGAGGCTTCTCTCGCAGTGTGAAGCTGCTCTGAGACAGCAAGGAGGGCAGTCTCTGTTGAGTGGCCTGCCTTGAATCCAGACTGGTGAGGGTCCAGAAGGTTGTTCTGGTGGAGGAAGGAGGAGACTTGGTTGAAGATAGCTCGCTCCAGGGTTTTGGAAAGAAAGGGAAGGAGAGAGACAGGTCTGTAGTTGTTGACTTCTGACGGGTCGAGAGTGGGTTTCTTCAGGAGAGGGTTAACTCTTGCCTCCTTCAGAGAGTTAGGGAAACAACCAGTTGAGAGGGAGGTGTTAATTAGATGGGTGAGAAAGGGAAGAAGGTCAGGAGCAATAGACTGGAGGATGTGAGATGGGATGGGGTCAAGGGGGCAGGTGGTTGGGCGGGCAGAGGATACCAAGGTAAGAACTTGGTTGGGGGACAGAGGGGTGAAAGAGGAAAGTGAAGGGGAGGCGGATAATGTTAATGGAGATGTAGTTATGGGCAGGGGATCAGTGAATGAGGAGCGTATGTCATCTATCTTTTTAGTAAAGTAGTCGACAAAGTGGTTCGGTAGAAGGGTGGAGGGAGGAGGAGGACAGGGGGGGTCTAGGAGGTTGGAAAAAATGGAGAAGAGTTTTTTGGGGTTAGAGAAAGAAGATTCAATTCTGGATTGGTAGAACAGGCTTTTGGCTGCAGAGATAGAGGCAGAGAAGGAGGCGAGAAGAGAGTGATAGGCGTGCAGGTCGTCTGCGTGTTTGGATTTTCGCCATTTCCTTTCCGATGCTCGCAAAGTGGCTCTCTGGGCACGGACCGGGTCTGACAACCACGGAGCCGGAGAGGAATTGCGAACCTTACGTGTCGTAAGAGGACAGAGAGAATCAAGAGAGGAGGACAGAGTAGAGAGGAGAGTGTCTGTGGCACAGTTAGGATGCATGAGTGAGAAAGAGTCAGTTGAAGGAAGGGATGTCAGAACAGACGAGGCCAGAGAGGAGGAAGAGAGGGAGCGAATGTTGCGACGGATAGGTGCAGAGTCTGTTGCTGTGGGAGGGTTGTCAGTTCCCAAGAGTGGGAGAGAGTAGGAGATAAAGAAGTGGTCTGAGACGTGAAGTGGAGTTACAGTGAGGTTAGATGTTGCGCAGTTTCTGGTGAAAATGTAGTCAAGATGATTTCCAGCCTTGTGAGTCGGAGGTGAAGGACTGAGTGAGAGAGCGAAGGAAGATAGTAGGAGCACCAGGTCAGATGACTTCTCGGTCTGGATGTTGAAGTCACCTAGAAGAATGAGAGGAGGGCCGTTTTCTGGGAAATTTGATAGGAGGACGTCTAATTCTTCCAAGAAGTCTCCCAGGGAACCAGGTGGACGGTAGAGAACAACAATGTTCAGTTGAACCGGATGGGTAACCGTCACAGCATGAAGCTCAAAAGACAGTGGTGTAGACAGTGGAAGCGGGTAGAGAGAAAAACTCCATTTGGGGGAGATGAGTAGACCAGTACCACCACCCCGGCCAGTGGGCCTAGGTGTGTGGCTGAAGGAGAAGGCAGAGGAGAGAGCGGCAGGGGTAGATGTGTTGTCTGGTGTGATCCAGGTCTCAGTGAGAGCCAGGAAGTCCAGAGATTGCTTGATAGCAAAGCCAGAGATGAAGTCAGCCTTGCGGTTAGCTGACTGGCAGTTCCAGAGGCCTCCTGTGACGAGGTGTTGGGTTTGTGTGGAGCGGGTGGGGTGAAGAAGCACGGAAGGATTTTGATGCAAGTAAGAACGAGTCCGAGGTCTGAAGTATCTACGAGGTGATATGTACACGGGTATGGGAGGGAAGCACATTTTCACAGGGAAGTGGTAATGCTCAGCCGCCCCCGAAGACTCCAACGAAAGACTCCTAAGTCTTTATTCTCCGAGTCTTCTTGACTCCAACGAAAGACTCCTAAGTCTTTATTCTCCGAGTCTTCTTGACTCCAACGAAAGACTCCTAAGTCTTTATTCTCCGAGTCTTCTTGACTCCAACGAAAGACTCCTAAGTCTTTATTCTCCGAGTCTTCATACGATGAGTCTTCGCTGACGCTAAAGCTGACGCTTCAAAGCCACGCCTGCTTCTATACCGGTGTTAGCGATAATTATCTACAGCTGAGTTGACTCCGCCCCAGGTCTTTAGTGTGACGGCCACCAATCGAAAGTACTCTGGCTCAGGACAATAGCAGGGTTTCCCTTTAATCAGTGAGGTGAGAGTTTCCCAAGAACAGCTGCTTCTTGCCAAAAGTCAACAAGGACAGGATCTGTTTACCTCAAAAGTAGAAAGTAAAACCAGAGCCTAGTCCCAAGTACAGTAGGATTACAGAAGCAGACTTTAACCCTAGCTAGTTCAGTTGCGTTTAAGTCACTTGACCAAAGCAAAGTCCCGGCTCAAACAATTCAGACAGAAATGACAGTACAGATTAACAGTCTACTAGAAATAGTCTAGTAGAGATAGTTCCACAAATAGTAGAACCAATACAGCAAGTACAATAGGAATATAGCAGAGAAACCTCTTTAGAGAATGTACTCAGCCAAGATCCAAGAAGTCCAGTAGTCTTGAGGAATCACCAGTAGAGAGATGCACACTGAAGAAATGGCTTCCTGAAGCTGCTTTAAGTAAGCCACTGAGTCAGCTGAGTTGACTCCGCCCCAGGTCTTTAGTGTGACGGCCACCAATCGAAAGTACTCTGGCTCAGGACAATAGCAGGGTTTCCCTTTAATCAGTGAGGTGAGAGTTTCCCAAGAACAGCTGCTTCTTGCCAAAAGTCAACAAGGACAGGATCTGTTTACCTCAAAAGTAGAAAGTAAAACCAGAGCCTAGTCCCAAGTACAGTAGGATTACAGAAGCAGACTTTAACCCTAGCTAGTTCAGTTGCGTTTAAGTCACTTGACCAAAGCAAAGTCCCGGCTCAAACAATTCAGACAGAAATGACAGTACAGATTAACAGTCTACTAGAAATAGTCTAGTAGAGATAGTTCCACAAATAGTAGAACCAATACAGCAAGTACAATAGGAATATAGCAGAGAAACCTCTTTAGAGAATGTACTCAGCCAAGATCCAAGAAGTCCAGTAGTCTTGAGGAATCACCAGTAGAGAGATGCACACCTATCCTAAAAAAAACCCGGTGCTGACCCAGCTGTCCTTAACCATTACCGGCCCATCTCCAACCTCCCCTTCATCTCCAAAACACTTGAAAGGGCGGTTGCCGCACAATTACAGTCCCACCTTGACACAAACAATCTCCATGAACTTGATCTGGTCTGCTCCACAAACCAGCCAGTGCTCGACCTCCATCCATGCCTCTTCCCCCTGTCTGATCATAAACTGGTACGGTTCACCATCCCTTCTCCAACCCCACGCCCTCGCCTCATCAGAGAAATCACCTTCCGCAACCTCAAATCAATTGATCCTCACCATCTCTCTGACCTGCTCTCCACCACTCTCCAGCTGGACTCAACCACCACCTCCCCTGATGATCTCACAAACCACCTCAACTCCATCTTGTGTACCTCCCTCGACACTCTGGCCCCCCTCAAAACAAAAAACGTCACCTTTAACACCTCTTCAACCTGGTACACACCCACACTCCGGAAACTGAAACAAACTGGCCGCCAACTTGAACGTCTGACAAAAAAATCATCACTCACAGTCCATCATGAAGCCTACAAACTCCACCTCAATACCTACAAAGATGCCCTCACTGCTGCCAAATCTGACTACCGCTCCACCATCCTCACCGACCCCTGCCAAAATCCTAGAACCCTCTTCTCCACAGTGAACAACCTCCTCAATCCTCGGACCAACACCCTCCCTACCTCTACTCCGGATCTCTGCAACTCATTTCTCCACTTCTTCACTGACAAAATCAACATAATTTACAAATCTCTATCCCCTGCATCTGACCTCCCACTATTTACTCCATCGCCCACCACGGCCCCCCCTATCCCCATCTCTCCTGACCTCCTGACCCCTCCTCCACACTGCCTCCTCTCCGAGTTTGACCTGGTCACTGTTCCTGAAATCTCTAAACTCATCAGCTCTTCCAAACCCACTACCTGCTCCCTGGACCCCCTCCCTACTCCCCTCCTGAAGTCCTGCCTCCCCGTACTATGCCCCTACCTTACAAACCTCTTCAACTCCTCACTGTCCCTTGGAACTGTCCCCTCTGCCTTCAAAACCGCTGCTGTCACCCCAATCCTCAAAAAACCTGGTCTGGATCCCTCCTCCCTCAACAACTACCGCCCAATATCCAACCTCCCTTTTCTGTCTAAAACCCTGGAACGTATAGTCGCCTCACAGCTACAATCCCATCTTCATACCAATAACCTATTTGAACCCCTCCAATCTGGTTTTCGCCCTCTCCATAGCACAGAAACCGCTCTTCTGAAAGTCCTCAACGACCTCCTCACCTCTGCTGACACCGGTTCCCTCAACATCCTCATCCTCCTTGACCTGAGTGCAGCCTTCGATACCGTGAGCCATAACATTCTGCTCACCAGACTCAAAGACCTTGGTATCGAAGGTACTGCACTCAGCTGGCTCCACTCCTACCTCTCCAACAGATCACACTTCATCTCTCTTCATAATCACACCTCTGCCACAGCCACAGTCACTCAAGGCGTTCCCCAAGGCTCCATACCCGGCCCCCTCCTCTTCATCATCTACATCCTCCCCCTTGGTCAGATACTCCGCCACTTCAACCTGGACTTCCACTGTTACGCCGATGACACCCAGATCTACCTTAGCACCAAATCCCCCCTCGACCCTCCCCTCTCCCACATCAACTCCTGCCTGTCAGCTATTAAAATCTGGATGCAACACAACTTCCTCAAACTCAACAGTGATAAAACAGAATTCCTTCTCATTGGCTCCAAATCCACACTCAGCAAAACCAATAACCCCACTCTCACCATTGACGGCACCATTGTCTCCCCATCTCCCCAGGCCCGAAACCTTGGCGTGATCTTTGATTCCACCCTCTCCCTTGAGCCCCACATCCGCCATGTCATCAAAACCTCCTTCTTCCACCTCCGCAACATCGCTAAAATCAGACCCTCTCTCACACCCCCCGCGGCTGAAAGACTCATTCACGCCTTCATCTCTTCCCGACTGGACTACTGTAACTCACTTCTCCTCGGCATCAGCTCTACCAATATCAACCGCCTCCAACTGGTCCAGAACGCAGCTGCCCGACTCATCACCCGCTCCAAATCTTGGCACCACATCACTCCAGTCCTAAAACAACTTCACTGGCTTCCTATCCCCCACCGGATCACCTACAAAATCCTGGTCCTCACCTACAAAGCCATCCACCATCTGGCCCCCTCATACCTCACTGACTTCCTGTCCCCCTACCAACCCTCACGGTCCCTCAGATCCACCTCAGCCGGTCTCCTCTGCATCCACAAATCCAAACTCCGCAGTTTTGGGGACAGAGCCTTCTCCAGGGCAGCTCCCAGGCTCTGGAACTCCCTCCCCCAAGAGATCCGCACCTCTGAGTCCCTCACCGTCTTCCAGTCCCGCCTCAAGACCCATCTCTTCACCTCTGCCTATCAGTAGCCCCCTATTGACTGTATCATGTTCTGCTTTGTCCTGTTTTCTTTTGCTTTGTTTTGTTTTGTCTTGTATCGTCCAGTTTTGCTTTACCTTCTAATCTTACTCCCTGTAAAGCGACTTTGAGTCCATGAAAAGCGCTATATAAATTAAATTTATTATTATTATTATTAACCCTTCCAATCCGGCTTCCGTCCAAAACATAGCACTGAAACAGCCCTGGTCAAAATCACCAACGACCTCCTCCGTGCAGCTGACTCCGGACTCCTTACAATTCTCATCCTCCTCGACCTCAGCGCAGCATTTGATACCATCTCGCACCCTCTGCTCCTGGACCGCCTGGCTGGCATTGGAATCACTGGCGCTGCACTCTCCTGGTTCACATCATACCTCACTGACCGCCAAGAATTCGTGCAACTAAGGAACCACAAGTCTGGGTGTTCGGGTGTTTCACTGGGAGTGCCCCAGGGGTCAGTCTTGGGTCCCCTTCTTTTCACCATCTACCTCCTCCCCCTGGGCACAATCCTCCGTCACGTCACCATGGGGTCCATTTTCATTGCTATGCCGATGACACACAGGTCTACATCTCCTCCAAACCGACCGCTGCCATCCCTCTTACCTCCCTCATCACCTGCCTTGATGACATCCGGAGCTGGATGAGCAGGAACTTCCTAAAACTAAACGGCAATAAAACTGAGGCCCTGCTCATTGGCTCCAAATCCGTCATCACCAAATCCCAACACACCCATCATCGTCGACGGATTCCCTGTACCCTTCTCCCCCCAAGTTAAGAGCCTTGGCGTCATTCTGGACAGCACCCTTTCATTTGCACCCCATATTCAAAACACCACCCGGACTGTATTCTTCCACCTCCGCAACATCTCCAGACTCTGCCCATCACTGACCCAGTCCAGCACCGAAATCCTGGTCCACTCATTTGTCACATCCCGCATCGACTACTGCAATGCCCTCCTCACCGGTCTCCCCACCAAACTCATCAACAGACTGCAAATCATTCAGAACTCGGCCGCCCGGATCATCACCTGTACCAAATCATCGGACCACATCACTCCTGTACTCATCCAACTTCACTGGCTCCCTGTACAATACCGCATCGACTACAAAAACCTTCTCCTCACCTATAAAGCTCTCCACAATCTAGCCCCCACTTACCTCCACGACCTTCTTCAGGAATACACTCCCTCCTGCACCCTCCGCTCATCCTCTTCTGGACTGCTAACCATCCCCACGTCACGCCTCAGTACCATGGGTGCCCGAGCCTTCAGCTGCTCAGCACCCAGGCTCTGGAACTCCCTACCCCCACACATAAGACAATCAGACTCCATCACATCATTCAAGTCTCAACTCAAAACTCACCTGTTCAATCTGGCATACTCATTGTAATTGGATCCTGTGCACTTCACCTGTTTTTATGTTGATGTTCTGTTTTAATGTTGTTTCTATCTTACATGCTTTTATCTTTTATCCTGTATTTTTATTGTAAGGTGACCTTGGGTGACTTGAAAGGCGCCTCCAAATAAAATGTATTATTATTATTATTATTATTATTATTATTCGCGTATTCCACTCCTCGCGACTCACTTTATGCAAAACCAATGAAATGCAAAACCAATGAAATGCATCAACTATAACTAGGTGGTATTTTAACAACCTTATCAACCAATAAGATAAGGGTAGAGGAGATATAAATGGCGGCAGCCAAACACTGAGCACGTTGGCGCTTGACAGGGTAGAGATTTTAAAATATATATTACAGTTTTTCTCGATTGCTAAAACACAAAACCTGGTTCCTGTAGCACAAACACCCAAACCTTTTCGTCATTCCCAGAAGCGCACACACATTTCCCATAACCAAAAAACACAATTCACCTGTGTCCACACATGTCTCAATATTCAAAACACTTTCTGCAAAACCTTACACAAAAGTGACCAAATAAATCATTATTTACACTACGTGTTCATTCAGCAAACACATGCTCTCAATATAATTAACTCAAGTTATCATAACATAAACTCAGAGACCACACACTTCTCAAGGTGAAAACACTCAGCCTGAAAATTGTTAACACACCAATCAGAATTGGGGGTCAATAAATAGAGCTTAGAGGCATGCTCATGTCCTCAGAACAATGGATCCCAACCATGCAGAGGTTGAGAGACAAGAGAGAGGAAGAGGGAGAGGGAGAGGCAGATGCAGAGGCAGAGGCAGAGGACAGCAAAGACAAGTAATTTCTGATGAAATCTGTGCCACTGTTGTTCATCATGTGGTGGTACATGGGAGGACAATAAAAGAAGCTGGCCAACTAGTCCAGCCATCAATGACCACCCCAGGTTCAGGGTCCTTTTTCTGCCAGCATACTCCCCTTTTCTGAATCCAATAGAGGAATTTTTCTCAGCATGGCGGTGGAGAGTCTATGACCGCAACCCATACACACAGCACAATCTCCTGGAGGCAATGGTGAATGCATGTGAGGATATTTATAGAAAAACTGTAATACTACAGTTTTTCTCAATTGCTAAGACACAATTCCTGGAACAACTCGCCATTTTTTCAAATCTTCACACACAATTTTAAAAACTCACACCCAACAGTCCAAACATCTAACTTCTGGGTCCCAATCAGTCTTTACCCTCAGACAATACACACAAGCTGTCAAAACACAGACTACATTAGTGTTTGTTACACACAGGAGGGATTAATTCAACACACTGCCACCAAAATGTCAATAATAGGGTTTATTCACAGCACTTCCAGATTGAGCACATATACAGGTTCATCAGCATCGGCATCAATATCAGCATTATCTTGTCTCAGGTCAGGGTCAGGCCATAGTATTTCACACATTATGTCTTCTCTCGCCAGGCAGCATGGGAAATATCCCCTTGTGTGTCTGATCCAACCCTGGATAGATTCCAGAGAAATATCCTCACATGCATTCACCATTGCCTCCAGGAGATTGTGCTGTGTGTATGGGTTGCGGTCATAGACTCTCCACCGCCATGCTGAGAAAAATTCCTCTATTGGATTCAGAAAAGGGGAGTATGCTGGCAGAAAAAGGACCCTGAACCTGGGGTGGTCATTGATGGCTGGACTAGTTGGCCAGCTTCTTTTATTGTCCTCCCATGTACCACCACATGATGAACAACAGTGGCACAGATTTCATCAGAAATTACTTGTCTTTGCTGTCCTCTGCATCTGCCTCTCCCTCTCCCTCTCCCTCTCCCTCTCCCTCTCCCTCTCCCTCTCCCTCTCTCTTGTCTCTCAACCTCTGCATGGTTGGGATCCATTGTTCCAAAGGACATGAGCATGCCTCTAAGCTCTATTTATTGACCCCCAATTCTGATTGGTGTGTTAACAATTTTCAGGCTGAGTGTTTTCACCTTGAGAAGTGTGTGGTCTCTGAGTTTATGTTATGATAACTTGAGTTAATTATATTGAGAGCATGTGTTTGCTGAATAAACACGTAGTGTAAATAATGATTTATTTGGTCACTTTTGTGTAAGGTTTTGCAGAAAGTGTTTTGAATATTGAGACATGTGTGGACACAGGTGAATTGTGTTTTTGGTTATGGGAAATGTGTGTGTGCTTCTGGGAATGACGAAAAGGTTTGGGTGTTTGTGCTACAGGAACCAGGTTTTGTGTTTTAGCAATCGAGAAAAACTGTAATAAAACAACAAAAAAACAATAAAGGGATAAATAACCCCCCTAGATGTGCGAGGAAAATATTGTGTTTACATTACTTATATAAGGTGTCATTCCTTTATTGATAAAGTGCCTTTGTTTTATCGTTAAAGCATAAACCAACATTGTCCCCTGGCGAATGAAAAGCAAATGTACAATGTTTTACTTTGTAGCAATAATAAATAATAGAGCAAATGCTATTTATACATCATCCCTGCAGCAGTCTATTAGTTTCTTGTTCACAACAGATTTGAATTCCTCATTCATTCAAACCTGTGTTTTGACACATGTGCAATAGTATGCAGTTGTCTGCATTTTGGACAAAAAAAACTTTCACATGGATTGATTGCTTTTCAAAACGGATGAGTTGATTCTTAGTGAAATTGTTGTGCTCTTCACAACTTCTGAACATTCTGTCATCATTGGAGCCTTTGAGTGCAAAATTATCCATTCCATTATCAGATTATATCAGACAAACATGTAAATCCCATAAATATCTATGAGATGTATTACATCTGACTGAAGTAAAAATTTGCTAAAACAGACACTCCTGTATAGTACAATAAGCAGTCAGTGTTAACAAAAGAGTGGAACAAAATAGAGATTTATCTTTCAGATAAATTTCCAGGGTTGTCTGCAATGGAGAAAAAAATATCTCAACATTTTGATACCACAAAAACACAACATGTGGCCAAAAACAACAAAGATGGTGAAGGCCAAAATGCAGAGCTCAAGGCCTCAAAACATCCATCCATCCATCCATTATCTGAACCGCTTATCCTCTTTAGGGTCGCGGGGCGCTGGAGCCGATCTCAGCTGTCATTGGGCGAAGGCAGGGTACACCCTGGATAAGTCGCCAGTCTATCCAGGGCAATTTAGAGTCCAATTAATCTAACATGCATGTCTTTGGACTGTGGGAGGAAGCCGGAGAACCCGGAGAGAACCCACGCTGACACGGGGGCCTCAAAACAGACGTACGCAAATCCATTGGCGACAATGTTCTACCACTAAGGTGGATGTCTTTGCTCCTTTGATTGGTCACATACATTCAACACCCACAGTCTTTGGCCAGATCTATGTCTCTGTCTATGACTGCAATTTTAAATATCTTAAGAATGAGGTTATTATGTGTACTGCTATATGCGTAATATGAGCTAGATGTTTGTGTGCTGTGTTTCTTAGTTGTAGTTTAATGGTGTCGTACGTATAATGGTCTTTTAGTACTATAACATGACACTGTCACTCAAAAGCGCTTTGTCAAATGTTGTCATGTTGTGGATGAAAGATCAATAAACTAAATTCATGAAACAAGTCTGATTGGATATGGATGGCGAGCCAATGACAGGAAGCTTAAACTGCTTTGATATGGTCACATTTTCTTGTTTTAGTGAAGATTCTGCGCTCTGAACCATTTAAGGAATTCTTGTACAAGCATGTGGAAATCTTGAAAACAAGACATTGCAATAATCCAGTCTGGTTAATAAAAAAAGGTGTGAATTACAATCTCTTCATAAGTGATGGGTAATAAAGACATGATTTTACTATGTTGCTGTTAGAAGATCGTATAAGTATTAAATTATAAAATTAAATCGTTTCTGATGGAATTTGGTTCATTTTCAGGATATAAATACAACTTAAAAAAGATTGAATTGTACCCAGTAATACCCATTTTTAATACCCAGTAGTACCCACTGTTGTTATAGAAATTAACCTTTTCAATCTCCTTTAGAAAAAACAAATGCGATGTGAAACACTTAAACGTCTTTAAGCATTTATTAAACAGATACTTGAATAATTCAATTGAATGGCCCTCTCACAACAGATGGTTAGGAGGTCTGGCCCAGAAAAATAGTTTGACAGAGTTTTATACAGATACAATTATGTTTGAAATGTTTGCCCTTCACCCTGCTCCTGCTGGCAGTGTCCTCCAGGAGTCGAAATAGCCGACAGAACGTTAACAATAATAAGATACTAGGCTCGTTCGAAAGAGCTGCGCCTCGCCTGGAATCCAGACGAGTGCAGGTGGCAGCAGCAGGGGACGTTAACAAAAAACTGCGGTCAAGTCGAACAGTTTTCAGCTGACTACAAAGTATACACAGGAAGTCATTGAAAAAAGGACTTCCTGTAAGTTGCGATCTGTAGTCTACTTGTAGTTTACAGCTCACGTTTGGATTTAATCACATGTGTTTATAAATATATATTCATGTAGAAATGTTACTGATAGCACTTTGTAGTTGAACTTTTTTGACGAAATTGTACCTTCGTGATTCTTGTTGTTCTGATTCTTGTTTGTACTCACAGTGAAATGCACTTATTGTAAGTCGCTTTGGAGCGACTTACAAGCGTCAGCTAAATGAAATGTAATGTAATGTATGTAGCTACATCCTTTATTATTGTTATGCCTGCCTGTGAAATACATTACTACTGGTTTTGATATGTGTTATATAAATAAACGTTATTATTATCAACCACACGCGATATGTTTTCGGATAAAACATGAGACTAATAGTCAACAATCGAGCGTTAAGTATTACAACTACACATAAAATACAACACGTGGTGTTCGCTGTCAAATCTAAGAGCCAATCAGCTCTCTAATGTGGCGAGAGCCTGGCGTTTCCCATCATGCACTGGGCCACGCAGTCGGTGGAGAGCTGCTGCGGCGCCTGGCTCTAAAATCGACGGCCGCCTCGCTCTCGTGAGATCATCGTTGACCACGTGTGCATGACGTCAGAGCAAGTCGGGATCAAGTCGGACACAAAACTAACCAGCATGCACTGCGCACCGATCGGCGGCGATCGATTCTGCGCAGAACTGGCTCATCTCGAACAAACCTACTGTGGTGGCAGGGGCGTGGTTAGGCTCAGCTGCAGAGGGGGAGCGGCTCAGGGAACAGGTGCCTGGATGAGGCCTAATTGGCCTCAGATGAAAGTGTTTTGTGGGATCCATATATGAGGATGAGCAGGGTTGGAGCAGGAGGAGAGAGACCTGGGTGACTGTGGTATTGTTCAATGTTACGGATAACAGTTGATTGACATGTATGTTTAACCAATAGGAAGCCGCATGTTGATAGGCTTGGGACCAATAGGATGAGGGAGTGAATGTGGGGGCGGGGAAACAGATACGGAGTGGGCATCTGATTAAACATGTCAACTTTAGTACACAGTCTGTCTCACGCGCATTATTAAGCGAACACGACAGTGACCACAGTATGGTCTGTTAAATAATAAAACGAAGGTTAAGAACCCGAATACCTGGCGTGCTCTCATCTTTGTGCAGAGGGGAACTCACAGTAACTTAATCCTGTTACAGATACATTCTGTTATTGTCCCATTTCGATGGCGCCGATCGGACTAGGTCAAGATGAGCTGAACTCTGCTTCCAGAGTTGATGCAATCTGACGTCCCTCCATGACTTATTTGCCCCTAGGACCCTGGAGTGGGCAAGTAGCCGACCGCTCTCACCCTGGACACAAAACTGCTCAAGTCCCTTCCCTCTGGCTGCAGTCCATCATGAACAAAGACCTTACGCCACAAGAACAATTTCTTTCCAGCTTCAGTCAGGTTCAACAACAAAGCCCGTGACCCAGACTAACTGACTTCAACTCTCACATCCCCAGAACAACTTTGAACACCCTTGTACATCTTTTCTTTTCCCATTTAAATACACTTGCTACTTTTATATTTATAATACTTGTTCTAAAGTACTGTTATCTGTTGCACAATATTTATGTATTATTGCATAAATATGTTTATTGTTTTTATTATATTTCAATTTGAATAACAATAGGCTCCTTGCTGGACTGACTTTGTCCATCACTTGGAGCCTAAATATTTAATTGTTTTATTCTATGTCTATGTTGTTATGCACCTTTCACCGAGTCAAATTCATTGTATGTGCAACACACTAGGATATCACACAGTTGTCAAAAAATTACTGTTACTTGATCAAACTGCTGTCTGTGTCAAAGGTCTTCTTTGGAGATCACAGACTCTTGATCCTCAGTGAAAGAAGAGTCATCAAAAACAAGTCAGACGTAATGAAAACTATTAAATATTTAAGAATTTGTTCTGTTTTTAGCATGCATGGCTGTTATGTTGTTAAGGACGATTAATGCAGGGACACGGTATTTTTGATTTTAGAATTTGTATTTATTTTAGAATGTGTATGTGGGCGGGGGCGTGGTCAGCGCACCTGCGACGCAAGAGAGAGAGGCGCGCTCATTGGAAACAGCCGTTCTCATTAGTGGGAGCGGCTGGTTCTGATGAGCGCGGGGAAGGGGTGCGGCTATAAAGAGCCGCACAGTGGGGTGCACGGGGCGGTTGGTAGAGGTAGCGTGTGAGCAGAACAACTGCGTATGCTAAATAAAGACCTCTGTACATGGAGCACACGGCGTCCGTCTTATCTGTTGAGCTGGTCAAGTCCCCGGGCAAGCAGGTGCCTTGCCACAGTGTATTTATTTCATACAGTTTGCTTTGCAATAATGATGAAGGGAGAACAACATTCACTTTTGGACCCAATTCTAGCAGATATTAAATAACTAGCTAAGAGAAGCGACTAACAATCACTGTTGGACACTATTCTAGCAGATATTAACTAACTAGCTAACAAGCTAGCTAATTGTGTGTGCACATGCTACACTGAGAGATTGCCCCCTAACAAGTAGAGAGCAGAGATTCGTCTGCCACCAGCTCATCAGGAGTGCTAAACATTCACAAGAAGTGTTGGCCTTGTTCAGTCATGAAGATTTTTTTCTGACCCTCTGTGGACTGCACCTGGGCAGACTTCTTGGAGATGGGTGGGAGAATGATGATCCTTGATTTGCTTCCAGACTTATCATGGCTATTTTGGGTAACAGTTGTGTCTGACTTCTCATCAGATTTGAGTAAAACCCTATGTGGGAAAATGGATGACCGGGTGTGACCCAATGTAACGCCAGGCTTCGGCTGGTACTTATTGGAGATGGGCGGGAGGCAGAGAGCAGTAGATGTGAGGGTTGGCCTCTTGGTGTTGACCTGGTATCCTTTGGCCTGCTTCTCCAACATATGGGAGCTGTGGAGGAGTGGGATGTCGCCCGGTTTGGTCGCCAAGACCGCCCACAACTCGGTGAGTTCCATTTTCTCCTTCACGTATAACTTTTTCATGACCGCTACCTTGTCAACCAGTGTCTCATTCCTGCTCTTGTACTCTTCATATTTTGATTGGTACATCTTTAACTGCGCAGTTAGTGCCTTGATCTTGTCGCTTTGCGCTCTGATCACCCACTTACACTTGGGGATCAACTCTAACATCTCAGAGGGCAACAGCCTTGACACATCCTGCTTCAGCTCTTCAATCTGCATCTCCTTTTCTATCAATACAAGGTCCGTCTTCTCCAGTTGTCTTGATTTGGCGTTCAGCCTGCCTCTCAACTTTAGATTGATAGCGGCCGTCTCTGTCTTGTGTTGAGGTGGTTCCTGGCATTCTTTGAAATAATGTTCTGGGTATTTTTTTCTGAGCTCCTCTATTGCCATTTCCAGTTGTACCTCAAGGTCACAACACCTCGTCTTTAAAAATAGCAAACTTTGCTTTCTGTCAAGGTCTTCCTTGCAAGTTGCGCTCACCTTATTGCCAAGTGAGTTGTTTTCCAACTGCAATTTCTCTAACTTGAGTTGCAGTTGACTCATCTCCTTCTTCAGTTTTTTTCCCTCCTCCTGAAAGGTGTTTTTCTCCCCCTGGAGGCTGTCATTCTTCTCCTGAAGTTTGACAGCCTTCTTCTGCATATGGTCCACCTCCAGCTCCAAGCTGTGGATTTTCTCCCTCTGCTTTTTTTCCTGCGTGCTCAGGGCAGCTTCCAGGTTTCTGTTTTCCTCCTTCAATAGACTGCATTGTTGTTTATACTTTGCCTGCTTTCTCAGCAAATCTCGTTCTTCTGTTATTTTCTTCAGTTGCTCCTCCAGTTCCAATTTATATTTATTGCCTTCCTTGAACTTTTCAAAATAGTCATGTCTGGTCTTTAGCATCTCTTTTAACTCACAGTTCTCTTTTATGAGAAACTTACTGCGTTTTTCGTTAACCTTGAGAGCATCACATTCCCTCTGAAGTTCACGGTTTTCACGCAACACAAGTTTCATATTCTGCAGTTCTTTCGTGAGACTTATTACTGACTCTCTCAGCTGGCTTTCCTCCATTGTTAAAGTATTGTCTTCTATCTTTTTGATCACCTGCATTTTTCCTATCTATTAAATTTTTCTTTAAGTTCAAAGAGAAAATACAGTCTGTCTGTCCAAGTCTAACTTCTGGAACCAAGTGTACTTCAAAATGCTCAATCAAAGGCACGATGACTTATGACATAAGTAATGTGACTGGAAATCCCTTCGTTTAGCCCCGCCCACAAAAGTGTGTGTGTGTGTGCACGTGTAGTGTTGTCTGAAGGGTTAGTGAGGATGGATTTCCCCGTTTGAACCATTCATCGAGTGGAACGACAGCAAATACTTTTTCTCATTGCTCAGCAGAATATAGCAGTATATAGCAGTCAAAAATGACCCAACACACATACGTGTGCGTTCACATTTAGCTTTAACATGATAACTTGTCTTCACTAATTGTGCAAACTGTATATTATTATTTTTTTGTTTTTTTACATTTCTGTAAAACTGCAGCGCCTCAAATATTTAAATCTACAAATAACAATCGGTATTCCACCGGGAATGTCTAATTTACCCATCCCAAATTTAAAAACGAATCAAATATTTGCTTGATGTGCACTGATAAGTTACCTGATATGCTGATCCACCGGTAATTGTAAAAAATACATTAAAAAGCAAAAATCAGCCAGACTTTTCTTAATGTAGAAGATAAAGAGACGACAGTTTAAATCCTCTTTGATGACGAGATCTGAACCGCAAACTCAAACCAATGCTGTATTGGTGCACAAGTGGTAGCAATACTAGTAAATACAGCTAGTGTGTGTAGTGCAACCTGAAACACACATACACACACAAATCTCTCTCTCTCTCTCTCTCTCTCTCTCTCTCTCTCTCTCTACAGATGTTATCTTTGAAGAAATGTGATTTTTAAGAATTATTGTGAATTAATTTTAATATTTTATGCAAACAATATTTACAATAACAATATTTGTGGCTACATCGACATGGACGATGTAGCTATAGTAACAAAAAACATTTCTGAATGTTTGCCCTTCATTTCAATTCATGGGAAAATCAACGTTGTTTTCCATGGTTTCAGTTTTAAGTTATTTATTTATTTAACCCTTTAAAAGCTGCGTAGTCTATTATAGACACCTGATCATTTTGGTACAACCCTCTAATACATCCATCATGTCCTCAATTTTGAGGAATTTGAGAATCATCTCCTTTTTAGGTAGAACTCATGAATTTGTACAAATTAACGTGCAATGTTATTTAGTAAATTTAAATCGTATGTTGTATTTTTTTTACAGGATTTGTTAGATATATATAATTGTGTGTAAGTTGAATTAACCTGTTCGACTCGTTCGGCCCCCATTGAACCTCCCTCTAATATATTCACTGTGAATTGTATTTAGGAATATGCACCCTCTCACTACAATATTAATATAATTAATAATGTCTTAAAAACAGATTATAAATGGTCAATTTTATAGAGTCAGGGTTTTCTTCGGGTTGAGCCATATGTGTGGGCCTTTCATTCACAATGGCTCGATGAAAGGTGGGTGAACAAGAGGAGCTTTTGGTTGGTGTAGAAACATTATTGTAGAAGATCACAGGGCTAAGCGCAGCTTCATTGGGGATGAAGCTGGTGCAGCAGCCGTTCTGGGTGGAACAGGTCCTCGGCATTAGGGGAGGTCTTGGTGGGTGTAGATGCCAGGGTTGTCGTGGAAGCTGAAGGAAGGGTTACAGGTTCCATATTCTTCATTGTTGTTGGGGACGTCCTTCGTGTGTGACATGCCGCTACAGTAACTCATCGGAGGAGGAGGAGGAGGAGGCTACTTAAAACAGGGTTTATCGCTACAGGTGCGTCTCACGCGCCATGCCTCTGCATAATATGGCGATAATTCGCTGTAATGGTGAGTTGTGTGTTGTATGCACTTTATATTTCTTTTTATGCCGGCATCCTTTTATTTTGTCATAGTGATCCCCACACCGTGAAGGCCGGTCCGTGGCGCTAACCCGGGTGCGGCCGCTAGTCTGGCAGTGCTGGCTAGCATCATACCTATAGTTAAGACGTATAGATTAAAACGGGATGTTTAGCGTGAGATGTGGCTCAAACTCCCTTTTCTAATTGACAACGCGACCGCTAGTGACGTCTCTGTATGAGTGACGTCAGGTAATGCTATGTCAGTTTGATGGGACTTTCTCAACCTCCAAAATACACAGATTTTTCTAACCGTGCTAATATTTTCAGTTATCGTGTATATTAATCCACTAGGGCTGTTGTAACCAAGTTTAAACAAGTTTATCTCAACCAAAGCTGCTTTCTGGGTCGGTTTTAAAGTACAGACCGGCCAGCATTATTAAATACTGAGAAATACTAATGAAACATATTTTTTGTTTATATTAAATATAACTTCTAGGTGATACAGATAAGTGATGCACGCATGACAGTATATGTAATCCTTATTGTTTGAAAATGTTCATAATTCACATGTTGCCAACAATCTTGGAATGCTTTTCATTTAAAAAAATACATATGATATAATCTTGGTTTTATCAAACATAAAGTTTAGAACGACACGCTACCAGTCCCAGCTGTGGAGACATTGGTACAGCTGTCTATTTATAAAGCAGGTAGGTCAAGGTATTTTAATTGTGGTTTTGTGTGTATTTTATGCTATGTATCTGAACCTTGAGTCTAAAATAAAGTTTGATTGATATTTGAGGAGGCTATTTTACACAAAAAGATGTTCATAAATGTGTCATTTTTATGTCACTGTGCCCCAAACATTAACACGATGAGCAGCAGAGTGAAACAACCGCAGAAATATCTTTTTCTTTTAGAAAAAGAGTCGATATGTTTCTGACTTTTAGTCAATCAGAAAGACGGCTTTAAATATATTTCTTTTGTATGTAGCCTGGCGTAAATGTCGCAGTGTAAAAAGTATCTGATCGGAGATGTGTAATAAAGCTTCAATACTGATAATAATAGTAATTATCTTGTTTGTTGTTCCAGAGTCAGGATCCCAGACCTTTTGCCTCTCACAGCCTCCCAGGATCAGCAGCATAGTAAGAACACCATTAACCTGAACGCCACACGATTATTTTAACACTTTATTGATACGTTTCATTATGTTATTATTAGAGTATGTATTACTTATAATTCATCTTGTTCAATTTTAAATTTGACAATTTGAGATATTATTAAATTGCATTTTCTATATTTGAAATGACAGTCAGTTGACTATACAATACAACTCTTAAGATACTTCAATATATATGAGACTAAATCACGCAAGACATTATTGTGATATTCCAAACGTTTACATGAGGACATTCTCATAACTGGACCGAGTTGAATTTGAATTAAATACTTATAAAATAATAAATGCATACAAAATGTATGTATGACATTTACTTTCAATTAAGTATTACTGCAAAGTGGCACAATGTGATGTGAGAGAGTCCATATGCTGCCACAGTCCTTGGTTTGTTTCCATGTTGGAGCATGGTTTGATAGTTGTATTTTATTTTTTTTTACCTTCAGGTGGATCAACGCGTCATCCCGGACCCCATCCACCCAAGTTCCCTCCAAAGGTGAGGCAAGAGACGGTAAGCTTATTTGTTCATTAGGCCAATGAAAAGCCAAAAGCAAAAGGCACGCACCACAAAATGACATTAAAATACAATTTAAAAACAATAAAGAACCGGAAACTAAGACAAATGTATAATAGAATTAGACGGGAATAAAATATAAGACTAAAAGTTAGAGTGCAGAAAGAACTACCTCAGTTTCGTCTTTGTTTATTTGAAGAAGTTTCTACTTTCAATTATTGATTGGTCCAATGTACTAAACCTGTGCTTGTACTGGACAATAGTCCCTTGTCATATGGTTTTGTAACATTGTGTTTCATCTGCATAATTAGTGGATGATTTTTACATTTACTTGGATTCTTTATTTTTCAAATTTTGTATCTGTTATTATGAAATGAGGAGAGAAGGGGACGAAAGAGGAGAGAGACCAGGAGGAGGGCTAGTTTGAACCCTCTTAAAATGGTAAATATCAATTTCAATCTTTTTTTCATACTGATGGATGAGAAGAGGAGAGAAGGCCAGAGGGAGGAGGACGAAGATGATTTATATTTTTAAATTCATTCTCTAAAGATATTTTATTTATTTCACATTTTGTATTTGTTTTTACAAAAGAGAGGAAGACAGAGGAGAGCAGAGGTGGGGAGAAAGGAGAGAAGGACAGAGGAGAAAAGGGCAGAGGAGAGTAGAGGAGGACGAAGGAGGCAAGGAGAGGTGACTGATTTATTTTTAACCGAAAGCTGTTGTCTGTGGTCAGTCTTGTAAGGCTACCCCATCATTCCAGTTCAGATATGTAATATGTAGATCTACTAGATAGTGTTGGGGTGCTACATATGTTTACATTCATTCTCTAAAGATTTTGTATTTATTTCACATTCTTTTTGTTTTTACAAAACACAGAGGTGAGGAGAGACAGATTGACTGACAGAGACTAACTGAAACGAAGAGTAACTGACTAAGATGGACAGAGACTCACTGACTGAGAAACTGACCCCACACTTCATGCTCACGCATTTATGTTTACATTACTGACTGACACAGTTGTACTCTTTTCTTTACTTGATTATAATAAACACCTTTAATTCACCATCATCCACTGTGTCCTTTCCCATATTTGTCATGGCCTCAGAGCCGGGTCACATTACATTTTACATTACATTTCATTTAGCTGACGCTTTTATCCAAAGCGACTTACATGATATAGAGTAGACCAACAATATTTAACTTTTGTCTGTTCACATTCTTGTCAGGTCAACAGAGATGGAGGCAAAGCTCCGTGTAATTGAGGACCGAATTGAGAAGTTGGTCCTTCCATCAGGAATCCCACCTACTGTGGAGGAGCTGCACATTATTGTAAAAGAGACCTTTGGAATTATTGACGAGTTCAGTCTTCAATATTTGGACTCGGAATTTGAAGATTACTTTACTCTACATCAAAGTGACCAGATTAAAAACAAAGACACCATAAAGGTTGTTCAAGCTGCTCCAATTATTATTAACTTGCATCCAGTTGAGGAAAGTTTGAGCAGTATCTGACTCTGCATCATATGCAGAGTCAATTGCATCAAATGCGGAGTCATCTGCCGGAACGTCTTCTTCACAGGACACCATGTCCTGTCTAGGCGAAGCACCACCGAACGAAGTCAGCCATGGCCAAAGCAGTTCTCCATTCCACAGTTTTCCTATGAAACTGAGATGTGTATTGAAAGAGCCACAGAAGACTACAATAAAAATGGAACACTTCTGACTACCTCAAAGGTCAAGTCACTTGAGAAGCTAGCTGAAACTATATTTTCATATTCAGCCTATCCATCCAGTGCACAGATAAGTGATGTTCCTGAGGTCAGTAAATACCCTTGTCTCAAGGAACTCGGCTCCTTCGCAAGTTACTATGGCTGGCAGCAAAGCTTAAAATATAAGATGGCAAATTATCGTACCAAACTTCGAGGGTACGGAGTGCCTGAGGTGATGTGCAATGCACTAAAACACAAGAGCCCTGCAGACCAGAAGTCTGTAAAATGTGTAAAAAAACCTCGCAAGGCAGAGGTAAACTACCTCCCTCCTTACCCGGCAAGAGAGGATGAAGAAAGTCAAGAACAACAGAGGATTCAGTTACTTACCGAAGTAAGTAAAAGGGACAACTGTAAGGACCGGCTGTGAGGACCGGCGGTCTGGACCCAAATGCAAGGAGGAAGATGACAGCAGGATTAGATTGCACAACACAGGCAGTTTTATTGCACTCTGCTCGCTTACACACACACACACACAAGATGGTGGAGGCTTGTGGTTCCCTCGCTGCGGGCGGCGTGGCTCGTGACTCGTGACGGCTTCCACTCCGGGATGCGTAGTTCGGTCGGTCGGACTGGCTGGCGTGTCTGACGGCATGCGTGGCAATCTCTCGACGCCGAGCTCTAGATGGAGGCTGATCTTAAGCGCCGCTTAATGCTGGATGGGCTGCAGCTGCGAGCGTCGGCGCGCACTCCACACGGCTGTCTGGAATCATCCTGATTGCAGGGAGAGAGAGAGAGAGAGAGAGGGAGAGAGAGGGAGAGAAGCAGGGAGGGAAGAGAAATCCACCCGGGCGCGCCACCGATCCTCACAACAACGACAAAGTGATAAAAAAAGAAATGGCCAAAACATTTGCACACAGAAGAAACAAAATTGTCATCCAATCCCCCAGCATAGTGGACATCAAAGCCAGATGGCCAGCTCTATTTGAGGCATCTCACGTGAGTTATAAGCATGCTAGTTAAAATATTTCTAATCAATTGTGAAGGACTGGAATGGTGGTTTTGCATTTTTAGCTGTCATGTTACTATCAACTATTTTCTAAGTCATATTTTCACAATTAAATTCCAGATTTATTTTTGTTTTTGCTGCATTACATGGTTAGACAGTTTATAACTTAAATCATTGAAAGTATATGTGACTACCAACATGAAAGATTGTAAAATGCTTGCCAAAACATATTACATGCTGTACAGTCCAATGATTTAACTTAGAATGTAAACACTCAACAAACATGGAGGTCATACAATTATATTAAAATTGATCAGAATTAGGTTGCTTCTTACTTTTAAAAATGGTGTAAGAACCATATGTACATTTGTCATATTTAAGGCGGCTTTCATTATTTGTCTTACAGATCCAGGATGAGTTTCACAGGATCACAACGGTGCACCTTGAGACAAAGTTCATGTCCATGCTGGATGAATACATTCCCAGTCTTCTGAACCTCTTCCACATCAAAGGCGGAACCATGGGGCTGAGGTTGAAGGCTATCCTACTCAAGGTCATTTATTGAGTATTATGTTTGGAAATATTTCTTTTTAGAGATTGTATAATCCAAAAGTTGGAAAAGCAGTTGCTTATTACTTAAATCTACATAAAGCAATGTTTACCTTTTAGATTTTCTCTAAAAAAAGTTTGAACTAACTGCATACATTTTAGTTTCTATACACTCAGTTCACACTTTATTAGGTACATATTTATTAAAATGAAGAATGTTCAAAGTTAGAATGTATTGATTATTTGTACTCCATATTGACATACATGTTGTAGTCAGAATATATAGTAATCCAGTACAATATCTTCAATGATAATGACCTCAATATTAAAAAGTAACTGAATGTTATAGTCATAAAAGTAGATTTTATGGCAGAAAAATTGCATTGATATGCATTAGGTTGTATGGAGACCGCATTTAAAGAGGCCACTTGTTAGAACTGGGTAGGGCTGGATCCAAACGCAAGCACAAGACAGAGAGGTAGTAGTTTAACAAGGGTGTTTATTAGGGGACAACAGGCACGGGAAGGGGGAAGGTGAGATACTCAGCCGCGGGGACGGCGGCTCCGTGGCCGGCCGTGGGGTCCTCGGGTCTGGGGTCGGCTCGTGCCGAGGCTCGTACGGTGACTCGTGAAGTGGCTCGTGACGTGGTTCGTGGTGAGGCTCGTGAGGCGGCGCGGGCGGCGCTGGGCAGGAACACCGGATGCAGGCAGCGTAACGGACAATCAAACATCTCACTTGCACGTGGATGCGTTAGGCAATTTCCCGACACTGGAGTCGAGGAGTAGGCCGGCTTTATCCTCCGCCTGATTGGGGAATGAGCTGCAGGTGCGCTCGGCAACAACATGCTTGTAACCAGGGTTACCGCTGCTCCACCTGGCGGTGGCAACCCACGGTCACCACAGTACCCCCCCCTTAACGGACGCCTCCTGGCGTCCTCCCGGGCTTTCCCGGGTTCGCCCTATAGAAGTCCCGGATGAGTGTTGGATCCAGGATCAGGCGGCGGGAGAGCCAGGGCCGCTCCTCCGGACCATACCCCACCCAGTCCACCAGGTACTGGAAACCCCGTCCTCGGGGCCGGACGTCCAGTATCCTAGACACCGTATGCGCTGGATGGCCATCGATGAGCCGGGGGGGCGGAGGGGGAACGGCCGGAGGGCTGAGATCACTCTCGGAGACCGGCTTGAGGAGGGAGACGTGGAACGTGGGATGAATCTTCATCGCCTCCGGGAGGCTCAGACGGACCGAGGAGGGGTTAATGACCTTGGCAATGGGGAAAGGCCCCACGTAACGGGGCGTCAGCTTACGTGACTCCGTCGGCAAGGGGAGGTCCCGGGAAGACAGCCACACCTTCTGCCCGACCTCATACGCCGGGGCCGGGGAGCGATGCAGGTCTGCCAGCCGCTTGTTGTTAGCTGAGGACCGGGTGAGGGCCGCCCTCGCCTCCCTCCAGACTGCCCGGACCCTCCGGAGGTGCTCCTCCACCGACGGGACCGCCACCTCCACCTCCTGTGCTGGGAATAATGGGGGTTGAAAACCATAACAGGTCATGAATGGGGACATACCTGTGGCGGAGCACGAGAGGGAGTTGTGTGCGTACTCGACCCAGGGCAGGAACGTACTCCAGGAGGTGGGGCGCTGCGCGGTGACGCAGCGGAGCGCTGCTCCCAGGTTCTGGTTGGCCCTTTCGGTCTGGCCGTTGGTCTGGGGGTGGTAGCCGGAGGAGAGACTGGGGGTGGTGCCTACGGCTTTGCAAAAAGCGCTCCACACTCCGGACGCGAACTGCGGTCCGCGGTCTGACACAATATCCAGGGGGATCCCGTGGAGCTTGAACACATGGTTAGTTAGGAGCTTAGCGGTCTCCAAGGCAGAGGGCAATTTGGGGAGGGGAACATAGTGCACGGCCTTGGAGAACCGGTCAATGATAGTCAGTATAACAGTGTTACCTTCGGATGATGGCAGCCCGGTGACGAAGTCCACGGCGATGTGTGACCAGGGCCGGCTCGGGATGGGCAATGGTCGCAGTAGACCTGCGGGTGGCTGATGCGACGCCTTGCTCCGGGCGCAGACCGAGCAGGCTGCCACAAACTCTTTGATGTCCTTTCCCATCCCTGGCCACCAGAACCGCTGACGGAGAAAGATGCCGGTCCGGCGAGCTCCCGGGTGGCACGTCAGTGTCGAGGAGTGCCCCCACTGCAGGACCTGGGACCGGACTGCCGGAGGGACGAACAGGCGATTTGGAGGGCCCCCACCCGGATCCGGACAATCCCGCTGGGCCCTCTGGACTGTCAACTCAATCTCCCACCTCGCTGCCCCCACCACACAGGTGGGGGGAATGATGGGAGCTGGATCCGGGAGGCTGGTCTGTGGGTAGACCCGGGAGAGTGCGTCCGGTTTCCCATTCCGGCTCCCGGGGCGGTAAGACAACACGTAGTCGAACCGGCTGAGAAACAGTGACCATCGGGCTTGGCGAGGGTTGAGCCGTCGAGCTGCACGGAGGTAGGCGAGATTCTTGTGGTCGGTCCAGATCAAGAACGGATGCTTACTGCCCTCCAGCCAATGCCTCCATTCCTGCAGGGCCAGTACCACCGCCAGCAGTTCGCGGTTTCCTACATCGTAATTCCTCTCCGCTGGGCTGAGTCGCCGGGAGAAGAAGGCACACGGGTGTAGCTTCTGGGAGGAGGGATCTCGCTGGGACAGCACCGCTCCTGCGCCGGTGTCCGAGGCGTCGACCTCCACCACGAACTGGAGGGATGGGTCAGGATGTCTCAAGATGGGGGCGCTTGTGAACATAGACTTGAGCTTGGTGAATGCGCCGTCTGCCTCGGGGGTCCAAGCAAAGGGGCTCTTGGGGGAGGTGAGCCGGGTAAGCGGGGCGGTTACTTTACTGTAATCCCGAATGAAGCGGCGGTAGAAGTTGGCGAGCCCGAGGAAGCGTTGGAGCTCCTTGCGGTTGTCGGGGGGCGGCCAGTCCGCGACAGCGTTGATCTTGGCGGGGTCCGGCTCCAGCTGGCCCCGGGCAATGATGTAGCCGAGGAAGCTGACGGAGGGGGTGTGGAACTCGCACTTCTCGGGCTTCACGTATAACTGGTTCTCCAGCAGCCGCTGGAGAACTAGCCTCACGTGCTGACGATGTTCTGTGAGGGAACGAGAGAAGATTAGAATATCGTCAAGGTAAATGAACACAAACCGGTTCAGCATGTCCCGGAACAGGGCATTCATCAAGGTCTGGAAGACGGCGGGGGCGTTGGTGAGTCCAAAAGGCATGACCAGATACTCGAACTGCCCGAGCGGGGTGTTGAATGCGGTCTTCCATTCGTCCCCGTCCCTGATCCGGACGAGATGGTAGGCGTTCCGGAGATCCAGCTTGGAGAACATCTGGGCGTGACATAGTGGCTCAAAGGAGGGATCGATGAGGGGCAGCGGGGTCTTGTTCTTTACCGTGATGAGGTTCAGGCCCCGGTAGTCGATACAAGGGCGCAAGGACGCGTCCTTCTTCCCCACAAAGAAAAAACCCGCTCCCAACGGGGCGGAGGAGGGGCGGATCAACCCAGCCCCCAGGCACTCATGGATGTAGGTCTCCATAGCCACCCGTTCAGGACGCGATATGCTGAATAGCCTACTGGTGGGGAGAGGGGCTCCAGGGAGGAGATCGATCGCGCAGTCATAAGGGCGGTGGGGGGGTAGAGCGCGTGCCAAGTCCTTGCTGAAGACCCGAGCGAGGTCCCGATACTCCGGTGGCACAGAGGTCAAGTCTGGGGGGAACGAAGGCGCCGTGGGTCGCTGTGGCTCCGGAACGGCCGCCCCGAGGCAGCGCGCGTGACAGGCAACACTCCAACTGGAGATGGACAGCGTCTTCCAGTCCAGCTGGGGGTTGTGCAGTTGTAGCCAGGGTAAGCCCAGGACTACCGGGGACACGGGAGAGGGAATCACATACAGCTGGATGGTTTCGCTGTGGTTGCCGGAGACCGTGAGCGTGAGGGGAACCGTGCGGTGAGTGACCTGGGCAATTAGCCGACCATCCAGCGCGTTGACCGACTTGGGGCATACTAGGGGCTCGAGGGGGATGCCCGCCTGGGTCGCAAAGGTAGCGTCTATGAAATTATCGTCCGACCCCGAGTCGATAAGTATGGGTAGGGAGTGGGACTGGGAATTGTCTCCCAGGGTAGCAGGGAGGGAGATCCGAGCAAGAGAGCGAGGGGACGAAGCGTTGCTCACCAGAATGCTCTCCCCTACTGGTGAGCTCGCCCTTTTGGGGAGTCCCTGCAGGTGGCAGCATAGTGTCCTGCGAGCCCGCAATACAGACAGAGCCGGAGCTGCATCCGCCGCTGGCGTTCGGCCGGGGATATGCGAGCTCGCCCTAGCTGCATGGGCTCCCCCGAGGTCGAGGTCTCCGTGAGACCGGGCCTCGGACCCGCGGACGGGGCTAGGTTCGGGGCCTGGTGGACTCGTTCCCTCCGGCGTTCCCGGATACGGTTGTCGATCTGGAGGGCTAACGAGATGAGCTGTTCCAGGGAGGTGGAGTCATCGCGGGAGACTAGCTCGTCCTTTAGCCCCCCCGACAAATTCCTGGCGAACAGCGTCATCAAGGTCCGCTCGTCCCCACCGCACTCCGCCGCCAGGATCCGGAACTCGACCGCGTAACTTGCCACCGAACCGGACCCTTGATTCAGGGAAAAGAGCCGGTTCAAGGCGTCTTGTCCTCGGACGGGGTGGTCAAAAACCCTCCGGAGTTCTGCGGAGAACTCCGCGAAGGAGCGCAAAATGGCCGAGTGGCTAGACCACAAGGCCGTGGCCCACTGGGCCGCTTTACCCCGGAGCAGGTTAATGCAGAACGCGATCTTAGCCTTATCGTTAGCATAGCTGCGGGATTGGAGATCAAACACTAGTGTACAGTTTAACAGGAATCGGCCGCATGAACCGGGCTCCCCCGCGTAAGGCTCCGGGAGGGGGACCATCGGTTCCTTAATGGGAACGGGGGGTGCGGGGATGGGGGGGGCGCTCACGGCGGGGGGCGGGCTGGGGACCGACAACTGCGCCACCTGCGCGGCCAGCTGCTGTACACTCTGGGCCAGACTCTGCAGGGTTCCCATGACCCCGCTCAGGACCTGATCGTGCTTCCCGATCAGCACCCCCTGGGCGCTGAGGGCCTCTTGGAGGGCGTCCGGGCTCGCTGGATCCATGTTCACAGGGGTCGGGAAATTCTGTTAGGACTGGGTAGGGCTGGATCCAAACGCGAGCACAAGACAGAGAGGTAGTAGTTTAACAAGGGTGTTTATTAGGGGACAACAGGCACGGGGGGGGGGAAGGTGAGATACTCAGCCGCGAGGACGGCGGCTCCGTGGCCGGCCGTGGGGTCCTCGGGTCTGGGGTCGGCTCGTGCCGAGGCTTGTGCGGTGACTCGTGAGGTGGCTCGTGGCGTGGCTCATGCCGTGGCTCGTGGAGAGGCTCGTGGCGAGGCTCGTGGAGCGGCCAGCGACGTGGCTCGTGAAGTGGCTCGTGACGTGGTTCGTGGTGAGGCTCGTGAGGCGGCGCGGGCGGCGCTGGGCAGGAACACCGGATGCAGGCAGCGTAACGGACAATCAAACATCTCACTTGCACGTGGATGCGTTAGGCAATTTCCCGACACTGGAGTCCAGGAGGAGGCCGGCTTTATCCTCCGCCTGATTGGGGAATGAGCTGCAGGTGCGCTCGGCGGGAGCGCTCCTCCCGGCTGTCCAGCATCTGCCTGCACACAAACACAAAACAACATGCTTGTAACCAGGGTTACCGCTGCTCCACCTGGCGGTGGCAACCCACGGTCACCACACCACTGACAACAACCAAATGCACAGGTTTGAGACTTACCAAGTAATGCTTTAACATTTCTGATTCTTTTTCACGTTGTTGATTGGACACCAAAACCCTCAACTTGCAATTGATTATAAGTGCAAATGTTTATTTAATTTAATTTTTTACATTGAATGACCTTATTGTAAAACTGGAAATGGAATAACAGCTAGTCTGGCTCTTTCCTAACAAAATATGCCTACAAGCACACCACACAGAGTTTATGTGATTGACCTCCTGGAGTCACAGCTGGTTCTGTGGAATTAATGACAGGAAGTAGCTCATTGGGCTGGATCCTGAGACAGCACTTCAAGGATCCTTGATTTTTTTTTTTTTACAGTAATAAACTAGTCAACTAGTTTTAGAGCAGTGGATGATCTTTACTTATAATGTTTATTTTTGTCCTTTTAGGCTCCAAGCAACCCGGGCATCCACATCACGAGAGATGCGGTCATTCGGTGTTTGATGGTGTACCTTGGGGAATCCACGGATCACCTCTTAAAAGAGTATGATGTAAGTTGAATACATGTTGAAATATAAAGAAAGTGATCTCTTTCTCATCTCTTCGACCTTTTATGTCTTGGGATGGTCAAATCACACAATTCAATCATACCTTTATTTCTCCAAGTAATTTGTAGCAAAAGCTACTGGGTTTTGCAGTTTAATTGATAATAATTCAGATTAATTCATATGACCAGTCTATTAGTTCAAAATAAGATATTTATCAGTACACAAAAACACAAAAAGATATTTATGTAGCAATGATTTAGTTCAAGGATCAGATCATTATCTCTGGTCATTGAAATGTTTTGATTTGTTGGTGAACTGATTGTACGAAACATTGCAAAATAATTATCTCTGAAATTTCTAAGTCACTTATGTAAATGGTGTGCATTATGTGCAACAGTTATGACAGCTACAGGTTTTCTTGTCCATAGGGTTGGAAGCAATTTTGTAGATGTTCAATTAGGACCTTATCTTTTGGCTGTACAGTCCGTAATACACAACCTTCTTGCTATTTCAGGATGCTGACGAAGACGGTGTATCGCAGGACCTTGCCATGCAAAAGATGAAAATCTATAGGGCGGAGGGTCCAGACGATGTCGGTATCGTTATAGAAGGAATAAAGGTTCTGACTGCTCTGGATAACATTCCGAGGGCTTGCTGCATGCTGGTTGGGTTGGTGTATGCAGTCAACCTTGCCTATCCCAAGGAGCTCCGATACACATTCGAGGTCTTCCAAAAACTCCTACTGGACCTGGACTGTTCAAAGCTGTCCCCGAAAGTAAACAGCCTCAAGAACAAACTGCTTACTTAATAGAATGGACCCTTGCAAAAAAAGTGTTATATCACTTTTCAAACTCTCATCTGTGATTAAGTTCAACTCGTTCAATGCTTGAGTTTATAATTGTTTTAAGAATCCCAGTGAAAAGTGTAGTTTGCCTCTTCAACTGAGTTTGCTGTAGGTGGTTGTTCAATATATAAACCACCCTCATTTAAGGAGAGTGACATGTTATTTGATGCACAAGCAGCTGTTCATGTATAGTGTTTCAACTGTGTACACCAGGATTGAAAATTGTGTTTTTATTGAGGAGTTGCACATGGAGAATTTTAGATAAATGTAACAAATTTGCACAAATAAATGTTTACCTGCTGTACTTTGTATGTATGATGATCTGTTGGCTTAAGTTAAGTTTACTGTGACACCAAGATGGCATAGTATTGAGTGAATTAGACATAGGAAAATTATGGCAACAAAGTGACAAGTAATATTATTGAATAGATTTCATGTCATGTGATACCAATTCAACCTTGGGTTTAAACAATTAATTTAGATTCAGATTAGCATTGGCAATGTGTTGAATTAAGCAACAATGCGCTAAAGTGTGAGTTGATATATTTAATTTTATTCAGTAAATCCAACTCAATTTCACCCAGATAATTAATATTTATGACTCAATTGCACCAAAAATATTCAGTAAATGTAATTACATTTCACCCAAATATTCAGTAAATGTAAATCAATTTCACCCAAATATTCAGTAAATGTAAATCAATTTCACCCAAATATTCAGTAAAAACAAATCAATTTTACCTAAATATTCAGTAAATGTAAATCAATTTCACCCAAATATTCAGTAAATACAAATCAATTTTACCTAAATATTCAGTAAATGTAAATCAATGTTGATGATATTCTAAGTAAATATAAATAATTCTCCTTGTGAAATTAATTTGTATTTACTAAATATTTTTGGTCTATATAACTCATCATTTGGCCCTCTATTACTAAATCCAACACATTTTAACTGTTGCTTTTATTATAATTTACATACTTTTTCTGTTTAGATTTAGTTAATCTATTCAATACTTTTTATTAATTTTATTAATTGTCACTTTGTTGCCATAATTTTATTAAGTTACCATTGGTCATATTTTTTAGGGTATACAGGCATCCTTTTCTGGGTATAGACCTCTGGCAAATCATAGAATCTTTCCCCGGTGAGACTTGAAATCTCCAAATCTGTCAATATGTAGCTGGAAACTGTTGCTACTGAGCCCATGGTTCTTAAGTGGATTTGGGTTTTCCTTCCATTCAGATTAAGCCTCCTCATCAGATTATCTGAACAACATGTTGTTGTGCTGCCTGGATCTAGAAAAACATATGTCTGTGTAGCGGCGTTCCGTCAGCGTTGTTAAGCTGCTAAAGAGCTGCAGGCAGTGAGTTCCTTTTCCGTACGCGAATGAAATTAGATCGTATCTTTCTTTTCCTTTTTGTCTTTATTTGATGCAGCAAAAACGTTAACCAAGTATACAAACAAATACACTCTGTCACACGTTCATACGATACTTATGATACGTTACGATACGATACGTTACGATACGATACGTTATGATACGGCAGAAAAACTATGTGCCCTCAAGCCTAATGCAGCTCTCATTCCACCTGCTGCTGTCCTAACGTCATCAAATCTCTGTGCATGGAGCGTCTGTCATTAACAAATAATTATATAATTCAGAAAATAAATTCATCAAATAATACACTTGTGGCTCTTATAAACGTGTTGGACTTGTTCGGCCCCAATTGAACCCCACTCTAATACATTCACTGTGAATTGGATTTAGGAAGATGCACCCTGTGACCACAATATTAATATAATTAATAATATCTTAAAAACAGATTATAAATTGTCAAGGTCTATAATTGTGCATCCTGGGAAATACATTAAATACAAAAAAAATATTAAAGCTGCGAGCAGCTATGAGCGGGTCCTCGCTCCGCATGTCGGGGGTGCAGGAACCGCTCGCCGCTGCTCGCAGCTTTAATTGTATATATATCACCGTCGGGTTGCCGGCGGGTCGGGGGGCCGGCGGGTCGCCGGAACCCCGTTCCACTAGGTGGCGCTATGACCATGTGAACAAATACATGCATCACATCTCTCTGCTTGAAGCGTAGATCACGTCATGTAAATTGCATGTCAATCCGTTGCTGTATCACAAACCTAACATGTCTTCATGTAATGTGCTCAGACCTTGTATGACATAATGCATGAGAAGTTTTGCTCTGATAGCATGAAGTACCTTGGAGTTACAACAGCGTAGAGACACACAGAGAACACACAGAAACACAGAGAAACAGTATACACATGGATCATGTGTGTCTATGTGAAGTGCAGAGCACATCATGTAAATTGCATGTCAATCTGATGCTGTTTGGCAGATTTCCTTTTATTGCCAGTAGGTGGCGCTATCACAAACCAAACATTTCTTCATGTATTGTGGTCAGACCATGTCCAGCATCATGCATGAGAAGTTTTGGGCTGTTAGCATGAAGTACCTTGGAGTTACCACAGCATTGTATGACTCAGAGAAATACACAAAGAAACACATAGAAACAGTATACACATGCATCATGTGTGTCTAAGTGAAGTGCAGAGCACATCATGTAAATTGCATGTCAATCTGATGCTGTTTGGCAGATTTCCTGTTTTGCCAGTAGGTGGCGCTATCACAAACCAAATGTGTCTTCATGTATTGGTCAGACCATGTCCAGCATCATCCATGAGATGCGCTATGTCTATACACCTCCATTAATGATGCACATCAAGTTTGGTATGAATCGGACCAAGTATGTTGGAAAAACGTAAAAAACGGGGTTTTACACAAAATTCAAAATGGCGGAACATTTTGGTAGGCGGACTTTATGGCCCTGAGAGGCTTTTTTTTAGAGCAGGTGGAGACGGACATGTGTGAATTTTTTCAAGTCGATCGGACAATCTGGGCGAGGGGCGTCGCCGGGCCAACTTTGAGGGGGCGCTAGAGAGCAGTTTTCTTTTCACTAATGTGTCGTCTATGTCGGATCGCTATTTTCGCCAAGCCTGACAGCCGTGCCAAATTTGGTGCGGATTAGAACATGACACGTTGGGGAAAAAGCCGTCCAAAGTAGAAAAATAAGAAAACACGAAAATAATCTAAAGAACACAATAGGGTCCTTGCTGGATTGTCTTCGACAGTCGCTCGGACCCTAATAATTAATTTTCTCAATTGTACTGTTTTGGTAAACCAGACCTCACTGTTGTCTCTTTGGAGAAAGAAGACGGCGCCCTCCTTTATGATGTCATAGCAGGCCCCCACCACTTGAGGGCAGAGCGGGACAAAACAAGTTCCTTCCACCTGCTGTACTGGGGAGATGAGCGCCCATTGATACAATGTTTACATACAATGCAGTGTATCTCTGTCTCTCTGTATAGGTGAGATGCAAAGGGCATGTAAAGGCTGGTGTGTATGCATTATGGCGGGTGCTGGTGATGCAGCCTAAAGACACAGGCACATCCTTATAAAAAGACAACTGAACGACCTTTTGTTTCACACTTTTCTCAAAACTGTGACTTGAATGCTGACGGAGGAAATAAACAATTATTTGAGAGTCAAAATTCACACAAAACTTAACGCTCCGGTTCCTATTGGATGTATTTTTCTTCTTTAGGTGTGATGGAAAGCGCCGCTTTTTTAAAATTCTGGCACCGGCTGAGTGAGGCTACCCGTAGACAGACAAAGCAGCCATGGACATGGAGCAAGTTTACCTTTCAGAATAAAAGGTGTTTAAAAACTACATTGGCCCGATGTATGCAAGCATAATATATATTTTTTAAGTCTTTTGTTCTATGTATATCTATATCTTCTATATTTATGTTTTTGTGTGTACCTTATATACAAGTATACATTTTCGGCAGCCCTCATATAATGACAGACATGGGACAAGAGTTCAAAACATGACTTGTTCTCCTGGACCACCTAGTTGGTCATTACTGAGGTTTATTCTGGGGGAAAAACAGTAACCGGAAGTTTACTCCGTGTCCTGCAGTCGGACTTGACGCTAGTCTACACCACTGGGGAGTGGAAGACTCACGGCGGCTGTCATGTGAGGAACAGGTCGCTGGAGTGAAGCGCAGCGCCGACATTCATGCGTGAACCGACCCGTGGGGATAGCTTCGGGACTTCCACTACCGACACACTGAGGATAAAACCCCGGAGAACTCCAGCGGACTGCTGCTCGTTTTTTTTTTTTCATTCATTGACTCTCCGGTGTGTAGCTGACAGCCGCACTTTCCTCCCTGAGCGTGAGTACACGACCGAGCGCTCATCGGAATGTTGAAACGTTGAAATGGTTCATAACATCTGACTTTGCTCGCGCTGCCGGGGGAATGATTGATTTAGTTTGTTCTGCGCGCGCGGCTCACACGTAGCGAATTGTTGCGGGGACTTGTGAAGTGCCGCTGAATAATAATACCCCGGCTGTAACTTCATAGACTGAGCGGTGCAACAGGTAACGTGTGCAAGGCCCCGAGCGAAGGTGTCGCGCTGCATTTACGGCCAGCAATGCAATGAATAGCTACTATGGATTTTAGGGTTAGGGGTTCATATAATATATATATATATATATATATATATATATATATATATATATATATATATATATATGTATATGTGTGTATATATATATATATATGTATATGTGTGTATATGTGTGTATATATATGTGTATATATATATATGTATATGTGTGTATATATATGTGTATATATATATATGTATATGTGTGTATATATATGTGTATATATATATATGTATATGTGTGTATATATATGTGTATATATATATATGTATACGTGTGTATATATATGTGTATATATATATATATATGTGTGTGTGTGCGTGTTTATATATGCATATATATATCGGGATATATGTATCTATGTATATATATGTATGTATATATTTGTATGTATGTGTTTGTATATTTTAATATAATAAGTGTGTGTGTGTGTGTGTGTGTGTGTATATATTTGGATTTGAGGTAAACAAGCATAAGGAAGAGCAATTGTTGAAAGTAGCTTATAGTTGCTGAATGTGAGATTTGGAAGCGGCTTGGTCATCATGAAGGGCTAACAGGTCAGAGGTCCAGGACTTGGCAAATCCTTGAATTCTTCTTTTTAAACTGATGTTATTGTCGGAAAATAAGCTTGTTATCTTGTAGCTGATTCTACGTAACGGCTGCTGACTAAATGGGTCCTTTAAAACTTTCCCCAACCTCAACTTTGAGGGGGGTTGTGGAATCTAAAGTGTATTTCTTTTTACTCGCTTTCCAGCAGCATGTTGTACCTGTAATAGTATTTGTGTGATCCCACAGGGAAGTAAAAGTAGCTTAATGTAGATACTTCCCCTAAAGTCTATGGGGAAGGCTACGTGAGGGAATTATGGAGTAATGAATGGAGTGCTGAGCTGCTAATAGGACTTGAAGCCCGCTGGAAAACCTGTAATGTAATGTAATGTGTTGTACAGCAATGCCGGTGGGAGAAGGACAAAAAAAAAGCTTTTACACAAGCCGTCACTTCCTGGAATGAGTGGTTGACTTATAAGGGGGTGTCAGCTCATATCGACCCAGGAGGGGTAGAAGCAGCAAGACAAAAATACACTAGGGAGCCAAAGCGTCACTGGCTGACCAGTTTGCTGCTGTCAGAGGAGAAAGGCCAAGTAGAGACCGCGTTCCTGTTGGTTGTTCTACAAATGCAGATGCGCGTGCATCCTACAGAGGGTTAACGCCTGATTCAACAACTCGACTAATGCTGCAGGAAAAAGTTGCTATTCCAGCATTGGCATTAACTGCCAAATGAAGGAAGCCGGACTTAATACAAAAAGAGAGTCTGACAATGTCAGCAAAGCATTTCAGAGATGGAGAGAAAATATAATGCTAATAGTTTAACCTTCTGCTAGTACTCAAAGGCTCACGGCTTCGGCTAGACGTTTAAAGCTTCGCTTGAAACATTAACAGAATAGCTTTGAATGTAAAAAAAAAAATATTGGAATGAAGTTTGGTTGAAGTATGGTTTGGTGTCAAAATGCTATTTTCCCGAGCTCTTGCTAAAAACATTCTTCCCACGTTGCATGACGTAGGTTGCTGCATGACTACGTTCTACATAAATATACTTACCCATCCGTGGTCTGTGTATCACATACAGTAACTTAGCCGGCGGTCGCACACAATAAGGTAAACAAACTAACTGATCGATAACCCAGCCACTCCTGTGTTGTATGAGGTTAGATTGAGATTGAGGTCTCAAGCAAAGAAAAAACAAAAAAAGTAACATTTTAATGTTCAAGTGTTGGGAAGATTTGTGGCTTGTGAAAAATGGGTGCATTATTTACCTTGGTGACCTGGCAAAAGAATCAGTCGCAATCTTGTGTTCACGTTTACATTTCCCATTGGAGACTCAGCACCTACCGCCAGTCTCCTAAAGGGGCGGGGCAGTGCCGAGACCCACATGACGCCGATACAAGAAACCGACGATCAGTCCCAATCGGAGCAGAAGAGAAATTGGCAGTAAAGTTGTTAAGATGTCGTAAATGTACAGTGTAGGTTTCTGTTTGTCAATGAATAGAGCAACAGACATACCAACTGCAATTGGTATCTAACTGGCTGGCCATGTGTGGATAGAGTGGATTTTGACTTTTATGTATTAATAGCTAAATTCAAGGCTTCAGGGTTTGCATGTTTGAGCTGGAAACATTGCTGGAAACATTAAGACCCTTGAGGCTAACATGTTGGACAACAGCAGTCCAAGTCTGGACAGCTGCAACACTGTAGCACAACCACTTTTGAGAGCATTATAGGTTTTATGGTTTGACTATATATATCGTACAAAAACTTTACTAGACATATATACATGCATATTATATATGTATATATAATAATACATAATATTGTATGTATACATATATTATAAATATAATGCATAATATCTATATATCTATATAGATATATATATCCAGTAAAGTTTTTTTACCATTGTTCATTACCGTATCAACAAAATCTTACCACTATAAATAAAATGTATTATTATTAATTTGGTGTATAGTTGACTGCTAATTTGAAGTCACCCTTGAAGCTAATGTAATTGTAAAATCATCCAATTGCCTTGCGACGTGGACACACTGTGCTGGATGTGGCGCCACAACAACTGCTTGCATATTGTGAGTAAACCTAATCCCTTCCCCAAACCTTGCAGTGTGTGTGTGTGTGTGGTGTTAATATGGTGGGGATTAAGGGTTTGATTTCTTGGGCCCACATGCACCAATTAAAGCCATTCTCGGCACAAGCGAGCATATGGCCTGGTATTGTTCAAGCCAAGCTACTGCAGTGTGTGTTGTAAGAGTGAGGCCTGACTCGCGTTCTCACTCATAAGCGCATATTGTTTTTGAGTCATTTATGTTTTGCAGTGCACTGCTGCTTCTTAAGTGTTAGTAGCTATACACTTATTAATATACAGTTAGGTCCATAAATATTTGGACATTGACACATTTTTCATTATTTTGGCTCTGTACACCACAACAATGGAGTTGAAATGAAAAAATCAAGATGTGCTTTAAGCTCAGACTTTCAGCTTTAATTTGAGGGTATTTACATCCAAATCAGGTGAACGGTGTAGGAATTACAACAAATTAAAATGTGGCCACCCTCTTTTTAAGGGACCAAAAGTAATTGGACAAATTAATATAATCATAAATCTAATTGTCACTTTTAATACTTTGTTGAAAATCCTTTGCAGTCAATGACAGCCTGAAGTCTGGATTCCATAGACATCACCAGACGCTGGGTTTCGTCCCTGGTGATGCTCTGCCAGGCCTCTACTGCAACAGTCTTCAGTTCCTGCTGGTTCTTGGGGCATTTTCCCTTCAGTTTTGTCTTCAGCAAGTGAAATGCATGCTCAATTGGATTCAGGTCAGGTGATTGACTTGGCCATTGCAGAACATTCCACTTCTTTGCCTTAAAAAACTCCTTGGTTGCTTTCGCACTATGCTTCGGGTCATTGTCCATCTGCACTGTGAAGCGCCGTCCAATGAGTTCTGAAGCATTTGGCTGAATATGAGCAGATAATATTGCCCGAAACACTTCCGAATTCATCCTGCTACTTTTGTCAGCAGTCACATCATCAATAAATACGAGGGAACCAGTTCCATTGGCAGCCATACATGCCCACGCCATAACACTACCTCCACCACGCTTCACTGATGAGGTGGTATGCTTTGGATCATGAGCAGTTCCTTTCCTTCTCCATACTCTTCTCTTCCCATCATTCTCGTACAAGTTTATCTTCGTCTCATCTGTCCATAGGATGTTCTTCCAGAACTGTACAGGCTCTTTTAGATGTTTTTTGGCAAACTCTAATCTGGTCTTCCTGTTTTTGAGGCTCACCAATGGTTTACATCTTGTGGTGAACCCTCTGTATTTACTCTGGTGAAGTCTTCACTTGATTTTCGACTTTGACACAGATACACCTACCTCCTGGAGAGTGTTCTTGATCTGGCCAACTGTTGTGAAGGGGTTTTTATTCACCAGGGAAATGATTCTTCTGTCATCCACCACAGTTGTCTTCTGTGGTCTTCCAAGTCTTTTGGTGTAGCTGAGCTCACCAGTGCGTTCTTTCTTCTTAAGAATGTACCAAACAGTTGATTTGGCCACACCTAATGTGTCTGCTATCTCTCTGATGGTTTTGTTTTGATTTTTCAGCCTAATGATGGCTTGCTTCACTGATAGTGACAGCTCTTTGGACTTAATATTGAAAGTTGACCGCAACAGATTCCAAACACAAATACCACACCTGAAATGAACCTCCTTGTAAATGAAATATCGAGGGAATTACACACACCTGACCTTGAAACAGCTGATCAGCCAATTGTCCAATTACTTTTGGTCCCTTAAAAAGAGGGTGGCCACATTTGAATTTGTTGTAATTCCTACACCGTTCACCTGATTTGGATGTAAATACCCTCAAATTAAAGCTGAAAGTCTGCACTTAAAGCACATCTTGATTTTTTCATTACAACTCCATTGTTGTGGTGTACAGAGCCAAAATAATGAAAAATGTGTCAATGTCCAACTATTTATGGACCTAACTGTATATATAAGCTAGTTTACAGGTGTAATCCCTGACATGTATTCATCTCGTAAATCCAAGTTCAAGACATGGAGTTACTGTACACAGTAGAGCTGTGGGGGAGGGGAAGATGTTGATCAGTCATTGACGTTTTTTATTTCACATGTATCAAGCTTTTTTTTTGTCTGGAACAAAGTAGAACCCAGTACATTGAATGTGGAATTTAGCTGTTTTGTTATTTCATCTGGTAGGTCCTTGATGTTAAATTTCAACTGATATGTTCCAGTAAGTGGCAATACAGAAACAAAAAATGTGTTTAAAAAAAAACAATATTGTTTAACGGAGACTCACATTATAGTTTGATATTTAGGACCAATGCAACAATAATGCAAAGATTTTGGTCAAGTCTCTATGTTGAACATTATAATTAATGAAAGCATTTTACCAACATATTCTGTACTAATCCAAGCCAAGAGTCAAAGGTAGCGTCAACTCATATTTTTACATTGAAACTTACTACTTAATAATTTGGGTGTTCTCTTTTTCTGTAGTTCCCTTTCAATACAAACAATAGCTATCATTGCATGTAGCTATGCTACTAATGTAGGCCATGCCAATTAAAGCCTTGTTACTAAACCCTTCCTTTTACAGTCATTTTGGTGTTTACCACACGTTTGGACAACCTTTGTACCACAGGTAAGAATCAACACCATGCCCTTATTCTTAAAACCGTGATCAAAGACCAAGTATGGTTACCTTCACTGGTTACCTTCACTGGTTACCGGTGGCCGCCCACATCCGCTTCAAAACATTGGTACTGGCGTACCGTGCTACGAACAGATCTGGTCCAGTCTACATCCAGGACATGGTAAAACCTTACACCCCAGCTTGTGCGCTCCGCTCGGCTTCTGCCAATCGCCTTGTAGCTCCGTCACTGCGAGCTAAACACTCAACAAAGTCTTGACTGTTCGCTGTCCTGGCTCCTCGATGGTGGAATGAGCTCCCCAGTGACATCAGGACAGCAGAAAGTCTCTACATCTTCCATCGCAAACTAAAAACACATATTTTCCGACTATATCTTCAATAAAGGAAGTAGCACTTTAGTAGCACTGGAATGGCTCTTACTGATAGCTCTTTGTAGTTGAACTTTCTTGACGAAATTGTACCTTCTTGATTCTTGTTGTTCTGATTCTTGTTTGTACTTACGGTGAAAATGTGAATAAGTGTATTTTCTGAAATGCTAAATTTTCTTCCTCTTGTGTCAAAGGAAGCATTTGACACAAGAGATGTCAAACACGTTAGCATCGTTGTCTTAGTAACGCGTTGACTTTTAGAGCGGGTGTTGTCATGACCAAACGTTTTGTCTGTGTGATTCCAGAGTGATTTGCCTGCATTTGAATTTTGGTCGTTTCACTTACTGATATTTACATCTGATAAACCAGACAGGAGTTACAAATCTCTCTTCCCTTTTCCTCCTTCCTCCTCATGAACATCCTTTTGACTCCCTGCACGCTGATAATGATCACGCAGTGTGACAGCAAACTCACTGTCTCACCAGTGTGTGTAGTTTGGGTGTCACTGACCAAAGTTGTAAAACTTAGCTGTCTCCTAAAGACTTCTAACGTGACAAATCTAGTCCAGCTGAAGAACTCAAACATGGCATCCAGGTCTCAGGTGTTGTCTCATACAGTTATGGCCCTGAAAGATCATAGTAGGCTTAGCATTAGTATGAATGGCAAATTTACACATACTCTTTTAGCAGGAATATAAAAAAATGAAAGGTACCACGGGGGAGTTTTTGACCACTAGTAGCGCTACGGAGCCACGCCGTTACAAGCTCCTCCCCCTTTTGTCTTTATTGTGAACAGGCGGTGAAATTCAAGCAAACACGCATGCGAACAATGCAGGATTCAAAATATAGAACAAATTGTCTTGCCACACGTTCTATGAGGAAGGAAATGACGCATTTGTTCGACCTGGTAATACGGAGTGCTTTTTAGTGAGAAACACAGAGGATAAACACAACCACAACTCGCGTTTAGCCTCGGTTCTGTACTTTACATTAATGACCCATTCCAGTATGCTGTGGTCTCCCACCCAGGGAAAAACAAAAATGCAGCTGATGAGTAGTCTACTCCCTCTTCGAGCCCCTTATCTGTGGGTGGAGTGTGGGTGTGTTGCTCTCCGCTGCTGGCCAGCCTGATGTGGTCTCGAGATATTCAAGCAGAAGTTTCCCCTCCGGAAAGGCTGTTCGCAGTGAGAGCGGGTGGTGACTTTGTTTGTATGTTTTATTTTTAATCTTTGTTCATTTTGAAAGTTTTATTTTGGAAATGTGAAGAAAATAAATGTCTTTTCTTTTAAATAGGTCAATTGATGGCAGGAGGTGCACTTTGAGTGACATTGGACACACGATCTTGAAATATTTCCAACATATTTATTGGAAGAAGTGGAGGGCTGAAGTGTCATTTTAAGAGCAAAAGAGGAAAGCAGTTGATGTGTCAGTGATTACATTACATTTAGCTGACGCTTTTATCCAAAGTGACTTACATGATATACAGTATACACAGCATCGGTGAGCAATTAGGGTTAAGTGTCTTGCTCAAGGACCCAACAACATGGACTAGCAGAGCCGGGGATCGAACCACCGATCCTCTGATTGTTAGACGGACCTGCTAACCATTGAGCCACAGCCGCCCCTAGTGATAAAAGTGATAGATTTGAATAACTTCTGTCTTTAACAGTATCAGATTTCCATTATTTCTGGGTCAGTGACCAATGTCTGTGTTTAGTGGATCCCTATAGTAAAACTAAGGCTGCAGTTACATAATGTAGACTATTTTGCTGTGTAATCACCATTCACATCTATACAACCAATGTGTTTCTGATTTAATGCTTTTACTACACCACATTTTGTAATGTTCCTCACAGAAATAGCCTCTTTGTTTTATCATATATCTTGACATGTTGCCAAAACTGCTGTATGCTTTTTTTTACATGGCAATATATATATCGCTGATATATACCCCAAAATAAATATTCCAAAGTCTGTTATATCATGCAGCCTTAAATATAACGATTCTTCAGATGGACTAGATGACCCCGATGTTGTTGTAGCAGTAATCAAAACTAAGGATGCAATGCAAAGAGAGGATGCTGAATGAGAAATGGGAGGAAGTAGGCGAAATGCCTTTGTGAACCTTCTTCTACACTAAGATGTCATGACATAGACAAAGTAGATTGGCTTGAATTCATCGGTTGTTTGAAGAAGCTCCAACTTCGCAAACCCAAAGCGAACCCAGTACTGTCGGCCCCACACAAGCTTTCCTTCAAACGGATGAACCCTCAGACTGTTTTGATTAAATCAAACTTAATTTGATGACGTTGATCCAAACGACATACACGTGCATTGTTGTGAAAACCATCTTCATTGTTCATTCAGGACTTTGTGGTCCCTTTGTCCAGATCTTGCCACTGCAGTGTGATTCAGTAGATTCAACCCCCCGACATTCCAGCTGTTCACACTTCCTGGTTTCAGAAGAAATCGCTGCGGCCAGAGATAGTCGGCATTGCTGCGTTTCCCTGCCAAGACTGCACACTCTGCGGTCGGATTAAAATTCCTCGCATTTCAAAATGAAAAAATCTGCAACGGTGTTCTATGCACATGTCTGCCTGTAGAGCCCTCTCCTCACCAGTTCTGTCTCTCTGTGGGCTCTCGCTCTGTGCTTTCCCTCTCTCTCGTCACACACACACACACACACAGAGAGAAAATTTAACAACCCCGGCACTTCCGCCCGCCACCTCGTACCTCAAGCAGACTATCGCCCACCAGCGCAACCAGCAGCTGGTGTCCGTGTTTCTCCCGGATCAAAGCGGCGTTCTCCGAGGCGTACATGCTGGTGAAGTCGAACATGGCCACGTCCGGCTGTCCGTAGTAGTTGATGGCGTAGTCCAGGGACGGCAGCTGGTAGTTGGTGCCGAAGTCAGCCGCCTCACGGGCGTACGAGAGCAAGGCCTCCTGGTTGACGTTGTCTGGGCTCAGCAGTCGCTCCGTTAAGTTCTGTTATGTAGTAAGGGATAACTTATCAAACAAACATGTGATCAACAAAGGGCCTCAATTCAAGTTTTTCTGCACTGCTGTGCTTTAAACAAATAAATACAAATACAAATATAAAAAAACTGCTTTTTTGTGTTCTGGCTTTTTATGACTTTAATGAAAGATACTTTGAACTCTTTATCTGTCTCTGTGCGTTGTAATGGAGAACACAACAGCTATCTGTAAGTGATCTGTGCTGCTTGAGAGCGAAGTACATATCCAATTTCCTACTACTAACCCAACCCATTGGGGTTCTAACATTACTCGCCTGCTTTAATTTTAAGCTCAGTTATTTAAAAAAACTGCAGCTGGGGGGAAAGTTTATGCATAAACCCCTCTGTCACTGTAATTATGAATGACATAACCATTGAAGGTGTTCACTGTGCAGGAGTACAAACTGACACTGAATGCTCACACCAATGCTGGGTTTGCAAAGGCTAAAAGACGTCTCTACTTTTTATGGAACCGTAGAAGCTTAAATGTGGACAGAACTTTGCTGGTCAACTCCGGCATATTGCTCCCACATCTACAACAATCTTAACAATCTCTGGGGGGACTCCACACAGAGTCTCCTCCTCCCGAGAGAAAGGCTCTTCCCATAAAGACTAAATTATAATGTTGTTGTTTGAAATGTCTCTTATTCCAAACAGAAAGCAGTTCAGACTCGTGCAGTGTTTCATCCCTGTACCCAGTTCCCTGAAGTCCAAACACCATGAGTCATTTTAGGTCATTGTGACAGTAGATCACTATCCAACCCAAATGGGAATGTAATGTGTACCCTCTCTTGTCTTGTTTAAGCTGGCCTCTGGAAATGAAAAGTGTAATTAAGTAAAACCTTTCCAGTTTTATAAAAAAAGAAATTGGTAAAATTAGGTAATTTTGTGTCTTCGTTGTGAATGAAGCATCTCTTTGTCCATAGCCCGGTGACACATTTGTCCTGCTCTACTTGTCACCTGTACGCTCCAGTTCCTTGTACCTCAGGCGCTCTGGTAAGCTGATTCCATGCTGTGTGACGTTGGAACCATCAGCCTCAACTTCCCCACATGCCTTGTGTGACTTCTGACGTAGTAATGCGGCCAAAACATTCTATCCCGATATTGGTCATTTCACCCTTAATATATATCATTATAAAGCACACAATAATTCAGTTCAATAAATGACTAGTTCATGAAATAACCAGTAAAGCCTATGTGTTGTATACTCCTGTTGCATTTACATTATTGGAGACAACAGCCAAACCTAGAAGGGTGAAACAAACAAGGAACAAGTGTGTTAATAACAACATGAGTTAATAAATCAGCTCTAGTGTTGTTAGTCAGTAGTTGTTGTTTTTATCAACTTCCTCCAACTTTTATGCTTTATTTGTGATATTTCAGCATCAATGGGTGGCAGGTGCACTGATCCCAAGACTGACACCTGGCCTTAACATCTTATCGGCAATAAAAGCCGTTAAGTATCCTGTTGCTTCTGAAAGGTTCTTGTATTGCAGGTCACACCTCCATTATGGACACTTGAAGCTACTGAAATAGCTGACTTGATTAACAAGTCATCCGTTGAGAAATAGACGTCCATTATATGAATGTCCAGCGTTAATAGGAAGACATGGTCTGTGTTATAATGGGCCCTACGGGTCCAGTGGAGATTAGGATGCTGTACGTCGGAAGAGGAGATGTTGTGCAATCACTTATTAGGTCATACAGTCATGGAAGCTCTGACTGAGAGTTCACAATTACCAATGGGAAGTTTTTACATCATTGTAGACATTATGTTGCAATAGAACAGTAAAAAAAGAAAGAACTGAAAAGTAGATTGGAATAGAAAGATTTCTTCTTGCTGACGAATAATAGATGAGCACAGCTGAAATATTGGTACATGTATAAGCCTGGAAAGCAGTTAAAGGTTATACTGTCCCACCGTGTCTCTGTGTACATTATAATACTATAATATGGCTGCGTTGACTTTCTCATTGTCCGCCATTTTGATAGACAGGGTCATTTAACTGTTTATTTGTTATAAGTAATAGGCTAAAGGTGTATTTAAAGGTGGAGTTTGTGTTTCTAATCCATTAAATCTTTTCATCATATCACGATATTTTGACTGTTTGAATACATCAGCTCGTCGGACACAAAAAAGAAAACGGTTCCTGTGGTCTTGGATTTGCGAACATTTAATATATCACTTTTTAGAACATAAAAACCCTGAAAGCATTCACTGTGAATCAGATTGGAGAAGAAAACATCTCCATGTGTTGCGCTGATCCCTCCCATTTGGCTGAACTTCCTGAACCAAGACTCCCAGAATGCACCCTACCAGACGTGGTCCAGCTTTCAAAGATCGTGATCTCTCCCATAGCTTTATGTCTCTGTGTACATCAGTGCACACTTAACTATATATTTTACTCTTGACCTGACTGGTCCGATATTCTGGACGAGATCAAAAACTATTCGGACAGATATTGGGCATTTGGAAAGTTTTTGGGCATTTGGAAAGTTTTTAGATTTTATTTTTTAACTGGATATGGCATGAACGTGTGGGTTGGGTGTGTGTGTCTGGGAGGGGGGGGGCAATTGTAATTGAGAGAATACTGTATGCTGCCAAACTGTTAGGTAGCAGAGACTTGAGACCCCCTCTGGGCCACTCAAAGACTTACAGGAGAGAGTGTGTGTTTCCTGGGGGTGGGGGGCGGAGTGTGTGTGTGTGCAGTGGAATAGCTGTGTGGCACAAACTAAAAGGACAGTCCTTGTGCAGCATGCATTGCCCCTTGCCGTGACGCACACTTGCCTGCATATAGAGTGCATCCGCAGGTTTTTATGGGATCTTGTTTCGTGTGTGTGTGTGTGTGTGTGTCCTTATCTGTGTGGGGGAAACATTATCTTTCTCCCAGCTCCTCCAGGGTGAGCAGATTCCATGACTGTAATAGGCAGAATAATGTTGCGAGGCTTCCAGCGATAGGGATCTGAAACTTAACGTTGACGGACATGTTATCCCAAAAAGAAACGCTTGGCATCGGCTTCAAATGACGTGAGAGTGTTGTTGTTGTGTAGAGTTTGGGACATAGGAGAAATCCATTGGTTAATATCAGGTAAAGCATTTTAAAGGCCACGTTTTTTTTTCCCCACAAAGAAAACTTGTGGTGGAAAACTGACAATTGTCTTGAAATATGAATGGTTTGAACGCAGCTACATCTTTGGGTGAAGCATTTATATAAGATTAAATCTCTGTTGTATTCCAAGCATGTCAAGGGGTTTGAGGCGGGTTCAAAGTGTAAGAGCCAAAGCGGACGGCATCAGTTTAAGAGTACTAAATAGGCCCTTTAGTTTTAGGGTTAAGCCCTGAGGGCAGTGGAGTTGGTGGTTTGTATGTAAGCACTTCAAGTGGTTAAACCGGGTGGAGCAGCGTTATCTTTCAATGAGCGGGTCGGCGGTTCGACCCCCCAGCTCTGCTAGTCCAAGGCGGCCTGTGTTTTTTTTATGTGCATTTTCTTAAATCGTTAAATTATTTTCATAAATGATTTCCACAAAAATGGTAAACACTGGAATACGTATGCAACATTTTTCCAAGTGTCCACTAATGTGCTGTGTACATTAACTATTAGCATGTTTACAGCCTCTCTTGTCCTCTCTTCTATGATCTGTGTTCATTTTTTTCATATCATAAAAAGACTGGCAGAGAGAATGAGGCAAAATAAAGTGTTTTGTTTCAACATTAATGAAAGTAAACAACTAGTAGAAACCAAGATGCAAATATGAACATGGCAAAAAAAAAATACATAATGTGTCCTCTTTAAAGCGTCTACACCGAATCCATAAAAATAACAACAATTTATCAGTTGTCAAAGTGAAAGAGGTCGTTCGTAACGATGAACCTACAGAGAATCCCCAGCTGAATCTACAGGGCGCACATCTAGGGCGACTGTTTGGTCTGGAGCCGCCGCCTTCGGGCTTCTCCCATGACTGCTCAGCTGGGGGGGAGAGGAAGAGGAGGAAGAGGAGGAGGAGGAGAAAGCCTTGATCAGGCCTTTCTATACAGTAGTAAGGAGCCTTTTTCGAAAAGGTGTCAGAAGCTGGAGGCAACCTCTGGTTCTGCCAAGTGAAGCCAATGCGAGTGTCTCATAATCTGCATTCTCTCTACGGACCAGCAAGGGGGCTCTGGTTGTATAGAAGTCTATGAGAAAGCTTCTCTCTTGATTTATTCCCTCAGTAAACATTGTAAACATGAGTTTATGTCTCAATCTCTGGTTTCAAGTCTTCTTCAATACAGCATGATGTTCATTTAGTAAATTATGCTCCATTAAATTGGTGATCTGGTTGTTGATTGATTTATTTATTTCCAGTATTCTGTGTCTCTGTCTACAAATCATTTTTGGGTTGTTTGTTTCAGAACTAGCCGAGCATGGCGGCACACACTACATCATAGGAGTCCAGCGCTGACAGCGTGGAAGGAGTGACCAGGAAAAGGAAGCAGGAGAGGAAGAAGATCGAGAAAGACATTGGGTACTTTTTTTCTTCTTTTTAGCATCAGAGCTGATGGGTGAGACGGAGGATGAGCGTATGGCGCAGGCCGGCGTTCTCTTTGAGAACTTTGTCCAGGCGTCCACCTGCAAAGGCTCTCTGCAGGCCTTCAGCATCCTTTGCAGGCAGCTGGACCTGGACCCTCTGGGCTACAGCAACTTCTACGGCTCGTTGAAAGCGGCGATCAGCAGCTGGAAGGTGAAGGCCCTGTGGACCAAACTGGACAAAAGAGCACAGCACAAGGTCTACAACCAGAATAAAGCCTGCCAGGGCACCAGGGTAAGAGGGCTTGCTCTGAGTTTGAAAATATGTCTTGTTTTCTCATTTCTGCCGATTTGGATTCCATCCTATGAACAAGCTTTCACCCTTTTAAAAAAAAACAAAAAAAAAAAAAAACAAAAAACTTTTTTTTCAAAAACCATTCTAAGGCATTATGGTTTATTTGTTCAAATACCTAATTATAACCTTTACCAGTGTGGAAAATACATTCTAATGTATTGCCAAGTATGTTACAGACTGCAGAATTTGGCTGGGTGATTGGTGCGTGACAATAAAAATGATAGAAATAAAGAGTACGTTAAAACAGGTATGTTATTAACATTATATGAAAATAATTAATTGGACCAAAGTAATCTTAACTTTGAGAGGTTGTATTTTGTATTTGGCTCACTCAGAGGCCTTGAAGACAGGATTCAGTTCATACTTAATGTGCAATATATCTCATATTTTATGTTATGTGCTAATTTGTCTCATTGTCCGACCACGTGTGCCCAAGTAGTATAAGCAGCACGTTTAGCCTGCTGTTGGAAGGACTTTTCATATCTGAAAAGGAACGATAAGACATCCTTCGGGGAACCGAGATGGGTTGGGCCAATGGCCGGGCCAAAAATAACAGCTCAATTATTATCCCAGACATTCCTGGGAGAAACCACTATTTCGAGGAAGACGGTCGACCCTGTAGCTGGGTGGGCGCTTTGTTTTCTGGAACTCTGTGTTGTAGTTTTTTGGTGTATTTTGTTCCACTCAGTGGAAGACACCACACATCATGCTTCCAAAAGTAATTTAAACCAACAGATGTCCGCGCTAACCGTTTTTACCAGTTAATTCTCCTCATCGCTGTCAACTGGCAAACGTTCTGGCAGCGGAACAACCTGAACAGCGGAACAACATTGATATATTACCTTTTATAAAGTTGCCAGCAAACAGTTGCTCACTTCCACATTCACATTGGAATTCATCTGCAATCATATTTCTGGAAACCCGACCAATGAAAGTCCAATATTCGCCCTCACAGAGTGGGGTGGTGATTGTCTGTGGGTTTGTCAGAGCGAGCACCTTTAAAATTGCACATCATTTGATCCATTGTTGACATATAAATATTGATTAGTGCAGCCTAAAAAATGAAATGCTTCAAAGCATATTGACATTTGATTGCTAACTAATTTTGATCATATTGTCAAGAAGAAAATAATTTCCATCTCTTTAGAGGTCATTGCATTGACGTGCATTCATTTCCTGGAGGCTTTGTTTATGTTCACACTTGCACAAAGACAAGTGTAACTCTTATACATGCCCATAGACTGTAGGTAACTGGCGAAAAGCCATAAACCAACCTCCACATTGCCAAGGAGGGATTGTAATCATATGTAAACTCATATTGCATATTGATAAACTACCTTATTGCCTTTGTACAAGCCCTGTAAAGAAACAATTCAGGTATTACATGCATTATAAATGTTAAATATCCTGGAAGTGGATTTAAAAAAATTAGGTAGCATATATATATATATATATATATATATATATATATATATACTCAAAATGAAGATATTTAAGACCTCCTGTTTCCAAAGCCTACCTGATAGGTGACCACGCGCCAGCCGTGATTTACGTAATTTCCTGGCGCTCGCGCCTGCCTCACTACAGCTACAGTTCACTAAGTGTGGTCTAAACCTTCCCATAACCATAACCACTACCAGCCTAATCCTAGCCTCTATCTTAACCTAACCTCACTCAAACCTTAAACCATGTCTTCACATTCAAATGTAAGGACTTACGTTATGGGGACGTGCAGTGAAGGCGAGTAAACACACAGTTACACAAACTCACTTCCTTCATTCAGTGCCTGGTCATCGGCGGCGGCCCTTGCGGCCTGCGGATGGCCATCGAGCTGGCCCTGTTGGGCTGTAAGGTGGTGGTGATCGAGAAGAGGGACACCTTCTCCAGGAACAACGTGCTCCACCTTTGGCCCTTCACCATCCACGACCTCCGGGGCCTCGGAGCAAAGAAGTTTTACGGCAAGTTCTGCGCCGGCACCATCGACCACATCAGTGAGTGTAAATCCGTGTCGGCTGTTTCTCAACTCCTTTCGCTTTGGTCCTTTTTATTAATACGTATAGCATGAAGAAAGAGTGGGGAAGTTGACTCACTAAAAACTTTGATAGCGCTTTCTTTTTTCAGGATACTTTTTTAAAGTCACTTGATCAACCAACGGGGATTTCTATGACTGTCTTTGTCCGTAATTTATTGTTCTGTTCACTTTCTGTAACCAGTGTAGCATTGTGGAATTAGCAAGCTAGCTAACTTGCCAGCTGTCCACTAGTAGGCTAGCTAATTTGCTAATTCTACAATGCCTAAATGCTGCACTGGTTACAGAAAATTATCCGAACAAAGTATTATCTAGCAATTTTACTATTTTACTCTGGTTGTCTACGCTTCGTAGAGATACCCCTTCAATGTTTTGTTTGTTATTGCAAAACCTCACCTCAGTGAGTACCCTACCTGCCGAAAGTTGTTTAGTTTATACGGTTAGCCCGCTACGATCGTCGCAATGGGGCGACTGTGGGTCAGTGGTTAGCAAGTCTGTCTTTCAAACAGAAGGTCGGTGGTTTGATCCAAGGCTCCGATAGTCCATGTCGTTGTGTCCTTGAGCAAGACACTTAACCCTAATTGCTCACCGTTGCTGTGTCTACGGTCTACTGTATATCATGTAAGTCGCTTTGGATAAAAGCGTCAGCTAAATTAAATGTAATGTAATGTAATGGGATCCGCTCTGACCATCCTGCTACGTTGACCTGAATGGGAATGTCTCATCTACACCTATTTCTAATCTTTGTGAATAACAAAACAATTGTATAACCCCTGAATTTCTTTTAAGTCAAATTTCGGGACCTAAAAACCAAAAGATGGAGAAACCCTGTATTAGAATGTAGCTGTTCTATCTGCGTACTTCTATTTTTACTTCCTGTTTCAAAACCGTTAGCATGCACTATACCCTGGAGTCATGCATTTAAGTAAGGATTACTGTCTCAAATCACTACAGCGCAGATAAATGTGACATTGCGTTGCCACAAAGCCGTCCTCACAAAAGTGTCTTTCATTTCGGCTCTCTATATTTAACATTGCGGCGTGACAAGGGTGGTACTTGCCGACTGTGGGACTCTGTAACCTGCCTGAAGAGATTTTCCACCAGCCTAGTTTGCTGCAGTTTGTTTCTTCAGTCTCTATCTCCCCAATGTGATGTTTCCATTGCCGGTTCTTCCTCTAGCTTTAGCGACGGTGTCAAGTATTAATATCTGCTCTCAAAAACTAGCTCTTCCGAGGGTGCGTCTCATAACCCTAACTTACTTATCCAGTAACCCAGTTTAATTTACCTCTATAAACTCAGGTCCAACATGTGCCACATTCTAGAAATATATTGCTGACTTTGTTTTATTCTATTTTTAGGGTCATGTTACATCATTGTACTGCCAGGATGTTGCTGATCTAGGACATGTTATAGTCTGTTCAGGGATCCTCTAGGGTTGGGCCATATATTAAAATACCTTCCACTGTTAGCCCAACATTGGGCAATTACCGATATTTTTGCACACAGATGTGTGATTTGTTTTATACGGTGTGCCAGTTGCCGCTGCTAAACTGCGACTCTCACTTGCTCGTCAAAGGCAGACGATTTAGGAGAGGTATGTTGATAAAGTTTGAATCGTGAAAGAACCCATACTTTTTAAACATGTTTACACAAGTTGGTTATGGCCATTATAGTCACATTCCTGGTGATTTATCTGAAACATTATAATAATATATCAATAAACACAAACAGTCTTGGGAGTCAGCTTCAAAGTTATATTATCTGGTCTGGGCCTATACACAATGTAATTAGATCAAGTGGATACATTTCTATTTTTATCGTTAAGGCTGTATATTGGCAAGAATCTGGCGATACGATATGTATCATGATACAGGAGGTTATGTTTCAATGTATCGCGATATATTGCAAGGCAATACAATGCAATTTATTTTTAAATCTAGGGTCCTCATTTAGGAAAACTGTCATTGTGCATATGCAAAAAATATGCACAATTTCTGTCAAAAAATGAATTTATATTTTCCTATGAAAAGTAAATAAATATAGTAAAATTCTTTAGGGAAACAAATTAACTAAATAAATATATGTATATATATTGTTTAAAAACAGACACAAAACATTAAGTAAATAAACATAATATAGCAATACTCCAGTGTATCTATATATTATATATATATATTACTTCACCCCTATCAATGGTGTCATTAAGCTAACCATTTCCTTTATTTTAACCTACAACCTGCTCTATTTATAGCTTTGTGATGAGATTACAGGAGGTGGATAACAGCACCCACTGGCATATGGTGCAGTTTATAAGTAGCACTGGCGGATCCAGTGATAACAACTTGCCGCCGTAAATTAATCGATGCTCAGTTAGTTCACCTCAAGCATGGTTTATAAATGCTTTGTGTGCTTTTTGGATTATACAACATCCACATGTATATTTTTGTTGTTGTGCGTGTCCACTCCAGGTATCCGCCACCTCCAGCTGATGCTGCTGAAAGTGAGTCTGATTCTGGGAGTGGAAGTTCACGTCAACGTGGAGTTTGTCAAACTTGTGGAGCCACCGGCAGACCAGACTGACGGCAGTAAGTCTCCGTATGTTGAAGGTCATGAGAGGCAGTGACACAAGGGGACTCTCCTAAATATCTCAGCTGTACACGGAAATCTCCCTGCTCAACAAAATACACATGTTAAAGTGATCAGAAAGTGGAGGCGTTTGCAGTGGCAGCATTTATAGCAAACTGTAACGCAGGTCTATTGATAGAGTCCGCTCATGGTTACATTTTAGTTCCACTTTGAGTTTGTCTGTGTGTCCTATATATAGCGTGTGGGGATTCCTTTGACACTTAAACACACAAGGAAACAACTGGGCTACAGACTAGCTGCTGTGTGGTAATAAACACAGAAGACACCAGTAACACTACAGAGTGCCCCACATTATTATTACTGCCTTCCAGTTTTTAGACCTCAGTGTCGTCAATTTAGGTATTCACCTGCTCTCTTTTAAATGACATTCATATCATGGCGTCAAAATTCTCAAATTGGTTTGTCCCTCAGGTCCTGGATGGCGAGCGGAAGTCCGGCCCCCCGGCCATCCAGTCGGCGACTTTAATTTAGACGTGGTGATTGGAGCGGATGGGCGCAAAAACACACTGGACGGTGAGAATGAAAAGGAAAAGCAGAGCTCACAAGCAGGGGGGCTGCGTTGTGAATTCACATTTCAAGGGAGACCGACTTTGTGGTGAATTACATTTGCTTTTGACGTATCACACATTCATTTCAGAGGCAGCCATGGTGGTGTATGGGTCCAAAGACACATAGCTTTCACCCAGGTGACCGCTGTTAGGGTCCCAGTGTGAAAACAAGCAGTTATGTTGCAGTCATTTTGTCTGCGACAAGGTTTTATTGGGTAAACTATGTTTAGTTGATATGGTTAAAAATGACTCTGTTACTTATATTTATATTGCTGAAACCATAGTTTTCCCTCTGCTTGGTTTGCCGCTGAGGCTTTTCTTCCCTCCCCCTGCAGGTTTCGGGCGGAAAGAGTTTCGAGGCAAGTTGGCCATCGCCATCACGGCTAACTTCGTCAACAGGAACACCACAGCGGAGGCCAAGGTGGAGGAGATCAGTGGCGTGGCCTTCATCTTCAACCAGAAGTTCTTTCTGGAACTCAAGGAGGAGACGGGTGAATTACACCAGCAACCTTTTGCTAAAGAGCCTCACTTCCTCTGTGAAGTCAATGGTAAAGGGAAATGCATCTTCTCCCGTTTTCAGGAATCGACTTGGAGAACATAGTTTACTACAAAGACAACACCCACTACTTCGTCATGACGGCAAAGAAGCTGAGTCTGCTGGACAAAGGCGTCATCATAAATGTGAGTTTACACATATGTTACATTACATTTTCATTTAGCTGACGCTTTTATCCAAAGCGACTTACATGATATACAGTAGACCGTAGACACAGTAACGGTGAGCAATTAGGGTTAAGTGTCTTGCTCAAGGACACAACAATATGGACTGGCTGAGCCGGGGTTTGAACTACCGACCCTCCGATTGAAAGACTGACTTGCTAACCACTGACCCACAGTCGCCATATGTTAGCACAGAATACATTTTGAAACCCGATTTTGGTTAAGTCTTAGACTAAAACAAATTTACAAGTCTAATTATTATTTTTTTTTTAAATCGTATGACTTCTTAGCTTTCTGAGGCGACAGCTAACATCTTTGTTTTGTACGGTTAGCATGGTGATAGGTGTTTTATATTTTATAATAATCCGATTTTTGTGTGTGTGTGTGTGTGTGTGTGTGTGTGTGTGTGTGTGTGTGTGTGTGTGTGTGTGTGTGTGTGTGTGTGTGTGTGTGTGTGTGTGTGTGTGTGTGTGTGTGTGTGTGTGTGTGTGTGTGTGTGTGTGTGTGTGTGTGATGAGCCTCCATAGGGGATGATAATGAAATAGTGCTTTAATTAGCTGCTCTGTGACACTTCTTCCTTGTCCCACACACACCATCACATAGACATTATGAGTCAGCGAGGGTTGCTGTCCTCTGGAGACAGATTAAATGAGGATATTATTTTTGGCATCAGGGTGCTGTGTGTTCCCTTCCAGCCTTAGTGTGCCAGGGCAATTATCTGATCACACACACACACACACACACACACACACACACAAAAATCTCTGCCTCGCTGTGCCTGTAGTGGCCTCTATCTCATCTTATATCGACCGTTAGTGCGGAGTGATATCTCACTGCGTCCGCATTTGGCCAAAGCCTCAAAGGCCTTATCATCCCCGATAATAGCTTACTGATTCAACAAACCAACCAACTTGCTTTTGTCACGGATTTTCCTCTTATTGCTTCTTGAGAAGAATTTAAGTTTTCATTTCTGAAGCATAGGGTAGTGATGCATCTGCCTTTGTCAGCATATCAAAACAACATGACCGTTATTTCGAAGGGAGTCTGGCATCACTCATGGGTGGTGGGGACCAATCCTGGAGCTCCAAGGCCCAAAGGCAAGCATAGGTTTGATATTGAATGCATTTATAATTCCAAAGGAGCAAATGGACAACAACAGTAACTGTTCCTTTTCTGTGTGATCTTTTGCTGAATACTACACTGCATTCACAAGCTAGTCACTAACTTTGGTTTGTCTGCCTTGCTAACTAGAAAGAGCCTGCTGCTACTGAAAGCAAGGTTGATGTAGAAAGCAGTCTTGTAGTTTGTGTCACTGACCTCTGCCCCCCGCCCTCCTCTCCACTTCTCAATACAGGACTACATAGAAACGGAGCGACTGCTGAGCCCAGACAACGTCAACCAGGAGGCCTTGCTCTCGTACGCCCGTGAGGCGGCTGACTTCGGCACCAACTACCAGCTGCCATCCCTGGACTACGCCATCAACCACTACGGACAGCCAGACGTGGCCATGTTCGACTTCACCAGCATGTACGCCTCGGAGAACGCCGCTTTGATCCGGGAGAAACACGGACACCAGCTGCTGGTTGCGCTGGTGGGCGATAGTCTGCTTGAGGTACGAGGTGGCGGGCGGAAGTGCCGGGGTTGTTCAATTCTCTCTCTCTCTCTCTCTCTCTCTCTCTCTCTCTCTCTCTCTCTCTCTCTCTCTCTCTCTCTCTCTGTGTGTCTGTGTGTGTGTGTGTTCGCACTGACATTGTGTTCTTTGTTTACAGCCTTTCTGGCCCATGGGTACAGGTTGTGCTCGGGGGTTTCTGGCAGCCTTCGACAGTGCTTGGATGGTGAGGAGCTGGGCCCAGGGCAGGAGTCCTCTGGAGATACTGGCTGAGAGGTGCGTGGGCCCATGTTCCACTTCCTGTACTTTTTAGATGAGCAAGATGCCGCTTCTCTGGAATTTATACGGATGAAAACGTGTATCAGTCCACACGGTAAAGGGCAGTTGGTCCGTTTTTTTCAAAGCAAAATACTTGCCAGACACTAATTAGAATGTATGCATGTTCCCCAGAGGAGAGAGAGGTTTTCTCTCTGACCATTCATTATTGCACCATTTTCAGGTCAAAATGACCACTTGTGTACAATAATCCAATCAGTTATCAATTAGGCAGATTAGCATGACATTTGCGACGCAGATTCCTGCCCTACAGAGGACGAACCTTATGCATGTGGCTTCTTCTAGCTCCTTCATGCCCTCTAATTGTAGACTTTGTACACAATAAATTAGATACTAGGGCTTGATGTTCAGCAATCCCTGTTGATTTGATTAATTTATAAATAGGCCTCCAGACAATTATGATAATTTATTTACATGCAAAACACCCAATCGATAAGCTACCAGACTCCATTAACAGAAACGCTAATAAAAACTGAACACAATGACCAGCTTGCTGTGAAACTTCTTGTCGAAGGTCATGCTCCTCAGAGGATGAATGCAAATGTTTATAGCAAACCTGTGGAAGCTTTGCCCATGTACTGAACTATGAAAATGTGAAAGGCAAATTGGCTCATCATTAACTGACCACATTCATGCTCCCCAGAGGTTGCAATGTATCTATAATGGAAACCATTTAAACTATGCACTTTCATATTTTCCAGTGGATACTTTGCGAAAGTATTTCATGCCACATGACTATGAATAGCCTTGTTATCGCCCGCTGGACACGTATGGTGTAAAGGCGCAAGTGATGTACATTTCCTGTTCATGGATCTGTAGTATCTGTAGTTTTTGCTTCCTCCCCCTGTTTGCCTACTTCGGTCGGCGCTCAGACGTTGTCTCTCATCTGCCTGTTTCCTCAGGGAGAGTGTCTACCGGCTGCTGCCTCAGACCACCACAGAGAACATCAGCAAGAACTTTGAACAGTACGCTATTGACCCCGCCACCCGCTATCCCAACCTCAACTCCAGCTGTGTTCGGCCACACCAGGTCAGTGCCAACCCTTTGAGAAGTTTCTGGTGCTCGGTGACGGCGATCCTGTGCTGTAATAATTTGGTCTTATTTGAGTGATTTAAAAATGATTTGTCGTGCGTGTTGGAACCTGGGATGTCGGGCGTTTTTAAAGAAAGTATTTGCGATGACTATCCATTTTTGTTCTGTTACAACTTGTTTGATCAAGTCTAAATGAAATGTTTCCTTTCATATCTTCTCCTGTGTTTCTCTCCTTCTCCCCCAACTGTCTTCCTTCAGGTGCGTCACCTGTTCATTGACGGTCACCAGGACTCCTGTCGCCTGGAGAGAGGAGGACCCACACGGAGATCCATGAACTTGTCCAGAAGAGGTGTGGAGATTCAGTCTGACCGACGCATTCGGTGTCGCTGTGCATGAAAAGTATCAAGGAATTTGGGGGGGAGCATTGATTATGATTTCAAATGAAAAACGCCTTTTTAACCCTTTAGTTCACATCTCCGGTCAATTAGTGCACAAACAAAAACATATTTCTATGTCGAAATCAATCTTTTCTTACTGTGAAACAAAATATGATGCCAGTTACGTAAGCTAGTATCGACTAACTTCGACCGGGGATGTTGGCGACGTCTGTCCGCCAATCAATTTGCCCCTTTTAGCAACAAAGGTGCCGTTTGTGCAGCAGTCTAAGCCCGCCCACCTTTTTTGTGGTCTAATGAAATGCGAAGGTAAAATGTACACCTGCTCAAATGACGCTTTCACTTCAAAAGAAGCTCAAAAGCTCCAGCTTTCGTATCACTGAGACAACTTTAATCTTGTACACGTTGAGCATGTACTGGAGTGATCACTGTGACGGTGTGTTCACGCTGCTGTAATAACAGACGATAG